>JAESUZ010004882.1:0-600000 GCA_017311185.1 Proteles cristata cristata
ACTGGGGAGAACTGTTATCTTTTCTTGTACCACTGCCTTTTTAAAAATTTTATTTTCAAATCTTGGCCTTGCAATAGATCATTCAACCCACAGCCAACCAAGCTGCATGTAGTACACACCCAGCCCTGTCTATCCCAAGATGCTGTGGCTGTGTTGTCGCAGATGACAATTCCCCATGTTGGTTTGAAAGATTGCTTTCCTCCCAATGGCTCGATTCCCATCTCAAATATTAGAAAACAGGTCAGCAGCTCCACCAGTAATCATAATCATAAAAATTACTATCTGCTTTTGAGAGCTTAGTCTCCAAGGACTTAATAAGCACTGTATTATGTATTTGTTGCTTTGGCTCCAAAAGACAGATCTTATTGTCTGTATGTATTTCATATATGCAGAAACAGGTTCAATAGCCAAGTGAGTTGTCTAAGGCCACGCAGCTAATATGTGGCAGAGTTAAAATTTTTTATTGAAGAATAACTGACATACAATATTGTATTAGTTCCAGGTACACAACATGGCGATTCGATATTTATATACATTATGAAATGACCACCACAATAAGTCTAGGTACCATCTGTCACCTTACCAAGTTGTTACATTATTGACTGTATTTTCCATGCTGTACAGTATGTCTCTGTGACTTATTTATTTCACCACTGGAAGCTTGTACCTCTTAATCAGATTCACCTCTTTCACCCATCATCCCATCCTCCTGTCCTCTGGCAGCCACCAATCTGTTCTCTGTATCCATGAGTCTGTTTCTGGGGGCTTGGGGCTTTATTTTTATATGTCATATATAAGTGAAATCATATAATTTTGTGGTTTTCTCTGTAACTTATGTCACTTAGTACAGTACTCTCTATGTCCACATTGTTACCAATATCAAGCTTTCATTCTTTTTTATGGTTGAGTAATATTCCAGTGTGTGTGTGCTTTTACATATACACACCTCATCTTCCTTACCATCCATCATTGGACACAGGCTGCTTCCTTATCTTGGCTAATGTAAACAATGGTGCAATGAACAAAGGGGTGCATATGGCTTTTTGAGTTAATGGTTTCATGTTCTTTGGATAAACACCTAGAAGCAGAAATGCTGGCTCCTATGGTAATTCTGTTTTTAATTGAGGAACCTACATACTGTTTCCAACTGGCTACTCCAATTTGCATTCTTACCAACAGTGCACAAGGTTCCTTTTCCTCCATATCCTCACCCACACTTGTTTCTTGTGTTGTTGAGCAGGTGTGAGGTGGTATCTCACTGTGGGTTTGATTTGCATTTCCCTGATGGTGAATGTGGTTGAGCGTCTTTTCATATGTCTGTCAGTCATCTGGACATCTTCTCTGGAAATAGCAGAGTCAGAAGTTCAGTCCTGCCATCACTGACCGTTGCTAAACTCTTTGGGGAAAGTTCTCTGGTGTCTTCCTATATTCTAGAGGAACATGCTATCCAGACTGGTTAAGCCTTCCCCAGCCATGCTCAGCTGAAGGATCTCCATCCACGGTTCACTTTCTGCATGTGCAGAGTCAGTTTAGAGCAAGCCAGAATCCTGCTCTGTCCTCACCAGCAGATGGCGTCCATCATTTATCTTGCAGCCTCCAACTCCCTTTCTGGTGTGCTTGGGGACCGATGACCTCATGAAACTCAAATGCCTACTGTTTTGTCCCAGGCTACATTCCCTCTGCTCTCTGGGTCCTGCTCTCAAGGCTATAGTAGGTCAGCAGAATTCCTGACACGATAAGAGACTCCCAGGGACTTCAAGGGACCAAAATACACAGATGTCCACAAATCATCCACAACGTATTTACAAAGAGCAAACACAATTTACAGTGTTCTCCTTCTTCACTGTCCTCTTCTAAAGGCAATTGCCCTGCCCACACACATCACAGCCCCTGAGCTACCGTGTTCTCCCCAGCTGGCATGTGACTCCCAGGCAGCCTCTGATTGTGCTAGGTGTAGACACCTAATCCAAGGCCAGCTATAATGTGGTCAACCATGACTACCTGTGTCCAGAGAAGGGTGAACTGAACAATCAGATTTCCACTCAGGAAACCTGAATTAAAAGGTGTAAGAGGGGGACCTGGGTGGCTCAGTCAGCTAAGCATTCGACTCTTGATTTTGGCTCAGGTCATGATCTCACAGTTCATGAGATCAAGCCCCACATTGGGCTCTATGCTGACAGCACAGAGCCTGCTTGAGATTCTCTTTCTCCCTTTCTCTCTGCCCCTCCCCTGCTTCTTACTCTCTCTCAAAATAAGTAAATAAACTTAAAAAAAGAAACGTAAGGAAAATCCAGTTATTTGTAGCAGAAACTGAGGCTGGTTGAGTGCCCAGAGAAAGGCTTTAAAATAGACTGGAGAGGCTGAATAAATTAATCTGATGTGCAGACAGAAATAATGACAATATAAAAACCCAAGTAAGCAGAAGCTCTGAGGAAGATCAAGGTCATGTGAGGAAAGCAGTTGTGGGTGGGAAGAGAGGCAGGGAGAGGGCAGTGTTTGCCTAGAGCTCAGCTGTGCCAACCCCCAACACTGGGAGGGAGATCCAGCAAGCCCTTCTGCCCTGGATCTGGCTGCCTCCACTGGGAGGCCTGGCCACGCTCTGGTTCCTGTTCTTGGACTCCAGGGATAGCTCTTTCTCACTCACTGCCAAGGACATCCTTATGGTGACACCCTGCCCTCTTCCTTCTCTCCGGTGCGGTTTGCCTAAGTCTCTTTTCACCAAAAGAGACTGCTCCTAAGACTTCATCTGCACACTTTTGCAGTTGTGGGAGGGGGGATAGGCTTAGTTGTATTTTATATCCTCTGACCTTCATAGATGCCTGACTTGTGTCTGCAGGCATTTGGACACAAGGGGCTTACACGTGCGGCCTGTCAGTAATCAAATGCAAAGGTTATGATACTATGGAGTTTACTTAGTTTTATCTTTGATGCCAATGCATATCTCTGTTCCCATTGTTTAAGTCTTCTTTTGCCTTTGGTGATTTCACATTTGATACTTTCTAATAAGCTCCTTTCTAAAACAAGATAATATATAAATAATTTTTCACAAAGGGATAAGTCAGGGCCCCTTGGAAAGCAGAAGCCCCCTCAGGTGGATAAACAGGAGAGAGTTGAGCACAGGACCCCTCATGGAGGCATGGGAGAGGTTGAAGGAACTGAAAGGGATGGCGAGGTGCCCAGAAATGAGTAAGAGCGGGACGCCCTTATCATCCAGGTGGTTGGAGGAACAGGGTCGGGGGAACGATGAAGACTAGAGCCCAGTGAGTACTGGGCCATGAGGGCGACGGGAGTCCAGCGATGGAAGGAGACAGGTGCTGCCGGACACATCACTCCAGAGCAGGGGAGGGTCAGGAGAGAAATTCTCAGATCCCTTCTTCACCTCACCTTGGGACTTGGTTCTAGTGCTTCGCAACCCGAGCCGAGCAGCAAGGAAGTCCCCTGGTACAGCCTGCATTGGTGGTGGAGCGGTTAGCGATCTGCCTTCCCGGAGTCGAGATCTGTGTGGGTCCGCTTCCCAGGGCACAGAGAAAGGCTGAGAGAGGCAGGGCATGGTGAGGGCGGGGCATGGAGGGGCGTGGCGCGGGCGGGGCATGCCGTGGGCGTGGAGGGGCGTGGCGTGGAGGGGGCGGGGTTTAGAATATGTGATGAGTGGGAGGTCCCGTGCTTGCGCCTGGTCACTGATAGCCATCAGACCAGCAGTGGCAGTGGACGGAAGAGTGTTCAGGCCCAACCTCATAGATGGAGAGCTGATGCTGAGCTCACCACGTGCCTCGAGGGCAGTCCTCCTGGCAAGGTGCCTGCAGTCCACCCTCCTTCCAAGCCCTTGCACTTCCAGTTCCCCAGATACCAGCCGAGGCTGCCCACTTTATCAGCTCCCGTGGTTCCGCTTTTCACACCATCAGGGGAAGGGTGTCTCAGTGGTCATCGCAGCTGATGGAGAGCTTGGGGTTTGCATGTCCTCGTTCCCACCCTCCGCTGCTTTGTCCCCTGTCCTTGAGAAAACACTTCTCAGCTCAGTGAAGTGCCCAGGTTCCCTGGAGAACACACACCTCCGCAAACAGCCTGCCTGTTTCAGGGCCAAGGGATTCAGTGAGAGAACTCCACACCCATGTGGGCTGGCCATCACCCACTCCTCATTCCTGCCTTGGCTGCAGAGTAAATCCTCATGAATCCGGGCTCGTGGATTCAGAATTTCGGAAACTGTAGACCCAGGCTCAGCTCGATTTTATTTGTTGCCATCTTTAGGAAAAGGAGAACTTACCTAAGAATAAAGCTAGCATTTATTGACGAGCCATGATTGCGTTTCATCTTTATGTTCATTCTGTGAGATGGGGAGTGTAGAAACTGAATAGCAGAGAGGTTAATTTGCGCAAACTCTCACATTTAATGCTTCACAGAGGCAAGATTCAGGCTCTGACTCTCTGGGGCCAAGCACCACACTTGTCCCATTATACCATGCTGCTGCCTGGCAAAAAAAAAAAAAAAAAAAAAAAAAGCTGCTCATTGGACCGGTTGGGGAGGGAGGGCTGAAGGGCTCTCTTTTTTTAACACAAGCAACCTGGGTAATGGGAGCCAGGATCTTCTGAGCTCCATTAGACTGTATGTCTATAGAGCTGAAAATAATAAAACTATACTTCCTAAAATAATTTTATAATGTTCATTATTCAGTTGTTTGGACAAGATTATTCTGACTTCTCTCCCTCGGGCTGGGGAAAGAATAGGAGTCTCGGTTGCTGTGGTGGGGCGCGCAGGCGCACACGCACCCTTCTCCAGCCTCCTCGTCCAAGCCCATCAGATTCCACTGCCTCGGGGCAAGTATCTCATGCCCACCAGGGCCAGAATTCACATCCTCTGATTTGAGTTTTAAAGACAGAGATTTATACAGGATTACAATTTTTCTGTCTTTCTTTCTTTTTTTTTTTTTTTTTTTTTTTTTTTTGGTTGGCTGTGGTTGCTTCCCATTTCCATTGTCTGAATCACAGCCATGGAATAAATTGAATCTTTTTCTAACGTAGAATATATTACTCTTGAAATAGTAGGAAATGTTGATAATTGCCTTTTATTGGACTCACAAATAATTTATAAGTTGGTCCGGTTTGAAAAAAAATATATGTATCATGGTCTTTTATTTCTTTGGCTTCTTCCTTGAGGCTAGAAGCAGCCTCTAAAAATAGAGGCTTGTGCGGCGATGGGCCTAGCGCTCCCCCTGGTGCTCATCCTGCAGAATTGCGTACTCCATAAATGGACCTGAAACCTCAGATGCGGTATTTGAATAATTCTTTCTCCCCTAAGTACACAGAGAAATTTGATTTATTCTTCACAGTCATGTCTGCATTCCAGAGCACTTCTCCTTATAAAGTCCATCTGCTTTGAGGATAAGTAAATGATCAATCCCTCATATACATTATCATGCAGTGAACACTTCTGTGAGTTAGTAAGAGCTGTGGATCTACCAAATGTCAGGGAGGCTGGAGGCTGCTTCTTTCCTTAAGAAGGTAGTGAGCAAAAAATACAAATTGATCTTTACATAAGCATGGTAGCTATGTACCAAGGGTATTAAAGAAACATGAATGGGCGTAGTGGGAAGAGGGGAGCAGGAGAAAGAGAAGACCATGGAAATGCAATGCTGAGCATAGAATCCTGGCTGTGGTAGGCAGCATCCTAAGATGGCCCTCCACAAGGGTGACAGAATGACACTCTCCCTCTTCCCCTGGGCATGAAGGAAGACTGTATTGCCCAGACCCCTTGCCGCTGGAAGCCATGTGACTGCGTTCTGTGGGATGGGATGTAGGCCAACGGGATGTGGGCAGGAGTCATGCAGCCCTTCCCAGGCCTTGCCCCAGAAGCACCTCTAGTAATTTTTCACACACTCTCTCTTTCTGTGTCCACACCATTGGAAGCAAAGCAATCCAGGACATCAGAGTCCCATCAGGGAAGGGAGCCGAATCCATGCATCATCACTTAAAGGACACTTGCCCAAGAGAGCCCCCTGCTTCCTTCCAAACTGTGATGTGAGCAAGAAATAAACTTATATATGCTAAGCCACTGAGATTTGAGGGCTATTTGTTATAGCAACCAGCATTAATTACCCGGACTATTAAAGCAAGTGTTAGTCACAGTTTCCTCAACTAAAAATAGAGATGCTGTACAAGATTCAATGAAAAAATGTATGTGGAAAACATTTGGCAGACTCAGGGGTCCATAAATGCTGGTTTAAAGCAGTGGTGTCTCACACAAGCAATACTTTCATTCTGAAAGAGTGTTTTTGTTAATATCCCACAGGTTTTCATTGCAAGGAAAAGAAGACCCAACTCCCAACTGACAAGCCAAGTGGAGATTACATTGGCTCCCAGAGCTGAAAACTTCAAGTGTAAATTAAGCCTTCGGGTTGGTTTAATCCAACCAGCTTGAGGACCCAGGTCCTTTCTGTGGCTCCATTCTTTCTTCTGCCTGGTAAGTTTCAGTCTAAACCAGACTCTTCTAATGGCCAAAGATGGCTGTCAGTAGCCCCTCCTACTACACATTCCTAGCTTACTTTGGGTTTGGGAGCAAGAAGAAATCTCATGCCACTATTCTAAGAAAGAATCCTCTGATCCCTCTGATTGGGCTGGTTTGGCTCACATGCTCACCCTGGAACCAACCACTTTGTTGAAGTGAAAGACATGTGCTCATGACCTCCTAATCAGGACCCATACCTAGAGCTAGGGGTGGGATCAGCTTTCCTTAAATCACATAAACTAGTGCTGGCTTCGGCAGCACATATACTAAATTCACATAAGCTTATCGGGAAGGAAGAGAGCACATCTATTTCCTATTTTTTTTCCTCTTTTTTACTGTTTATTTATTTTTGAAAGAGAGAGACAGACAGACAGAATGTGAGCAGGGGAGGGACAGAGAGAGAGGGAGACACAGAATCTGAAGCAGGCTCCAGGCTCTGAGCTGTCCGCACAGAGCCTGATGCAGGGCTCGAACTCATGAACCCCAAAATCGTGACCTGAGCTGAAGTTGGTCGCTTAACTGACTGAGCCACCCAGGCATCCCATAAAGAGCACATGTATTTAAATGGATTGTTTTTTTTAAGCAGAGGAAAGAAGGAGTAGGGGAAAAATGAATGCTAGACAGGCTACCAAATGTGTGTGCTACAGTCGGCATGTTTATTTCCCTAGAAGCAAAAAACAAGTTGTGCTGGTAGGTGGTAAATGTTATTTTGTGATCACCTTGAGTGATCCAACCTTTCAGAAATCTGTAAATTAACTGGACATTATGGTTTTCAGTTTCCTAACTTCTGACAATGAGTTCCCTAAAATATCCTCAGATATTGACTTCTTGAAATATACTCGGATATTGACATCCTGTCTTTCTTGACAGTGCAGTGTAAAAAAAAAAAGTCTCTTAAGAATAATTTACTTTCTCACTCTTCTGCTTTCTTTTCCCTTTGTTCCTTTGTACCTTCCTTTGGTTTTGTGCAAGTATTTTAGAACGCATAAGATGCTATACAATTGGGAGGAATTATTATCTTCATCGACTCTTCATGCTAAAGTAAATCATATGATACATAATCATAAAATAATGAGACTGATCTTTCAACCTGAATGTGTGCTGTTTCTCTGAGCAGTCACGTAAAGAGGTGCTGTTCATCTTTCAGTGATGCAGGCATAGTTCAGATTGTATTGATCACCCCTCAATTTTAACCAAAAAAGTGCAGAAGCTCGATCAACCAGACTACACATCTGATTTGATTCCCAATCCCTTGTAAGGTTTTCAACAAAATGAAACTATCTGCCAAAGCAAAGATTTGTCTTTTCAAATAACATAGCTTGGGATCTGAAGATAATTGTCACCAGAGAATTCCAAAATATTCTGAATCAGCATTCAAGAGTGAATACTGAGGAGCGCATGAGATTTACATGTGTTTCACAGAAGAAAAGGTTGCAAGGAAGATGATCTCTTCACTACCCTTTCAGTTCCCCCCTGGCTGCATTTTCCCAGACAACAGGCTAACTCTGAACTCCTCGGCATGCCTTTCAGGCCTTGAAATGCCCCTCCATTCTCCCGTTGACTCTCTTTGGCTGCTCACCTCCCCACACACCCTGCAATCCCACCAGGCCAGAGCTCTCTCTGCTCCCTGGGGATGCTGGGCTCTCCCCAGAAGCTGCCGTTCTGCTCAGGCCATTGTTTGTGTCCCCTGACCTGCCCCTCTCCCTGCTTTCGTGTCAGACTCTTGCACCTCACTCAAGACCCAGCTCATCCGTCATCTCCAAAATTTTTCCTAATCTTTTCCCACCACAGAAAAAGACTTTGGTACTTTGTTTTTTTATCTTGTAGCTTAAAAAAAACAAATAACCTGTTAGAGCACTTGCTTTTTCTCTTGTGCCATTTTCATTTTACATATGTTTGGCCTAGGACACATTGCCCACCGATCTGTTGTGTACCCCAGCCCGGCTCTCTCCTGTGTAGAAGAGCAGCTGACCCCTGCAGGCCTTGAGGCTCAGACTCCTCTATCATCTGGCTGTGCCTGGGTTTGGCCAATGGGAGAAACAGACAGGAGGCTGGAGGACAGGAGGAAGGGAGAAGCCTGAATATCTTGTCCCTTCCTTAGAAGCCTCAGGAGCTGTATATGCCAGTGGCCATTTATCTCCCCCACTGGCTCCAGTCTCCTCTGGGTGATCTCAGCTTGTGGGCTCTAGTAACACCACCTCTGCTCTGTCCCTAGTGGCTTTCAGCTGCCACTAATCTGGAGATTTCCTCACAATCCCCACTTCTGTCTCATACTCTTCCATCCCTGATATTACCAAGTCTTTGTACTAAATCCACTCTGTTTCAAATGTTTTGAGAGATTTCAGTTGTCCCAGTTGGACCTTGACTTACACATCAACTCATCTCCCCATCTAGCAATTGAGAACGGTCGGTTTAATGGATGATGTCCATGAATGGATATACAACCATGTTTTTTGTCATACACAATTTTTTGTATTTCTACTTTCTAAGATAGTTTCATGGCTCTTCCTGTCAATCTCATTTTCCTTCCATGGCCAAAACTACCCTTTTTCAAGCTCTATCCACTTTTCCTAGCTGGCTTTCCCAATCCCAAACCCCTTGTCCAAGTTCACCCATACTAGGGTCCTGCATGGCATCTGCATTACTGACAGATGGTGAAGATATTGGGTATAGAGTGAGACCATCAAGATTAGAACAGTTGCAGAATCCATAAACTGAGGTTGTTGGCTGCAACTGATAGGACAATGGTGAAGGCTTCATTATCGTTCCACTCTTCAGGTCTGATATATGACTCAAGCCAGAGCCAGGCCAATTTACAGTTACTCCCAGAGCCCAGTGCAATTTGCAGATGAAAGGAAGATGCACATTTGTGGCCAAAGTGGAAGATTTGGGTATTGGGCCTGCTGCTAAAATTGCTCCCCTGTGCATGAGGCCAGCACACGGCTGGCTGATGTCCTCAGTGCTGCCCAGAGCATTACTTTATTTCCACAATCTGGAAGCCAAGTGAATACAAACCAGGCATTTGTAAGGGATCTGGGAATGGTTGGGGGTTAACATTTCTGCTACAGTGAAGAGGATGGTGTGGCCCACTTTTCTGCCCACTCCTGCCCCAACATCTCTCAAACCACCTTGACCCTGCTTGGGCTTGGCCATAAATGAGGTTGACCAGCCATTGAGAAGATGTCTAGCACTAAAATAAGAAAAGGAAAATAACATGACTTAATGAAATCTCACATGAGAGGTAACTTGTTCATTGAGGACCTATTTATTCCGGGCTTTGCACTGAGTTGGATACAGAGGATTAGAATAAGTAAGAACCAATTCCTGCCCTGCAAAGCCCTACTGTCTACAGGAGAGAGACTCACACTGGCAGAGGGACAAAGGCAGGTTGGTGGGCTGAACCAAAGCCCACATGCTCTGCGTGTGGCCCACAGAAGAATTATGTTCTGAGGGACGGTGAATCCCAGCTTGCAAGCTTCCAGCCTGGTGACCTTGGTCTGTGTAATGTTAATTTCTCTGAGTCCCAGATTTCTCATCTATAAAGGAGGATTTAGTGCCTCCCTCTTAGTTGTTGTAAGTATAAAATGAGTTTCCATACAAAAAGTTCTTCATACCTTGCCTGATGCAGTGCAACCCCAAGAACACTGATGTTGTCAGGAGAGGCACCCCCAGTGATGGCAGCAGTGAGGCTCCCCCAACTACCTTATGGGCTCTGGATATTGCAAGGAGAGATCAAGGCTGAAAAGGAAGACCATGGTGGCACCAGGTGGTGACTCCAACTCACAGTCTTCATGTTAGGCACCCAAAGACCCCCTTTTGAAGACCCTCAGAAATCCCAGGGGGGTGAGAAGTTTATAGAAGACTTAGAGATGTTATCATAGGGATGTAAACATGACCAGTCGTATGATGATGGTTAGGGTATGAGACCAATGGTGCAGGAATTGTGAGAAAAGGAGATTGAGAAAATCATCCTGCCTCTAGTCACCAGGAAAGGCTCAATGCCAGTGATCACCTGCACTAGGTCTGAAAGCTTAGGGGGAATGCATGAGTGGCTGGCATGCATGCCAGGGCATAGCATTCCAGGTAGAGGAAATGGAATAGGTAACTATCCAGAGGCAAGAAATACCAATGTGAACCCGGGAATGAAGGAAGTCAGTATGGCGGGTGTGTAGGGAGTCAGGTGACATCAGCTAAGGCTGGAGAAGCTCCAGAGGGCTGACTCTGAAGAGCTCTGTGTATCTTGGGACAGAGTCTGGGCTTGGGACAGAGTCTGGGCCACGAGAGTCAGAGGAAGTTTTTAATGGTGGAGAACGTGGTCAGATTTGTCTCCAGGAAGACCACTCAGGTAACACTGAGAAGGCCGTGTGTGAGGTGTGTGGTGTGAGGTAGGAGATCAGAGGCAAGGGCACCACAACCCTAAACTTACAACCCCCCACAGAGATGATGGAGAGCAGCAAACTGATCAGAGAGAGGGTTCTGAATAGTCTAGTCCTTTCCTGAGATGAAACAAGACTGTCAGCTCCTTCATGACAAAGGCTGTACATCTTCTGTGCCCAAGAATATCAAATGCCTAATGAGAATGGTCACAGAACAAATATTTCCTGAGGGTATTGAATGAAAGCACAACCAACTGCATTTGGGAGGTGAAGGATCGATGGGAGTCAGGAATGCCCAAGGTCTCTTTTGGGGAAAGTGGATGAGCTTGATGACCCTTGAGTGGGTTTAGGAGATCAAGTCACTGGTTCGGTTATGGCTTTGCTAAAGTTTAAAGTGTCTGTAGAGCACTCTAGTGAGCAGTCCAGCAGGAAGTATATATGGATATACCCTGCGAGTCCTCACCCCTTAGAACAATGCCCAGCTCAAAGGCCTGAGTAGGGACTCAGTAAATATTTATTGGCCGAATGAATGAGTGAATTGGTCTGAAGTCCAGGAATGACCTAGACTCTTTGACCACCTTCTACAAAGCAGACCCCTTTGTTATTTTACTCCCTCTTATTTTCCTTCATAGCACTTACAGGTATGAGTCATTGTACAGTGATTCACCTGTTTAATGCCTGACTCCCTAACCAGAGTACAGTTAGCTATGTCTTGGCCTAACCTAGTCCATGGTTGAGATTAGGTAAATAGTTGCTGAATGAATGAAGACCTAGGGATGTGGATGTGGATGTGGATGGGATATAGATGGCAGCCCAGAGAAACTATGGATCATGGCAAGCTGGTGGCTAGATCAAACATGGAGCTTCTACATTCCAAGTTACTTGTTTGTAACACTTGTCTTCACATCTTCCGTGTCCCTCCACCTCCTCCATGTGCAGCGACCCCAGAATCCAGCCTCGATGCAGTTCTCTCCAGTCCCTCTCTGAGCTGCTGTTCTTTCATCTGCAAAAAGGTTTATGGTGTGCCTTGTCTACTTTACTAAGTGGCCAGGAACATTCATGAGCTCACTCAGTTCAACCAATGTTTATGTAGGTGGTTAAATGCCACAGTAGGAAATACCTTTGAGTAAAGACACTGACCTCCACGCTCAGTTCCCCATGGCTTAGAACAGCATTGTCTGGTTGGGAGGCAGTGGAAAATAAGATCCCTTTGAAGCACACCACCTCCCTTCACAGGAAGCCCTTCATGTGATACAAAAGACTCTTATCTTGCAGTCTGAACAAGGGCCAAATGGCCTGTCCAGTCCAACACCCACATTCAGAGCTGAGATGTGGCACACAGAGACCGTGCTATGTCCTACCTCCCTGCAAGCTGTCGCCCCAGCTCACAGCAGCTTGGAGCCTCTGCTGTTGGCCACTCTGGTAATGGAGCTAGTGAGCAGGGGAAACTAGACATGAAAAGCAGAAAAGGATGCACTGTCATTACAGCAGCTTTCACGATGACAAAGGGTCAGGAAGAGCAACTCCTGCAAACAGAGGTTATGCTTTTTAAAATTCTTATCTCCCTGAACAGCCCACTTGGACTTTATTGCTGAAGGCAGGTCTTCGCACAAGCTGTGCTCTTCCTCTGGACTACCCAACCCCCGAGGACTTTAGGCCAGACGGCAAGTCTTGCTCCCACGGTACAGCCTCTCTTCACCCTGGGGGAAGATACAGAAACCTCCTCCTCTATGGACAGGAAAGAGGGAAGAGATCCAGCCTTTACTGAGTAGTGGTTAGGTGTGGACTGCTCTGTGTGATTCTTCATATACTTTCTACCATTTTATACTCAGAACCATCTCAGGGATTGAGTCTGTTAGCCCCATTTTACAGGTCAGAAAGCTGAGGGTCAAAGACACAAGTCACTTGGTCTAAAGTACAGCTAGTAAATGGCTGAAGTAGGATTGGGCCAAAAATCATGTACACAATGTTCACACTGATTTCTCCATATTTCTAATAGGACGCTAATTGTGTGGTTTAGTGAGTGTCTCCAGGGCAAAGATCCTCTATAATTACTCTCCCAACCATACTCTGAGCAGGTCTACAGGCCTGTGACCATAAAGCCCAGATCTGCTCAGGCCCTGAGCACCTCCTAACCAAGTAGGAGGGATAGTAGGAGGGCACCCACATCCTCAGGAACAGATCAACTGCTGTTGATCTTGCTACCCTGGTCCAGTGTCCACTGCTCTCTGGGGTGAAATTTTTATTTATTTATGTATTTTGTTTGTTTATTTCGTTTGAGAAAGACGGAGACAATGCAAGTAGAGGAGGAGCAGAGAGAGGGAGAGAGGGCGAGAGAGAGAGGATCCCAACCAGGCTCTGAGCTGCCAGCCCAGAGCCTACCCGGGGCTTGATATCACAAAACTGTGAGATCATGAACCTGAGCCCAAGCCAAATATCAGACACTTAACCGACAGAGCCACCCAGTCGCCCCTGGGATGAAGTTTTTATCAGCAATGTGGCACTGTGCTTCCCCTGTCCACCAGCCCTCACTGTGTGTGCCTTGCTCCAATGACTAACTTCTTCTTTCTCTGGGTGGCCTTAAATCCTAGTCCATTGCCTAATACCCTTATACTTTTACTAGGCACTGTAGGGTCTTTCCTTGCATGTTGAAATTCATCCTGCAGGTGCTGCCAATAGTCCTTCTCTACCTAGCTGACACCATCTATCCTCTAAAATCACAATGATGGTGCCCTGTGAGCTCCAGTGTGACTGCCACCTATAGCATTGTGGTTACCAGCCCTTGACTGTACCTCAGTCAGACGGACCTGAGATTGAACTGAGTTTGGCCTCTTATGGGCTGTGTGCCTAAGGAAAAAACTCTTCATCTCTTTGCATCTCAGTTTCTTCGTCTATAAAATGGGAGTGATGATGCATGCCTCCTAAGATTATTGAGAAGATTGAATGGTATATATATATTTGATATATGTAATGACCATTGTGCCTGATACAAAGCACTCAGTAATTAAAGGATTCCTGTTATTATTCCCACCCCCTAGATCATGTCACTTAGGCACAGCAATCTGGCCTTCAAGTCAGTCCCTAAAAAGTTCAAGATTAGTTTCCTTATCTCTGAGCTCATCCCTTCCTATTTCCTCCCCTTTTCCTAGGAGCCCACTACTAATGATTTTACTATAGCTTACAGATGCATTGTAAGAAAGCTATATTAGTTAGAGTAAAATAGGCCACGCTGCAGTAACAAATAAGCCCAAGATGTGAATAGCTTGACAGAGCAGAGATGTATTTACATCTGATGTGAATGAGCACAACCTGTGGACAGACCACAGCTCTCTCAGAAGTAGGGACTCAGAGCTAGGCCCCCTCAGCTGTGTGATTCTGTCATCTTAACCACGTGGCTTCTGAGATTGCTGCCAAAGGAGAAGAGGGGAAGTGGACAAACCTGGGCGTAACAGTCATTCCTTCTGCCACAGCTCACTGACCAGAACCTGGTCACAGAGCCAAATCTAATCGCAAGGGAGGTTGGAAAGTACAGTCTTACCATATACCCAAGAACTGGGACTTGGTGGACACAAAGCATTATCTCTGCCCATCCCTTGATAAAGTTGCCTCCATAAACCCCAACATGTGAGGAGAGGTAGCTGAATCTCAGCCCCATGACTTTTGCATCAGCTTTCGTCTTTCTCATCAGCCCTTGGAATCTCTCAGGAACCAGTGGCGTGGACAGGCTGACCTCAGATGACCTTTCTGTCCCTTTCCCTTTATGTAACATTCCACCCCAAATGTGGACCACACTGCTTCCTTTTTCACTGTGCCAGAGCTGAGGTTAAATGCCAACTATACTAGGTTTTACCAAAGATTAGAGGAAACGATACATGAGGAATAAACAGAGGCTAAGCTACAGTTGATAATTTGCTTATTTTTTTTTTTTATTGGGTTTGTGCATCTTCAGCCCAAGTCTTCCCTGAGGCCACCTGCCTGCCATGCTCCTGTCCTGCAGCCACAGGGCAGGGGCCTCTGGCCTCTACTACCCAGGAATGCCCACACATGTCTTAAGTCCATGAGACATTGGCATGGGGTTTTAGAGGAAGCGGTTAGAGAGAGAAGGGGATGTATACCTAGGGGCAGGAGATAACCTATGCCTCCCTCCCTAAGTCCTTGCAAGGAAAGCGCTTCTAATTCTTTATACTTAAATAAAGCTTTCAAACACTCACGAAATCAGCTCCCCAAATTATGATTCACAAATCACATGCCAGTTGACCCGTATACTTCTTGGGGGAGACCTACCTTTCCTCTTTCCTAGTTCTCTGAGCCCCCCAAGCACTGCAGTCACATAGTATTTCTCTGCCTTCAATTCTGGACCCAAGAAAACAAGACCCAAAGAGAGAGAGGGTTCCCTGCTTGAGTTTTCCATCTGAGGACCCACTTTTCTGAATGATGCGACATGAAAGCAGATGATATTGGGAATGATTCCATACTTCCAGGCAAGCCTCATCTCCTTCCCACAGGGAAGTGGTCTTCCTTCTATGTCAACAAAATAAGCATATCAGAAGACATCTTAATAAATCATCTGAGTAATGCCTGCATAATGTAACGGCGTTAGTTGAGGAAGCCAGTTTCCTTTAGAGAATCTAAAAGGTCCCTACATCCTCAGCTCCAAACACAGCACCTGGCACAGAGTAGGTGTGTTCAAATCCTTGGTTAAAAGGCTACCAAAAGGAAAGCAGTTTGTCTTGGTCATGTTTGTTTAGGCTCCTTTAAGAAAGTTCTCACTGAGGCTCCTGAGTGGCTCAGTCGGTTAAGCGTCCAACTTTGGCTCAGGTCATGCATGATCTCACGGTCCATGGGTTCGAGCCCCACTTTGGGCTCTGTGCTAACAGCTAGCTCAGAGCCTGGAGGCTGTCTACGGATTCTGTATCTCTCTCTCTCTCTCTGACCCTCCCCTGCTCACACTGTCTCTCTCTGACTCTCAAAAATAAATTAAAAATATTTAAAAAATTGTTTTAAAAAGTCCTTACTAAATCACAATATAGTATTAAGATGATTCTTTAGGTGAGCACAGAATTGAGGTGTGAGCTTCCTTCAAGGAAAAAGAGAAACCAGCTGGATTATGGTTCTCACACTGATGAAAAGGAAGCAGACCTTTTCTTGAGCCTACATACCTCCCAAGATATTTTAGGCATTTTATCCTGAAATAAATCATCCCTAGTAATCAAGCCCAGTAATCATCCCCCATTTCTGTACTGTTTCTCCATCCCTCTGTGCCTTCCCATCCACCCTGTCCTCTACATGGCTACCAGCTTCACTTTTAAACATCCTGTTTTACTAGCCTCTGTGTGGCCCATTCCCTCATGTCCTTCTGGGGGCAGCATGGAATGGGGGACACAGCGACAGATTAGGGTAGGGTAGATCCAGAGAAGCAGACCTGTACTCCGTTTGGCCAGGGCACTTGCCTTGCCCCTCCTGAGCTCTGTTTCCTTTACTCATCAACTTGAGATAACATCAATGATCTCACCACATTGTCATGAGGAATGGCAGAAAATATACGTGGACTGTGAAGCTTATCACATGACAGACTCTCAATAAATTTGAGTTCCTTTTTTCCTTCTCTCCTTTTTGAAAATAGGGTATAAATTATACATAAATAAATTACACGTTTTACTGGAAATCCTCAGCAATGATTAATGTAACCAATAATAATTTTGATATTAATAATAGGTTACTTCGGTAGTATCCTCCTAATTCTGACAATCAATCTATGTGCTCGGGCTTTGTCATCATAATAACATAGAGTGCTCATAGTTTACCCTAGAAAGAAATGAATGCACATAATTTCCCATTTTCAGGTATTTTTTAAATCCTCCTTTTTTTACATGAGTATTCTGCTACAAACCGTTACTTATGGTACAAAGTGTAGACAATGCATTTGCCGAGAAATGAAAGACAGACATGAATGGAAAGCCGCAAAGCTACAGGCAGTATTTGAGACTGAAAGTAAGATTTGGAAGCATCAGGAATGTGATGGAGTGGCGCCAGTTGGCTTAGGGGGTTCGGCGTCTGACTCTTGATTCACAGGTTCAAGTCCCACGACTGGCTCAGTGCGGACAACACACATTTCTGTTCTCCCTCTTTCTTTGCCCCTCTCCCCACTTTGTCTCTCAAAAAAAAAAAAAAAAAACTTTTTCAAAAAAATAATGTGATATAAATACTGATTTCTACTGCTCAGTATACTAAAAAATGGACCTCATTGGAGAGTTTGGTACATCATCCCCATTATCAGGAGGGGCAAACTGAAACTAGAGCCTTGAAAGACAGAAATGTCTGGAAGTCTCTGCCAAGTATTAGTCCAAGGATCTGCTACGCTTCCTGCTGACTTCTTTCAGATTTGAGTGTGGGAAAAATTGCTACAAAGAAACCTTCAAGCCTTCAGATTGTGTGTTTATTTCAGATTCTGTATTTCTGTAAGATGTAAACATAAACAACCAGAGTGGTGGTGAGTGTGGGTTCTGGAGCCAGACCGCCTGGGTTGGAATGTCTGTCCTTCTGGTTGCTAACTGCATTTCCCTGAATTGGTGATTAACTCCCATGTGCCTCAGTTTCCTCATCTGGGAAACAAAGGTCATGATAAGGACTAAACGGGGTGATGTCTCTAAGGGCTGGGGCACTGTTCCCAGTGAGCAGTAGACCAGTCTGTCGGTCATTTCCTTGTCCGTGATGAAGTGAAGGTCACAGGGAGAGTCCTGGTCTGAAGCCCGAGGCAGGCCACCAAAGCACCTTGTTTGTGTAGGAGGATCTCACTCTTCTTCTTCGATGGAGTTATTCATTCCTAAGTGTTATAAGATGTGGCTAAACTTCGATCAGTCCGCTGATTTCACAGCCAGAACCCTCCCCACCGTGTCTGTACTTTGCATCTCCCTTTTCTGCCTTTATCCTCCAACATATGCACGTGTGAGTTCTTGTATCAAGCTGGATGCACGGATCTGCCACTGTGGGATGGGGGGCCATAAGCAAAATGGGATCATTACAGGGAAATAAAACAATGTTACATCATTTGTACACCTTGTACACACGGGTTCATGTGCAAGCGGACACTGACATGGCCATCACGAATTGAGGAGGAGAGGGAGGTACAAGGGGAAGTGATATTTTTGGCAGTAGAGATGCTCAGATGGCACGGAAACCTGTAGGCCAGCACTGCCAGTCCTCTTATCTAGTTTTACAGAAAAGGAGCACACATCTCAGAGAGGGTTGTTGACATTCCTGAGGCCAACAGCTAGCGGGAAACTGGGTCTAGCACCTCAAGGATCAGAAGGTAATCATGAGATCCTATTGTGTTCCGTAGGCTCTTAGGTCTACTTGCAAAACACTCCTAACAGCTACCAATAATTGATGCCCACTACATCCTATGACCTACCATTGAAGCTTGTCCTAAACCAAACCGAAATCCACAGAGCCCCAGGTCCTTCCAGGCACAGAGGTGAGAGCCCTTGGCCCCCTCCTCCCCAGACTCCACCTTTGTAGGCAGATCCGAAGCCACCAGGGGGAGTGCTTGTGTTAACAGCAAAGGGAATTTGACAGCCCCACTGTCCCCTGTTGGGAGGAGGGCTCCTCCTTCTCTTAAGAGCTCCTTCCGTCATATCACTTACAAACGCATACAAGGTATCATCACCTTGAACACAAGCGAGGACTGGGTGAGAGGGAAAGTTAGTCTTTGTCCTGTGCCCTGTTTCATGGGAGGAATGGACCTCCAATCTGGTTGTGAGCAGAGCAGCAGCGTGGATCAAAGTGAGTTAAGAAATCAATGCAGTGAGGTGTGCTGACCATTGATTTTTTAATTTAATAGCACATCATGGCTCAGAAAAGAATAGAAAGTAACAGCATGCTCACACCCATAGTAAGAGTGATTATCATTTTGAGAAATTTTTATCTTGGTACATGGACATGCATGTGGGTCTGTGTTCAGGCTCAAGATGTAGAAGATATATCTTACTGCAAGTCATTAATGATTAAAACACACCTAAAAAGCTTACTTAAGATCCATATTCCTACACCCCAGATTAGAAACAATTCATGTCTGCCTTGGGAACTTGAACCCTATGTTTTTAATAGATTCCTTGGCAGCTGTGATGATCAGCCAGGTATGAGAACCACATGGGGGGGGGGGGCGTTCCTCACCTGCCCTCCCCCTGCTCTCCCACGGACAGCTTCATGCTCCAGCTGAGCCCTAACAAAGCAAGAGGAGTCACAGAGACCTCACTGGAAGCAGACATTCACCCCCAGGGCAGCCCTGAGCTCTTGGGAACTGGGAAATGAGGGTTGGGTTTCCAGCACCCATAGTCAGACAAACAAAAGCAAAAACCCCTTCCTCCACCCCCCTACTCCACCCCCGGCCCACACACCAGAAAAACAAAACCGTTTTATAGTCAGCCAGGCCTAGGTTCAAGCCCTGATCCTCCAACGTATACCTGTGTGACCATGGGCAGGTTATAGGATTTCTCTAAGCCTCCATTTCCTCACCATTTAGGTGAGAATAATTGCCCTTCCCAAGGGTATGTTTGGATTTAATATAATGTGTCCACATGCGTAGATAGATAGCATCAGGCCCCAGACAGATGCTCCATTACAGCAGCTCCCTTTCTGGCCCCACCATACCTCCCTGCAAGCTTAGGTATGCTCTGTCCCCTTTGGGAGACTTAGGCGAAGTTAAGTAGCCATCTCCCCCCAGGGTGGGGTTGGGCCAAGGCTGTTAGTAACTTACTAGGGGAGATTACATTGTCCAGCCCTGCGGGGCATTTTGTACTCACTGGAGCTCTGCCACCACCCCTCCCTCCACCCCTCCCTTGTTCCTCAGCAGCTCCCCCATGCCTCCCGCCCCGGGGCACAAAGTGAACTCCTCTGTAGGAAGACTGTTGGACCAGCCTGGGGGAGAGTCACTTGCTGCGAAGGGCCAGTCGGTGGATCTTTGGACAGGGAGGACCCCTTCCCTGCAGTAAGTGCCGGGTGCCCTGCAAAGTGTGGCAGGTGGAGGCGGGTCTGCGGCGCAGCCTGGGCCGGAATGCACCGGCCCGGCCCCGAGAGAGGGAGGAGCTGCGCTCCCTGTGGTGCAGGTGGGAAGCTCTGGGAAGTGATTGCTCCCTGACCGGCGCAGGCTAATTAAAGCAGAGTCTTGGCCCCAGGATTCAGCTCTGGGAAGCTGCGTTTGTCTCCCAGACGATTCCTCGATTCCTCGGAGGAAGGCCATGGAAGGGGTAAGGCTTGAGGGCTTTCTCGGTGTTCTTTCTAGAGCCTGCCGATAGACAGCTGTGGGAAAGGGCTGTCTCTGCCTCCCGGAGAGAAATAAACGTGTGGTGCTAATGCGGTCCCAGGCGGTTCACGCTGGCCCCGCCCCAGGACCCAGCGACAAAAGGAGGGGACATACTGGGTGTTCTGTGCCATGTCCCCAACTCTCCGAGGGAGAGGGGACAGGAGGCTCTGGGGATGGTGGCACAAGGGGTCCTAGCTCACACCCCACCGGCTGGGTTTCTGACCTCTTCCCCCAGCCCGGATGTACCTGCCTGCTGGCCGCTCTGTCTGTTTGCCCTTGTGGACTGTGTTGGGCCCCCTGGTGATGAGTGGGCTTCCTGGTCAGAGGGCAGGGCTGCCTGGCTTGTGCCTTCATTGTGGGCTCCGGTCTTTATTGGCTGTGTGGTTGGGGCAAGTGAGTTCCTTCTCTGGAGCCCCGGGGTTCCTCACTCCCAAAAGGGGATTACTATAGAATAACTGGCTGGTGAGATGGTTGGAGGAGACGACCTGTGGGCAGTGCCCAGCACAGAGTCCAGGCGGACTTCCTTCTCCTTGCGTCGCAGCGTGCCGTTTGCAGGGCTGCAGGACTGCTCAGCTCAGGACCTCCTCTCTTTCCTTCCCCAGTTCTCTAGTTAGTCCCTCCTTTTCCCCTCTTCAAAGTCAGTTTCTTTCCAAGGGGGACAGGGATGTGTTTTGCTATGTATGTTCTTTATTATACATTTGGAGCTAAGTCGTTTTCTCCTGTGAATCCTATGGCTTCCCTCCCGGAGGTTTGGTTTTAAACGGGGGAGAGGACCCTTATCAAAGCTGTCACCTATCAGAAAAAGCTCCCTTCGGTCCTGCCCCGGCATGAGACGGTCTCTCTGGCTGAGCAGTCCAACTAGTGGAGTTTGGAAAAGAGTGAACAAGGGCACACTCCATCTCCCTTCTGAATTCTCTCTCCCCCTAACCTGCGGTCCAGCAGCTTTCCAGAAGCTCCTCCTTGATGGAACAATGGCAGGCTGAATAGATTGTGGTTGTAAGAGACAGAAACTGACTTCTCTTGTGCTGTCCCTGATTTACCGAGGCACTGGCACGCACGGCTGGAGTTTATCTACGTGCACCACACAGGGAGGTCGATGCCTTTTGCCCTTGTTGGTTTCACACACACACACACACACACGAGATGAAACTGATCAGAATGTCACTTGTCAGTATTCTACAGCTAGTCAGTAGCAGAGCGAGAGCATGGGTAACAAATGCTAAGTGCGAACGGTAAGCCAGGTGTCACTAGCAAGGGTTACAACCAGAAAGCAAGCAGAACATTAGGCAATTTAGCCGTGAGGCATACAAAAGGGCATGTTAGCTAATGTGGTTATGCAACTTTTTCTGTTCATGGAAAGGGGAAAACAATCAGAGAAAGAAGGGTCACTTCTCTTCGTAGAAGGAGCATTTTGTTTTATTTTTAAGAAGTCAACCAAATATTCATCAGTGCAGCCTCTCCTGAGCACCTGCGCTGTGTTGTCAGGGCCTATTTACACTGTTGCAGGTGCACCAGTGAGCCAGCCAATAATGCTGCCTTTAGGGGCGCCTGGGTGGCTTAGTCAGTTAAGCGTCCGACTTTCGCTTAGGTCATGATCTCGCGGTTCGTGGGTTCGAGCCCCGCGTCGGGCTCTGTGCTGACTGCCAGCTCAGAGCCTGGAGCCTGTTTTAGTCTGTGACTCCCTCTCTCTCTGACCCTCCCCTGCTCACGCTGTCTCTCCCTCTCTCTCTCCTAGAAATAAATAAGAAAAAAAAAAAACATTAAAAAAATAAAAAATAAATAAAAAAATGCTGCCTTTATAAAACCTATTCTAGTGGAGAAAACCTATACTGTGTATATGTTTTTATGTATGTAATTCTGTGCCTTATATACAACATATATATTATATAATAACACCTATAATATGCATCATATTTAAGATACATGTTATACACATATATTAGGTTGAATGACCATAGCTGCAATGTAGAAAAAGCAGGGGAGAGTGTAAAGGATGTTGAGACAGCAGATGAGGCTATTTTAAATGGGATAGTTTCAAGAGCAGCATCCACAGGTGATATTTGAACAGAAGCTTGAAAAAGTGAGGGAGTTGGTTGTGTGGATATCCTAGGAAAAAATATTCCAGAGAGCAAGAATAATAAATGCAAAGGCCCTGTGGCAGATGCTTTTCTGGTCTGTTCAGGAGTAGCAAAGTGTCCAGAATGGCTGGTATCAAGAAAGCCAAGTATGGTCAGATCATGCAGGGTCCTGGAAATTGAAATTGTCCTCAGAGAGGAGGAGATCTAAGTGTTGTGAGTGGCATAATAGAATGATCCAGTCGGAGAGAAGAAAAGAGGGAGTGAGGGAGAGAGAGAGAAAGAGACAGAGAGAGAGAGACAGAGAAAACCCCAAGCAGGCTCCATCCTCAGTGTGGAGTCCAACACAGGGTTCAATCCCACAGCCCTGGGATCATAACTGAGCCTTAATTAAAAGCCAGAGGCTCAACGGACTGAACCACCCAGGGGCTTACATTTTAAAGGGATCACCTGGCTACTGTTTTGAAAATAGAAGCTAGGGAGAGAGCAAGCACAGACTTCGGCTGACCAAGTGAGAGGACTTGGTGCCTCAGGCCAGGGTGTTAGTAAAGGTGGCTAGAAGTGGTCAGATTCTGGATACATCATAAAAGTCAAGTCAGAAGGATTTACTGATGGACTGGATGTCCACCAAGTACCCCAAGTATGGGGTAAAAAATCATCTGACTCCAAGGTGCAAAGCCGGAGCACCTGAGAGAACTTGAATGCGGTGATTTAAGATGGAAGAGGTTTCAAGGAGATCAGGCATCAGTTTTACTCATTGAGATTGTAGGATACAGAGAAATATTTTACTGTGGCAGGGCACTCCGTTTTAGAGCGGTTTCTTCTGCATCAATAGATACCTGAACAATTGGAGGTGCCTGAGTGGCTCAGTCAGCTAAGAGCCTGACTCTGGATCTCAGCTCAGGTTATCATCTCACAGTTTGTGGGATTAAGCCCATGATGGGCTTTGCGCTGACAGCAGGGAGACTCCTAGATTCCCGCCTCCTCCCTCCCTCCCTCTGTCTCTGTCTCTCTCTGTCTGTCTGTCTCTCTCTCTCTCTGTCGGTGCCCCGTGCCTGTGCGCGCAGGTTCTCTCTCTCTCTCTCTCTCTATCCCTCTCAAAATAAGCATCAAAAAAAATTTTTTTTATAGTTTATTTATTTTTGAGACAGAGAGACAGCATGAATCGGGGAGGGGCAGAGAGAGAGACACACACACAGAATCTGAAACAGGCTCCACGCTCCAAACTGTCAGCACAGAGCCCGATGAGGGGCTGGAACCCACCAACAGTGAGATCTGACCTGAGCCGAAGTCAGACGCTCAACCAACTGAGCCACCCAGGTGCCCTTCAATAAACATTTTTTTAAAATGCACAGCTGAACAATTAGATATCCTTCACTGTTTTTTGTTATAATAAATGTGTCTTCTCCCCTGCTGAGAGAAGGCTCAAGGGAATTCTATAAGAATATATTTTATTACGTAGTTTAGGCACCCAAACAGGTTGAGGAGTCTTTTTCCAAACTTAAAGTGAGGTTATGGCTCAGTGCACTCCTCAACCAGGTAAGTTTGCACTTAGCCACGCAGTCTTGGCAAGAGAGAATCCTAGCGTTTTTGAGCTGGGAATGCTTTTCAGTTGGGATGCTTACAAAATGGTACTTGAGTTTTGATGAATAAACATTGGAGTTGTAGGTGAAAGACGGATATTGGTGTTTACTTCTGCTTCTTATTAGCCAAGTGATTTGAGCAAGTCCTTGAAGCAAAACGTAGGACTTGGGAGATTTCTCAAAGACCAAGCAGTCTAACACTCCCATTTTATTTATTTATTTTTTTAATGTTTTATTTATTTCTAGGAGAGAGAGAGAGACAGCGTGAAAAGGGGAGGGTCAGAGAGAGAGGGAGTCACAGACTGAAACAGGCTCCAGGCTCTGAGCTGGCAGTCAGCACAGAGCCCGACGTGGGGCTCGAACCCACGAACCGCGAGATCATGACCTAAGTGAAAGTCGGACGCTTAACCGACTAAGCCACCCAGGCACCCTAACACTCCCATTTTAAAGATGGGGAAACTTGGGACCCACTGGGGAAAAGTGGCAACACATTTTTAATTCTCAAGTTAGCTAACATACAGTGTAGTCTTGGCTTCAGGAGTAGAGTCCTGTGACTCATCACTAACCTACAACACCCAGTGCTCTTCCCAGCAAGTGCCCTCCTCCATGCCCATCACCCATTTCCCCCCAACCCCCCTACACCAACCTTTATTAATTCTCTGTATTTAAGAGTTTCTTAAGGTTCGCCTCTCTGTTTTTATCTTACTTTTCCTTCCTTTCCCCTATGATCACCTGTGAAGTTTCTCAGATTCCAAATATGAGTGAAGTCATATGATATTTGTCTTTTTCTGACTTAAGTTGCTTAGCATTATACCTTCTAGTTCTATCCATGTTGTTGCAAATGGCAAGATTTCATTCTTCTTCATCATGGAGTACTATTCCATTGTGTGTGTCTTTGTATGTATGTATATACATACACACACACACATCACACACACACCATATCTTCTTTATTCACCAGTTGACATTTAGGCTCTTTCCATAATTTTGCTAATGTTGATAGTGCTGTGATAAACATGGGGATGCCTGTGTCCCTTGGAATCAGCATTTTCGTATCCTTTGGATAAATTCCTAGTAGTACAATTGCTAGATCATAGAGTAGATCTATTTTTAATTTTTTTTGAGGACCCTCTACACTGTTGACCAGAGTGACTGCACCAGTTGGCATTTGCATCAGCCGTGCAAAAGGGTTCCCCTTTCTCCACATCCTCACTGACATGCGTTGTTCCGAGTTGTTCATGTGGTGTGATGTGGTATCTCAGTGTGGTTTCGATTTGTATTTCCCTGATGAGGAGGGATGTTGAGCATCCTTTCATGTGTTGCCCAACAGGCACATTTGGTAGCAACTTCTTCCCTGTGCCACGTATACAGTGGGTGCTCCGTGACTGTTTTTGTTAACTTTGAGAGTAAACTTGAAGGCAGCAGATCTCTAGGCCCTACTCTTTGATTATCTGATAGATACTTCCCAAACATCTGTGAGCCAGGCCCTCTCATAAATGCCATCTAGTTAGTCTTGCAAGGGGAAATGTCAAGAAAACAGACAATTTGGGTATTAAATGAAAAGCAGAGTGATGAAGAGAGCTCTAAGTTATGATGAAAAGCACTGAAAGAGTGGGTGCCTAACCCAGGGTGGGGTTCACCCAGGCTCTGTAGAAAAACTGGTGAGAGAGGGAGGGAGGGAGAGGGAAGAAGAGTCGACAGGGAGACAGAGATAGAACATGAGGGCAAAGATGGACCAGATGAAAACCTGACTAGCATATGCACTTTATCCTGTAAGGCCAAGAGCATTACAGAGGGACTTCACCTCCAAAATGGGGAAAGTGAACTAAATGTCCCCTAGAGTCTTGTCATGCTCTGATATTCTTGGACTGCAGGACTTTCCCAAAATCACCAGTGGCTTTTTAGTTTTTAATTTTCCCTTAATGTTTATTTCAGAGAGAGAGAGAGAGAGAAGAAAGATCATGTGTACCAGTGAGGGAGGGGCAGAAAGAGAGATAGAATTTGAAGCAGGTTCCAGGCTCTCCATGCAAAGCCCGATGTGGGACTCAAACTTATGAATCACAAGACCATGACTTGAGCTGAAGTTGGATATTTAACCAACTGAGCCACCCAGGTACCCCAACAAGTGGCTTATGTTTGACAGAACTGAGTCCAGAACCCAGATTCTGAATGCCTTTAAAACCACTTAGTAAGCCCTCAAGAGCAATTCCAAAAGATTTTTATATTTTTTTATTTTTTTCTGCATAATATAATTTTTCCCCTGAATAATACGATTTTTAATGAGTAAATCACAAGACAGGGTACATGTTTAAAAAATAAAAAGTGGACCAGCCCCTGGAGGGGGATGGTACTAGAAAGGACTGTCTGCTGTTAAGAGCTTGCTCCTGGGAGAGCAGTGTGAGCTGGGGATTAAGATCCAATTGCTGGGGTCAGATTTCCTGTGAGTCTCAGAAGAGTTTCTGAGGAGGAGAAAAGGGAAGATCACTCAGTTATTGACCATTCTGAAAGACAGGCCACATCTCTCCTGTCTTTGCAAAGAACTAGTGCCGAGTCCTCTTGAAGTGTCGTCAAGTCCTCGATGGTAAGGACTTTAGTGACCAGCACACCTGCAGGGCTGACCTTGTGCTGGCTGGTGTGATCCCACATCACAGACCCCAGGAGGTAGTGACCTACACGTTGAGTCTGGTCTTCCCTGCTGTGAAGTGTGTACCCTCGTTTCTCTGCTGGAGATGGTTCTAACATGCAAATTTGATCATGTCCTTCCCCTGCTGAGTCCCCCTCAGTGGCCCTCACTGTCTGTGGGGTAGCCCAAGACCTTGAGCCTGGCTCACAAAGCCAAGGTGTTTCAGTCCCGGCCCTGTGAGCTCCACTTCAGCCTCCTTGTGCTCCAGGCTGGTGTTCCCGCACACACACTCTTCTTCTGGAATGCTGATTTCTACTTCATTTAAGACTCATCTCAGGGGGTATGGGTGGCTTGGTTGGTTAAGCGTCTGACTCTTGATTTCAGCTCATGTCAGGATTTCACGGGGTGCCTGGGTGGCTCAGTCAGCTAAGCGTCCCACTTCAACTCAGGTCATGATCTCACAGTTCATGAATTCAAGTCTCGTGTCGGGCTCTGTGCTGACAGCTCAGAGTCTGGAGGGTGCTTCGGATTCTGTGCTTCCCTCTCTCTCTCTTCCCCTCCCCTGCTCATGCTCTCTCTCTCCCCAAAAATAAACATTAAAAAAAATTTTTTTTAAAGAAAAAGGATTTCACATCGGGCTCTGTGCTGACAGCATGGAGCCTGCTTGAGTTTCTCTCTATCCCTCTCTCTCTCTCTCTGCCCCTCCCCCTCCCTCAAAAGAAATAAAATTAAAAACAAAACACAACAAAAGACTCGGCTCAGCTGTCCGCCTGGACTGGGAGATCACGGAGGGCAGGGACTGGGCTCTGCTCCCAGAGGCGGCACTGCCTGGTGCCTGAAAGCAGGGACTCTGGGGCGCCTGGCTGGTTCTGCTTAGCGCTCTATCATTTCCTTACTGTTCAGCCTTGAGAAAGTTACTTCATCTCTTTGTGCCCCAATTACCTCATTTGTAAAGGGACGTCATGGTACTTACATCTTAGCATTCAAGTGGGGTTTAAAGAAGTTAATACACGTAAAGAGCTTGAACAGCTCAAAAGGCAGGTAATTCTACACACTAAAGTAGCAATAAGTGATAATAACGCATGAACTGTTCTGCCTTGAATTGTGTCCCATCCTGTCAAAGCCATACGTGAAAGGTCTAACCCCCATTACTTGAGAAGGTCACCTTATTTGAAGGTAGGGCCTTTACAGAGATCAGTTAAAGTGAGGTGGTTGGGGCAGATCTAATCCAATACAGCTAGTGTCCTGATAGACAGGAGGAGTGGGGACAGACACACACACTGAGAGAAGGCAGTGAAAAAGGAGATGCGTCCTCGCACACCAAAGCCATGAAATGCAAGGACACAATTTGCCTGAGTTTCCACTTGGAAAACTGTGAAACAACAGGTGGAGTGATATAGTCAGAACATTCTTATTGTCCCTCAAGCCTCTCCTTCAGAAAAGACGTCCCTTCGTGGCTGGCATTCACGATGAAAACCAGTGATAGCTCATCCAGCAGAAAAGCAGAGCCTGACCACGTCCTTCATCTAAAAGGTTGCTCCAAAGTATAACTGCAATTGTTGGAGTACTTCCCTGTTAACTTCTTTTTTTTTTTTTTTTTTTTTTTAACAAATAGTTTATTGTAAAGTTGGTTTCCATATACCCTGTTAACTTCTTAAACTACCTACAGGTGAAGGTGTTCATCCTTACCTCAGTGGGATATAAACCTCCCATACTTTTATTCATCCTGAAGACAGATCTATTGACTTTTAACTTCGCAAGGCTGATACAGGAAAACATACTCAAATTCTAGGCTTCCTGTTGGGGATGTTTACAGTAAAACCCTGTGATCCACTCCAATCCAGAAATGCAGTGTGGACCTAGGGGCTGTGAGGGCTGAGAAGGAATCTCAGTTACTGCCTTTCTTAGCCACCAGTGCTGGGCGAGAGAGAGCCCTATCCAGCCAGAGGAAGCTGTGTAGTAGGGGTTAGGTGCATGGGTGAGGCTTCCAGAAATTCAAGTTCAAGCTCCACCCACTCAGGGCATTAATTCTAAACATCAAGTCTTCGGTCTGAAACCTTAGAGTAATAATACATCAGGATAACTTATTAAGATCGTCCAAGGATGTACATGAAATGCCTTTCTTTTGTTCACTTTTCCCTCCCAGGCAGGTAGAAGGAGTTCTATTCTGAGAACCAGTCTAGGCTCTAGCAGTATGTCTATGTGACTTTGGGCAAGTCTTGAAAACTTTCACCTATAAAACGTGTTGAATCAAGGGTCATCAGTTAATTACCACTCAGTGCTGACATTGAAAAATTGTATATCAGACATCAGAGAAGATGTCTGGTCCATGAGGAGGCCAAGAAGATTAGCGATGTTTGTTATATGTATTGGTAAACCCACGGCTTTTACTCCCAAGTGGAATTTGAAACCACTCATGGCTTAATTGTCTCCATGTTTCTTTATGCTTCTCTGGTTCAAACCATGGTAGGATAGTACTGAGTAACTAATAGTCTCAGGTCAAGTGCTGGTTCACATTTTGGCTCCATGACTTTCGGGTTACGTGTTGAGTCACTGGATGCAGAGCCCCTCTGACTCCCATTGGGCATGTAGTGTATGTGTATGAGGAGAGAGACCTTTAGGTGAAATCACTGAGATTTCAGTATTGCTTGGTTACAACAAAACCTAACCACGATATACCCCAGAGTGTTCTTTGCAAAGCACATATGTTGATTTCCCACTGCTGCTGTAGAAAATTACAACAAAGCTGGCAGCTTAAAGCACCACAATTTCATTCTCTCATGGGTCTGGAGGTCAGGAGTCTCCAGTTGGTCTGCAGGGCTGGGTTCTGCTGAAGACTGTAGGGAAAAATCGGTTTTCTCACATTTTTCTGTTCAGAAGCCATCTGCGTTCATTGGGCTGTGACTTTTTCTTCCAGCCTCAAAGCCAACAGCGTATCACCTTCCTTTCTTTCTGACCTCTGCTTCCATCCTTAGTTCTTCTAAGACTCTGACTTTCCTCCCTTTCTCTTAAAGGGCCCTTATAGTTTTATTGCACCCACCTAGATGCTAGTGGATAATCTCTCCATGCCAACAACTTTAACTCCATCACATTCCTAGATCCCCTTTGACCATGTAAGCTAACCTATCCGCATGTTCTGAGGATTAGGGCAGGGACACCTTTGGGAGGGGACATTGTTTAGCCTCCCATAGTCCTAGACTATCATGACCATTATTCATCTCAGTGCTATCTTGTTTCTCAAAGCATGTGTCATAGTTGTTTAAACAAAAAGAAAGAAAGAAAAGTATGTAGGTAGCTACTTAATTTCTCCCACTCTGGATCATAAATTCCCTAGAAGAGAGGCACCTGGGTGGCTCAGTCGGTTAAGCATCCCACTTCAGCTCAGGTCATAATCTCCTGGTTCGTGGGTTCAAATAAATAAATTCCCTAGAGGAGAAAGTACCTATTTTTTTTAAATGTTTTTATTTATTTTTGAGAGAGAGAGAGAGAGCGTGAGCAGGAGAGGGTCAGAGAGAGAGGGAGACACAGAATCTAAAACAGGCTCCAGGCTCTGAGCTAGCTGTTAGCACAGAGCCAGATGTGGGGCTCGAACCCACGAACCATGAGATCATGACCTGAGCCAAAGTCGGACGCTTAACCGACTGAGCCACCCGGGTGCCCCCAGAAAGTGCCTATTTCTTAATCATTGTTCTCTCTCCTGATGGCTTAAATGGTTAAACATAACAATGATGAAAATAGATAACACTTTTGGGGGCTAGGCAGTATGTTCAGCCCTTCCTGTGAATAATATACTTTAATCTGCACAACAACCTAGCAGGAATATGTAGCAATACTTTTCCTGTTTTGAGGCAGAGGGACTCAAACCTAGGTGGCCTGGAGGAACTAGCCCACAAGGCCACCCCTCTAAATGATGGGTCTAGTAGCTCTATCCAAGCTTGTGTGACCCCAGAGAGAGGGAGTTTACTGGGAGATGTACAAAACACTATAATAAATACAGTATGACAATTATTATGTAATATGGACAGTACCATATGTTCAACTAACTGAGGAAGTAGATAGGAAGACTGCTTTAAGAATGTCTTCGCTTGGGGCGCCTGGGTGGCTTAGTCGGTTAAGCATCCGACTTTCGCTTAGGTCATGATCTCATGGTTCGTGGGTTCGAGCCCCGCATCGGGCTCTGTGCTGACTGCCGGCTCAGAGCCTGGAGCCTGTTTCAGTCTGTGACTCCCTCTCTCTCTGACCCTCCCCTGCTCACACTGTCTCTCTTTCTCTCCTAGAAATAAATAAAACATTAAAAAAAAAAAATGTCTTCGCTCAACATGGGTGAATCAGAGAAGGCCTTTCCAAGGGAGATAATTTTCTATTCCAGTTTTAAAAGATGAAGAGTGTTCACCAGGGGATGGACGGGGAGAAGCATTCCAGGCATACAGAACAGTATATGCGAAGGAACTGAAATAGGAAACAGCATGGCATGTCTGAGGATAAAGGGACAGTGGCAGAAGAGACATGTGGAGACTCTCACGCCCTTGCTGAGCACTGTACCCTCCACACAGCACTGGACAAGTACAGGGGTGAAGAGTGCGTGGGCTGGCAGGAAAGAGACACTGGGGCGGAGTTAACTAAACCCTTCTCCTCATGTTGTTTATGAGTCAGAGCCATGTTGTTATGTATATGTGGTTAGAGAATTGCTTTTTTCAAAGTTTGAGACAGAGTGTCATAGAATCATTATAAACTCTTGCTTTAAGCCACCCACTCATCCCCCCACCCAGCCCCCATGAGGTTTATTCATCCATTCATTAATTTGGAATGTATTTTTTGAGTACTCTCCATGTGGTATGTGCTGTGTGAGACCCTGAAATCCCAACTCCTTTTCTTTGGTAAGCCAGTTCCAAGGGTCAACTGAGCTTTCCATCTGGAGAATTCTTTTCTGTCGTCTCCACAGCATTGATACTTACTTAAAGATAATGTCTTGAGTCTTTGTTGGATTCTGGTGGGTTTTTTTAATTTTTGCTGAAAATCAGATTTAATGTTGAATACCCCAGTTGCTTCAAACTTCTATCCCTCCCTTATCCCAAGACATTATTCTTACTTTAAATTTATTTATTTAAATTCAAGTTACTTAACATACAGTGTAGTGTTAGTCTCAGGAGTAGAATCCAATAATTCATCACTTACATATAACACCCAGTGCTCATCCCAGCAAGTCCCCTCCTTAATGCCCACCACCTAATTAACCCATCTCCCTTCCCACCCCCCTCTCCAGCAACCCTCAGTTTGTTCTCTGTATTTAAGAGTATCTGTTATTTATTTTTATTCAAAGTATTCCATATTTCATTTTATTTGATATGCATAAGAAGAACTTTATGAGGTAGACAAGACAAATAGAATTATTAGTATTTTAAGTATTACCAAAAATGGGATTTTATATCTTCAATGGGCCAATGAAAATTTTAGTTAGTTTTCTCAGATCGTAAGTTCTGCAGGAATAATTTCTATAGGGTTGTATAAGATTATAGCTAGCGAATTTCACATGTGCCTGATTTCATTGACTGACCGGTACCACGCTGGACTCACGGATTTCTAATCCTTACTACCATTTCAAAACTATAAGGGATCCTGTTCTATAGATGAGTACATTGAGGCTGTACGAAACTGAGTGACTTCTTCAAGATCAGAGTGACATGGTAGATATTCCAACCCTGGATTGATTCCAGTTATTATTTCTATTTTCATGTTAGCCTCAATGAGTCAAAAGTTTTTATGTTCTTCTTGAGGACCCAAGGTTATATATCTTAAAAATCAGAAAGCTAGAGTACCTCCTCCTTTTCATCTTTCTGCTGTCAAAGCTAAGTAATTGCCTCTGATTTTTTTTTCTTTCTGCCAGCATCATCCGATATTAAAGCATTATTATATCTTCTTGTCAATTCGCACAGAAAAATCTCATTTAATGTTCTGTGAAGTCGTGCATTCTCGTCAGCAGAGCCTGACTCTATCTGCCCTTCAACTATTTTGGCTGTTTAACGCAAGCTGGTATATCTGAGCTAAGTAACAAATTCTGACCCAGCACTCATTAAGTATCAATTCAGGACCATTTCCATCTAGTTGCCTTTGTCAGTTTATTTTCCTTGCTAGGTTTCCCTATGTGTTTTCCAGATTTAGCTGACAGTAAGCTAAGAGAAGCCTCAGCCTCCAGGAATGAGTAAAAATGGGTGCGTGGATGGAGTTCAAGGAAAGCAGCACTAAATGCTTAAAGGGGGAAGTCCTGTGTTGCTGTCCATTGTTCTGAACTACTATTGTTGGCTTGGCTGGGTACTAGGTGGGAAAATGGAGAGAGCAATGAGGGAAAGAGAGCAATTTCCTATGGTCATTTCACAAAATGAGTAAGACCAAGCAGGAGACTGGAACAAAACCTCCAAGAAAACCAGTGGATACTGCATATCAGAAGAAGAGGGAGGCCAACATGGAAGCATTTCTATTATTGAAAACTAAAATGGCCACCTCTCAGAACAGATATATTTTTTCTGCCTGAAACCATCAGGCCAATTCTGTGCATATTTCCTCAGTATGTACTCATTGTCATGGATAATCATTTCATCATACTAAAAATCACAGTGGTCGTCATCAACATCATTGTCCCTCTCCTCCTCATCATCTGTCTCATTATCAATATCCCAACTGTCCTTATCAAAATATCATTCCGGGGGCCTCCTTTGTGCTAGGCACTGGGCTGGTATTGATGCCTATGGCAGTCCTATGATATGAATAGTTGTATGCCCATTTTATTTATCAGGAAATAGGGGACAGTGAACTGAAATAGCTTTGTCAAGGAGACAGAGCCTGAATTCATAGAGATAGGATTCTAATCTAAGATCTTTCAACCCCAAAGCCCAAGTTCTTAATCCTGTTGCTGCACTTGAAGTAGCTTTTAGCATAATGAGGAAGGGGAAAATGTGAAAGACCGTAACAGTGAATCACAACCTCTTGCTGATGGAAGGCTTCCATGGGGACTTGCAATGGAGCTGAGTCAAGCAAGACAAATATTTTTCAGACCATAAAAAGGAAGAGCATTTACGGCAGAGGGTGAAATATGTGCAAAAGCATGGAGGCATGCAGTCCTCCAGCAAGTACTTCATGTCTTCTCTGATCCAGGCACTATGTTAGGAAACCCAAAGGTGAATAGGAGACATAAGAGTGCATCCAGTGCAGTGGATGAACTAGAAGAGATAAGTATGGAAGCTTCTAGAACCATTAGAATTTATAGGGGAAGGTAAGAGGAAAATAAACTGTTAATAATATAGCTGTATTGTGCTTTACAGTGTACCTTCACATGCCTAGACTGATCGTGACCTAGTACATAATAGGTAATCAATGAATGACTGACTGAACGATCCCTGTTGACCTTTAAAACAACCCACTTGCTAGTTAGTTCCATGAGGGCAGAGAATACTTGGTCACCACTATCACTGCTTATATCTGCAGTGGGGCCCCTGAGTCACACAACTCCTGAGGAAACAGTTCACGTGGCAGTCTGTGTGAGTGATCTATGTGATCACACGGTGTGTGACTAGTGTCCCGTAGATGTGCAACATGGTCGGGTGGGCTCATACCTGAATTAGGGGATTAACATTTGTTGACTGAATAAGATAATGAATGAAGAAGGCAGGAAGGAATGCTAGACAGAGATTAAGGCTATTCAGTCTCTTACTCCTGCAGGAAGCATCCATTAAGTCTGCTGTAAATCAGCATTATCTCTTTCACAGATAGGAAAGATATCTACAGTGCTTGCCTCAAGGCACATCTAGTGAGTGGAAAAGCCAAAAGTGGATCCCAGGACTCTCCTGGTCAGTGCTTTTCTACCACAGCACACAGTTTCTCTCTAATTTCCATCAGTTCAGGGTTCCCTCCAAGAGGCCAGGAATGCCTCTGTCTGGGAGACAGCTGGGCTGCCGAATGTGGCATTGGCACCGCACAGTTGCTACCCTCCCAAGGTGAAGGAAACTGGGTGCTGGTGCCTTTTTCAGGGATGGCGTATAACTAATTGCTGCAGTAAACGTCCCTCATGAGTGACTCTGGCTTCTCTATTCTTTGAGTAAAGAAGATTCTGAGATTTGGTGAGTGGATTAGCAGAATGCATATTTAGAAAGCATGGACTGCCGAGCATCAATTTTGGCTGAAGAAATTTTGCTTCAGATAAAAGGACTTGGGAATGCTCTGCTCTTTGGTTGCCTTCTTGGACTGTTTGCAGGCAACAATTGAGGCTGTGTTGGTGTGTTAGAAAGAGGTAAGGAGGTGTGGGGGAGGTCAGAAAGCCTAGTTGGCCATTTATTCCCTCTTCACGTGTGAACAAAGGGTTTGTTCCTCCAGCTTTAGTATCTTCATCTGTAAGACAAAGCTCCTCACTTCTCCATTGCCCATAGTGAAAGAGGAAACAAGATGGATGAAAAGGGACTAACCCAATGTGGTAGAATGAAAAGAGCTTGAGTTTTGCAATCAAACCTCATTTTTTTTTTAAGTTTATTTTTATTTGAGAGAGTGTGTGCATGCAGGGGAGGGACAAAGGGAGAGAATCCCCAGCAGATTCCACACTATCAACGCAGAGCCTGATGTGGAGCTCAAACTCATGAACTGTGAGATCATGACCTGCTGAAACCAAGAGCTGGACTTGGTTAACTGACTAAGCCACCCAGGCATCCCAGAATTCATTTTTGAATCCAAAGTTACCACTTAATAGTGATGGGACTTCACTAGCAACTGTAATAATCAAAATCATGATAATAGTTATCTAGCATTTATAGAAACTCTAAGTAGCAAGCACTGTGGTTTGCCCAAATTAACAAGCAACAACAGTGTAACTGTTGCCATGTTATTGACAAGAGCCAGGTAATGAAGGTGAGGTTCAGCCACCCAGCTGACAGTGAAAAGGCCGGGATCCGAACACTGACTCTGAAGTATATGGCATGTTTTTTCATCTCTAAGCTAAACTGCTTGCTCCCCAAGCCTGTTTTCTTGGCTATAAAATGAGGATAATAACCCCTGCTCTGCCACATTGTCAGGAGAGTCTGTGCTCCTATGTGGAAGGCACCCATTGCCGTGGTACAAGCTCAGGAATGGGGTGGTGGGTGACGGGGGCGTGGGGGATGCACTACATGACAAGAGGGACTTGTCTTATGCCAGGTCTTAGAGATGAAGCCTATTTCTGTTACTGGAGAAGGAAGATACGGAATAGGCAGAAGAGCAGTCAGAAGCTGCTCTGTCTTATTTAAAAAACAAAGTGCAACAAAAACATGTATTGCCTGTAAAATCTGGCCCAGTTGCCTTTGGAATGGTGTCTGAATTCTTTGGTAGTTTCTTCGCACAACTGGGACTCAAACATGAAGAACAAACCTAAGAAATTAAAATGGCCGTGCTGGCTAAGGAGTTTACGTCATAAGCTGGAGGGTGAAGGCAGTAAAGTGGCTCAAAGGAGTTATTCAACCTTTTGCTTTTCAGCTTTCGGTAAATCACACTTGAAATAAAACTGTCGTTAACCCAAAGGACACTGAGCGACTGTTCTGTTTAGGGCTCAAGAGGGCAGCAGGGAGGGCAGGAAGCCCCTTCAAATAAGGACACTCTGTGGTTGAGGTTTCCAACTTGCTGGTAGCAAATTTCTAGGGAAGCCTCCCCCGTTTCTGCCCCAAATTGCAGTGCTGAACGAGCAGGGAGAGTGTAATGGGGAAGCTGGCTGGGGGTATAGTTTGAAGACTGGCCTGTGCACACACATGGTCCGTTCTGACTCTGGGACCTTCCCCCCAGTCTGCTGAGCCCACCTGGAGTCCCTTTGCTGGAGCCACATTCTGAACTTAGCATTTGAAAATATATAACCTAATTTTTCCACTGAGCCCCTCACCCCCACCACAAAATGCAGTTAACCAGCACTACTTCAGTATCTTGAAGCAATATCTGGAGCCCATGTGTTCTTTTGTTTGTTTTCGAGGGGGGTTTTGGTTTGTGATTTCCTAAAAGGCATTATGAACCTCATGTGTTTTAAATGAGTAGTGACCCCCCCCCCCTTTTTTGCCATGCCTGAGGGTTTTCTGTCTTGACTTAGGCGATTTGGAGACTGCAAAACACCAATTTCTAATTCACCCTGTCCCTGTATGGTCTGCACAAGTATGTTGAACCATAACATGCAAATGTGTGTTCATAAGTTTGTTTTTAATGGCTTGCAGGGCCTCTCAGACAGACTCAGGCGGGTGTCTCTCCCTCCCCATCTCCCGTTTCAACCAACTGTGGACCCCACACTGGCCAGGCTCACTCAGGCCTCCAGTCTCACAAATGTCTCCTCTGTCCCGAGTACCCCCCCAACCTGTTGGCCATGTCTGACTTTCTCCAGGAAGGTCTTTGTGCTCCCCAAGCCCAGTTAGGTGTCCCTCTGCTCACGCCTGGTGCTGCCTTCTCACAGCCATGCCCATGGGGACCCATCATTGGTTTCCTTGTTCATCTTTTCCATAAGACTGTAGACCCCATGATGGCAAGACCTGTGTCTGTCTTCTTCACTTATGTGACCCATCATTGGCATGCAACAGAGGATTGTTGGATAAATTTGTGAGTAGACTAATGAAAACCTGTCACTGGAGAAAAGGTGTGCTATAGCTGAGTTTAAATGTCACTGACCCCTGTCCCCAGAGCCACACCGAGCAGTTGGGTCGTCATGCTGGCCACCAGGATGAGGCCGTGTGCGATCCTCTCTGTAAACCTAAATTCACTCCAAAGTAAAAGTTTATTTAAACACACACACACACACACACACACACACACACACACACACACACACACACACACACACACCAAAAACTCTGACATCAGGGCTGAGTTCTGGACGCTTGACTCAGATACTCATTAGCCATATGAAATGTGGGTGCAAAATGAACAAACCTTTTTAAAAATATAACAAGAGAGGTGCCTGAGTGGCTCAGTCGGTTAAGTATCCAGTTTAGGCTCATGTCATAATCTCGCAGTTTGGGAGTTGGAGCCCTGTATCAGGCTCTGTGCTGACCGCTCACAACCTGGAGCCTGCTTTGGATTCTGTGTCTCCCTCTTTCTCCGCTCCTCCCCTGCTTGTGCTCACGCTCTTTCAAAAATAAACATTTAAAAAAATAAAAAATAAAAATGTTAAAGAAAAAGGAAAAAAGTTTTATTTGAGCCCAAATTAAGATAGCCTGGGTTACACAATCCTCACAAACAAGAGAGTGTTCAGAAAAAGGAACATTTGGTGCAGGGTTATATATATGTTTCTCTTTTTACATAAAGAGTTACAAATCAGCCTGACCAAAGACATTCCAGAAAGTTATGGACTTTATCTTAATGCATTTAGCATGTGCAAGGCTGTGTGACTTTAATCTTATGGGTTGTTTCTTATGTTTATGTTTGGAATGCTCCTTTTTGGTTATTTTTTTTTTTTAACAGAGTAGGTGTACAATGTGTGCTCAGGGCAGAAATAGAGCCCATGCTTTGAGGTTTTGTTGGGTCATTTTGACCTGGGTAAATGTTAAAGTATAGCTTTCTAGGAGCCCTTGGAGCAGGTCCCATAAATCTGCAAAGTTAAAAATTTCCCTTTATCAGACCAAACCATGTTTCAGAAACTTTGGTCCTCAGTTTTGTCCTCCTCTGGGGCACAGCTTGGAAGCCCATTGTAGGGATTATGGTAATTGAGACAAAGTGTACATGTTGCTATGCTCCGTGCTTAGAACCATACTAACATAATAAGATGTAACATTCACAGAGTCCAATGCACTTTTCATATTCTTTTATCTAGAATTGCTCCTAATTTTTACATAGTTCCCCCGTCCATAAATGCTTTCTGATCAGATCAATTCAATTAAGAAATACTGTCATCTACACTCTGTGTGCCTAAGTGTAGTGACAGAAACGAGTGGAAGAGAGTACAGTCTGGTCCACACCCCGAAGACATCAGTAGCAGTGGGGTTCAGGTAAATCAGACACCTAGAGGGATGATTTTAATAAAATTAAATAAATGGAAAGACAGAGGTAAGCAGTGCTATAAAGCAGGGAACAGGTATTCGTAGGCTGGCCTAAGCGCTGGCAAAGGCTTCTGGGATGGATTGATTGCTCTTCTGAATCTCAGAAGATGAATAAGTTTATGTAGGCAAGTAAGTATGGAATGGCATTCCAGGCAGAGGGAACAGCATGAACAAATGCATGGGGGCAAGTCCAGTTTTAATGAAGGGGTCAGTTAGAGGCAGGAAGTAGTGGGAAATGAGGCTGGGAATGGAGGCAGGAAAAGATCAGGGACCTACTTGTATGGCTGTGGAACATATAATTTATCCTCAAGATAATGGGGACCACTGAAAGGTTTTAACAGAGGAGGATGTGATTCAAACTGCAGTGTAGATGCAACATTAGCATGGATTTAATTTGTAGGTCTCTAAGACCTCTTTTTAAAGACCTGTAAGATCTCTTTTAAAGAACATTTCCTCTAGGTCTTTACCCCAGAAATCCATTCACTTTTTTGTTTTGTTTTGTTTTGTCTTTACTCCATTCTCATTTGGCAGATACTTATTGCGTACTTAGTAAAGCCTCATACTTGAGCCTGTGAGCTCTACAAAAACAGGTCTTTCTATCTTCCTTCAAAGAGTTCACAGACTCTTCAGGAAGATGGGCATCTACTTGGGTAATTGCAGTAGGGCATGGAAAGTAGTGAGAGGCAGGAGACTGTAAGAGATACACAGATGAGATGCTATGAGACCTGTTTCCCAATCTATTCCTTGGCCCAGATGCTGAGCTGACTATACAACATTCCAAGTGATTCATAAAATATGGACACCCCCCTCCCGCCCCCAAGAGATTCTGTGTCAGTGGGGCAGGTTCAGAAGACCTCAGGACATTCCCATGTATGGCCAGATCTAAGACCATTGCCAACCGAGGTCTGAGGAAGGAGACATCTTAGGCTGCAGCAGCTAGTAAACTGGGAAGAAGTCCTGGGGCCCAGGGATTCATTTGGTGGAGCCAGCAATCTGCTAGAGCTGGGGTACAAGAACAGACACCTGGGTGAGAGAAGAGATGGTGATCCAAGAGGGAGATCCCTGAAATTGATGTGCTGGATGGTCCAGCTATTGGTAATGACAAAGTCTAGGGTGTATCCGTCAGAGAGTGGTGGCTGAGAAATGGTGGAAGAGATCACTGAGAGTGATGTTAGAAGGGCTATCGATATGGATTCTAAATTTGGTTATTGTCAAGGGAGTGGTGCTAGAGGAAAAGAGGGGTCAGGTGCTAAACTCTTCAGTAGGGGAAGGGGCGGGAATATCAAGGCAACTTCCGCAGGCAGCAGTGGGTTTAGTTGTGTATACCATTAATAGGGGCTGGTGTCTGTGGAAAAACAAATGCTGTGAAAGCAGCAGTGAGGAAGTGTGAGAACAATTCACCCACCTCCTGGCCCAGGAGTAGAGGAATATAGGAGAAAAAAAGCCACACTTGGAAGAGCATCGGGGCCTTGAGGGGAAGTATGAGTTGGAGTTGGAGCAAAGAGGTGGAGGACGTGTTCACAGAAGAGGCGGGGGACAAGAGGAACTTTGCTAACCACTGACTGAGTTCCAGAAAACTCCATGGGAGTGTTGAGGAGGTGAGAGCAGGGTGAGAAATGGGACCTGTTGGGGACATTGTAGAGGTCTGTGAGGGGCGGGGCCCTGTTAGTGGACTATCTTGGCTTTCTGATGATGACCAAGGTAAACGGAGATGTGAGGCACGGTGGCCTATGGCTTTAGGGAAAGAGGAGTCTTGAGTTCACTTTTGCCGACTTGTAAGAACTGGGGGTTTAGGCAGCTTTAAGAGTGATGCGGTGACGCAGGCTTGGTGGTTTTATTAGGACCATGCAGGACTCTGTGGGCTGCTGGGAAAGTCAGCCGTGGGTGGTGTCCTGGCTGGAGGAGGAGGGATTTGATGGGTAGTGGGGGGCAGGGAGGGGTCCTAGATCTCTTCTGGTTGCAACCTCCTAGGCTACAGGTGAAAAAGAAGAGTAGCAGTCTTACCCAAAGCATGAGGGCCAGATGCTGGCCAGGCTTTATACATGCATAACCGAAACCTGATAGCCCTGGGTGGTGGGCGTTATAAGCCCCATTTTATGCAGAGATTCAGTAGCTTGCTCAAGGCCATACATGTAGCAGAGCTCTGGGACTTTTGCCCTTGCAAAAACTGAAGGATGAGAAGTACTGATTTGACCTGATAGGTAATGGGGTGGGCAGTTATTAATTCTTACACCTTTATGATGGAAGCTTTTGACGTTTCTGTCCTGTCTGTTCAGAGGGTGGGAGGAAGGATTTGAGATATTTCTATGCTCTCTTGATTCTATCCCTTCCTGGAGGGGGCTTTGGAATTAATCACTGGTACCAGGAACATAGGGCACTTTGCCATCGTTACAGTTCTTGTAGTCGTGAAGGTTGGATCGAAGCTCTTTTATTCATGAAGGATGACTCAGATGCTATTTTTAATCGACTTTTCTTTCTTTCCATCTTAGGAAGGGTTTGACAGCTATTACTGCCTCTTTTTCTGGGCTCATAATTTCTTAGCTTCTGCTGCCTTCCTCTGTGCTTTGGATTTTGAGTTTGCATTTTCCTTAAGGCTCTTCCATTTGCTTATCCGAGAAGAACGTGAAATGTGTGATAAACCGTTGGCATTGAAGTTGCCATTGTCCCTCTCTCCTGGAAAGCAATATTCAGCAATTTTCAGAGATTCAGAAATGAGTTACCTTTTTTCCCCTTAAATCAAGGAAATACGCATCAACACAGTGTCTTCTCTTTGTGGAACTTATTTTATGTCTATTTTTGTGGCAGCTTTCACTTCCTGAGTCCCTACTAATTTATGATCCTTGGAAGTGATCCTTGTTCACTGCAGCTTACAACGTGATGTGAAGCTTGCTTTTGTAGATGGGAGTCCAGGTAGCTGTAGCTCGGGAAAGGGTTACCAAGCTGACTGGGTGACAGGGAGACATCCAGAGAGGGTGAAGCAGCTCTCTGTATCAAATTTTATATACCAGGAGTCAGCACGCCTGTGATTTGACACAGGACCGCTGCTCACTTGCAGATCTATTTGGAAAGGGCATAGAACTAAGTTGTATTTTGTTATCTGGTTCTGCATTTTTGTATCACTTTTAAATTACATTAAATAAGAAATCAGAACTACCTTGAAAATCCAAGATACACAGTCACAAAAGCCACATAATTCATTAAGACATTTTAAAAAACCCAGTTACATTAGATCCAATATTTTATTCATCTCTGAATAAATAACAAAAAGACAGAGAGAGTGTTTTAAAGGCAAATGCAGATTGGTTCCTGGAATTATTGTTTGTTAAGAAATATGATTAGAGGTACATTTGTTACATAATTTCTAAAGTGCAACATATGCAAAACTGATTATGAAATGCCCATGAGATAAGAATTGTAAATTAGAGCTAAATTTATAAATTAGGCATTTTAGCTGAAGAGGTTAGATCAATTCTAGAGTTAAACAGACTTGGAGTCAAATTTTTAATTTCTAACTTTATAAACTGGAGAAGTTATTCAGTCTCTGTGTATCTACCTACCCATAAAATAGGGCAGTAACAATACCTGTTTGTAAGGTTACTGTATGTAGAGATTATACATAAGGGGTGGTAATAAGGATGATAGAGACAGGAAAAAAAAAAACCCATCGTTATAAATTCTCTGAAACCAGCAAAGTATAAAAAGACTTCTCTGGAAGCCAATAGTATAGTATTCATGTTGTTTTGGTCAAATATTAACTTTTTTTTGAATTGTTATTTAATGTTTATTTTTGAGAGAGAGACAGAGCAGGAGCAGGAGCAAGGGAAGGGGCAGAGAGAAGGGGAGACACAGAATCCAAAGCAGGCTCCAGGCTCTGAGCTGTTAGCACAGAGCCTGACATGGGGATCAAACTCGCAAATCATGATATCATGACTTGAGTCAAGTCGGACGCTTAACCGACTAAGCCTTGTTGCAAATACTAGCTTGTTCCTAAAAAAATTTTAGCAAAAATAAAAAATTCTAAACCCACCAATCCATTCTTGGTTTAAGGAGCGCAGGAGAGAGCACTCCAGATTGTGTGATTTTTTTTTTTAAATAGTTTATTGTCAAGTGGGTTTCCATATAACACCCAGTGCTCATCCCCACAAATGCCCTCCTCCATGCCCATCATCCCCCTTCCCCCCTCCCCCACACCCATCAGTCCTCAGTTTGTTCTTAACATTCAAGAGTCTCTCATGGTTTGCCTCCCTCCCTCTCCCCAACTATTTCCCCTTTCTTCTCCCCCATGGTCCTCTGTTAAGATTGTGTGAATTTGAATCCGGTTTTGACCATTCCTTGATGTGACCTTGAATAGACTCCTTAGGCTCTCAATGCCTCAATATTCTGGTCTGTATCTTGGGAAAACGCTGGGTTAGACATAAGGCTTAAGTGAGTTAAGTGCTTAGAACAGGGCCTGGCACATAGTCCTGTCATATAAAAGTGTGTGTGTGTGTGTGTACGTATGTGTCAAATAAGCATGTAATGACTACTTTTTTGTATTATCATTTCTTAGATTCCTATAAAATAAGCACTGAATGAGAGATGTGTATCTGATGGAGTCTTGTCCCCTGGTTGGGCTAAATATATTCATATAAATATAATACTACTGCATTTAAAGAACTGACATTGGGGCTTGTAACTGACTGACGAGTCTCCCTGAGCTCTAAAACAGGAAGGTCTTTGTTTCTCTTTGCTGCTTCCTACCACCTTGGTCAATTTCCATATCAAAGAGATAAACCTTTAGTGTTTAGAGGACACAGCTTTCTTTTATCTTAGGTTATTCCCACAACATCTCTGAAATTGTTTTGGCCTTTGCTTTCCAGATGAGGTATCTGAAGCACCCTAGTCCAGATCAGAAGTCCCAAGGCCATCTTCCAGGGCTATTTTCGGGGTTATCTTCCGACACTACAGCAATTAGATGATTTGTTTCTGTGTGCATTCTAAGCTGCCCTTAGAGGGAGAAAATCTGTACAGTTACAATTCATGAAATATGTGAACCTGCTAATTTTCCTAAATGTTCATTCACCAATTCATCCACCAAACACTTTGGAAGCCCCAGCTAGTAATGAGGGTACCAAGATAAATAAGACACTGTCCCAGTCTTTTTTTTTAGTTTTTTAAAGTTTTTTTCCTTTTGGGAGAGACAGAGACAGCACGAGTGGGGGAGGGGCAGAGACGGAGAGACAGAGAGAGAGAGAGAGAGAGAGAATCCCAAGCATGCTCCAAGCTGTTGGTCAGCCAGCACAGAGCCCAATGTGGGGCTTGAACACACAAAGCTGTGAGATCATGACCGAAGCTGGACACTTAACCATCTGAGCCACCCAGGCGTCCCTATGCTGTGCCTATCTTGAAGGGATGCTAAAAGACTTCTAAGTCAAGGATTCATTCATTCACTAAATTTTTATTGAGCACCCACTCTGGGCCTAATATGCTTCTAGGTACTGGGGTTAAGGCAGTGACCAATCCTGACAAAGCCCCTGTCCTCGGGGAGTTGACATCCTGAGGGAGGGAGATAGGTGATAGATGGAGGGCTCCTGGGGGAGAGGAAGAAAAGGAAACCAGAATGTGTTGGTCAGTGTGTGTGGTTGTGGACAACCACCACATCTCTTGTTGCCAGTCTGAGCAGAAAGGGATTTATAGCAAGTTATTTTAAGGATTTCAGGGGCTGGAGCTAGCTTGTATGCTACAGGTTAGGGAGAAGTCCCGCATCCACATGGGGTATTTCTGGTGGGAAGGCATATACTGCTGGCCTCTGCACGGTGCAGGAGCATCAACTGCGGCTGTTGCCCCCAGCTCTGCGCCCCCCTGAGCAGTGCTACCATCAGGTGCTCCTTCTCCATGCCTCCCAGGAGGCCTCTGCTTGGCAGAGTACTAGTTGAAAGAGCTCCTGAGAAGTGTAGTTCTGAGCTTTCCAGGATCTGGGTTAGGGAAAGATTCACTAAACAGAAAAAATAAAGTCTTCAGTTGACCTTGAATCCCATTCTAATTCCCCTCCTCCTTCCTTGGTCATGGCCAACTTCCTTGAAAAAAAAAAAAAAAAGGCAGAAACAAAGCAAGTCATTTCTCTCTGTCTCCCCTTGCATTCATTCTGCGGCCCACTACAGTTTTGCTTCGGTGATGACATTCTTCTCCGATGTCCATGAAATGATAGTGATCTTGATCGTTTCCACCAGACACTTGCCCATCTTTATCTTCCAGGATTTCTCGCATGCACTGGCCACTGCTGGGTACTCATTCCTCATTACTACTGCGCACCCCTTCTCTTTCTCTCCTGATAAAAGTCTGACCTTTTTGTTTCTTCTTGGACTTTTTTCTTGCCCTCTGCTCTTGTCCCATGGGCTCTGATGCCAGCACACACTCTCCTAAGTGGTCCCACCCAGGCTTATGGTCTCGACAACCACCTATAATAATGAGTGCTAAAATTTAGTGGGCCTCTATCATTGCTTTCTAAATGCCTTACATGTACTTATTAATTGAATCCTCCTAACAACTGTTCATTTCCTTTTTCTGCTGTACCAGATGACCACAATTTGAGTAGCTTAAAACAGCACAAAGTTATTGTCTTACAGTTGTGGAGATTAGATGCCTAAAATCAAGGTGTTGACTGGACAGCATTCCTTCGGGAGGCTCTAGGGAAGAATCTGTTTCCCTGCCTCTTCCAGTTTCTGGAGGCTGTCTTCATTCCTTGGCTCTGGACCCCTTCTCCATCTTCAAAACCAGTGTGTAGCATCTTCAGCTGCCATACTCGTCACCTTTGTTACGTGATCACATCCACTTTTCTCTTGCACCCCCACTTATAAGGACCCTTGTGATTACATCAGGCCCACCAAACTAATCCGGGATTATGTCCCCATCTGAAGACCCTTAACTTGACTACATTGGCAGAGTCCCTTTTGGTGTGCAAGCTGATATTAACAGATTTCAGGGATGAAGACGTAGACATTTTGAGGGGCCATTATTCTACCCACCACAGCAGTCTTATGAGATAGAGTACAATTATAATCTCAGATCAGGCAACAAATTCAGAGAAGTTAAGTAATTTTCTCAGGGCCAAAAAGCCAAAAAATGGCAGGGCTGGAATTTGAATGTAGCTAGACTCCAGGGTTCCTATTCTTCAGCTCTGTGCTCACCAAGAAACTAATAATGCCCTATTTAAATTTCTAACCCCCCTCAAAGATTCTCATTCCTAACTCCCTGTTCGACGGTTCCCCTAAGAAGGTAAAGCATCATATCCAAAACTGGGCCCATGATCTTTCCCCAGTACTTGTATTTCCTATCCTCAGTCTTAGTTTCAGGGACCAACATCCATCCTCTACCCCAATGTAGAAACCCGGATATCATCCTGGAGTCCTCCCTCCTCTCTCTAGATGTGGTCCATACGACCCCTGCATTTTCTCTTTTTCATTCCTACAAGACTGCCCAAGTGCTGCCTTTGATCCTTTTTACTTGGCCATTCTAGTAGACTCCTAATTGGTTCCTGGTCTCTAACCCGCATGAGATGAAAATCTAAGCCTGTTCTGGCCCTATATAAAACTCCTCAGTAGCTCCCCATTTACTCTGAAGGTTAAGCCCAATGACTTTAGGGAAACTTGCCCTTGACTCTCTTCTGCAGACTCCCATACTGACACACTGGGGCTTCGGTAACATGGAATTGCTTATTTCCGTCTACACCGCGCAGCTCCACACTGCCATGCCTTCTTTGTTCCTGCTCATCTTGCTGTCAGAGCCACATTTCCTGCCACCTTTGTGTGCCTGTCTCTTCCAGCTGAGTCATTATTAGGGAGTCTTTTTTGCACCCTGACTGGCATCATGGCCCTCTCCCTATGTTCTGACATCACACCATGTATCTAGGAACTGTCTCTCTTATACTAAAATGATCCATTTGTGTCTGCTCCCTCATTCCACCAGCTCTGAAAGGTCAGGAATTCTTTTTTTTTTTTTAGTTTGCATCCAAGTTAGTTAGCATCCGGTACAATAATGACTTCAGGAGTAGAATCCAGCAATTCATCCCCTACGTATATCACCCAGTGCTCATCCCAGTAGTGTCCTCCTTAATGCCTCTGACCCATTTAGCCCATCCCCCACCCGAGACCCTTCCAGCAACCCCCAGTTTGTTCTCTGTATTTTAGAGTCTCTTATATTTTGTCCCCATCCCTGTTTTTATGTTATTTTTGCTTCCTTTCCCTTATGTTCATCTGTTTTGTATCTTAAATTCCACCTATGAGTGAAGTCATATGATACTTGTCTTTCTCTGACTAATTTTGCTTAGCATAATACACTCTAGTTCCATTCATGCTGTTGCAAATGGCAAGATTTCATTCTTTTTGATCAGTAAGTAATATTCTCTTGGGTATATATATGAAGGTCAGGAATTCTTAGTCACTGTTGTAGCCCTGGTGCCTATAACAAGCCAAGAAGTGACGAATATTTGGAGGTGCTTGTGAACAAGCAGGAATTTGCTAATTCAGGAAATTGGGAGGAAGTTGGGTGTTCCAGATAGAGGAAAAAGCACACTCAAAGGCACAGAGGAGGCATGAAAGAGCAAAATAGGTTTTGGAAAACATCAGGGATTTAGTGAGGCCAGAAGAAAGTATGTTAGGGAAGGGCCTGCTGACAGGTTGAAAAATGAACAGAGTTGGGATTTGGGAGGGCCTGATGTGCTAAGCAAAAGAGCTTAAGCTTATCTAAAAGCTTTGGAGAAGCCACCTTGAAGAATTTCAAACAGGGGACATACATAATCACATGTGTGTTTTTAATCAGATTTGTCTAACACCTGGGTAAGTGGTGGGTTAGAGAGGCCTGGAGTAGCAGCAGACAGACCACACGAAAGTCATTGCAATGCATAAGGAGGACTCAGAGGCAGTGGCCAGGGCATGAAGAAGTGACAGACTCTTGGGGTTCTTAAGACTCGATATTCATAGGATGTGGACACTGACCTGCTATGGATCCAGGAAAATGAGGCATGGAATGCCCTCCTGGGCCCCTCCCAGCCCATCCTCCTGCATCTTGCCTCATGCCCTCTGCCCTGACTTTCCCTTTGTGGGTGATAAATAATCAGCAATGGATTGTGTCATATCTATTTCCCATAACAAGGAAAATAAAGTCCATATGTTAGTGCTGAAAGAGACCTTGGAGATCACTAGAGCCAACTGCCACATGAGATAGATGACTAAGCCCAGACAGAGAAGGGAATGACTTCCCTATGGTGGCTCAGGAAATCATTGGTGGGCACCCAGCCACTCTTTACTGAACCTGCTATTTAATTCTCCACATGACATTGATCTCTATATTTTCATGTGTATCTGCTTATTTTTCTGCCTCTCTCCTCTGACATTAGAATGTAATATTTAAGAGCTGAGCCCATGTCTAACATAGTGTTTTGCCCACATCATAGACACGGAATGAGCATTTGTTTAAGAAAGAGTGAACCAGGTTTAATAAGGTTTGCTTCCTCCTGAACCAATGATCTTTACACAGGGCTCTGGTCTGGAGGTTATCAATTCATAATTTTATTTCCTGCTATGGTTTATCCTAACTATTCCTACAGAAACTAAAATCTACCAACTAGTACGCTGTAGTTCATGTGGTTTCAGATAGTAAAAAGCCAAAAATGGTTATCACGACATTCCTTTAAAAATACTAACCACTGACTACCTCGTACCTATTGTCATAGCTACTATAAAAATAATATGCATTACTAGAATGTGGATAAATTGGAATCCTGCATACTGTTAGGAGGAATATATAATGGTATACAAAAACAGCATGGTGGTTGCTCAAAAAATTAAAAATAGAGGGCGACTGGGTGGCTCAGTCGGTTAAATGTCTAACTTTGGCTCAGGTCATAATTTCACAGTTCATGAGTTCAAGCCCCACATCAGACTCTGTACTGACAGCACAGAGCCTTCTTGGGATATTCTCTCTCTCTCTCTCTCTCTCTCTCTCTCTCAAAATAAAGAAGTAAACTTAAAAATTATTTAATATTTAAAAAAAGAAAATAGAATTACTCTATGATTCAGCAATTCCACTTCTGGGCAAACCCCCAAAAGAAAAGGAAGCACAGTTTCAAAGAGATACTTTCATATCCATCTTCATAGGAGAGTTATTTAAAATATCTAAAAGGTGGAGGGAACCCAAGTGTCCACCAATAGATGAATGGATAAACAATATGTGGTACATAAATACAATGGAATATCAGTCAGCCTTAAAAAGGAGAAAATTTTATCACCTGCTATAACATAAATGAACCTTGAGGACAGTATGCTAAATGAAATGAGCCAGTCACAAAAAGATAAATATTAGGGTTCCACTTATGTGAGGTACATGGAGTAGTCAAAACCCTAAAGGCAAAGCAGCATGGTGGCTGCCAGAGGTCTGGGGTAGGGAGACTGGAAATTTATTGTGTCATGGCTATAGAGTTCCACTCTCACAAGATGAAAGGGATTCTGGGCATTCACAACAATGTGGTTGCCCTTAGCACCACTGAATTCTACACTTGAAAATGTTTAAGACGGTAAATTTTAAGGTATGTGTATTTTACCATAATTTAAAAAATATTAACCACTGAGAGGTGCTTGGGTGGCTCATTCAGTTGAGCGTCCAACTTCGGCTCAGGTCATAATCACTTCATAGGTTTGAGCCCTGCACTGAGCTCTGTACTGACAGCTCAGAGCCTGGAGCCTGCTTCAGATTCTGTCTCTCTCTCTCTCTGCCCCTCCCCTGCACTTTCTCGCTCGCTCTCTCACTCTCTTTCTCTCTCAAATAAACTTAAAAAAATTTTTTTAAACATTAACCACAGGTATGTGCAGCCAACTCCTTTGATCCTTACAGTAACCTTGAACTGTTAGTAGAACTGTCCCATTTTATAGTGAGGAAAATAGGGTTCAAGGAAGTGGAGCGAATTGCCCAAGGCACATAAGTAGAAAATGAAGAAGCGGAGCCTCATACTTAGATTTCCTGGTTCCATTCCCAGTGCTGGCTTCTCCTACATCAGGGAGAGGAAGTGTAGTTCAATTAATTTGACTGCTGGTTGAAATATAGATAAGAAATCAACAGCAGTTTGTAGAGAAAGATATAAGTGTGTGTGTGTGTGTGTGTGTGTGTGTGTGTGTGTGTGTGTGAGAGAGAGAGAGAGAGAGACAGAGAGAGGGAGAGAGGCGGCGGTGGGGGGTTGTGAGAGAATAGGAAGGAGGGAGGGAGGAAAGGCTCAGGGGAAAGTATGCAAGCAAGTTCCCAGACACCTGCTTCATGCTTCTTCTTCAATTTCCTTCCCTCCCAGAATCTCTGGAAAGCAGGTGTGAGTCAACTGTAAACACAGAGAAAAAGGTCAGCCAGCATTCCCTCAGATGGCAAAATCAGAAGTGACTGATGTCAAGGCTGTCTGTGTCCATGAGACTCAGCCCTTTAAGATGATCAGGAGAAGACAGTGACTTTTTTTGAAATGGCTCCATTAGCTGTCCTCTGAAACTCTACCTCCACCCCTTCCTACCTCCTGGGAAGACACAGGATGACAAAATGCACTTACAAAACTAAATTAGATCCAGCAAGAGGAAAGAGGGGGGGTCAGTGGGAACAGCACTGAGCAGGAGTCGAAGCCTCATCCCATCTGCCTAGACCAACTCCCTGTGTAATGCTGGTCACAGCCTTCCTCGGGCCCAAGGGGTCAGGCTGCTATTAATACCACCATTTTCATATACTGAGTTCAAACTGAATTGAGAAGGTAGAGCACATGCTCCCAGGGGGAGCAAAAAATACAAAAGGATCAGCTAGCCTTTCCAAATAGCCCTTATTTATCACGGACTTACTAGAATTGTGATGGACAATTTACATACAGCAGCCCTCACCCTTCTAGCACTTGACAACTTGTTTTTATGATGAGATTACACTGACAGGTACTATCACACTTCCCAGAGTATTTGCCTCGATGACAAAGAACAGAGTCAGAATGTGAACGTGGCCTGTGTAGTTCCAAAGTTAAGTTCAACAGCCAAGCTCTCCAGAGCTCTGGAAGCACTAGGAGACAGGGAAGAAGTTAGCTCTCCCTTTCAGCCCCGGGAAAACACCTTGATGGAGAAAGGTAGGCATCGAAGTTGCAAGAAAACAACAACAAAAAACCCCACAAATAGAGGGTGCCATTTTGTGAAGCAGAACCACACAAGCAGACTTGGGGTAATGGGTGTTACAGTTTCTAGAAAACTATAAATAACCCTGTTTGGATTAAGGTTAGTTGTGTTGGGTTGTGGCTGGAGATCATAATTATGTTATGAAGAACTTTGAATATTGTCTAAAGGGGTTAGAATTGACTTGTATAGGCAGTAAGGACCTCCCCAAAAATTTATATCAAGGGATTTATCAGCAACTGTCCGTATTCTCTTTTATGAGTATTCTTTACATGTTGTAAAGACATGAAACATATCTGAAGCGTTTGAAAGAGGAGACGTGGGTTTCCATCGCATCTTATGTACACAATCGCATTACCAGCCGATACTGCCCACTAGGTAAGTGATGGTGTTGCATCGGCACTTAGAACACTTTGTCTGTGTGGTGAAATGGGCTAATCATGCTGTTTTGTTTCCTAGAATGATGAAACATTGTCTTCTCTTGTGCTTTAGGAAGGGTTAAAAAACTTCAAGGAACTTCGAGCCAAATTTCAAAAGTTTGATGTGCCATCTCTTCCAAAACCTACGCAAGTCCCAGCAAGAATTTCTCAGAAGAATGGTATCGGAAATGCACAGTCAACAAGTGTTTTGGCCAGTGTGAAACCCCTCTCATCCAACCACCGTCAGCTCCCACAGCACTGTTCTAGCGGTGAACCCCAGCCTCTTCAACCCCAGGAAATGAAGTCCACCCAGAAGAGCAAGATTCAGAAATGCTCGAATTCCTCAGAACCTCGGGAAAGGTCTACGGGTTCTGCAGTAAAGTCCCAGGAGACTTCTCTGCTGTTAGACGTGAATCAGTCAAATGCTGACATAACCGATGACAGAAGCGTGATGGTGACCAACAGCTTCAGAGACAAGCTCTCGAATTGGGAGAAGGTTTCATCTCAGAAGAGTGAGATGTCTTCAGCCTTTGTCCGTGCCAGTTGTGGAAGCAGGGCCTTTCATCTGGAGGAGGAGAGAAGCATAGGGCGGGCTCCAGAGGAGCCCAGGAGGAAGCTAGAAACCAAAGGAGCCCAGACCCACCCTTCCCAGAAGCACTTGATGCCCCCCCCAAATTCACTTGCTTCCTTTCAAGATCCTACTTCTCTACCTTTTCAGCATGACAGGAAGATCCTAGAAACCCCTGATCCTGAGAGCAGCCCCGTGGGGAGCCCCTGCCAGCCCGTCTATGAGAGTGAACTTGCCAGCCAGGCCCCTGGTGAGAATGAAATGCCTGAGGGAGGGACTCATTCAGAGCCTGGTGGTGGTCCTGGGTGACCTGGGTGAAGTTTGCTCCAAACTCTAGAGCAGGTATTCTAGGACCATCTGCTAAATTGTGTTTCAGGTTTGGGTAAAGTGACTAATCTCCTGGAATTCTATTGAGAGATAGTCTGGGCAAGCCTGGATTTGACTCCTAGCTCTGCTTCTTACAAGATGCATGAACTTGGACCATCTATTTAACTTCTTAGAGCGTGATCTGCTCTCCTCTAAATCAGATCCATCACCAGCCTGCCCCAACTGGGTACACACCACAACCATCTTCCTAGTTGTTCAGGCCAAAAATGTACGTGCTGTGCTCAATTCCTCTCTCTCTCCTTTTCTGCATCCACTCCATCAACAAGCTCTTGGTTCTACCATCAGAAGATGTTCCGAATCCTTCACTTCAATCCACTTCTGCTGCCTTTCCTTATCCACACCGCCATCATCTCTTATCTAGAGCACCATAGTGGTCCAGCTGGGCTCCCTGCTTCCATATTCTAGTCTCCTTTTATCCTATTCTCTTCCTAGCAGGCACAGTGAACTTCTAACACATAAATTAAATCACATCACTCCCCTGCTCAGATTCAACTCCAGCAGTCTTATAGGAGCTGATGTGATTTGGCCCTTCCTACTTCTCTTACCCTCTTCTTTTACCACCTTGGCCTTCTTGCTTTTCTTTGGGTATACCAAGCTAGTTTCACCCCAGGGCCTTTGCACTTGCTGATCATGCTGCCTCGAACATGTTTCCCCCAGCTCTTTGATGTCTCACTCCTTCGCTTCATCATGGTCTCTACTCAGTGTCATCTATTGAGAGTGGAATTCGTGAATCGTCGTCTGAAATAACTGCCCACCCCCATAATTCTCTGCCTTCTTACATTGCTTTGGTTTTCTTCATATACCATATACATGGTATATTGTTATATACCTGTTTGCTTACCTCAGTAAAATGTAAGTTCTGTCAAGGTAAAAAACTGTCTTCTTTACCACCATATCTCTAGCACCTGAAAGAGCAAGGCTAGGTTTGGTAGGTCCTCCAAAAGTACTTATTGGATGCTTGGATGGGTGGATGGGTGGGTGGGTGGGTGGGGGGAGGATCTCCTGCTTACAATTCTGTATGGTTTCTTTCTGTACTACTGAGTTCATGGCTCTGCATCTTCCAGGCCCTGCTGAACTATCTGACTTGCCCTGTTTCTCTTCCCCTGGCTCGCAGTAGATACACTGGATTTCTTGCTATTCCTTGAAGAGACTTTGTTATGCTCAGGACAATGACATTTGCTCTTCCTCTTCCTAGAAAACTCTTGTGTGGGCTTTCCATCACTGCATTTAGGTCTGAGTTCACATGACACTTGCGCAGATAATCCTCTTTACCTGGAGAAGTTAACTCCATTCCGTTCCCGCTCTTTCCTGTCAGCCTCTTTAATCTCTTTCATAGAAGCCACAGGTCTCTGTGATTGCCTTGTTTATGTGTTTGCGTGTTTATCATCAGTCTCCTCCTGTTAGAGCCTGGCCCTCAGGAATTTTCATTCAATCTGCTCTTGTTCTTAACTCTATACCTAGCTTGTAGAACTTTTAGAACAGTGCCTGGAATATAGTAGATGATTAGTTATTGGGGAAGGGATGGGGAAGGGGGATGGGTCATCTACCTGACTGAGTGTTGAGGGGATTAAATGAGAGAACCCCTGATCTTCACTTAGCACAGCACCTGGAAAAAATTAGGAACCCAGTTAGTAAGTGATCCTTCATTCTCACTACATCTTTTCCTTAATTTGATAAAGACTGAAACTTCTTTTTTTTTTAAAGAAAAAATTTTAATGTTTATTCATTTTTGAGAGAGAGAGTAGGGGAGGGGCAGAGAGAGACACACACACAGAATCCCAAGCAGGCTCCAGGATCTGAGCTGTCAGCACAGAGCCTGATACGAGGCTCGAACCCAGAAACCACGAGATCATTACCTGAGCCAAAGTCAGACGTTCAATCAACTAAGCCACCCAGGCGCCCCTTATAATGACTGAAATTTCTGATGTTGCAACTTATCATTACAATTTGATTATAATTAAATTCTAATTTGTAGGTGCCTGCAAAGGGGCATCTGGTGGCTCAGTCATTTGAGTATCCAGTGTCACCTCATGATCTCGCGGTTCATGAGTTTAAGCCCCATGTCAGGCTCACTACTGCAGCCTGTCAGTGCAGAGCCCGCTTTGGAGTCTCTGTCTCTCCTCTCTCTACCCCTCCCCCACTTGTACTCTCCCAAAATAAATATCTTTTAAAAAGCCTAGCAAGAGAGGAACTTGGGCCTGACTGATAGAAGCCCTCCTTGTGCGGCTAGAAGGGAGCTCCCCCTCCCACGCCTCCCAGCTTCCAGAGTGGACCTCAGGGCAGTTGCACTTTGTAAACACTGGCTGCCATCTTTAGTTTTAGCGTGGGTAGTCCATGTACCCAACCACTGCATTATGTGAACCAAAAATCGAGGCACTTGGATCCTAGATGATTTTGTGCTGTGAGGTATAAGAGGCAGATAGGATTTTCATATATAATATTGGAATTTCTGTTGGAGTTTGGTTTCTGCATACAGAAGGACAAAATGTATGCAATCGACACTGTCCTGGAAAATTCCAGGACACACCCACAAAATCCACAGGTTCCCAGGTACCATAAAGTTAGTCTTGAAGCTTGTCCCAGAGTGCGAGCCCTGGAAATCAGATCATTTCTTACTCCTCCTTGTAGCCACCGTATTGCTTGCATGTCATAGGTGCTAGAGGCATCCTTTCAGGGAAGAGTCACCATTCATTTCCTTGGAAGTAGGCACTCTGCTTGGTGCTGGCAGGAGATCATTATGGCCTGGTCCCTGTGGCTGGCTCTCACGAGGAGCTAACACTCAATAGGAAGATAAACCAGCCTCTCTAATATGCCACCACACTGATGGAGAGGTGTTAATGATAAGTGATGAAGATAGAGAACAGAATGGTTAATGCTCACCTCGATTTTGAAATCAATGAAAACTTCCCAGAGGAGGTGTCATGGGAGCAGGGCCTTAAACGAGGCAGAGCTTGCCAAGAAGGAAGTGCGGGAACAGCATTCCAGAACCAGGAATGGCATGAACAAAGTCCTGGATATATGGTGACTTTTTAAATCAGATTTGGAGAATTGAGAAGCCATTGGTGTGAGTAAAAGCTATTTGGGCTGACCCAGGAGAGGATGCTAAAATGTAGTTAAGAGAAGAAACTGGAAATAGAGATTGGGGCCTTGTAGGTACATGCCAGAGGATGGAGTCCATAAATGGGTATCATGCTGATGAAGCCAGGCTTCATTCATCCTCTGGGCAGCAGGCTGGTGACCTCATCAGGGTTGCCTTTCTTGATCAGGGCACCCTTGCCAGTAGGACAGACTAGACTAGAGGGGAGAGACTGGCCAGGACTGGCCAGTTTCACCTAAGAAGCCATGAAATGGAAATAGTCCTAGAATAACTCCTTTTTTTTTTTTTTTTAACTCTCTCTGCTCAGGGAAACAGCCAGATGTCAGGCATCACCAGCCTCTTAAAACGAAGTCTCTGCCTTCCATCAAGACCCTGGGTCCTCCTCCCCCAAAGCCTCCAAAGCCCCCAGTCGTGAACCTCCAGGCCTTCCAGAAGCAGGCAGCTACAGTTTCCAGGACCCACACAGAAGGTGAGAAAAGGCACAGGCGCCGGGAGTCATGGCTCTGATGCCCGGGTCCCCCCAACCCCTGGGGCCTCCCTCTCAGTGTCAGCTCCCCGGTGATAAGGCCGCAACTGCTTTTCCATGGGGCTGGACATCTATCACTGCTTATTTTCACATGGAGGCCGTGGCAGCTTGCTGGTGAAATGACAAATCTGCAGGAATTGGCCCCTTATCACTCCTGGACCAGCCCGCTTCCCCTGAGAGCATTGCATTTGATCACTGGGAATCTGTCCAAGAGGAAGAAAACGAAAAGTAGTGAAGCAGGGAGCACGGAGCTTTTGTGTTTCCTACAAAGCCTGTGTTGTCAACGCAATCAGTGCAGTAGGGGAGAGCAGGGAGTGAAAAGGGAAGAAAATCAGTGTGAACTTGACCGGTGATCCTAATGAGGGTCCCTCAGGCCTCTGTGATCAGCCTTCTGTAATTAGTCAAAGGGCCCACGACACAGCCCCCGCCAGCCCTTTCCAGGAACTGAAGAGTCCTTGGAAGCCATTTTTCTGTGTATTTAAAGGAACACCTTCTTGTCCCCTCTCCACCCACACAGTAGCCTGATCCTGTTGACACTTTAAATGCCTTTGTTTATGTTTGCTCTAATGAAACATGAGATGAACACCCTCTTGGGGGTGACACCCAGTGCTGTGCTAACTTCGGTTTTCCTGTGGCCAGGAGCACCAGCGGACCGTCTGCTCCGGGAGCTGATGCATTGTTCCTTTGACCACTCTGAACAACCTCAGGGTTAAATTTCTTGAACTCGTTGGTTCCAGACTTCAGCCTGTACCAGAATCAGTTAGGGGACTTGTCAAAACACCCGTAACAGGGCCCCATTCCCAGAGTTTCTGGTGTATTTGGTGTGGATTGCGTGCCTGAGAATTGGGCTTTTTAACAAGTTCCCTAGGAGATGCTGATGCTTCTGGTCCAGGGACCACATTTCGAGTACCACCACTGCAGTTCCTCTCAAGTCTGATCCTAAAAGGAAACTCTATATAAAGAAGTAGAGCTCTGGCTGCCATCTTGCACCCCTGGTGCATGTACCTGATCTCAGTGGGTCCCCCCCGAGACCCCCTGAGCACAGACCCTGGTCCCCCACGGTCCCATTGCTGCTCCACCAAGATGAAAGAAACCATCATGAACCAGGAGAAACTCACACCTGCAAGCACAGGTGCCCACTGGTGGGAAAGGAACTATCCTCTCAAAAGACGGTTCATTGAACAGCTACAGCAGATGATAAAAAAAAATCTCAGTTCTCTTCAAACTTAGGGGTAAACAGTAGCTCTGGTGAATTCAAGAAAAGACTATGTTCACAAACCAAGGTATGGGTTTTGCACTTTTGCAACCCTAAAGTTCAGGCATCCGGCGCAGTGAACACTTTGACCATCACAGGCCATACTGAGATGATGCAGCTGACAGAAAGGGCACCCAGTGTCTTTTTTTTTTTTTTTAATAGTTTATTTTTGAGACAGAAATAGAATGTGAGTGGGGAAGGGGCAGAGAGAGAGGGAGACACAGAATCCGAAACAGGCTCCAGGCTCTGAGCTGCCAGCACAGAACCTGATGTGGGGCTCGAGCCCACAAACCGCAAGATCATGACCTGAGCCAAAGTCGGACGCTTAACCAACTGAGCCACCCCAGCGCCCCAAGGGCACCCAGTGTCTTAAACCAGCTTGGTGCAGACAGTCTGACTAGTCGGAGAAGACTGGCCGCAGCTCCTGCCCACGTGCTGTGTGGCTGCAGAAGCACCACCTGCTACTGGAGAGGAGGAGGGGGAAAAATTGCAGATCATGGAGAGCATTGTGATGACGCTTCCAAGAATGAAGCAAACTGAATGAGTTATTTCTCCTCCTGAATGGAGGAGATAGAACTTGAAGTTACCAGGAGCTGCTCTTTTTTATATTACGACTGCTTTTTAAAATTTTATTCATGGGGCCGCCTGGGCGGCTCATTTAGTTAGGTGGCCGACTTCTGCTCAGGTCACCATCTCAAGGTTCGTGAGTTGGGGCCCCGTGTCGGGCTCTGTGCTGACAGCTCAGAGCCTGGAGCCTGCTTCAGATTCTGTGTGTGTGTCTCTCTCTCTTTCTGCTCTTCCCCCATGCTCCCTCTCTCTCAAAAAAATGAATAAACGTTAAAATAGTGCTCATGGATCTGATAAAATCTAGGTCTGTAATATGTTTAAGCCCCAGCCCCTTGGCCACTGCAACTCTCTTCAGTGTTTGCTTACACACAATTCATTCTTGGCAACTGATGAAGCTAAAGAAGCCTGGGAATAAAGTTTGAAACAAGGTTAATAAAGTTCTTTGCCTAGTGAATACAAATAGAAGAAAGTTTTTATAAGCATACTTTAATAATAATTTGGCCACCTTCGTAACAGAGAAAGCTAAGTATGATTTTTAAAAACATTAAATCATTCTGACCTCAAACACAGTCTTTGAAAGTGAAGAAGGCTGTCTGAGAACATAGAACAAAACACCAAGTCTTTTGTAATGAAGTGGGCTTTGTAAACCCTCTCTCCCCCCACCCCTTCACTGGCTAGCTATTTAGGTCTGGGCCTGTTACTCACTGAGCCTCGTAGTCCTTCTCTGTAAAATGGGGATGACAGTAACCCTCCTCTCACGTGATTTCTGTGAAAATAAATGAGACGAGTCATGGAAACAGTCAGAACAATGTTTAAATGCAATGTTATCATTATTTCAACCTTGTGTTGAACAGCTATACCCTCTTTGACTTGGGCTTTGTGATAGTTGCAAGAGTTACACCCTCTTTGGCCTGGGCTTTGTGATTGTCGCAAGAGATAGAGAACCCCATGCTCAAGTTCTGGTACTCCAGAAGGTCAAAGTCTACAGAAGATCAAGAGGGTACTCATAAAAAAACAAAAACAAAAAAAAACAAAAAAAAAAACAACTGTAGGGACGCCTGGGTGGCTCAGTCACTTCAGCTCAGGTCATGATCTCTCAGTTCCTGAGTTCTAGCCCCACATCAGGCTCTGTGCTGAGAGCTCAGAGCCTAGAGCCTGCTTTGGATTCTGTGTCTCCCTCCCTCTTTGCCCCTCGCCTGCTCATTCATTTGTTCTTTCTTCTTCTTTCTCTGTCTCTATCACTCTCTCTCAAATGTGTGTGTGCATGTGCACGCGCACACACACACACACACACACATGCTCAAATTTAAAAACGCTCAAATTTAAAAAAACAATACCATGAAGTGTGGGTGAACAGCGGACTGCAGGACGGAGGGTCCTTTGGGTGCTGGGGGAGGGGTTGGAGGTGGGGGGGGGAGTCTTGGGGCACCAGTGAGTTGCTGCTCCTCATTGTGTCTCTGGGGTCAGGGCATTGTGCAAACAAAAGTTCACTTTAATCAGGCTGACACTGATGCCCCTTTTCACTCTGCCTCTTGCTCTTGCAGCAGCTGTGGAAGACGGCCGCCTGCCTCCGGAGAGGTGAGTACCTGCTTCTTAATTGGGCAGGAGCACAGAGCCTCCAGCATTGACAAGGCTGCTTAACCTGCCTGAGAGCAGGCAATGAGGACGCCAGGTGTCCGTATTTCTCCAAAGGGTTGCAGGAGGAACAGATTTATAAGCAACAAACTGCAACTTTTGTTTTAGAGGAGAGATTAAATAAACTGCATTTAACTGCTGTGCTGACATTAAGTTGCCAAGATGGTCCTCTGAGGTGCTTTTATTTATTATACAGTTGGGTTTAGTAAATTGAAACATCAGCTTCCATAGTCATAAATCGAATTAGAGGCTACAGAAGGCTGTGGGCAGCTGGTGTGATTTTAGGAATTGGTAATGGGGAAAAGGACCTTCTGTTTTTGCTGTGCTTATTCTGGAAATTTTGCCATGGAAGTGTCGGTTCATTAATTCTCTCAACCAAATACTATCTTTTGAGATCTTGGATGGGTCCTGCATTGAGCTGGCTACTCTACACAGATTTTCTCACTTCCTTTCCTCATGGCTGCAAAATGGCTGCCGCTGTCCTCATTTTCTAGCTGAAGACACTTGGGCTCGGAAAGTTTGGTCTTTTACAGACCCATGATTCCAACTCAAGTATGCCCCGACTATTTTTTCTCTTGAATATAATGGAAATAGAAGATTGTGTAAGTCTGAGGTGTGCAAGGTGCTAGTATGATACATTTATAAATTGCAGGATGGTTACTACAGTTGCTTTAGCTAACACCTTTTTCCCCTCATATAACTATCATTTCTCTTTTGTTGAGAACAAAAGAGTTGTTGAAAACAACTGAAGACCTAATCTCTTAGAAACTTTAAAATTTAAACTAAAACATTTTTTACTGTAATCACTATTTGTACATTATATCTCCAGAACTTACTTATCTATTAGTTATAAATGTGTACCCTTAAATAACATCTCCCCACTTCACTCACCCCTCAGCCCCTGGTAAGCACTATTTACTGTTTTTACAAGTATCGTTTTTTTAGATTTCCCATAGAAGTAATATCGTACGATAATTGTTTTTGCTCTGTCTGATGTATCTCACTTAGCATAATACCATCAAGGTCCATCCATGTTGTCACTGAGGGCAGGATTGTCTCCTTTCTTGTGGCTGAATAACATTCTGTTGTGTATAGACAACATATCTTCTTTATCCATTCAGCTGTTGATGGATGCTTAGATTGTGTCCATATCTTGCCTACTGCAATATTAACAAGAGTGTAGCAGTATCTCTTCAAGATGCTAATGTCATTTCCTTCAGATACATACCCAGGAGTGGAAGTGTTGGATCCTATGACAGTTCAATTTCTAATTGAACCTCTCTACTCTTTTCCATAATGGCTGTACCGATAGGTATGCCCAAACTGTTTTTGATTGTATCAACCTCCCCTCCCTCACATATAGGCTCCTTTTCTCTAGAAGTTCAGCCTTGGAAGAAGTAAAAGCAAATTACCATATTACTTACCAAATGTTTATAAGACTAGAAATGTGTTACATTTCCTAACAAAGAAATGTACAAGATTTAGAGGTTGCACAAACATGTGAGTGATCACTTGTCCTTGGGAGGTTCAGTGAAGCCTTTACAGAAAACATTTCAGTTATCTATGGCTACAGTCCTACTGCGTAATCTACAACAAAGTATCAAGAGCATACAGAGGGGTGTGTGGGTTGAGCTGATCTGGGCCGGGCTCACCTGGCATTGCTAGAATGTTGCAGACTCCCTAGGCAGTTGTGCTGATAGTGACTGGGGTTGCTAGGCGTTTGGGTGTCAGCCGGCAGCTGGCCAATCTAGGATTCCCTCAGCTGGCTTGCCTGGGGCAACCTGACTTAACAGCATCTGCCTCCCCCTCCAGCAAGCTGGCTGAGGAACAACCTACGGCCACAGCAGATAAACAAGAAGATACCAGTTGCACAAACACTTGTCAGACTCTGCTGTACCACATTTGCTCACATCCTATTGGTCAAAGCAAGTCACATGGCCCAGCCTCAGCGTGGGAGGACAGCAAAACTTGACCTGTAAAAAGGCAGGGATCCAAGAAGACGTGAAGAATAGGGGTGTAGACCCAATCAGCCTATCACTGAAGAGGAAACATCTGAGTACTGAGGATAGACATTTGCCGGATAACGTGGGGAAGGGTGCTATAGGCAGAAGCAGGAGGTATGAGGAAACAGGCATTATCTGTGAAAACTAGAAATAGGTAAGTAGCATTGGTGTGGAAAGGGTAGTATGGAATGAAAAGAAATGGTATTGTGGAGGTAGACAGGAACCAAATCTTGATAAGGTAAGACCATCTTGTTCACCAAGGAGTTGACCATCCGGTGTCGGGCAAGGTCTACCTGCTCCAGGAACTCCCAGTTTAGTTGCTCACTTTAAAAGAGTTAAATGACAGCACAGGGCAGGTCAGTGGAGCCACGTTCTACGTGCATTTTTGTGAAAGAGAGAAAAGACTTTAGACACCTAAGGTAATGAGTTGCATTGTTTACTCAATGACATGGGTCCCAGAGTGACCGTGTGAGGGACCAGTGTAATTCTGCTGGGCACTGAGCCAATCTTGGTTCCCTCATGACTCCCATTCTGTGAGCACCTCCCTGTGATTATGCGTGTGCTGTGATTGAAGTATGTAACCAGATACGCGTTCTTCCTACAGTTTGGCTTTGAAATAAGCTGACCTCTTCTCTGGCACTTTTCATCAAAGACAGTCATCTGTTTCAACATGGAGGACAAAGTCACTTGATGGGTGTATATTGAGAGATGGTGGGGGGTCTTTAACGTTGTACCACCTTCCTAAGTGACTTGGAAGGGCAGTTGGACTGTTGGGTCCTTTCCCACTGACTTTAGAACCCAACCATCATCAGAAATGAGGTTCGTTGGACTTTAATTATAGTAGGGGCCATGGTGGTGTAAGAGTACAAAGCAGAAGAGACAAAGAGGAACCAGGAAACTTAAGGGCAGCTTCACAGTGGACAAAAGCTCTTGAGATGCCTGCCGTGTGCTAGGTCAGATTAGAGAGGTATGTGCTCATTGCCTTTTGTGTGACTGTACAGTGGGTGAAGGCAGGGTATGGTTACCAGAAACCACCACATTCCTGACTTATCACTGGTTAGTGGATGGATGGATGGACCCAGAGACGCTAAGGCTAGAGACAGGATGTGGCTGAAAACAAGGCAGTAGTACGAAAGTGAAGGATAAACGGATACAGAGTATTCTGATGGGGAAGAAAAGAGCTGAGATTAGATCCTAAAGGTAATTAGGTGCCGGGCGGAGAAGTTGGGACTTGAGCTGGTCAGTGATGTGTTACTTTATTTTTTATTTATATTTTTAATGTTTATTTTTGAGAGAGAGAGAGAGAAAGCAGGGGAGGGGCAGAGAGAGGGGGAGACACAGAATCTGAAGCAGGCTCCAGGCTCTGAGCCGTCAGCACATGACCTGAGCCAAAATCGGATCCTTAACCGACTGAGCCACCCAGGCAACCCAGTGATGCGTTAGTTTAAACAAGAAAATGCAATGATGCTGAGCAGTGTTAGATACAACTTCCATGGAAACTGGCACTTGTTTGGAAAGAAGGTCTTCCGTGTTCGTGGTACTGATCTTCATACAGATAATAGATTGGAAACAATATGTTAGGTCTTATTACTGGAAGGGGACATGGCAGTTATTGGGTGTGGCAGGCCATATAGCATAATATTAACAAGCCTAGGGAGTTTTAGTCCGAGGCCTACCACTTAACACCTGTATAACCTTGGACAAATGCCTTGACCTCTGCAGACCTTAGTTTCTACTCATGTAAAATGGGAGGCTGATGAGATCTAACGCATGCAGGTTTGGCAAATGTTAAATGAAATAATGATTGTAAGATGTTGAGTGCAATGCCAAGCATCCAGAGAGTGTTCAGTAAAGCTTGCTTGGCTGTTGTTTAAACCCCTCCAAAGGCAAGAATCCATGCTCAGAATCTTAATCTCTTCAAAAATCCATTGATGGAGAGCTCCCTACCAGAAGAGTCCAATATTTTTCTTGTTGGAGCAGATTTTATTCATTCAAAATGTTTATTGATTACTATATGCCAAGCCCTCTTGTATACATACATTGAGAATATGGGGGTGTATAAAGTAGACAAAAGTTTCTTACTTGCACATACATACACATACACATGTGACATATTTATCCTTTGCATTCAAAAGCCTGAGTTGAGCTGGTATCAAACAGTGACCTCCCTACCCCGGACATCCAGCCATCTGTCCAAGATCAACTCATTGATACAATAAACAGGTTCTTTACCCCTCCCTTACATGATTGAAGACATCTAAGGGCCACATTGTGTTAAATAAAACTTGGATCATTGTCTGCAGCTGTACATTTATGGATCTATGTTTTAATCCTCTTGTTAGAAACTCTGTGCATTTGCAGTAGCCACTTTTATTTTTGAACCTCTTCATACTGTGTGTTAAATATGAGAAGCAGCACTGTATAATGCAACAAGGTCAAGTCTGGAGTCAGATTGCCATAGAGTCCAATGCTTCCTCTCCACCTATGACAGCTCAGAGCTTTGTTATACACATCTGTAAAGTGGGCACAGTAGTGCTTCTTCATTGACTTCATGGAGATGAAATGAGAGAAGTTGTATGTGAAGGTGCTCAGTGAGTCTTGGTTTTCAACCCCTGGCCTCTCCATTCCTTGTTGTCTCTGGAATGAATATCTCGTTAATTCCCAACAGTGAAATGACTCTTAGGAGGTTGTTGTTTGTCATCACTTGTTCTGGTGAACCAAGCTGGCTGGCATTCCTCTTGACTAAGCAGCCCCTATTTGTGTGAGCAAAGCAGGTGAGTCCCAGGGCGCAATTACCACTGGGTGTGTGTCAGTACTTAGCAGAGTCGGCTAATATTTTATTCATTAGCTATAAACATGGCTTTTCTCCCATTAAGAAGTGTCAGGGGGTAGTCCTGACTCAGGAAATCTCTGACTCAAGTACTAAGGAAGAGAGAGCCTGCTTCTATCAGGAGAGAAAATTCACACAGTATGGTGTTTCACAGATGAGGGTCTGTGGGTGGATCTCAGGGGTCTACCATTTTCTCTCCTGAACTTTTTAATTTTCTGGTTTCATTTTAATGATTGTCTTTAAAAGATGATATAAACCTATTTTAAGTATTCTGAATGATCTTCTTCAACCTAATATTTTGGAACGTGCTTTTGTATCCTCATTCTAGTGTTTGTATCCCATGCACAGTGAGAAGCATAGATGTCTTACAGGGCTGAACGGATCATGTCTCTATGTCTAGGACGTGTGTTGCACGACAGGGAGGGATAGGTTCTGTGGAAATGGGAACGAATGCCTTACCTAAGGCATTCAAAATTGTTGATAATAACAGACCACCACCACTATGGCCAAGCAAAATGCATCTGTGGTCTTTATTTAAATAGCAGTAAATGCCATACAGCAAATTTAAAAGAGCATCCAAATAGTAACTAAGATATAGGAGGTGTAGGATGATCAGGAAAGGCCAGCCGTGGTGACACTTGTGTCGAGACTTTCATGATGAGGGACCCAGTCACAGAAGGTCTCCGAGATGGATGTTCTCCAGGGAGAACTACATCTGCATGTTGAGAGAACCAGAAAGGAGGGGAGCACAGTGGGCTGTGCAGTGGTGGTCTGGAGAGCCGTGGAGTGAATTTGGATTTTGCCCTAAATACACAGGGAAACCACAGGAGTTTTATGCCAGAGAGTGACATGTGCTGACATTTATTTTGTAAAGATCACTTTGGATACTATGTAAATAATAAACTTAGTACAGAAACCGGTAGAAACAGAATGACAGCATCGGAAGCCATTGCAAGAACAAAAGAGTGATGATAACAATGAACGTAGCAACGAGCACACGTATTTTATGTGTTCTATGTTCTTCACGTATACGATTCCACGTATGACAGTCCGAAGAGGTAGATGATATCCAGCTTTAGAGATGAGGAAACTGAATCACAAAGAGGTTAAGTCGCTTGATACAGACAAGGTGGTAGAAATGGAGATGTAACAAAATGAAGGGGCTTCAGATATATTGTGGAGGAAATGCAGTGATTGTGCGATCAGCTGTGGAAAAGGAAATAGGGCAAGAGAGGAATATGAGACAGTTTCTAGGTGATTGGCTGTGTGCGTCATTGTTGGCATTAACACATGTAGAGTGCTTGACATGTCGTCAGGGTTCAGTACAACACTGACCCTTCCCGAAAGCTACTTGGGATGGACTTTTACTTGAACAAAAGAACATGTGCTTTTGTGCCTGTAAGACCAGAGCCTCTTAGGAGTAGTGTCTAAGTTGTTTGGAATGACAGTGCTCTTTCTTGAGTGGCTGCGTTTCGGGTAGTTAGGATTGGTAGAGACCTGCTCTGATTGGCCACCAGCAAAACATCTTCCTCATGAGGGTATCTGGGAGGTGAAGGTGGGCGCTGACGTCCCAGGGTGCTAAATTCAGTCACCATGGTGCAAGAATGAAGAGAGGCAATTTTTTGAAGCCAGTGCCTTGTGAAGTCATACACCTAGAATCTTCAGGCGTCTTCAGCTCAAGCCATTTCAGTAGCTGCTTCTTATTCCTTTTTAGTTGGATTTCAGGGACACAGCGAAGCCAGTGCTTTGACCTATCTTTCCAAGGGCAGAGGTGGCAGGAAGAGTGCGTGTGTTGGGGAGTTTTCTCTTCTTTCATATTTTCAAGTGCTCCTGCTTTAAAAAGGCATTCACCTGTAGGTTCTATTTATTAAACACTTGTCATGGACAGAGGTTGGTGCCCCATACTTAATGTCTACTCTCTTATTTTAGGTTTTGTTTTTTTTTTTAATTTTTACTTATTTTTGAGAGTGAGACAGAGACAGAGTGTGAGCAGGGGAGAGGCAGACCCAGAATCTGAAACAGGCTCCAGGCTCTGAGCTGTCAGCACAGAGCCTTGACAAGGGGCTTGAACCCACGAACTGTGAGATCATGACCTGAGCCAAAGCCAGATGCTCAACCAACTGAGCCACCCAGGTGCTCTACTCTCTCATTTTAAAGCTCCCAGCCATAACTACCCCATGAAGTTGGTAGTGGACTCTCTGACCATAGAATCAGGTTAAGGTGATAGAACTGAATCAGCAGTCCCAGGATTTGATACTTGTCCACATGTTTCAGAGCACCACCTATGAACCAGCACTTCAGGCTGCCTTACAGAGGATTCACACTGGATCTTCACCTATGACCAAAGAGGGCAACTTTCAATAGACTTGTGGTCTGCTCTACAAATTGAGCCTAGACATTGTCCAGATGGGTATTCTCAAGTATCTTTCCTGCCTTAGGATTTCTTGTTCTGTCTGCACAAAGATCTGTGTGAGGAAGACTGTCCAGGGTGATGCTTAAGTATCGGAGTGTTATCAAGTCCCACCTCTCTTTAGTGGCATTCAAATGATAAACTGGAAAAACCTATGCTTTAGGAAGAAATTAGCCAATGAAGTTGCAGACTTAGAGCCTGTTTTTGTGTATAGGTTTAGTCAAAAAGGTTGAATGGAAATTAATCTTGGACTATGGCCGTGAGCTGGGCATTCCTTAGCCCCTTATATCTGTTAGAGTCACTTTTAGCCCCATGATCATCTTAGGAGGGCAAAATTAATATTTTCATTTTGTAGATGAGAAACCAAGGGCTCAGAGAGGTTTCATGACTTGCTATAAAGTGTAAGAAAATATAGAGCTTACCCGGGATGTGAACTCAGGACTGGATATTTGTAAGGATTTTCAACAACACTATCCTGTCTCAGAATTTTTCTAACTTGGGAGGTTTTTGGAGAAACCTATTAGATTCTAAATTCCATGACTGTCTGTCTTTCTCACTTTTGTTTCCACAGGAAGTAGACCTGCAAGTAATAATTTTTTAATAACTGAGTATGTGATGGGCCGGTTGAGTGACAGATTGAGAAGGATAGATAACATTTCACCTGCCATGAACTTTTACATAAATAAAACATTCCCAAGTTCTGTCATCTGTATATTTTGCATTGATCTGAATGTCTATTATCACATCCTTCTAATATTAAAGCTAAATAATTAGGACAATCTGAGTTCTTTATTTGCCCTTATGACGGGAAAGCGCCTGCCATGGGAAGGTATGGACTCACATGTAATAATCTCAGTCTTCTGCTCCTTCATATTGTAGCAGAGAGCTCCAGTGACATGGCCAAGAAGCTTGTCATTATTTTTAACCCTCTTGGAAGGCACTCCTTTCTTTACTTTCTGTGGTCCTATTACACTTTGAATTCAGTAGTTATTTAATTAAACTAATTATTGAGCACTTTACCTCCATTTTACATTTAGAATGAAATTCCAAACATCCCCAACTCCTCACCAAGGCCAAGAAAGTCCTACGTGTTCCAGCTGCCCTGTGCTCCAGAGATTCCCCTTCTGAACCCCTCCCTCCCTCGTTCACTGTCTTCAGCCCACTGACTGGCCTTCTGGCCTCTCCTCAGACACAGCAAGCATCTTCTCACCAAGCACAAATGTTTGCTTCTTCCTCTGTGAAGAGTCATATCCCAGATCTTTAGGTGGCTCGTTTTCATTGTCCAGGATTCCTTACGTCCGCCAGTCAGTGAATGTTTATTGAGCCCCAGGTATGTGCCAGACGTGATTCTAGATGCTGATAATGCAGCAAAAAACAAAACAAAGTCTCTGCCCTCAGAAGTATACATTTTAGTTGGGAAAAAGTCAGATAATCAAATGATGATCAAATGTAAGGCAATGATGAATACTTATGTGTCCGCTTCCCCGACCAGGCCTGTGTCTCTCCTCTCCATAGGAGCCATCTGTTCCATACAGAGGCCTGCTTAATTCTTCTGTTAGTACTTATTAATGCCTCAAATAATAAATATTCTGGGTTATTTTCTTTGTTATTCTAGGCCATGAGAGTCTTGATTTCAAGACTTATCTATTACTTGCTTTTATATTCAGGAATAGTACCTGACATAGACAGGGAGCTAAGTGAACATATTCATGATGTGACATCATCTGTTTGTCCGTGTAGGAGTTTTCAGTATTTCTGTGATGTCACAGGAGGATCCAGACAATTGGGAGCCTATAATGTGCCAGGCATTGGTGGCTGGGTGGCTCAGCCAGTTAAGTGACCAACTCTTGATTTAGGCTCAGGACGTGATCTTATGGTTGAGACTGAGCTCCATATTGGGCTCCATTTCACAGTCATGGGAATGAGCCCTGAGTCAGGCTCCATGGAGCCTGCTTGGGTTTATATCTTCCTCTCTCTCTTCCCCTCCCCTGTCCACACTCTCTCTTTCTATAAACAAATAAACATTTTCCCCAAAAAAGTGTGCCAGGCATCGTATTGGTCACTGGGGACCCAGCAGTGTGTGATATACAAGATGGCAGAACAAGAGAGAAAAAAATTAAACTTAAAAAAGTAAAATTACTTAAAGGTTAGGAGAACTGAGAATGGTGCACAGCAGAAGGTTGTGTGGACAGAAATGGTGGAGAAATCGGCTGTGTGGAAAAGGAAGAAGGACTTTGTTGAAGGCATTGTGTAAGGGGAGACCTGACGATTGAAAAAGAGCTGGCCCTACAGAGGCATTCCAGGTGGCTGGAACAGCATTTGCAAAATCCTTGAGTACGGGGAGAGCATGACATCCTTGCAAAACAAAAAGGAGGCCGGTGCACTTAGAGTGTCATGGGAGAGCAGAAGAATGGTCGAACAGGACTTTGGAGAGGTTGCTAGAAGTGAGATCATACCCGGGAGGCGGGTGATGGTTTTGTCATTTTCGCTGTCTTTCATTAGGAATCATAAGAAGCCTCAGAAGTCTTAAGCAGAACCATGACAAGGTTCAGATCCTCTTTTTAAACAATCACGCCAACCACTTTGTGGAGAATAGATGGCAGAAGGAGCAGAGACCATGACACTTAATTCATATTTTAAAGAATAAGTTGGAGTTTGTGAAGCGGCCATTGGTGGTAAGGATATGACAAGCAGAAGAACCACATGCACAGAAACACCAAGGCAGGAAATGTCTGGTGTGTGCAGGCACCAAAGTTAACCCGACATTTTAGAATGTGTGGTGGCAGGGTGTGGATGGGGCAGTGCAGCACAGAATAGTTCAATACATGTTGGCTCAAATTATAAAACAGACTCAGATGGTCCTTCATTTTGAGACTCCATCATATCTAGTCTATTTTTGTTGTTTTCCAGATTCTTGGGTGTGTTTCACCTTCCTGTCTTAATTATAAATTACTTGAAAGCAGGGAAAGGATCTGCTACTTCTTATCAGCTGCATAATTGAAGTCTGTTTACGTTGAGTGCTCTTGCAGTATTCAAAAATTAGAAGATCCAGCGAGTATGTCATAAAGGGTTAAGAGCACAGACTTTGGGTCAGATAATCTCAGCTTCCTATTTTGAGTTCTACACACAAGCTGTGTGATCTTTGAAAAGTAATTTAGGATCTCTGGGCCTCCCATTTCCTCACATGGGAGATGGCGAAATCAACAAATTGTACCTCTTAGGATTGCTGTGAGGATTGAGATGAATATCTGTAATTCTGCAGAGTGCTGGGCAATGTTGTAAACACTTGATAAATGGCAGCTATCTTTGGTTTGTTGGTAGGAGTGGGGTTTGTCTGTAACAGGGTCCAGTGCTGCAGATGGGCTGGAGTCAGGAAACACAGCTGCTGCTGAAAGCCTGCCTCAAGCTCCGAGGATGACCTCCTCTCGCCTTTTGTAAAACAGCTGGGGTTGGATATTACGCCAACCTGAAAGAGACACTCTGAAATTTGAAATGCAGCTATCTTAAAAATTGCCCTGATGAAAATGAGGGTTTAAGGTCATTTTGTTTTATGCTACAGAAGTTGCTGCTGGTTAAAGAACCTGCTTTAGCGGTGGCATTAGAAGGCAAAGTGCTTTCAGAAACCAAGGCCCAAGTTCACAATGGTTTAGTCGATTCCACTGTAACCTCAAAATACAAGTCAAGTAATCTACTATACTCTTCATATTTTATAGGTGATGATGTCAGGCACAGAGAAGTATAGTGATACTCCCACACATTTCCCCATCGAAATGACACAGAGAACTCATCTGTGAAACTGTTGGATCAATCTACAAAGTTTGGAAAAATATTATCCAAAACCCACTCAAAACCTCCTTGACCTTCACCATCATGCCACGCTTCATTATTCTCATTTTTCAATTTCTCCTTGATTGTGGAGTGATCTATAGTTCAGAGGAAAAAGAGCAATGACCCGGGAACTATGCCTCGCTCACATGGTGTGTTGTGTGAGGTGACACAGCACTTTAGTGGCATTTACTTGCTCATTGAATTAGAGTTCTCCAGAGAAATAGGACCAGCAGACGTTACAGAATATGTATGTATTCTGTATTAGAATTATGCACATTGGGGCACCTGGGTGGCTCAGTCAGCTAAGTGTCTGACTCTTGATTTCGGCTTAAATCATGATCTCACGGTTCGTGTATTTGAGCCCCACGTCAGGCACAGAGCCTGCTTGGGGGCCTCTCCCTCTTGTGCTGTCTTTGTCTCTCTCAAATAAATAAGCTTTAAGAAAAGAATTATGCACATAATATCTAGTACATATGGCATCAATATGTACATAATATTTAGTTATTAATAGTGAGCAACTGGTTCACACACTGGTAACAGAAGCGGAGAAGTCCCACGATCTGCCATCCGTAGGCTAGAGACCCAGGAGAGCCAGTGCTGTGATTGCAACTACAGAGACCTGAGAGCCGGGAGAGCTGGTGGTAACAGTCCAAGGGCAGAAAAAGATTAAATGAGATGTCCCAGCTCAATCAGCACAGCAGGGGAAAAAATAAAAAGTAGTGAATTCCTCCTTCCTCCACCTTTTGTCCTGTTCAGACCCTCAGTAGATTACATGATGTCTCCTCACAGGAGGGACGGCGATCAGCCACAGATTCAAATGCTGATCTCATCCCGAAACAGCCTAATGGACACTCCCAGAAATAACAATTTGCACACTTTGTGCCAGTCAAGTTAACACACAAAATTAATCATCAGTCATCATAGTTGGATGGCCCTTTATAGAAAGAGTTGGGTTATAGATATTCATTGATGGGAAACAAAGAAATATCTAGTGCCCAGGGCTGAGTGCTGTTGGAGGCATTGTGTTTGCTGCAATTCTTGGTGAAATCAAAGGAGAATTAGTAAGATTATGAAATGTGCTAGTAAGGTTGGGCTTATACACACACACACACACACACACGAGTATGTATGTACATATCTATATAGACACACATACCTATGCACACTTATTTAAACTATATGTATCACATATAGAGATATATATGCACAAACATGTACATTCTATTAAAATGAAAGAAGTGGAAGAACTACTGGTCAAGGTGGTAGACATTGACACGCAGGTGGCAGGAATGTGGGCTGGTAGAAGTAGTAGAGGTAGAAGTGGCAGTAGAAGTGGAGGTCATGGTAGCAGAAGTAGTAAACCCTTTGTGCTGAACGCTACACCAGAAACAGCGGAATGTACATCCTCTCATTCTCATGACAAACAGGACTACAGGAAGAAGACATTCAGGTCCAACTACCCATTCAAGGTCATGGCCAGGGAAAACTCACGTTCAACCTCATATCTCTTTCCAAAGCTTGTGTTGTCTTAAAACCTGCTACGTGGCTTCGTTGATGGTTCATCTTCAAAAATAATAGGTAGAAGACAGAGTTTTAATAGCTTGTGAAGAGAAGCATTCTTGAAAATTTATTGTGTATTTTTGTGAACCTGGCATGAACACATTTTGAGATCCACTGTAGATAGCATTTAAGACCTAGTCTTTTTTTTAATGTCTCCTCACCAATCCCTTAACTCAAGAGGATTTGCTTGTTTATATTTTAGACAGGAAGAGAAAGAGCAGGAAAGGAACAGAGAGAATCTTAAGCAGGCTCTGAACTCAGCATGGAGTCCTATGCAGGGCTTGATCTCACGACTGTGAGACTGTGACCTGAGCTGAAATCAAGAGTCAGATGCTTAACTGAGTGAGCCATCCAGGTGTCCCTGAAGAGAAAGATTTCTTAAGGTGAAGCCCCATGGGGAGAGTAGTCTTAAAAACAGTATTTGTTGAAGATGGAATTTGCCCAATTTGGGCCTTTGGGTAATTGAGAAATCAGATGGTCTGTGCTCCCTTGTCACCAGGAGCCTGTGGAATGTCATGCAGAATAACTCCTGGCCAAGCTACTCCTGTTCTTCTTCTCTTCAAAATGGGTGGCCCACTGAAATAAGAAGTGAAAGAAGCTTGGCTTTCACCTTAGGTCTATCTCCCTAATTAAATACCGAAGTGTAGCTAACAGGTTTTGCTGTTCAAGTCTGTCTTTCTACCTAATGTAAGCTCTGCTTTAGATTTTCCAAAGCCTTCTTAAAGTGAAAATTTTCAACTTGCCCTCATGTAATGTCAGGAGAAGATGAGAGAGGATACGTACCTGTCGGGCATTTACCACACATTAACTGAGTTATTCTCACGCTAAACTGCCACTGTGAGCCTCTGAAGAAATGACGGCTCTGAGGTCTTAAGTGACTGCTTACATCCACACAGCCAGCGATAGATGGATATGATGAATCTAAGCCCACTGCCTACCATGTGGCAAGCGTCAACAAATTGTAGCTAATACCATGGACAGTTTCACTGTTGGACCAAGTGAGCAGGTAGAAGGAGCTCTGTTGTCCAGAATGTGCAGCCTCATACAAACATTGACTACATTACTTTCCAAAAGAGAGCTGTCATCTAGGAGTAGACATGGCAAGTAGAAACAAACATTACAGGAGTTAACACATAGTTAACAATTTTTTTTTCTTGTGATGAGGACTTCTGTGGAACCTCATTTTGTTTTCTGTAATGGCTGCACCAATTTACATTCTCACCAACAGTGCACAAGGGTTTCCTTTTCTCCATATCACACTAACATTTTTTATTCTTTGCTTTTTGGTAATAGGCACTCTAGAAGGTATAACGTGATTTCTCGTTGTAGTTTTTATTTCTTATTTCCTCTTTGATTTTTGTAATTTCCTTCTTCCTACTAACTTTGAGCTTCGTTTGTTCTTTTTCTAGCTCCTTGATATGTAACATTAGGTTGCTTATCTGAGATTTTTCTCATTTCTTGATACAGGCATTTATCTCTATGAACTTTCCTCTTAGCCACTTTCAGATATGCAATACAGTACTGTTAACTGTAGTTACCATGATGTACATTATATCCATATGATTTATTCTATAACTGGAAGCATGTACCTTTGAACACCAGCCTTCACTTATTTCAACAAACACCACCCTGCACCTTTGTCAATCACCAATCTGTTGTTCTCTATATCTATGAGTTTAGATATTCCCTTCCCCTCCCCTCCCCTCCCCTCCCTTCCCCTCCCTTCCCTTCCCCTTACACATGTAAGTAGGATCATACGGTATTTGTCTTTCTCTGTCTGCTTATTTCACTTAGCATAATGCTCTCACACCCCATCCATGTTGTCACAGATGGCAAGATTTCCTTCTTTTTTATGGTTGAGTGTGTGTGTGTGTGTGTGTGTGTGTGTATTGTATATTTGTACCACATTTCCTTAACCATTCATCAATGGACATTTAGGTTACTTCTGTATCTTTGCTGTTATAAATAATGCCACAGTGAGCATGTGGATGCACATAAATCTTTTTGCAGTAGTGTTTTTGTGTTCTTCATATAAAAACTCAGAATTGTTGGATCAAACAGTAGTTCTATTTTTAATTTGTTGTGGAACCTCCATTTTGTTTTCTGTAATGGCTGTACCAATTTACATTCTCACCGATAGTCCACAAGGATGCCCTTTTCTCCATATCAGACTATATATTTTTTATTTCTTGTCTTCTTGATAATAGCCATTCTAACAGGGGTAAGATGATTTCTCATTGTGGCTTTGATTTTGAATTTCTCTGATTAGTGAGTTTGAGCCCCATGCTGGGCTCACTTGCTGTTAGCACAGAGCCCGCTTTAGAGCCTCTGTCCCCCTCTCTCTCTGCCCCTCCCTTCCTTACACCATCTCTCTCAAAAATAAAAAGAAAACACTAAAAAAAGAATAGTCTATCATCTGTAATACTACCTCTGCATTTACAGGCCTGTTGTTTCTTCTTGAGCTTACATAATGTTGAAGGTCTCATTTAGAAACATTATTGTTTTATTATGTAATATTTAAATTACTAAAGTCTGAAAAGATAGAAAGTTGATACTATGCAAGTAATAAAAAACCACTTTCCAAAATGCAAACCTCAAGAAAACTCTTTAGGTTGAGTATAATTGGCATATAACATTATATCAGTTTCTGGTGTACATCATCATAATTTGATATTTGTATATATTGTAAAATGATCACAATATGTCTAGTTAACATCTGTCATCACACATAGTTAACAAATTTTTTTTTCGTGTGATGAGGACTTATGTGGAACCTCCATTTTTCTTTTTCTTTTTTTTTTTTTTTATAGTTTATTGTCAAGTTGGTTTACATATAACACCCAGTGCTCATCCCAACAAGCGCCCTCCATTTTTCAACCCTTCAGTCTGTGTGTCCTTAAATCTGGAGATTAGTCTCTTGTAGGTAGCATATAGGTGGATCTTGTTTTTTCTTTCATTCATTCACCCTGTGTCTTTTAATTGGAGAATTTTGCCGATTTACATTTAAGTAAAATTTTTTATAAGTATGTATTTTTTTTTTTACCACTTTGTTAATTGTTTTCTGAGTGCTTTATAGTTTTTCTTTGTCCCTTTATTTTCTTTTTTCTCTCTCTCTTTGTGGTTTGATGACTTACTTTATTGGTATGCTTAGATTTCTTCCTCATTATCTTTTGTGTATATAATATAGGTTTTTGCTTTCTGGTTACTCTGGTTACCATGAGGGTTACGTATAGCAATTTATATTTATAGCAGTCTATCTGAAGTTGATAACTTAAATTCAAACACATTCTCAAGCTCTACATTTTAATCTATCACCATGTTTTATACTTTTGATGTCATATTTTACACCTTTATGTGTTGTGTATTTCTTAACTAATTATTGTGGTTATAGTTAATATTACTACTATTGTTTTTTTTAACATTCATACTAGTCTTATAAGTGATTTATCCACTACCTTATTATATATTTACCTTTGCCATATAATTACCTTTGCCGATACTTTCATATATTTTCTTGTTACTAATTAGTGCCCTTTTATTCAGCATAATGAAGTTACTTTAACATTTTTTGTAAGGTTGGTTGGGTGGTGATGAACTCCTTAACTTTTGCTTGTTTGGAAGTCTCTTTCTCCGTCAGTTCTAAACATTAGTTTTGCCATTAGTTTTCAACATTCTTGTTGAAGTTTTTGTTCTTCCTGTGCTTTGAGTAAATCATGCCATTCTCTTCTGGCCAGCAAAGTTTATATTGAAAAAATCAGTTTTATGTGTGTTCTCTTGTATGTAACGAGTTTTTTTTTCTTCTGCTTTCAACATTCTCTTTATTTTTTTTTTTAATATTTTTATGTATTTCTAGGAGAAAGAGAGAGAGAGCGTGACCAGGGGAGGGTCAGAGAGAGAGGGAGTCACAGACTGAAACAGGCTCCAGGCTCCGAGCTGGCAGTCAGCACAGAACCTGACGCGGGGCTTGAACCCACGAACCGCGAGATCATGACCTAAGCAAAAGTCAGATGCTTAACCGACTGAGCCACCCAGGCGCCCCTCAACATTCTCTTTAATTTTTGATATAATGTGTCTTGCTGTGAGTTTCTTTGGGTTTATTACTCTCTGGTCTTCCTAGGTCTACATGTGTTTTGTTTTTTTCCCCTCCAGATTAGGGAAATTTTCAGTAATTATTTCTTTCTGATCCTTTCTCTCTCTTCTCCTTCTGGGAACCCTGTAATGTGAATTTAGTCTGCTTGATGTTGTCCTAGAAGTCCTTTAAACTTTCTTTTTTTTTTTTTCATTCTTTTTTCTTACTGCTCTGATTGGGTGAGCTCCACTGCCTATTCTTGGAATTCATTGATCCTTTCTCCTGCTTTATTTAGCCTGCTGTTGAATGACTTTACTGTGTTTTTCAGCTCAGTTATTGTGTTCTTCAGCTTTGTAACTTCGACTTGGTACTTCTTATATTTCCTCTTCATTGAAATTCTTACTGTGTTCAGCATCCTTCTACCAAGTTCCGTAAGCATCTTTATAACCATTACTTTGAATTCTTTATTAGGTAGATTGCTTACCTACATGTCATTAACTTTTTGTGTGTGGTTTTATTTTGTGGGGTGGGTTGTTTGTAACATATTCCTCTGTTTCTTCATTTCACTTGCCTCTCTTTGTTGGTTTCTATAGAGTAGATGAAATAGCCACTTGTCCCAGTCTTAAAGCAGCGGCCGCATGTAGGAGGTAAAGCTTATCATTCAACCCTGTCCTAGCTCTAGGTGTTATCTCAAACCTTTGTGATCATCTAAACAGCCTATGGTATTTGTAATAGCTTCCAGGAGTTGAGGGTATGACAAGACCTGTAAGTGTCCCAAAGGGGAGGACCTCAGTCAGCCACCAGCTTCACACTGATTAGGACACAGACCCTCTGGGCCCAGCTTTTAGAGTCCTCAACTATATACTGTCTTGTGTGACTACAAACATAAGCCCCACTGACTACCAGAGCTGGGAAATCTGAAGGTGTCCCCTGGGTGACAGAACAATGAGGCTTGCAGACGAATGTATAAGCTCCTTTCCAGGAGATGCCTGTGAGTCATTGTGAGGAAGAAAGTAGACTTGTTCAAGGATGGTGGCCACTGGTGTATGTTCCGTGAGAGCCCCTCCATAAGCCTCTAGTTCAGGCCCCTCCATAGGCCTGAAGCCTGGCCCTCAGGCCAAAATTCCAGGACGGGCAAATGGGTCTCTTTCACAGAATGACTGCTCTTGTATTTCAGTCTGATGTTGATGCAATGACCTAGGAGTGGCAGCCTACCAAGAACTGTCTCTCTGTTGTCACAGACCTATGGAACACAGGAACACAAGGCCCCCTGGCCATCAGAATCAGGTGGTCAAGGAGCATCTTTCGCATTGTAGCCACGAAAATCATGGCAGTAGACTAAAAACGAGGGCATCAGATATGTGTAAGAGCTCCCCTCTGAGAGCTGGAGCACAGCACAGGGAGAGTGTGAAGATAGCACCCACCCTCCAAGGTCTCTGGAAGGGATCATAGTCACCCTTAGATGTATGTCAAAACTTATATTTTTGGGGCGCCTGGGTGGCTTAGTCGGTTAAGCGTCCGATTTTCGCCTAGGTCATGATCCCGTGGTTCGTGGGTTCGAGCCCCGCGTCAGGTTCTGTGCTGACTGCCAGCTCGGAGCCTGGAGCCTGTTTCGGTCTGTGACTCCCTCTCTCTCTGACCCTTCCCTGCTCATGCGCTCTCTCACTCTCTCTCTCTCTCTCCTAGAAATAAATAAAAACATTAAAAAAAACTTATATTTTTAATATAATTTCTGGTCTCCAATACAATAATATTACTAGCACAAGTTAGTGGAATGCTTATGAACAGAGAGCAAATATTTCATTCAATATCCACAATACGCCTTTAAATTAGATTTTATTATTACTATTTTAAGGAGTAGGAAACTGAGATTAAGATATTTATTCAGTACTTTATAATTAGAAAGTAGAAGAGCTGGGATTCTAGTTTATATCTGTCTGACCCCAAGCTCCAAGTTTGTCTCTAAATCTGTGTTGCTTCCAATGATTTCTGCAGCCCTAGAGACAGACTCTAGGCAGATATTTTAATAAATGTGGAAACAAAAAACTTGACGCATTGATTTATTTAAATCATACAGTTATTTCTTCCTTGTTATCCAAGTTCTTTATATTGACCCACATTGTGTTAAATCAAGACAGATTTCAGATCTGGTTTTAATGGACCAGGAAATGGATAAAAGATATTCTCAGGTAGAAAAAAAAAACCTTTTTCATTTTTAACATTAATACTGAGATTGCCTCTCTGTAAAGACAATTTATCTGAAAGATGCTTTTTTTTAAATATTCAGTTGAAATTCTTTTTGATCATATAAAGTCAGATATTTATTCATTTCTGACAAAAGTAGTCCAAGAAATTGATTAGAATTCTTCTTTTAATTTTTCCACAAATTGTTTCTTATTAATAAAGTTAATTTACCATAGACCTGATGAGATTGTTAGGTCATTAGAGCATGAGATACATGGCATAGTCTATAATTTAAGAAAGTTTCTCTCGATTACTTTATGATAGGGGAGGGGAACAAAATAGGGAGAAATTACTGATGCATTAGAATTCATAATTTTTCCTTTTCAGCAAAGTGAACTGTTCATACATCTTTAGAGAATATGCTTTAAAAAAAAAAAAAACCCTGAAAATACTCAAGCTGGTCAAATGAGGAAAAACAGTTGGGTGGAATGTGCTTGGAATACAATAATAAATGGGAAAGGAGAAAAAAGAAAATTCTAACCTCTTCGTTGTCTATAGCGGCAGGTACACTAATACAGCTATAAATAGAAAAAATTAGGAAGAATACCAAAATACTGAGACGTTACTTGTGTTAAGGGGGGAATATCATGAGTGTTTCTTTTTCCTCCCTCTCCCATCCACATTTACTGAGGTAGTGATTTTCCATGTGTTACAGATACAGCAGAAGTCCCCTTCATTTCACTCCTCAGTCTTCTTTTTCTCCCTACCAGAGGCAAGGATGCTATGGATACAGGAGTGTGTCCATTTAATGTATGTCTTTTTTTTTTTTTTAATTTGACTCAGGGTAAGGAATATCGCATTTTTTTTAATGTTTATTTTTGAGAGAGAGAGAGAGGAAGAGACAGAGAGCATGAGTGGGGGAGGGGCAGAGAGAGAGATTGGGAGACACAGAATCGAAAGCAGCTGTCAGCACAGAGTCCTACACGGGGCTCAAACTCACTAACCTTGAGATCATGACCTGAGCCAAAGTCAGAGCTCAGCCGACTGAGCCACCCAGACACCCCATTTAGTGTATGGCTTATACTTTAACTACAAATTTATATTTGTTAAAGATACAGTATTTTACATTTTTAAATGGATGGCATCTTATTCTGCAATGTGATTTTTTTTTTGAAGCTTTATTTTTCTATTCTACCTATATTGACGCACATGAGTCTAGTTTATTCAATATAATTGCATATTGTAGCTACTCCATCGTATGAACATATCACAGTTTGTTCATGCATTCCCTTATGGAGGGACATTCTGGTTGTTTTGAATGTTCACCCTTTCATATGCTGCAATAATCATGTCATATATTTCCAGGTGAACATAACCAGGTTTCCCTAAGTTATTTACTTAGAAATAAATTTCTAAACAGAAATAAACAACTTCAGTTTTACTAGATATAGAAAAATTATATTCCAAAAGAGTCGTTCCACTTTATGCTTTCAAACTAATATAAAATTCCAGTTTCTCCATATTCTTGCCAAATGAGATCTTGTTCTCAAACTTTGGGATTCTTGCTTAAAATGGTGGGTGTTAACTAATCCTCATTGTCTTCATTCCATTTCCCTGTTTGCTATGTGGTTGTGAATTTATTGTTATAAGCTATTGAGTATTTCTCTTCTGTGATACCTATAATATCCTTTGGTCCAATTTTCTATGAGTTTCTCTTTTTTTTTCCTATTGTAGGAGTTTCCAATAGAGTTGAGATATTAACTGTTTGTTACACCTCACTAGTAGGTATATTTGTTGGAGGTTAATCTAGTTAAGAGAGTTTTGTATGCGTGTGTTTTTGCACCTGTTAAAATAATCTGGTTTTCTCTTATTCCTTCAGGGTGATTAATTGCAGTGGTAGATTTTCTGATGTTGAGCCATCATTGACATACTGGAATACATTTTATTTGTTCTGGAGTTAATTTTGATAGGGATTAATTCATTTTTCTTGGCATTTTATTTAATGAGTTTAGGCTAAAATCTTTTAAGTGAGATGAGGGTGTATTTGTTTTTTTGATCATATTGTGTTTTTGATATCAAAATCATAATACTCTCTTAAAATGAGGAGGGTATCTTTTCTCTTTTTCTGTTCTCTGAAACTATTCAAACTTGTCCATAAAACTATTTGGTGGAGGAAAAAGAGAGGAGTGGATTGAGTGTGCAGGTAAATAAGAGGGAGAGTGAATTTGTATGCTTTAGTTTCTTCCCTGGAACAAATCCTGTATGATCTTGACTTTTTAATTTTTTTAATGTTTATTTTTTGAGAGAGAGGGAGACAGAGCACAAGTGGGGGAGGGGCAGAGAGAAAGGGAATCACAGAATCCGAAGCAGACTCCAGGCTCTGAGCTCTCAGCACAGAGCTCAAAGCAGAGCTCGAACTCACAGACTATGAAATCATGATCTGAGCCAAAGTCAGACACTCTTGATCTTGACTTTTGTTGGAGATTTTGGCATCTATGTTAATCAAAAATATTGGCCTATAGTTTCCTTTTTTTGTAGTGTCTTTGTTTTGTTTTGGTATCAGGGTCATGCTGACGTCATAGAAATATCTTGAAAGTTTCACTTCCTCTTCTATTTTTGGAATAGTTTGAGAAGAATAGATATTCATTCTAAGTGTTTGGTAGAATTCACCCTGAAACTATCTCATCTTGGACTTTTGTTTGTTGGGAGTTTTTTAAACTACTGATTCAATTTAGATTACTAATATTCAAATTTTGTGTTTCTCCCTGGTTTAGTGTTGGAAGATGATCTGTCTCTAGGAATTTGTCCATTTCTTCTAGATTGTCCAATTTTTTTGGCATGTTCATAATATTCTTTATAATCCTTTGTATTTCTGTACTATCAGTTCTTTCTCCCCCACTTATGATTACATTTATTTAAGTCCTCTCTCTTGTTTTCTTGATGAATTTGGCTAAAGACTTATTAATTTTGTTTATCATTTTAAAGAACTGTCTCCTAGTTACATTGATCTTTTCTAATTGTTTTGGTTCCAGTTTTGTTGATTTCTGCTCTCATCTTTGTTATTTCCTTCCTTCGACTAGCTTTATTCTTTGTTTGTTGTTTTCCTCACTCTTTTAGGTATAAAGTTAGGTTATTTCTTTGAAATTTTTCTTATTTCTTGAGGCTGGCCCATACTGCTGCATCCCAAAGATTTTGTACTATTGTGCCTCATTTTTATTTGTCTCCATGCATTTATGTTGTCCTTGATGTCTTGTTTGACTTATTCATTGTTTAGTAGCATGTTGTGTAGCCTCCATGTAGTTGTGTTCCTTCCATGTTTTTCTTGTAATCAATTTCTAGTTCCGTATTGTTGCGGTTGGAAAAGATCCTTGGTATGATTTCAACTTTCTTAAATTTACTGAGGCTTGTTTTGTAGCCTAATGTGATCTATCCTGGAGAATTTTACATGTGCACTTAAAAAAAAAAAATGTGTATTCTGCTGTTTCAGATGGAATGGTCCGTGTATAGCTTTTAGGTCCATCTGGTCTAATGTGTGCTTCAAACCTACTGTTTCCTTGTTGATTTTCTGTCTAGATGATCTAACCATTGAGGCAAGTGGGTGATAAAATCCCCCTATTATTACTGTATTACTGTCAATTCCTACCTTCAAGTCTCTTTTTATTTGCTTTATTTGTTTGTTGCTCCAATGTTGCGTGCATAGATATATACGATTGTTTTATCTTCTTGTTGGGTGGATCCCTTTATTGTTATGTGGTGCCCTTCTTTGTCTTTTGCTATAGTCTTTGTTTTAAAGTCTATTTTGTCTGATAAAAGTATTGCTGCCCTTAGTTGTTTTTTTTTTTCACTTTCATTTCAATAGTATGGTTTTTCTGAACTTTCACTTTCATTCTTTATGTGTCTTTAGGTCTGAAGTGAGTGTCTTATAGGCAGCATATATATAGATTTGTTTCTATATCCATTCAGTCAACCTTGTCTTTTGATTGGAAAATTTAATCCATTTACATTTAAAGTAAGTATTGATAGGTATTTACTTTCTGTCATTTTGTTAATTATTTTTTGTACATTTCTGTAATTCTTTATTCTTTTTTCTTCTCTTGCTGTTTTCTCTTGTGGCTTGATGTCTTTCTTTGGTATTATACTTGTCTTCCTTTCCTTTTATTTTTATTTTTTTGTCTCTATTACAGGTTCTTTATTTGTGGTTCTCTTTAGGTTCTCATGTAGCATCTTACGTGTATAGCAGTCTTTATAAAGTTAATGATCACTTAAGTTTGAACACATTCTAAAGGCACTAAATTTTTTACTTCCCACTACACATTTTTTGATATATTATTTTACATCTTTTTACTTTGTGTATTTCTCAATTGATATTTGTAAATAAAAGTGATTGTACTACTTTTGTGTTTTAACCTCCACATTAGCTTTATCAGTGATTAATCTATCTTTACTAAATGTTGACTTTTACTTCTGAAATTTTTTGCTTTAATGATTTTCTGCTAGTTATTGCCTTTCTTTCCACTCACAACATTCCCTTTAACACTTCATATAAATCTGGTTTAGTGGTGATGAACCCCTTTAACTTTTGTTTGAGAAATATTTTATCTCTCCTATTCTGAATAATAATCTTGCTAAGTAGATTATTCTTGGTTGCAAGTTGTTTTTTTCTTTTTTCTCAGTACTTCGATACATCATGCCATTCCCTTTGACCTGCAAAACTTCTGCTAGAGAATCAACAGATAGCCTTATGGAGTTTCTCTTGTATGTAACTCTTTTCTCTTCCTGCCTTTAAAATTCTCTCTTTTTATCATTATGTTTTGCCACTTTAATTATGTATCCTGGTATGGACGTCCTTAGGTTAATTTTGCCAGCGGCTCTCTTTGCCTTCTGATCTGGATTTCTGTCTCCTTCCTCAGATTCAGGAAGTTTTCAGCTATAATTTCTTCAAATAAATTGTCTGCCTCCTTTTCTCTCTCTTCTCCTAGGACCCCTATAATGTGAATGTTATTGTGTTACATTATATCCCTGAGTTTCCTTAACCTTTATTTATCTGTCTACTTGTTTGTTTACTTTTTGCTGTTCAGCTTGAGTACTTTCTATCACCCTGCCTTCTAGATAGCTGATCTGTTCTTCAGCATCCTCTAATCTGTTGTTGATTCCCTCTTGTGAATTTGTATTTTTTAGTTATTGAACGCTTCATCTCTGACTGGTTCCTTTTATAGTTTTTCTTTCTTTGTTGAAGTTTTCACTGAGATTATCCTCTTTCCTGAAGTCTAGTGAGTGTCTATATGACCATTACTTTGAATTCTTTATCAGACATATTGTTTATTTTAGTTTCATTTAGCTCTTTTGCTATAATTTTGTCTTAGTCTTTTATTTGGGACATAGCCCTCTGTCTCTTCATTTTGTCTAACTCTCTGTTTATTTCTGTGTATTATGGAGGTCAGCTACATTTCCTGGTCTTTAAAGTAGCATCCTTGTTTAGAAAGATCATGTTGTGTCCTGTAGCACAATTCTTCCTAGTTACTGGAACCAGGCACTCCAGGCATGTCACCTGTGTGGGCTGTGTGTGCCTTACTGCTGTGTCTGAGCTGTGATTGCCTTCAGACCAGCTGGCTGCAATAACCTGTTTTCCCTACTGTGAGCACACTGGGCAGTGTTTGGTCCTGAGTTGTTGAGAGGTCTTTCTGGAGCTATGGGGGACTCCTAGGTGGGTAAGATCAGCATTCAGACTGGATGTCTGTAGTTAGCCTCTCTGCCACAGTTGTAGGCTCACCCAACAGCAGGACCCACTTCCTGAACAGCCAGTACTTGAACTATGGGTGTGCTAGTGTTTAAGGTTATCTCCCCTTCTCCCTAGGGCAGGAGTCACTTTGGAGTGATAACTGAGTTCTGCTGAGGCTACATGCAGGGTATAGCCAGGCAGGAGCTGCTTTGAAGGGACACCTGCTGAGGTGGGTGGTTTGGGTGGGGCATGTGTTGCTAGCAAGTTGGAGAGTTTTAGAGCTGGCTCCTACAAGTATCTGGCCATCTAGTGTGGGAGCGGAAGAGAAATGGCACCCACCGCTGCTTTCATTCCTTGAGAAATCTCCTGAAGATTCCTGCCCTGCCAGCACATGTTCTGAGATCAGTAAATAAAACTTGATGTGCACCCCAGGCCCCTTTCATACAGCTGCTCTTGTGCTGTGTCTCAGCCAAGTTATTTATTATGCTGGCTCTTTAATTGAGAAGACTCAGCTTCCTTTCACCCTCTAATTCTCCCGCAGTTAAGCCTCCTGGTTTTAAAAGCTCCTGGGGTTAAGCCCCATTGGTGTTCAAAACCAGATGTTGTGGAGACTCATCTTCCCAGTGCAGACCCGTAGTGCCTGGGGTGCCCGGGGGTCAGGTCTGACCCTGTTTGTTCATGCTTGTGGTGTCCCTCTCATGTTTGGTTAGTTTTGCTTGGAATTTGCTTCTCAACTATACCCCTACCCCCTTACCCTTTTCCATTTGTCTTCTGTACAATTCACCATGGAAGGTGTGTTCTGCCAGTCTTGAGGTCATTTTCAGTTAGTTCCATAGATGCAGTTGTTATCTCACTATGTCTGTGGGACGAAGTGTGCTAAGGGTTCTCCTGCTCTGCCATCTTTTCTAGCTACTGCCCCACCATTGTTTGCTCTATCTACTTCATTACTACTTCAATTTCTTTGAATATTTTGATGTGTTTTAGCAAGGATCTATGAGCACTAAATGTGTGTACTGGTATTCTGAAAAGATCTTTGTTTCTCCCTCACTTTTTATGACAATTTAGCCAGAAGATAATTTGATACTCATATTTTTCCTCTGCATACTTAAGACATTATCCACAATCTCCACCACTTACTGCTGCTAGAAAGAAGTCTGTTGCTGCTCCTTGGTAATCTATATTTTCTCTCACACAGCTTTTACATTTTTCTTTTTTCCTTTGACTTATGCTAACTTACTACAAACTATGTAAGTGTGGATTTATCATTATTTGTTACCATTGAAGCTGCTTCAATAGCAGAATTTGTGTCTGTTTTAATTTTAGAAGTCTTAGCTATTATCTTGTGAATGCTGACTCCTTTTCTTCATCGCTTTTCTTTTTCCCTTTTAGAATCCCTAGTCTTTATATTTTGAAACTTTTCATTCTATCTTCCCCACTGCTAACTTCTCTTAATATTTTTCATTTCATCTCTCAGTGCTATATTCTGAATGACTTCTCTAGATCCAATTCCCCAGTTCTTTCTTAGGCTGTGTCTGGTCTACTTTTCAACATCTACAACATTTATTTCAAGACCTGTTTTTATGATTTATAGAACTCCTTTCTCCTGTCCCTAAATCTATTTTTTTTTCACACTCTTCTGTTTTGTTTTTATCTGTTTTGTTTGTTTGTTTGTTTATTTTAACCTAATGGCTTTTATTCCTTTATTTCTTTGAACATTTTAAACATACTTAGTTTAAAACCACTTACATGTCATCCGGTTATTTCTGTCATTCTGTTATATCTTCTGACTATCTGTCGTAGCTCATTTCTTTGTGTGGTATCCATTTTTATTTTATTTTATTTTATTTTCTATAAGCATGTTTTACATGGGAATTATTTCCTTTGGAGATCATAGGTGCCTTGGGTTGTGTAGACGTCTTTACGATACGATTTCAGATTTGCCTTACAAGAGAAGGTTGGGTTTCATGCACTCTTTAGTCTCTGGGTCTCTCTGAAATACACACTATGCATTTAGAACCCCACCTGTACTTGGTGCTAGGTTTTCAGGTTTCCAGTTTCTCATGAGTGACTCTCTTAGCTCCTGCCATCATAGCCAGATACCAAGCTTCCCTGCTATTCTGTGGGAAAGGGCACACATGTTTTTTACAATTTGTTTTACAGATGAAATGGTATTTTGTGACTCTGAACTTAATGCTGATAGCTTGGATCTAGCCTCCCATTCAGATGAAGCCTGTCTCGAACTTCACTTCTGACTCAGAAAGTAAATCCTCAGCCACCCAGTCATTTAAGATCTTTCCTTACCTGTTTCAGTTTCCCTTTGCATGAATTCTCACTTACATCTTTAGTTGTGACTTTCTTCTCTATATGTGGCACCTGGAGACTTTATTGATTTCTAGATGAGTTATGTGTTCTTCATATAATTCTTTGCATTGTTACATTTTTTCAGAATTCCCGTATGTTTAGAGTAGGGATGGTATGCCTTCTACATATGTTTAAATCATCATATTTGTCGGACATATTACTTCTCTAATGAAGAAAAAAATAGAAAAAGTTTTCAAATGTTGAAAGCAATGTTTTATTTTAAGTAACCTTTTTTCCCCATGCTTCTTAGTGCTGAATTTGAAGAACCACATAATTATGAGGCAACAATTTCATATCTGAAACACTCTGGCAACTCCATTAACCTGTGCACCGCAAAAGAAATTGCTGATTGTAAGTCTCCTAAGCCAATTAATATTGTAACCCTGTGTGGAATGAAAATGTGGCAAAAATGGTATTTTCCCTCTAGCTAACTCTAAGTTTAAAAATTCACAGCCATGCTGCTCTACCATCTCATTTCTTCCCCCGCCCCCTTGTCTGGTGTCTCAAAACTATAAATAAATCAGTTGGGCATCAATACTATCTCACAACTCCTAGTGCTGCCTTCTCTCTACCCCTTCTATTCTCTCCTTCTCCAATTTACTTAGATGCCTTGCCTTCTGTAGATATGTGGGAGGGAAAATCAAGATATGGCAATTCATTTTTCTTCCTTCTCCTCCTATAGAAACTTCGTCTCTCTTCTTGTGGTGTCTTTCTTGAACTCTCCTGGTAACTCCGTGTGTGGAGAGGGAGATAACAGACTATGAGAATTAGGTCCCTGTGTTTAGTCTGAATAGGAGCAGAGAATTCATTTAATGGATCTGACCACTGGCTCAGAGCTAAGTCTTCCAGCCTCTGGTATTGCCGACAAAGCTCAGACCTTTCTAGGAACAAAGAGACCCTGTCAGGTAAGAAAATGAACAAGCAGGAACTCAGAACATTTCCACAAGCTTCTGTGTCTGTTCTGCCTATAGGATCAGCCAATTCTCTATAAAAGACATAAATATTTGTGTTGGAATAAACACTACTATTACTGAACCTATACTGTGGGCCACGGTTCTGTAGTTTTCTGTGTTCTCTGGGCTCTCTGTGTACATCCCTGCCAAGACAACAGTTTTATTAGCCCACTTTTTGAGACAGCAAACTGAGGACTAGAGAGGTTGAGTTGTACAGGGTCACACAAGAAATATATGGTAGAGCTATAATGTGAAAGAGGCTCAGACTGCCTGTAAGATGCATGCTTTTTTCAGTGTTATGCTGCTTCTCATTCAAGAATGTTTTCCTTCCCTGGAGGGAGGGTTAAAGAGAGATTATCTGATTCAGCCTATTTACTGTATGGAGAAAAAACCCAAGGGTCTGGGAGAAATCATTTGCCTGAGGGTACATACAGAAGAGGTTTGTGGGGTAGGAGTTAGGATCCATTGAAATTTCCCTCCCCTTCCCAGGAAACAAAGCGTTGAAGAACTGTTGGAAAAGCTCACTCTCTTTTACTTTTAGACTGGGCAAAGTTGAGATTCTCCCATAAGCTTGTAAAATACTAGCCATAAAAAAGCAACTCCTTTTCCATTCTTGCGGTGTCTGGGCACCTGCATCAGCCTGTGGCTTCTCGAATTATAACATTTAAAATATGCATCACCTGAGGATCTTATTTAACATATCCTGTTTTGGAAGCTCTGGGGATGGACCTGAGAGTCTTCATGAGAGAGAGAGCGTGAGCAGGGAGGGTCGGAGAGAGAGGGAGACACAGACTCTGAAACAGGCTCCAGGCTCTGAGCTGGCAGTCAGCACAGAGCCCGACACGGGGCTCGAACCCACGAACCGCGAGATCATGACCTAAGCGAAAGTCGGACACTTAACCGACAGCCACCCAGGCGCCCCAAGAGTCTTCATTTTTAACAAGTTCCATGGTGGTGCTGATGCTGCTGGTCTATAAACCAGGCTTTGAATAGAAAGGCTATGGACTCCATTTGGACTAAATCCCAACTGCATGCCTTTCTACAAGGGCTCACAGGGCCATTTAGATGCTCCAGTCAGAGCCTATACATTCTGTCTCTGGATATATAAGACTTTCAGAATGCCCCCCTCCCAAGTGGCTGTCTGAGGCCCTGCTTGGGCCTCTTCTCTAAGTCCCGGGACAGACTGGGCTGCAGAGACAGCAGTTCATGCGGGGTGGTGTGGGTGTGCTTTGGACCTGTGCAAGGCCCCTTGTCAGGAAGAGTGAAGCTGAATATTGAAAATGGGAAGCTGGACCAGTGGCCTGCCTTTGTTCTCCCCAGGCCACACGTGTTCAAGATGGGCCTGCCAGGGGACATCAGCTGAGGTACCTAAAGAAGAAGCCAGTAACTCGAGACTCTCTTTGTGTACTTCACAAAGAAGCAGGTGTTTGTGACTGAAAGAGAAAGGGCTCAGAAAATAAGTCACTGATGCAGTTGAGAGTAACAGAGCCCAGGATAGCAGAAAGGGAGAAAGGCAGGAGACAGGTGAGGGTGGTGAGGGTGTCCCTTGCCAGAGAGAACATCCTGCTGGGAGGTAGGAATAAACCTGCCAGGGCTGAGAAGCTGAGGAACTACGGCATAGGATCAAAAGCATCTTGTTACATGCCCCCACCCTTTTCCCTGTTCCTCTTTAAAGAGCCAAGATGAAGTTACCCTATAGGGAAAAAAAGGCAGGAGGGGAGTGCAGGGGGAGGAGGAGGAGGCAGGGGAGATGAGCTCTTTTACCTCCACTTGTACTTCCTTATTTGACTCTTTCCCCATTTATTTTCTATTATCTTTATGCCACTTACTGTTTGAACCTTAGTGCCTTCATCTGTAAAATGGGTGTAATTATTTTCTGTGTTGAGTTGTTCTGAGAGTTTGGTAAAACAATACATTTAAAGTCAAGTGGAATTTTGTTTCTGAAAAGATGGACATAGATACTTTTCCCTCTTTCTCCTGCTAAGTACAACTAAAACTGTCAGATATTATATGTAAAAACAAACATAAGAAAACCGGAAGACTGAAAAGGTAGAAATAAGAAAGTAGACCAGCTAGAAACCTAAAGATCCAAGGAAGAATAGGTGGTGAGTTCCTTGGGTTTTCTTTTGGTCTTATATATCCCAGACTTGCAGGTGAAGAAGCTGGCAATCCAGAAACGCCAATGGGCACAACAGAAAGATCTCCAGAAAAAGCCTATTCAGGTTAGCCAAGGACCAGAAAAGGGAAAGCCTAGAAAAAAACAGAATGCCTCTGCACAATAACAGTCCTCTGCAGCCAAACATCACAGAAAACACTGTGGCTCTATCCTACCAGCCAATGCTGAATGGGGAGCCTAGACACCCACCCTCATGAGGCTATAATTATACACCCCAGCAGTTCTGCTGAGGTGGTGTCAGAGTAAATCAGGTCAGAAGCTGGGACTTCTAACCCTGCCAGGAGTTAAAAAAAAAAAAAAAAAGCTTCACCTACAGTGGAGGTCTGTGAGGACCACGTCGGAGGCTTGCATTCCAGTCTCCCACCCAGCAAGCAGTAACAAAGTGCCCTTTCTTTTCCCTGCTAAGATGGTGTCGCAGAAGACCTAGAGGAGAGTCAGATCTTTCACCCTCACCCAGCAGTAAGGGGCAAATGGGGAGCAATAGCAAGCACTCCTACAGTTTCCAGCATTATCATCAGAAGCTGAGTGCAGAACTGGAGTTCCCAGTCCTACCCAGCAGTAGTGGAGAGCCTTTCCTATGCCTGCATTACTAGGAGGCCAAGAACTGGGGAGCCTAGATGTATACCCTCACCTGACAGAAAAAGGTCACCCCGATTTCTGCCACCAGGAAAAAACAACTAAAACAGAAGCAAGAAAACAACTAAAACAGAAGCTTTAAATCATATCCAGAGTCTTATAACATAATGCTTACAATGTCTAGGTTTCGATAGAAAATTAGTCCTCATACCAAGAGCCAGGAAAGTCTTAACTTGAATGAGGAGAGATGGTCAGTAGATGCCAAAATTGAGACAAATGAAGTAGTAGAATGTTTTGATGGAGACTTTAATGCAACTGTTATAAAAATACTTCAGTGCTGGGTCACCTGTGTGGCTCAGTGTGGTCAGTGACCAAGTCTTGATTTTGGCTCAAATCATGATCTCATGGTTCATGGCATCAAGTCCCACTGCAGGCTCTGTGCTGACAGTGTGGAGCCTTCTTGGGATTCTCTCTCTCTCCCTCTTTCTCTGCCTCTCACCCCCCCCCTTTCCTTCTCAAGATAAATAAACAAACATTTATAAATAAAAGTATTTATAAAATATTTCAGTAATTATGAACATGATTGAAGCAAAAAAATAGAGTTTTACTCTATTTTTGGAAGAAATAGAATGTCTCTGCAAAGAAACGGAAGATATAAAGAAAAAAGAAGCTTTGGAAGTGAAGAATACAATAAAATACAAACAGAAAGCTCACCGGATGGGCTCAGGAGTCAAATTCATGAACTTGAAAGAAATGGTAGAAATCACTCAATCTAAACAACATGGAGAAAAGAGATGGTGGGGGTTGGGGGGGATGAACAGAGATTCAAGGTCCTGTGTGGACTGCTACTCAAATTGTAGTACTGGAGAGAATGGGGAAAGGGTGGTACTGAAAAAGTACTTGAAGAAATGGTACTCTTAAACTTCCCAAATTTGGTGAAAGACACAAAAGATTGAAGAAGCCAAGAAAACCCCAAACAGGATAAACCCAGTTCACACAAAAACATAATCTAATTTCTAAAACTAAAAAGTAAATCTTTTGAAAGCAGACAAGAAATGATATATTACCTATAGGTGAAAAACAATTTGAATGACTGAATTTCTCATCAGAAACCATGAAAGCCAGAAGGAAGTGGCACAACAGTTTTCAAATACAAGAAGAAAAGAACTATCAATCTAGAATCCTATTACCAGTGAAAATATCCTTCAAGACTGAAGGGGAAATCAAGACATTCTCAAATGAAGGAAAACCAAGAAAATTTGCTGCAATAGACCTATCCTGAAAGAATCACTAAAGGAAGCTTTCTCAACAGAAAAGAAATGATAAAAGGAAGAACCTTGGACCATCAGTTCAGGAGAAAGAATAACGGAAAAGAATACATATGTGAGTAAGTGTGACACTTGTCTTCTTTTGAATTTTCTAAATTATTTTTGCTGGTTGAAACAAAAACTCTTAACATTATCTGATGTAGTTCTATAATGTATATAAAAGAAATATGTAAGACCATTATAAGGAAAGGGTTAAGGGATATAAAAGGAAATAAGTTTCCTATACTTTACATGAACTGATAAAATGTCCAAACCATTGACTGTGATAAGTTATGTGTACATATAGTGCAGTGCATAGAGCAACCACTAAAATAGGTACATGGTGAGATATAATTTAAAAAACATTACAGATAAATAAAAAATAATTCTCAAGATGTTCAAATAACCGTAAGAAAACAGGAAATATCAGAAGAGCAAAAACCAGAATAAACAGAAAATAGAAAATAAAAAAATAAAAGGCTGACTTAAGCCCTAACATATCAATAATTGCATTAATTAAATGTAAATTGCCTATATATGCCAACGAAAAGAGAGGGATTGGCAGATGTAAATTTAATCTAAAGAATGTAGGTGTGGCTATATTAATAACCAATAAAGTAAACTTCAGAGCAAAGAAAATTATGAGAGATACAGAGACATTATGTAATAAGAGAAGGGTCAAATCCATCAAGGAGACATAACAATCCTCAATGTGTGTTCACCAAGCTCCAGAGCTGTAATACATATGAAGCAGAAACTGGAAGAAGAAATAGACAAACAGACTTATGGTTTGAGACTTTAGTACCTCTCTCTCCACATTTACAGAATTTCTACTCAGAAAATCATTAAGGATACAGAAGAATTCACCCACACTACCAGGCAACAAGATCTAATTGATTGCTGTAGAATATACAGCAAGAGCAGAATACATATAGTTTACAAGCACCTGTATACATATGTATGTATACACACACACACACACACACACACAAAGATAGACCATATTCTAGGCCATAAGACCTAAAAACATTTTGAAAACTTGAAATCAGTGTATTTTCCAACCACAATTTAATCAAACTAGAAATCAATAACCAAAAGATAACAGAAAACTCTCTTAACACTTAGAAACAAAATCACACATTTCTAAGTAATCCATGGGTCAGAAAGTCTCAAGGGAAAAATCGAAATATATATCGAACTGAATGAAAATGAAAATAAATAAAAATCTGTGGGATACAGCCTAAGGAATGCAGAGGAGAAATTAATAGCACTAAATGTTAACACTAAAAATAAATAGAAAAATCCTTAAATGTAAGATCTTACCTCAAAAATACAGAAAAAGAGAAAAATAAATCTAAAGCAAGGGGAATGAATGAAAGATTAAGAACAGAAATAAATGAAATTGAAAACAGAAAAGCAATAGAGAAAATCAATGAAAGTAAAAGCTTGTTCTTTGAAAAGATCAATAAAATTGACAGACGTCTAGCAAGAGTAACAAAGAAACAGAGAAAGAAGACACAAACGAACAATATCAAGAATGAAACAGAGATATCATTACAAACCCTGCAGATATCAAAGGGACAATAAGAGGATATTGTGAACAGTTCTACACATCTAAATTTGACAACCTGAAGAAGGAACAATTCTATAAAAGGCTCAAATTACCTCAAGGCACTCAGTATATCATTTGAATAACCCTGTGACTGCTAAAGACATTGAATTCATAATTTTAAAACTTCCCCAAAAGCTATAACACTGTTAATAATACTGGAATTAAAAATGCTTAATAAATTAACAAATACAAAATTAAGCTCCCATAAAAGACTATCTCAAAGTCTAGGGAGTTTTCACTGGCGAATTCTGCCAAATGTTTAAAATTAATACAAATTCTACACAGTGTTTCCAAGAAGAGGAAGGAATGGAAGAGGAGGAAACACTTGCTGATTCATTTGAAGAAGCTGGTGTTATCCTGATACCAAACCTAGGCAGAGACTGTGCACAAGAAGAATACTGCGGATTACATCATTTATGAGTGTAGTCATAAAAATCCTTAGCAAAATACTAGAAAAGAGAATTCAGCAAGATATGAAATAGAACCATACCATGACCAAATGCTGTTTACTCCAGGGATGCAGATCTAGTTCAGTATTTAAAAAATCAATAATTAAATCCTTATTGACAGACTCTTTACTCCAGAGATGCAAATCTAGTTCAATATTCAAAAATCAATAATTAAATCCTTATTGACAGGCTAAAGAAGAAAAATCCCAATTATCTCAATCTGTGCATAAAAAGCATTTGACAGATTCAACACTCATTATAATTTTTCCCTCAGAAAAATAGGAATAGAGATGGACTTACTCAACTTGGGAAAAAAAAGAACATTTGCAAAAAAGCCTACAGCTAACATGATACTTAATGGAGAAATGCTGAATACCTTCTCCCTAAGATTGGCAACAAGGCAAGGATGTCTACTCTTAACCACACCTATTCAACATTGTGCTAGATGTAGCCAATGCAATAAGTCAAGAAAAGGAAATAAAAAGTACATAAATCAAAGAGTTACACTGTCCTTATTTGATGGCAGGATTGTCTAGGTAGAAAGTCCCAGGGAATTTACAAAAAAAAAAAAATTCTTAGAACTGGTAAATGAGTTCAACAAGGTTTACAGGATACAAAATGGACACTAAAAAAAATCCTATTTCTATATAGTAGCAATGGACACAATAAAATTCGAAAATAACATAACATTTACGATTGCTCAAGAAAGAGAAATACTTAGACTTGAATTTAACAAGATGTTACAAGACTTAAATTTTGAAAACTAGAAATTGTTGATGAAATAATTCAAAGAGAACCTACATCAATGGGAGAGATATACCATGTTTATGGATTGGAAAACTCCATATAGAAAAAACATTCTCCCCAGATTCATAGACAGGTTTAATGTAATTCCTGTAAGACTCCAAGCAGTATCTTTTGTATAAATTGACAAGATTATTCTATAATGTATATAGAACAGCAAAGGAACTGATCTTTTTCTTTCTCTTTCTTTTCTTTTGTTTTTCATTCTCTCCTTTTTTTTCCTTCTTTCTTTCTTTGAAAAAAAAATTGAAAATTGCAAAAGGGAATTTAATGGAGGAAAGGGTGTTGGAGCAATTAGATATCCATAGGTAAAAAAAAAAAAAAAAAAAATCCCCTCAGGAGTGGTCTCTTATCTTCTATGAAGATGTACTCACAGTGGCTCTTTCTTTCATTCCCTGCCCATGAAGGATGAGGAATCTCAATGATACCTTTCTGAAGGAGAGGGGGAGAGGGAAGGAGAAGAAGGGAAAGGATGAGGTGATTAGCCTTCACTGTCACCCCTGTATGACTTTGTCCCTTGCACAATGCCAGGAAGACAAAGACCATCCCCTCAGGGGTTCATAGCTCAGCACAGATGCCTTTTCTGAAGCTCTGCTTTTTGATATAGAACTTGGGTAAGCAAGATTTAAGCTGTTCTAGTAGCTCTGCAGAATTGTCCTTGGAGGTCATTTAAACCAGCCATTTGGACTGTGCTTCCTGAAGGGTACTAGAAACCCTTGAAGATAACATTAATCAGAGTTCTACCCATCCTTGTGCACAATATTCCATTTAAATGAATGATTCATGTCCATCCCCCACTGATGGGCATTGAGGAGTCCCCTTGTTGGGATGAACACTGGGTGACATATGGAAACCAATTTGACAATAAATTATATTTTTAAAAAAACAGTAAATGAATGATTCATGGCTGGAAGGAAGTTTGTTTGAAAGCCATTTGCTAACTGAGTGACATTGGGCAAGTTGTTTCACTCTTGGGCATCTGCTTCCTCATCAGTGAAATGGGAGTATCACTAGTGATCATTGTATGAAATAAAATCACGCATTCACACACTTAGCATACTGCCTGCTATCTGTAAGTGTAAAAAATATGAGCTGCTGCTGTTTCTTACATCTATATTGTTAGTAATAGTGCTCTCACCTCCTAGTTTTCCATAGGTCACACAGAGAGTTATTAGTACGTGGAGAAACAGCCAAAGGCTGTGGTCATATTATGGTACTAGCAGTTGGAGAGTGGCAAGGACCATCTTCTGATAGGTGTCCTTTTTCCCCAGCTGGGATAAAGCTCTTCAGTGGAGAGAGAGAGGGCTCCAGTGCCGTGGGCTACACCTTCCTATTATGTCCTTGCCCCTCCCTAGCCCTGTGGGGTTCACTCCTTTGTCCTTTATATTTCTACCTTGGGAGCAAGTTGTGATGGCAAAATTTGCCATTGGAAGACCTCCACTTTCTTTTTTTTTTTTTATTTTTATTTATTTCTAGGAGAGAGAGCGCGTGAGCAAGGGAGGGTTAGAGAGAGAGGGAGTCACAGACTCTGAAACAGGCTCCAGGCTCCGAGCTGGCAGTCAGCACAGAGCCCGATGCGGGGCCTGAACCCACGAACCACGAGATCATGACCTAAGCAAAAGTCGGACGCTTAACTGACTAAGCTACCCGGGCACCCCAGACCTCCACTTTCTTAAAAAGCACCATCAGATTATGAATCCATTATTCACTCCATGTGTATTTTTGTGTCCTAGCCTAGGCAAGTGAGATTCCTCTGAGCCTTGGTTTCCCCATTTCAAAGACAGACTAGTAATATCTCCCCTCTCCACGATGGCAATGAGAAGCAAAAAGATCAGGAGTTGTGAATTCTTTGAAAAACAAAAACTGGTAAATAAATCAGGGGAGGGAACTTAACATTTTTAAAATTGGAAAAGAAATCCATACTTGGAATGGGTATGGAGTAAATTGCATTGTAAGCAAATATGATTACAGTGTATTAATAGCTAAACTAAGTTTTAAAGCAAGCAATAGCAAGGTGTAACACATTTTGATTCAAAAATCAGTAAAAAATAAAAGTGTACAGTTACTCATGTTAAAGTGCACAGTATTAATCACGCATTGAGAATCTTACATCTTCGTGTCAGTAGTCACTTGCAGGCAGTCCCAAAAGAAAGCCTAGGATTTCATTTCTTTTACCAGTGGGCTGCCTGTGTAGAATAATAATGGCTTACTAACGCAACATATTGTTTGGTCAGTTTTTTAAACTAAAGCTTCTGGAGCCTAGCAGCAAGAAAGAAGAGAGAAACAGGGAGAGCCCTACTTATTATGCCCGTGTATTCATTACCAATAGGGGGAAGACTTTTATAGATGACATCTCAAGAAAGAAAACGCAAATAAGCAATTTTGCCAAAAACCCCATCACTTTCTATATAATGTCTGGTGCTCTGCTAGGTGCTCCATTTCTTACATCATCTCCTTGAACCTCCCCATTAACCGTGTAAGGTGGGTCCCAATTGACTGCCTTTCTCAGATGAGCACCCTGAGACACAAGGAAATGAAGGAATTTGTCTGCACTCCCACGGGGCGAGTGGCAGGACTAGACTCTGAAGCCACATTCTTGCCACTACTTGCATTTGCTAATCATTAAGGTTGGCATCCCGTCACTCAATACATTCCACAGATTTCTCAAACAGTCAAAAGGAATTCAAGCCTTAGTTGGTGGCTGGTCTCTTTTCAACAGGTACTAAGAAGGGGCACCTGGGTGGCTTAGTCTGTCCAGGTGTCCAACTTCAGCTCAGGTCCTGATCTCACAGTTTGTGAGATCAAGCCCCACATGACACCTCAGAGCCTGAAGCCTGTTTCAGATTCTGTGTCTCCCTCTCTCTCTGCCCCTCCCCTGCTAGTACACTCTATCTCATTCTCTCAAAAGTAAATAATAAAAATTTTTTAAAACTAAAAAGAGGTACTAAGGAAACAAAATAGTCCTAGAGTAAAACACTTCTAAGTGTGCTTTGGAGTTCATTTTGTTGAAGTTGGATTTAGGCCTTTTTTTGGGGGCGGGGGGTGGGGGGAGACAGTGGGCTTTTTTCCTTTCTTTTCCCTTCCAAGTTCCCCTTCTGACTGCTGCCACTAAATTTCAGTGCTATCTCCTTAAGCTTGGGGTGTACATCTATTTACCAAAACAAGAAACTGGAAATTGCTTCAAATGTTTTCACTGACCATGGATTCCATCCTGGAAATCCCCACAGCGATTAAAGCCCTGGTCAGTGACCCGAGAGTTTCCCAAACCATGTAGACAAAGCCTCACACAGATCCTGTTCTGAAGGCTGAGAAAACAACTTGCAGCCTTGCATAATTGCTTGAATCCTGGGTGCTGTACGGAATGGGTGAATAACCTGCCTTTGATACAATTTTTCTCATATTTATTTTAGCAACTTATGAAGTCGAAATTGAAGAACTCCGAAAGGTATCGTTTGCTCTTTTTATGAACTTTATAACGACAGCAGGTATACAGAATTGATTGTAAATTGGTTTGTTTTACGAGCGAGGAGAAAAGCCTTTGCTTTGAGTCCCCCCCCTCCCCCCCGCCCCGATTCCTGAGAGTTTTCCAAGACTCCAGCTGTTGAGATTCTGTAGCCTAAGGTCTGTAATAACAAAGACAGAAAATGTGGAAGGAGGAGAGAAGCTGGTCCCAATCCATTCCCAGCCCCTTATCTGTGGCGGCCAGCACCAACTGGCCTTTAATAACTGTCCCTTCAGAGAGAGGAGTGCTGTGGCACAAGCCAGATTTGCATATCTGTGTTTTCATGAGAAAACACTTTGAAGGAACATTTCCTGGCTCCTGGTGGACACAGTGCTAGGTGCCACTTTGGAACAGCTTGATTCGGGTTCAGGCAGAGTCACTGCTGGCCTCAATCCCAGCTCCTGGCCATGTGATCTTGAACCTCCATTTCTTCACCTGGAAAACAGAGATAATAGAAGTACCCAGGGGCACCTGGGTGGCTCAGTTGGTTAAGCATTCAACTTCGACTCGGGTCATGATCTCACGGTTCATGAGTTCAAGCCCCGCGTGGGGCTCTGTGCTGGCAGCTCAGAGCTTGGAGCCTGCTTCAGATTCTCTGTCTCCTTTTGTCTCTGCCCCTCCCCACTCACTCTCTGTCTCTCTCAAAGATAAATAATCATTTAAAAAATTTTTTAAAAAGTGCTCCTATTTGGGGTCATTGTAGGACTGAGAGTAAGGTAAATTCAGGTGAACGGTTTAATAGTCAGTGCCTACATCTGTTGGAGTTATGAGCCCGGATTTTGTCTGCTGTAAAATGTGTACTGTCTGTGAGAGCAGGAAGTATATGCCTTGTGGTTACCATCTCTTCTGTAGTAGATGCTCAGTAAATAAGGGGATTTGTCATCACTGGCAGAACTCAGAGTAGGTAAGTGCCTGGCACACGGTAGGTGCTAACCTCATGTTGTAAGGGGGTCCATTAAAGTTGACTCTCTTCTCACTGGTTTCATTTAGTCGAATCTTACATCTTTCTGCTTGTGTTCTTCCACTTAACTGGAAAGGACTGTTCATTGGTGGCTGCATTTTACAGTTAGAAAACTATAGATGATTGTTTTTCTTATTCATAAGGATAGAAACATCCTAACTTTTTAAAAGCACCCAAAAACAAAACAAAAATGAGCTTCAGTGATCTGGCGGCATCTCCCAGTGATAAACTTTTTTGCACAGGTAAACTCTGTAAAGAACTAGGGTTTATCCCAGTCAAATTTTAGAAAGCTTCAAAGTATTTTTAAGTTTTCAATCTTAACTTGCAGGCATGGATTGTGATCACTCAGTATTTTTTTTTTAATTTATTTATTCTGAGAGAGCGAAAGAGCAAGCATAAGCAGGGAAGGTCAAGAGAGAATGAGCGACAGAATCCCAAGCAGGCTCCACACCATCACTGCAGAGCCCGATACGGGGCTCAAACTCACGAACCATGAGATCATGATGTGAGCTGAGATCAAGAGTTGGTGCTTAACCAACTGTACCACCCCACTGCGTTCATCTCAGTATTCTTAACTGGGTATGTGAAATCTGATTTCACCTTTTCTTGATGACATGGAATCCTCCAGAACATAATGGAACTGAGTGGACACAGTTCACACTCTTTTTGATGAGACGCTCTTGGGACCCTGTGAGGGGTTCAGAGCTAGATCCCTTCACGCCCAGCCACCGCAAGGGTGTTTGCTGTAACTGTTTTCTCCTTTCGGACAGTGAGGATTCCTTTGTCAATACCTTTGTGTCTAGAAGGGAGTCTTGTGTGTGGAAAAGCATGTGCCACGTCCTTGCTGGGTGTCAGGCACTTGTGCAAATACGGGAGCACTTAATCCTCAGTGTTCCCCGCCCAGCTGGTATCTCTGCTTCCATTTCACAGCTGAGAACCTTGGGCTCAGAGAGATTAAACAACCTGTGAGTAATGTAGCAGAGGTCCATCTGACTTGTCATTTTACCTGTGCTGCCATCCAGTTTGTTAGAATTCTATGGAAAATAAAAACTAGCAGTTCCTGAATGAAGGCTGTGGGGCTCACCTTCAAGGAGGGTAAATGAGCTATGAGGCTGGTCTTAGGGGCAGCATTTTTTTTTTTTAATTTTTTTTTAATGTTTTTATTTATTTCTAGGAGAGAGAGAGACAGTGTGAGCAGGGGAGGGTCAGAGAGAGAGGGAGTCACAGACTGAAACAGGCTCCAGGCTCTGAGCTGGCAGTCAGCACAGAGCCTGATGCGGGGCCTCGAACCCACGAACCGTGAGATCATGACCTAAGCGAAAGTCGGACGCTTAACCGACTAAGCCACCCAGGCGTCCCTTAGGGGCAGCATTTTTAAGCCTTAGATATCTTCTGTTTTCGTCAGTATTCTTGTGTAGATTCAAAATAATGAATGAATCAGACCTGGTGGCAGCTTAATAAATGAGCTATGTTGTGGTCACTGGGACATAATATTAACAGAGCCGAGTCTAGATCATATGAGAGCTGACATTGGATCAAGGGGTGCATGACCAGCAAGGGAGAGTTCCCAGCATGGCTTTTACACTCAGGTTATTACTTTTGCCCACAGACACACTACTCCAGTATCATTAAGTGCATATTTCCTCAAATGGCTTTCCTCAAAAGTCTCTTCTACAGATGGCTTCCTGGAAAAGCATGCAGAGGACAATTAGTTCTTCTAAGTCAAGTTACCCATTTCTTCTGCCATAACTTTGGGATCGTTGTGTTTCCCTTTCGTAGTTCTTGGAAGTTGCTGTTGTCTGTGTCCACCTTTGCTCTGTCCTCAGACCTCACCTCATCTTTCGGTCAAGTGTCTAATGGTCTGTAACCAGACAACAAAGGCATGGTTTGGATTGATTGAGGAAAATGACCGTTTTCCTTTTCACTTTCAGCCTTGGAAGAGTGGTGTCCATCAAGAATCTAGGTGAGTTTTATCTTCAAATGTAACAGCATTAATGCAACCACTGACCCTTTGATGACTGAACTAGTTTTCCTTGATGGGCCAGCTGTGCTTCCAGAGACTGGCCTGGATGAGCCTCCCTAGGGCCCCACAAGGTGCCTGGTGCAAAGAAGGTGCTCAGGGCTCCTTCCCAGCCTTTCCCTCCTGCCTTGGTCTAGCCCACACCAAACTCCTCACCAGACATTTACTGAGACCCCAACGTGTGCCAGCCACTTGCTAACTGCTGGGACTGTAGCAGTGGTGGGACAGTGACCACTACCCTGAGGGGCTCCTGGATTGTGGGAGTCACCAAATAGGCACATAATGGTCATGTGACTCTCAAAGACCTTGGTTTCCAAAATACAGTGTGCTGTTCAAGTCTCTATGCCTTTGGTCCCCAACTTAATGATCTGGCAAGTATCGACTGACCATCAAACATCCCCTCCTATAAGAGGCCTTCCTTATTCTCCTCCTTCAGAGAGAAGTAGCCAGTCCCTTCCCTGGAACGTACACAAGTTTGCAGTGACATCACTGTGTGTCGTTTGTTTGCTGACATGCCAGTTCATCCACACCCTCTGCTCCCTGCATCCTCCTTGCCTATGAGCTCCTTGTGAGGAGGGCCCATGTTTCCTTCTTCTTGGTATTCCTAAAACCTCTTTTACCTATAGATTCAGAGCACGGTCTTGGCAAGGGCATTACCCACCTCTTACCCATCTCTTCAGAGTCTATGTCTATCACTCTTCCCCTGGAGTTATTTTTAATATATTAGAGGAAACATGGTCAGTGAGCTCTGGAGAAGTATCAAAATTTTCTGGCTGAGGCTAAAAACACAAGCAGTGGATCATAGGGGTAGTCTGTTTCATCTTCCTCCTTGAGTTCTGGCCTTTGTGCCTCAGTTCATACCCCCTATAATTCCCCTCTAGCGTCTAGCTTGGTGCTGGGCACTTGGTAAGCACATGTCAAATGATTCATTCAATGTTTATTGAGCTTTTCCTCTGGTCAGATGCCGTTAGATTCTGAGGTACAAAAATGAATAGAATATATTCTCTGCCTTTGGCTCAAGATGAGAGTGGAGGCCAGAATGGTTAGTGGGCAGGGGCTATTTGGAGGCAGATGACCACATAAGAAGGACTTTACGATATAATATAATCACTGCTAAGAGGTTGTAGAAGCAAAGAAATGAGGCTCTGGGTGTGCTTTCTTGAAGAGTCGACAGCTCGGTTTATTCTTGGAAGACCTGTAGGAGCTGGCCGGGTGAAAATGTCAGAAAGTATGTTCCAGTCAGAAGGAACAAAAGGAGCAAAGACAGTGCTCAACAGTGAGGCCGGTCCAGGAATCCACAAACAAGGATCATGCCCGAGCGTAAGGTGCAGCATGAGCACAGAAGAGGCAAAGCCCGGGGAGTGTACAGAGTAGGATCCAAGGGGGCCTGCCCTTCCTATTTTACCATTTAGACCAGCCCCGTGCAATAGAACTATAAGGCAAACCACAGATGTCATAAGAGTTTTCTAGAAGCCATATGTTAAAAAATAAAAAGAAACAGGTGAAATCAATATATTTCATTTATCCCAGTATACTATAATATCATTTCAACATGTAATCAATGTAATAACTCTTGCTGAAGTATTTTATAGTCTTTTATTCATGCCAAGGTATATTTTATACTTATAGTTATTTTGGACCAGATACATTTCAAATGCCCAAGAGCCACACATGGACAGTGGTCACTGTTGTATGGCACAGATTCGGACTTTATGCTGTATATAGATGAGGGGGAATTATAAGAGTTTCAAGGCAGGGATAATGTACCCTATTCCCTCATAGTATTCCTAGAAGTGACAATATTGAATTTAATTCAATAATCATGAGTGGAGATCCAATTGTGTAGAAGGTACCAGAAAAGGACCTGAGGGACAGGAAGATAGATTACAAAGGACATAAATACCAACAAGGCAGGCAATGCTATAGGAGAAATATCAGCTGGATGCAATGAGAACATGAGAATTGGGTACTTCTAACATAGCAAATACTTCTATGAAGAAAAGTACACCAACAATTATTGAGGGTCCATTATGTACTCTGAACAGTGCCAGGCTTTCAACATTTTTATCACATTTCATTCTCATGGTAACCATGGAGATTGGCATTGTGACCTTTCATTTATAAATGATACAATTTGATTTTTTACAGAGGTTAATCTTAGACTTTTAGTATAAGTGGGGATTAGCACCCAACCCTCATTCACAGCTCCCGGCAAGCCCAGAACTAGCATATGGCCTTAATGGTGGGCATGAGTGCTTAGTTATTAGATGAATGAATGAAACCCCTTACAACTCTTTCCATTGTCATTCAGAACAGTGCTCTCTCTGGTGCTTTTCCTCCCTTAATGCCCCCCTTCTGATTTTCTTTGAGGGCTCCTCTCCTTCCACCTTCCATATAAATGTGGCCATAAATCTAGTTCACTATTCCAGAAACAGAAGCTCTCTTATGGGTGTTGACATTCTCCAGCATTCTGTCCTTGGTCCTCAGGTATTTCATGATGCTGCCCACGCATCCTCTCTTACACTCCCTCCGTGCAGCTGCTGTCTGTGTACTTGTGCACGGCAGTCATTCATTTCCTTAGGGAATACTAGCTGAGTCGCACTCTGTGCCAGGACTGTGCTGCCATGGGTTACACAGTGTTCACGCTGGGGCGCAGAAATAACAGAACTCTGCCTCCTTATAACTTGATTGCTAGTTTGCAAGGCAGAGTGAAGGAGCTGGCGGCAGATTCATAGACAGTGCATCATACTATGAGATGGAAGGACAAATTATTGGGGCAGCAGATAAGAAGGTAGGACTGGGGGAATCAGGAAAGGATTCTCAGGGGGAAGCAGATTCAGACAAATTAAGAAGGCTGTTAGGTTTTCCAGCAATAGATGAGGAAGGCATGTCTGACAAGGGAAATGATAATTAAACAGGGAGAGTTGCAGGGCACCTGGGTGGCTCAGTCAGCTAAGTGTCTGACTCTTCAGTTCAGGTCATGATCTCACAGTCATGAGATCAAGCCCTCTGTCAGGCTCTGTGTTGACTTCACGGAGCCTGCCTGGGATCCTCTCTCTGCCCCTCCCCCCAAAATAAATAAGTAAACTCATTGTTTTCATGTTTTATTTATTTCTGAGAGGGGGGGGTGGGCAGGGGTAAGAGAAAGAGGGAGATAGAGTCTGAAGCAGGCTCCAGGCTCTGAGCTGGCTGTCAGCACACAGCCCAGTGCGGGGCTCGAACCCATGAGCCGTGTGATCATGACCTGAGCCGAAGTCAGACGCTTAACCGACTGAGCCACCCAGGTGCCCCAAAAAGTAAACTTAGAAAGAAAAAAGGCAGAATTGCTTGAACTAGGATGGTATGCTTGGGAAATGTGAGAATCTAGGACAAAAGTGGGGGAAAGGAGCAGAGGGAGACCAGGTTGGAAAGAAAGATTGTGGCAAGATCATAGCGGGCTTCTGTTTTATCCTATAGGCAGTAGGGAGTTCCTAGGGAGATTTCAAGCAGGGATTTGTTCTGGCATTGATTGGAGCAGATAGAAATTCAATGAGATGATCTAATGGGTGACCTGATCCTCATCTTAGAAGAAGTTGGGGAGAGAAGAGGGATTATTCATGTCTGTTTACATTCATTTTTTTCTATTCATTACATTAAGGTTTGGGTGGTACACTGTGATCTAAATCTCTGAACCTCACTTTTTCCCTCGTATCTCTTCACATCTAAGCCCTACACATGAGGACGAAGAAAGGAAAGATGAAGGAAAGGAGCTGTGTGAATTGGAACCTCAAAAACGAGAAAGGGGTCTACATTCAAGCCATCTTTTCAAGGTACGAGTGTGCTAGGGTTCCGGACCAAACAGAGCAGTTCAGGAATGTTCTAGGAGCAGTTCGTGGAGGGACCTTTCAGAGGCTGTGACAGCAGCTGTCCAGAGTCACAAGATGCAGGGGGCGTTGGGTGTTTTATCAAAGAAATGAACGTGACAGTAACACAGAGCTCTAGCCTTGGATTTTCCACTCAGTAGCCATGAAGCAGACCTTAGGAGGTGGGCTGGGACTAGTGTGAATTCAGCAAGGTGCTCTGGGGGCAAACATAACGAGACGGCCATTCAGGTGCTGTGCCCTGCAAAAGAACGAGCCCGGAGGAAGGGCCTCGTTAGGGCATGTGTTCAGAGGCCCTGCTTGGAACAACTCTTCTCAGCTCGGCCATCTCATCTGTAAAAGAAAAAGAAATAATCTGTACCCAGTTATTTCCAGTCCCATCTAGATTCTGTCTCGTTAGTGAAGATAAAAAGAAGTAATGTTCGTGAAAGTGCTTTGTAAACCCTAAGCTGCCATAAAAATGAAATGTATTGTTAATTATGACCTACTAGCAAATACCACACACTTGTGTCTCTTTGTATCCAATTGACACTGTCCCCTTGGAAACAGCTGGAGTGGTCAGAGGCTTCACCAGTCGATACCACCAGGGCTGCTACTACTACTCAGAACATTCTAGGAGCCTATTTGAGATGAGCCTATCTTATGACCTCAGGTTGTTTCCATCCATCTGCAGGACTTGGGTGAATCCAACAGGCTGTCGGGGTTGTGGGCCTGAAGCAGTGTGTCAGCCCAAAGGCCAGGCTGGCCAGGTTGTGTGTTTGTTTATAGGGTGTCACAAAGCACCATAATTCAGGGAAGAAATAAGTCACTAATTATGAAAGACTGGGACCAGAGTTAGACATTGCATGTTGAGGCCAGAGGGAGGGCAAGGCCGTAAGTGGGGGATGAGGCTGCGATCAGGAAGGGGTTAATCAGGAGCATGCAAAAGGCAGTAGGGGAGGACGGTTAGTCATACTGACCATGAAGAGCAAAACCAGGTATGGGGGGGGGGGTCAGGCTACCACTAAAGGGACACATTCCTGCTTTCAGAGAGTAGATTTGAGTTTGAGAATAAAAAGTACTTGGATTGTGTTAGATAAATGTGGTGGGTGGTGTAGCTGGGCAGTGCTGATTGGGGTCAGATGTAAATGCTAAGTCAGTAGAAACAGAATCCATTGTGACGCCATGTAGCCTGGAAGCACTCCCCAGGACAGCCCGCAGGAAGCCCCGCCCCACTGTATTAGAGGCCAGTGAAGGAAGGCAGTTTGGCAGGTGTGTGAAACTGACCTTCTTTCTTGTCATTTTTCCCCATTAAAAACTTTGTTCTCGGCTGGGTAACTTAAAAAGCTGCCCCTGCTTGTATTCTCTGAGTTTGTCCAGGTCCCACCAAGACCTCGAGAGATCCCATACTTAATGTCTCTTAAGTACTTCAGCTGTGTCCCAATTACTCAGAGATAGTGTCCTAGTCAACCCTCCCATCCACGTGCAGCTGCAAGGACCGTAATCTCCTCTCCTAAATGGCCAGAAATGCTGTAATTCTCCTTGGTCCTTCCAGGGCCTCTTCCTGGTAATCCATCCAGACCCTTCTGAAACGCACATCTGCTCAGGTTGCAGCCTGAGGCTCCGTGAAGCCCACGGTCTGCCTTGCCTGCAAGACCCTGCATCACTCAGCCTCATTCTGTCACATCTTCCACGTCTCAGCTTTTTTCCCCTCTTCTGGCCACCTGCTCATGCTGATTTGTGTACCAGGTATCTCTTTATCCCCTCATTCGATCTCTTACTTACATTTGAAAATCCCCTTTAATAAGACGTGGTTTAGAAGTCTTCCCCCACCCTGTCTCCCAGCCTAGAGAATGGACCTCCCCTTCTCTACTTCCATCTCCGTGAATAATACAACTGTTAGTGCTCACCACACTGTACTTAATTGTTCATGTGTACTGTCTCCATGATCAGTGCATAGGCCACGTGCCCCCTGTCTCTGTCTCCAGAACTCAGCATTAGTGTTGACAAATGCTGGAGGGAGGAAGGATGAAAGGAAGTGAAGAGGAACGGAAGAATGACAGGTGGAAAGATGAAATGTCATGGCAGAAGGAACACAGCATCCCTTGGTGGCCAGGAGCACAGAGCTCTGAGCTCAACTCCTGCCCTGGTACATGACTAGCTGTGAGACCAGAGCCCAGTGATTTAACCTTCTGAAACTCTCCATCACATGGACTAGTGTGATATTTTCCTAATGGGGTGTCATGGTGATGAGGTGAGATTAAATACATGAAGAATATTAGTGCTGTGTTACATGCGGGCTGCCTCCCGGGGGGCTGCCTCCGTGCTGGGCATTCCGTGGCCATTCACAGATGAGCAAAAGATATCATATGCATCCTTGTGAAACTTAGTCTAGGGAGGCTGTGTTTGGTCCCATAATAAATCCTTGCTATCCGTGAAGAATGAATGAATAAAGGACGGCAGGAATCTGAAAAACAGAGCAAGATAAATCCAGGTTCACCAGTACCCTCCCTATTGCATGTGTTTAGGGGGCTGCCTTTGGAGGGATGCCGGGAAGAAACAAGGTGACGGAGGTCCACAGAGACAATGGGGGGACGCTGCCCGGGAAGCAGGACACTGTGAGCGACGCTGTCCAGATGAAGCCTGGCCCCCATGACCCGAAGCTGGCCAGGCGCTCCTTAGGCCACTGTAAGTCGTGTTCTTCCTGGTTCTCTTCACCATCACCGATTGATTTTAAAGGTGTGCATGTCCAAGATTGTAGATTATTTTATAAACATTTATTGAACATCTGTTAGGTACTAGGTAACTCGCTGTAGTGACACAGGTATGGGGTCGTGGAAAGAGCATTGGATTTAGAAGTAGACCAGAGTTCAAATCTTACCCGTTATGTAAGAAATAACTTCATGTGCCTGAAGTTCTGTTCCTTCATTCAGAAAAAGGGATCATACTGTGGACCTCACAGGAGTTTTGTGACGGCCACGTCTGACAGTATGTCACATACGAGGTACTCAGCAAATACTTCATTCCTCGTATATCTACCAGCTCCTGTTGGATTTAGAGGCCAAAATAATTGACACACTGTTGATATAGTATGATCTCATTAGTTGCCTTTACTTAGGTTGTATTTTCCTTCCTGTTAGTCAAGACTCTTGATTATAGGTAACCATGATCACATCATACTGTATTAAGAAAAAAAAAAAAGCTCACCTTGAGGAAAGTCTGGCCATGGCTGGATCTAAGTACACAGTAACACAAAGACTCAGTAGTACTTCTTGCACTCCTGGCTCTTCACCCTCTGGCTTGGGTCCACTTTCAGACAAACCCTACCCTGACGGAGGTAAGATGGCTTCCAGCATTAACAGGCTTATCCCCTATCATCTTGAGAACCCCAGGGGAACACTAGAAATTGTAACTTTCTCTCACCAGTTCTGAGAAAAGCCCCACATTTGGGTCTTCCTGGCTCTGACTGGGTCACATGTCATCGATGAACCAGCCATCATGAATGGGAGATATGATGCTGTGGGTGGCCCAGCCTGAGTACTGTGTACTCACCCCTGGAGCTGGGGGCAGAGTCAGTTCTACCAAAACTATGTAACTCAGGTTGATGGATTTCCCAAGCAAAAGGAAAGGGCTGTTGTCAGGGAGAAAAAAAGAAGACACCGGCTATACAAAACATGTCCAGCCCAGTAAATCACAGCAAACCACTGACATTTCACATGTTACAAATCAGTTATGAGAAGAATAAAAACACAGTGGTCATAAGATGAGCCCAGGGCCCCTTAAAATCTGCCTTTGGACTAGTTGGCCACATCCCTCCATACTCTGCTGTATTCTGTATTTCCCAAGTCACATATTTAAGTGCCCTTCTAATTTTGCCTGATCTCTGTTTGGAATCCTCTACTTCCTGATGTCCTAGGCATCCTTCAAGATCTATCTCAAAAGTCACTTCCTCTGAGGCCTCCCTTACTCCAGTCCATCCTCCTCTTCCCTGCTCTCCAGGGAGGTGATTCCTCACTCCTTTCTGATTCCATGACATGAAAACAGCAACTGAGTGACCACATTCCATATTAGACTTTAGAGTTAAGCCATCCTGGGGCCTAGGAGCACTGTATACTAATCCCATAACGCTAGGAAATTTATGGACTTTCATATGCAAATGGGAATAATACTACCTATTTTCTAGGGTCCTTTTGTCAATGCATATAAAGTATCTTGTTAGTGTGCTCAGTAAGTGTTAGTTCTCTTCATTGATTTCCTTATCTAAAAAAATTGTAGCGGGGGCGCCTGGGTGGCTTAGTCGGTTAAGCGTCCGACTTTCGCTTGGGTCATGATCTCGCGGTTCGTGGGTTCGAGCCCCGCGTCGGGCTCTGTGCTGACTGACAGCTCAGAGCCTGGAGCCTGTTTCAGCCTGTGACTCCCTCTCTCTCTGACCCTCCCCTGCTCACGCTGTCTCTCTCTCTCTCCTAAAAATAAATAAAAAAAAATTATAAAAAAATTGTAGCGTCCTTTACATTCTAATTTGTGGGATATGTGTGTGCCTCCAGTGATACACGGTGAGCACTGTGTGATCAGAGACCATTTGGTATTTTGCTCTGTTTTTCTGCAACCTGGTACAGTGTTGGGCACCCTGGAAATACCCCAACAAAGCTGTTAAGGGAAGGAATAGAAGAATAAATACAACTTCAGTGACTCTCTGGTAGGTTTGACATCATGAATAATTCTCTGGACTAAGGCAAGTAAAGAATACATTTTTGGAAAATGTATTAAAGTATCACAGAACTGCTGTAAAAAGAAACCATCCATGTATTTGCAGGAACCAGGAGCCCTGGAGGGTGAATTCCAGAGCTACTCTAGGCCTGAGGGTTTTTACTGAGCTCCGAACCCCTGAGGCCTCTGTTCTGACTGCATGCGATGCAGAGGACAGACACTATACCCCAGGGCCTGCCCCAAGTCAGCTTATAATAGGAGACTCCTGGATAAAATCAGGACCTCAAAGGATTATGTCCACATAGAATGAGTAAGACTCTGCCTACAGTTAAAAATGCTGTTTTGTGTTCTTATAAATTTGTTACAAAAGGCTAGAACCCAAGTGTTATGAACATCATAATTTTTTTTCAAAAATAAATGTGACAACAGGCGACAAAAAGACATTTCTGATGATTTAATGACACACGAGAAAGCACAGAGTTGGCATAAAATCAAAAACCGTGCCTTGAGAAGTGGGTAGACTTAATTTGGAGTATAGCAAAAAAAAAAAAAAGAAAAGAAAAGAAAGAAAAAGTAAGGGAGAGGAAGACAAGTTGAAGTGAATAAAAGAGTTAAAGGGGAGCCCTGAATATGGGGCTGAGAACTGTTTTCATGCAATCACGTACTGCCCATGAGGAGTCACTATAGATGTGAGGATTATGCTGTGAAGAAAACAGTCCAAAGAAGATTATTTTGAGTAATCTGTACATAATGCACATGCGGTGAAAGCACAAAGGGAGATGCTGGGTCCATTAATGGCTCTTTGCGGTACTTGTTTGAGTAGCACAGGATGTTTAGTTAAGGAGAGTGCACACGAAAATGGAAAGTTTTGAGAAGAAAAAGACAACAGAGTGTCTTTCTATACTCCTATGCAAATAGGCCTCTTGTGAAAATGAACAAAATAAAAGTGTTACTTCTTTTGGATGACAAAAAAAGGACAAAGCATAAACCCTTGTGAGCCGAAAATTGTCCATTTTTGACCCTGGTGCTGCGTGAAGGGAAAAAATAAAATGATTACCGTAAGCTGATCCACATGCGCCCCCCCGGCAGTTCAGATACCCACGGCTGTGTGTGGTCCGAAAGAAACCCAATTTAATGTAACGTGGTATCAACTTAGTAGCCTTCCCAGATCACTGGTAAAGCAGATAGAATCCTCTTTGATGGAACCTCCTTCTAGCCCAGGTTTCAAATAATTCCACATTATATGCTTGTAAAAAAAATCACAGGGAAAACCATCTGGCGGCATCTATTAAAGTCCAGGGTGTGCCTGTGACTGGCAGCCCCATGCCTATTCTTGCACGAATAGAAATGCATGCTTCAGTTTACCAAGACACTTACAAGTTGTGTTGTGATGGTGGCTACACTTTTGAGAAGGAATGACGACCAGAACAGAGCATGGGAGGGGCTGGGGGGCCAGTGGCAGTGTTAGGTTTTTGATCTATGTGCTCCGCACATGAAAATGTTCAATTTGGGAAAAACCACTGAGCTGCATTCTTAGGGTTTGTGCTTTTTCCTATATAATTAAAATTTAAAACATACTAGGGTAACTTTTAAAAGATACACATGGCGGATATGCCTTCCAAAAAAATAGAAAAGAGAAAAGAATAAAGAGAAGAAACCTCAGTCAAAAAAGAGGAAGATGAGGGGCAAGAAAAAAGAACAAATAAAAGTATGTAATGAGATGGTAGATATAAAATTTAAAATATCAGTAAACACTATAAATTCAGTACACAAAACTCTAGTTTAAATCCATTTAAATCATTCAATATTATAAAATACTGAAGTGCCTTTATGTGCCCGGCACTGTTCCACATGCTGGGGGTATAGCAGTAGACAACACTGATAAAAATTCCTATCCTCAAGGAGGTTGCATTCTGATCCGTAGAGACAGATAATAAATATATAAACAGTAAAATATCCACTGTGTGGAACGGCAGTAAATGTTATGTGGAATAGACAAGGCAAGGAAAGAGAATCAGGAAAGCCAAGGAGAGGTGCTAGAAGTTGCGGTTTTAAAGTGTTCGTAAATGACTTCAAAGATGTAAAGTAGGTAGGAGAGCCATGTGTACCTAGGGTAAGGATGTTTTTCGGGATAGTGGAGAAGGAGTGCAAATATCCTGGGGCAGGAGCCTACCAGGTATGGGGGCAGAACAGCTGGGAGCAGGGACTGCGTGGCTGGAGCAGAGTGTAGTAGGAGATGAGGTCAGAGACATGATAAGGGGCCAGATAGTGTGGGGGCTTCTGTAGACCATTGCAAGAACTTTGACATTTACTCTGACAGGTTTTGAAGAACCAATGACAGGTTTCGAGCACAAGAACAGAATGATCTGATTGCATTTAAAGAATCATCCTGGCTGCAGTCAGGAAAGAAGAAATGCAAAGGGATAAATTAGGGACCTGTTATGAGCTTGTTGTACTAATGTGTGTGTGTGTGTGTGTGTGTGTGTGTGTGTGTGTGTATTGTGAGAGAGAGGGAGGGAGGGTGGGAGCTTGGAGGAGCGCACGTGGTAGACTTGTTGAGACGTGTATTGATTCAGGATAGAATTTGGAAGTAGAGAAGAGACTCAAGGATGTCTCCGTGTTTGGGGCCCAAACAACAGAAAAGATAATCTGCCACTGTTTATTCAGTTGGGGCTGGCTTCAGGAAATGCAGATTTGCAGAGAAGCCATGAGTTTGGTTTGGAACATAATGTGTTTAGACAACCAAATGGGAGTGATGTGAAGGCTGATGGGGAATCTAGAATTTGTGAAAGATGTCGAAGTTAGAGATGTAAATTTGGGAGTTGTCTGTGTTTTTAAAATGAAGCCATAAACTTTTACATTTGCTGCAGCCAAGGAAGGATTAAGAAAGAAAAAAAACTTGTCTTGAACTAGGAATTAAGCACCTGTGTGTTCAAGATCTTTGCTTTGTGCTGGGAGAAACTTACGGATAACCTCTTACAGAAAAGCAGCACCTGATGGATCAAGGAGCTGATGTGCTTGAGACAGTTTGGGGTCTACATGCTGACTTCTTACCAGGGGATAAGCTTTTCTTACTTGGTTCATTTAATTACATGAGTCAATTTGCACATTGCTTATTTCTCAGATGTATCACTTCTTCTTTCTGATTAATCGTTTGTGTGTGAAAATGGTTCTGAATCACCCGTACTCAAAATATCAAACTATGCCAACTGATAAAAATATGACAGTTTTATGGTTATGATAAGTTTACAGCTCTGTGAAATAAACCAGCACCTGTAATTAACAGGCTCGCTGCTTGTGCCCACAATCTCTGTACATTTTTCAACCTGGCACACCATCTTCTGGCTAATTCCATCACTGAGGAATAAGGAAATGCTAATGTGCTCCATCAATTTGTCTAAGAAATTTGAAGAAAAAAATGCCACAAAACTGAATAAGATTATCTAGATTTAAAGAGATAGAGGGGCACCTGGGTGGCTCAGTCGGTTCAACATCCAACTTCGTTTCAGGTCATGGTCTCATAGTTTGTGAGTTTGAGCCCTGCATCAGGCTCAGTGCTGACAGCTCAGAATTTGGAACCTGCTTCGGATTCTGTCTCTCTCTCTCTCTTTCTGCCCCTTCCCCACTCACTGTCATGCTCGCTGTCTCAGAAATAAACACTGAAAAAAATTTTATAAAGGGAGAGAAACTCTAGGGCTGTACCATGGAGGGCTTCACCATCTGAGGTCTGAGATTAGACAATAGCCATCAAAGAAGAGGGTGGAATTACTGGTCACTAAGTAACTAGCACCCTTCCTGAATACGTATTCGACCTTAAAATACTCACTTAAGAGTCGGTGTTTTCATCGTCCCAACTTCAGAGAACCATAGCTGAGTCTCTGCAAGGGAAAGTGGTTTGCCAGAGAAACGTGCCTATCGAGGGGCGCCTGGGTGGCAGAGTCTGTTGAGCGCCCGACTTCAGCTCAGGTCATGATCTCACAATTTGTGGGTTCGAGCCCCACCTCGGGGGCTAGCTCAGAGCCTGGAGCCTGCTTCGGATTCTGTGTCTCCTTCTCTCTCTGACCCTCCCCCGTTCTCACTCTGTCTCTGTGTCTCAATAATAAATGTAAAAAAGATTTAAAACAAATGTGTGTGTCGAGATTATAATCCAGTTTTAGTTTATGAAATCTGCCTTTGCTATTCTTGCCTCCACTACCGTGATGTGCGAATGCATTTATGCTAGCGCTTGATGAGCTATTCTTCCAGGACTTTGTCTGTTTTCTGTACAGGTGGGTATGTGGAGGCCTTGGAGGTCACTACAGAAATGCCAGGCCAAGGGGCCTGGAAGCCTCATTCCATCTCAGAGGAGATGTATGATGATGTTGACTACCCTGGCAGAGCGAGGTAAGTACATCTCAGCCCTTCGGCCCTGTGGTGAGACTTTAAAGGTACAACACAACAGGTTAATGGTCTTTGCATTATTTCTCCCTGCAGAACAAGGTCAGATTTCTCTAGCTCATTTGCTTCAGATAATGGTACGTATAAGAAGACCTTTGAAAATGTGGGTAGGAATTGCTGATGCTTCTGTGACTTGGTGTAAGGTGTCTTTTATCTATATTTATACTTTTAATAATGCCACTTGGGCAAGGTGGCGCTAAGCTAGAAGTGGTCTGAGGTGTGGGCTAACAAATCCTTAGGATCATGCAGATGAAGCCACTAATAATGGGGCTCTCATGGCAAAAAAAAAAAAAAAAAACCTTCACTGTGAAATGCTATCCTTCCTGATGGCTTCACGATGCAGGTCTGATGATAGGAATGTTTTTTACTTAACACCCAGTCATGGTTTCCTAGAACTTTAAAGATCAGCCTTAACATGATCTAGAGGCCTTGAGTGGTTTGCCTCTACCTGCCACTGGAGTCTCTTGATACTGTACAGTCTTCATCTTCAACATCCATTCATGCCGATCTCCTTTTAGCTTCTCATACTTGCCAAGCTCCACCTCAGGGTGTTTTCATGTCCTCCTCCTCCTTCATGGAGTGTTCTTCACTTCCCTGGGCCCCTTTGCCTACATCACTCTTACTACTTCCTCTGATCCCAGGTTCTGCATCATTCCCCCCGGGAGGTATAATCTACTCAACCTCAGGGTACCATGGCCCTGCCTCTCAGTACTTTACAGCTATAATTTTATATGCATGCAATTCTTCCATTAGTAACTGTCTTTCCTCCTGGATTATTACCTTCTTTATGCATGCTGTTTTCCCCAGCCCCTGACAAAATGCCAGACACATTAGACATCCAGAAATTATTTGTCCAATGAATGGATGAAGAAGTAATAGAGGAGAGATAATCAAATGCTTCTCTGGTTGCTTTTGTCCTCCTTAGAATGTCAGAATTTTAGATGGTAAAACAACCTTAGAGATCATGAAATTCAGTACCCCATTTTAGAAAGGAAACTAAGGCATGGAGAATTTAAGTGACTCTCCTAAACTCACTGTGTTTGAGTCACGTTTTAAACTTGAAAATCCTCAGGGAGCCTGGGTGGCTCAGTTGGTGTAGCGTCCAACTTTGGCTCAGGTCATGATCTTGTGGTCTGTGAGTTCGAGCCCTCCGTCAGGCTCTGTGCTGACAGCTCAGAGCCTGGAGCCTGCTTCAGATTCTGTGTCTCCCTCTCTCTCTTCCCCTCCCCTGCTCACACTCTGCCTCTCTAAAAAATAAACATTAAAAAATTAAACTTGAAAATCCTCCAATACAGGGTAGCCTCAAATTGTATCTTAAGCTGATGTGTTGGAATTGGCTAAAGTCATGCTGTGAAGGGGAAGATTATTCAAGATGCTTTGGTTCTCTATTCTTGCCCCAACATTCAACACAATGTGTGATGTTTAGTAGACTCTGCATGTTATATACAAAATATGCAAAGGAAGAGGGTAGAAGGATGCAATCTCTTGATAAACCAGCTTTCTTTGACCATACCAGATCAGACTTGGGATCAGGGAAGAAGCAAATGTGAATTTTCATTTTATACCTAATTTTATAAGGGTTTAATTATTGTTACCATATGCTTATAAAAAACATGTGACTACGGCACTTGGGTGGTTCAGTTGATTCAGTGTCTTGACTCTTGATTTTGGCTCAGGTTATGATCTCATGGTTTGTGAGATCAAGCCCCACATTGGGCTCTGCACAAACAGTATGGAGTCTGCTTGGGATTCTCCCTCTGTCCCCCTCTCTCCAAATAAATAAATAAACTTTAAAAACAGATATGTTTTTAAACATATCTGGGTGGCTCAGTCCATTGAGCATCCGACTTCAACTCAAGTCATCACCTGACGGTTCTTGACTTCAAGCCCCACATCAGGCTCTGTGTCAACAGCTCAGAGCCTGGAGCCTGCTTAGGATTCTGTCTTCCTCTCTGTCCCTCTCCTGCTTGTGCTGTCTCGCTCATTCTCTTTCTCTCTCTCTCTCTCTCTGTCTCAAAAATAAATAAATGTTAAAAAAATTTTTTAAATGTACCTGACATGAAAGTGTACCTAGCACCTGATAGGTATCTAATAATTTCTTGTCAAGTATGAATTTGAACTATTGTCATTATAATAAATAATTTTTTTAATTCCAGAAGAAAATAGTGAAGTTTATGAAGAGGTCTACAAAACAAAAAGCAACTACTCAAAAATAGAGTGAGTTCCTCTCTTTCTTAGCTCCATAGCTAATGGTATTGCTGGTAAAGGAAAACTAGACTTTAAGAAGTAGTCCTCTTCCTCTTCCCTTGACCCTCTCATCCTTAGGATTTACATCATGAGTAGGGATAGCTATTTTAATACTACAATTGTGATGAATAAGAGACTTGGGATTGTGTACAATCATATGCTAGAATATTTAATCATACTGCTTTCTCTCTTAAGAAAACGTCCATCTCCCAAAGTAGAAGACTTTAATATCATGTTAGGAATTAAGTAAGAAGGGAGAAGTAAATAATAGTAAAACTTGCTTCAGTCCTATCATTGCATTTACAGAAAGAAATCAATGGTTATGACTTGACTTGTGTCTTTGCAAGTTAATAAGACTGTCTCTGGGATTTAGACTTAATTTAATATCTAAGAATTCAGTGTTGAACAAATTCATATTTGTTCAAATGGGCTTTACTCGTCAACTTTGGTTTCTGAAGGCACATTGTGGAAATGACAGCAGCAATGGTCAAAAGCAAGAAGTTTGAGGGTTGGAGGGAAGAGTAGTGTTCCATGCTGGGTGGGACGCTGTAGATGTATCATTCTCTCTCCAGCTACCCTAAAAAAAAAAACCCAAAAAAAACAACCCAAGAGCATATTTGGAAGAATTTTAATGATTCACTGCACGATAAATGTACCACTATTGTTGTAATATCAGTCATCAAATAAAAGTCAGTGACCTGATTTCAGGAGCCAGGAATTCTTATATTTCTAGTGTAGTTTGTAAACTATTCTTCCCTAAGTCATCTTCTCTAAAAGGAAGACCTTGCTTCACATATGCAAAATAGAGACCATTTGGGGTGGATAAAGTTTGTACTGATGTATAATTCACTTCATAGCTGATTGGTGTGTGTTCTTTCATATTGGCATCTAAATGAACAAGAAACGCATAGAGGTCGATAAGGCATTTCCTCTCTCTCCCTGGAGTGGGTTGCATTCTGGAATGAGCCTCTTCCTTCTGGAGTACTTTCTCAAATGCCATGTTGTTTATATCTTCGCGTCCCTCTTAGTTTAGGTGGAAAAGAAGCACTTACAAGACTGCAGAAATTCTTCAAGAAGGAAAAGAACAGATTTAAAATGAAGAAAAACAAGTTGAACAAACATGTAAGGTAAAGAATCTTGTGCAGCGTCTCTTCCCAGGAGAAGACTAACAGTGATAGCCTGATAGTTCTACATCCGCTTCTCAGAAACCGTGCAGGGCGTATCAGCAACTAAAGTCGATGGCCTCCTTGTCACCTGTCACCTCTTTCCAATTTGTGAATGAACCACACCCACAGATAGTAATTAGGTGACAAAATCCCTTTGGAAAAAAAATCGATGAAACTGGGTTATAGATAAGGGTAGAGGGGAAAGTCTTAAGCAAAGTCCAGAAAGTAAATTTTTCCTCATCATCTTTGGCATATATCCCTGTTATCACCAGCCATTATGTTATTAATTATGTCCTTTTATGTTTTCTTAGCGCTGTGCTTTTCTGTGGTTTCGTATGTCTTCGCTTCTGTATTCTAATTTGCATCTCTGGAGAGAAGCAGTGTTTAGAGAGGGGAGATGAACTTTGCAGCTGACTGGTTCATGTATCTCAAGGTCGTAGACCTGGAAAGGACCCTCCAAGATTGCCCCACTAATTGCCAGTGTTTAAGAAGGTTACGAGTTCACCAGCAGTAATGGGAGACCCGGGTTCTGGTTTCAGCTTTGTCATTTACTCTGTGTGCACTTGTGGGCAAATCATGACCCAGCCCATTGTTCCTCTTGCATACGAGCAAGGCTGGGCAGTCTCTGGAGACACTTTTCTAATATGTAGGAAGAGATATAGACGTAAATCTGTGTCTTATGAAAGCAGGGGGCAATAAGATAATTTCCCCAAGGTCACCAGATACGTTGGCATGGAATTCTTACTACTCTGCCTTGACGTTCTTGTCCATCATAAAACATGAAAGTTATATGATTTTTTAGTCCAGTTGTCTGCTGGATCTAGATCTACCAAGAGATCCAACAGACTGTAGGGTTCATGGATTGTAGTTCTGACCATGGAAGTAGAGCTCCAGTAGTCAGTTAGACCTATGCACGAAGGCATACTCTGGCCCTAGCAGGTTAGATGCTTCTGACCAAAAATGAGTAGCATGATGCCTGTCATCCCCTAAAACTTTGATCCAGGTGAAAATGCTGATGTTTTTTAATGCAAATCCGATTTCCTTTTTCTTAGAACTATTCAGTGACTCCTTACGACATTTAGCACTAATACCCAATATTTTTCTATGGCAAGTGAATATTTTATGGAAGCTCCCTTCTTGTCTAGTTCCAGTTCTCACTCAGATTTCCTCTACCATCCCATATAAATACCTGACAGATGTAACTCCGCCATGGTATTGGTGCCTCCTTGCTTTAACCATGACATTGCCTTGGTCTGGAATGCACCAACCCTCCTCCAACCTCCTTTGATTATCAAAGTTCTTGTCTTAGAATTTGGTCAAATAGTATCCCTTCTCAGACGCCTTCCCTGAACCCCTCTACCCAGACCCGGATTATCTGTGTCTCCTGTGTCTCCTAACATTCTGTGCGTGTCTTGTAACCTCTATTAATACTCCTGAGAAACCCTTTTTTCTTAGAGAATTGCAGGGTTACAAGAGAAATCCATATTATCTAGTCCAACTCACTACAAAAGCTTCTCTGCAAACTTCCTAACAAGCCAAATACCTGTGCTCGCACACCTCTATAAAGGAGAAATTCACTACCCGCAGAGAAAGATGTTTTATCTTTAAGACAGTCTATTAAGATTTTTTCCTGGGGTGTCTGCATGGCTCAGTCAGCTCAACGACCAATCCTTGGCTTCAGCTCAGATCGTGATCCCAGGGTCATGGGATGGAACCCTGTGTCTGGCTTCGCACTGTGTGGTGCCTTCTTGGGATTCTCTCTCTCTCTCTCTCTCTCGGTCTCTCTTTCTCTCTCAGTCTCTCTTGGTCTCTCTCTCTCTCGGTCTCTCTCTCTTGGTCTCTCTCGGTCTCTCTTGGTCTCTCTCTCTCTCCCCCCCCCCCCCCGCCCCTTTTCCCAACTCGCACTCTGTCAAGTAAAAATAAAACAAGATTTTTTCCCTCGTAAATCCCCTCAGCCTTAATTTTTCAATTAACAACCTATAGATAAAACAGGACAAGACAGAATTTCTTTAATTAACGTTTGTTGAGCTTTTTGATTGAGGGCTCCTCTCTTGAACACCAACTCCTAGTTAACTGTCTTACCTTCAGAGAGAGGTTGTAACAGTGGGAATGTGGCATTTAAAAAGAGTAAGGCTCTCCACCCGCTCTTTCTCTCAGATACACACACTGTCTCTTAGGACAGTCATTAAATGGTGTGGACGTAGGTATAAATAAGCCAAGAGTTAAATGCCACTGGCCTTAGCTGTGCTATGGATTTTACATGGGAATTAGATGTTAAACCTGTTCTCACACCATCTGTTCCAGATGCACCAACTTCCTTATTTTTCTTTAAAGAGACCAAGCACACCTCTGCCTGCAGGTCTCTGCATTGGCTGTTTCCTTTCCCTTTCCCAGAACATTCTTACTCAGCTAACAGTGTGGCACACTCCCTCACTTCCTTTAGATGTCTACTCCCATCACCTTATCAGTGAAGCCTTCTCTGACCATCTTCTGAAAAATGGCAAACCCAGCTCTCACCTGCAGCTCTCCTGTCCCCTCATCTTGCTCTATTTTGTTCAACTGCACTTCTGTCCTTACTTGACAGAGCATAAATATCCTTGTTCTGTCTGCTTCACCCTGCTAGAACCCATGAGGGCACTCATGGTTTTGTGCACTGCTGCATCTCCAGCATAAATAACAGTGCCCGAGACAATAAATAACAACAGTGACAATAATTTATTTAAGAATAAATGTTGAATGAGTTAAATGACCCAGAGGAAGGAAATAGCATTCGAGATTTTTTTTTTAATTTTTTTTTAATGTTTTATTTATTTCCAGGAGAGAGAGACAGTGTGAGCAGGGGAGAGTCAGAGAGAGAGAGGGAGTCACAGACTGAAACAGGCTCCAGGCTCTGAGCTGGCAGTCAGCACAGAGCCTGATGCGGGGCCCGAACCCACAAACCGCGAGATCATGACCCAAGCGAAAGTCGGACGCTTAACCGACTAAGCCACCCAGGCGCCCCGCATTCGAGATTTTTTGTAGCCTCCATTTCTATGATTAAGTAGGAGCTACTGGAGCACCTGGGTGGCTCAGTCGGCTAAGCATCTGACTTTAGCTCAGGTCATGGTCTCACTGTTTGTGGGTTCGAGCCCCCACCAGAGCCTGGAGCCTGAATCCGTGTCTCCCTCTCTCTCTGACCCTCCCTTGCTCATGCTGTCTCTCTCTCTCTCTCTCAAAAATAAATAAAACATTTAAAGAAAAATTTTAAAGTAAATAGGAACTACCATCACTGTGATGCAACTAAAACAGAGGAAGGAAATTGGTGTTAAGAAAGGCTTCGCTGAGCTAGGAACCCCTGAGTGGAGAAGCCAAGGAAGTATGCTAACTAGGCATTGAGCATAGGGGGGTGAACTGCTTCATGTGTGTTCTCTCTCCAATTCTCACAATACTCACAATGTGACAGAACAGATAAAAACGGGGGGCTTTGAAAAGTTACGTTGTGTGCACAGGGTAAGTGGATAAGGGCAGAACTCCGAGTCAGATGTGGCTCTCTCTGACTCTGGGGACTGCTGCCCTCTATTCTGACACCACCGGGTCTGGGTGTACAGTCACTGACAGCAGGGACACCGAGTATCCTAAGCTCCCTCCCCTACACACCTTCTTAGGTACACCCATGCTCCTCTACTAGTCAGCCTGTAAGATAGAGCTGGTATGCACTTTAGAAATGAAGAAACTGAGGCGTGCGTAAAGGTGAGCTGATTTTCCTAAAAGTGCTGTTGCTTTGGACATTCCTTTCTTATGTTCTTAACACAGTTTTGTACTTTGGGTCTCCCTCACTAAACCCCCATCTACTTTAGGGTAGAAACTCCGTCTGATCATTTAATATACCCAGCACATGGGTCTGGCCCATTGTGAGTGTCCCCATAGAACTGAACTGAAACTAATTGCTTAACATACATGGATTTTTTTTCCTACCGCACCATACTTCCTTCCATCTCCTTAACTGTGTAACCAAACAATCTACTTAGGCCAAATGTCCCTCTCCCACGTAGCAATTTGCTATCTTCCATTCCCTCCTGGCCTGGAATTCTGCCCTCAGGATATTCTTTTGGCTTATTCCTACATATAGGCAGGGTACCACGTCTGCAGAGGGTGGTTCTCTTTCACCACAATGCATGTCCAGGCGCACCTCAGAGATGTTGTGGGTTGGGCTCCAGACCACCACAACAGAGCAAATGTTAACAATAAAGTGAGTCAGATTTTTTGGTTTCCCAGTTCATATAAAAGTTGTGTTTATACTGTGGTCTATTAAGCATGAAACATGTCGTAAAAGTGCACATACCTTAATTTACAAATCTGTTGCTAAAAATGCTAACCATTATCTGAGCTTTAGTGCATCATAATCACAGATCACCATAATGAATAATGAAAAAGTTTGAAATAGTTTGAGAACTACCAAAATATGATACAGAGACATTAAGTAAGAAAATGTTCTTGGAAGAACGGTATTGATAGCCCTGCTTGATGCTAAGTTGTCACAAACCTACCTGTCAAAAATGCAGTGTCTGTGAATTGCAATAAAACAAAGTGCAGTAAAACAAGGTACACCTGTATTTGATGGGCATCTTGGAAGATCTGCAGGTGAAAACTGGATCTTGTGACTGGATGGGGCAGAGCCTGAAGCTGTCTACTTAGAGAAGGGAATATGAGTGGTCCCAGGGATACATAGGCTCCTTTTCAAATGGTGGTGTGGAAGCAGGGGGAAAGGTTGATCAGAACAAAGCTACAGGAAAGGTTTGCTTTGCATCTTTGCCTAGATGCATTTGCATCAAGAAACCTGGTCATCAATATGTTATTTGAGATGGATCAGCTAATCTTTCTGAACCTGACTTTTCTCCTTAACCCTTTTGTGTCTTTTGTCAATCAACAGTGCATTTTCCATTTCGCTGCCTGATTTAGGTAAGTGACATCAACTTACTACTGGCACAAAACTACTCAGTATTGGCATATTCAGGGGCAGGAAAAGAGAAGTAGTAATCCTTCCTTCATTCCATATTTAATCAAAGTTTGACACATAAAGATCAAAGACAACATTTTATCCAACAGGATTACTTACTTTGTGGAAGATGAGTAACATTTCTCAAGTGCCTACTATTTACCAGGCCTCTTAAAATCCTAGAAAAATAGTATCTTTTTAGGGAGGCCGTAGGACCTACATCCACATGTCTTGAGTGATCTGGGATTTGTACTCAAGTCTCTCTGATTACAAAGCTGTGCATTTTACATTATACCACACAGCCTCTTGTAGAATCTGACGGTCAAATCATCCTAGTTAAGACAGAAGTTGGACCTGTTCACATTGTAGTACACATACTAATTGAATCAAAGATGGGTCACTGGAATATTCTTGGCTATAAAAACAATACACAGATTAGCACATTGCCTCACACACAGTATGATCTCAGTACATGTTCAGTAAGTTGAATCTGCCAATAAAAGAGGGCCATGTGGTGTTTGTTGGTTTTTGTTTGTAAGCCTTAGCCATGGTGGTACTTTGATTTCACTCTGATTAGGCAACTCAAATGTATATTGTATTCCAGAAATAGGAGTTTGCTGTACTAAATAACAAGTGAAGGTTCTATAAATCAACCTGGTAAAATCATGGGTCCCCTCAAATTTCCTTGGTCCATGTAAAAATCCAAAAAGCCAACTTAGAATAGACATGCATTGTACTCCCAGTCAAATTTATGAATAATCAAATGCGAATTATAAATAATTATACTAAGAAGGTCTCAAATTCATTCAAGTGGCAAATCACTTAAACATGGAGTTCTATGTAGAGCAGCAAGAAATGTGACTATCTAAACTGAAAATGTCTACTTAGAATTATGCACTAAGATTGAATTTTATGCTAGATTATTGTAGAACAGCAGTTACCAATGGTTTGAGATAAAAATTAAGGAGGAAAAAACATGGATGTTTTACTTAAATGTCTTTTTCCAGAACTTTGGAAAAGTCCTCTTACTGTTCTCAAAGTAAAACATCTTTGCCAAGTTCCAGGATGATGGGAAACTACTCTAAAGATGAGCCTTTCAGCAACTCATATTTTCTGAAAATATGCATGAAATTAAATTGAGACAAATATATACATATGTATTTGAGATACTGGGCAGCCACTATTTAATCTCTCAATTGACTTTCTTCCAAAATGGAGATTCTTTTTGTTCTTTTATCCTTCCAGCCTGTCTGTATTCTGGGAGCAGATTTTGATAAAACAGACATGGGGATGGATGTACCTAGATGATTGGGTATTATGGATAATTGTGGATAATTTAGAAGGCCCAGAAGTTTGCATCAGTCATGCCTAATAATGGACTATTTTGTTCCCGTCCTGATCCTAGAACTTAGGTCTCAGGAAGGTATTATTTATGATAACGTGGATATAAATGAAAAGGAGTCAAGGTAAGTCATTTAACCTCATTGGTCATCCCTTCTGATATTTAACCCATTTCCTGGTGCTTTGTTAAATATAGTAAGAGGGCCACCTTTTCAGAGCCTTAGAAACTAGATGAAAAGTCAGATTCTGATGTCCCTTCCCTCGCTAAGAAGGGAAAACAGTGAATAACGTAGATGATCTAATAGTAGTAGGTGATTCAGAAGTCACTAGAGTTTTGGAATCTGTTTCTTATCTTTGAATCTAGAGACGTGAAACTCATTTTAATGCAACATACCCTGATTTCATAACCTCCTATGTACAAGGTAACACAGAGGATAGCAAGCAGTATTTTACAGAACCTCTGTTCTCAAAGACAAAGTAACCATCTATCAAGAAAGAAACCATGCTGAAACTCGATGCCCACTCTCTAGCTCCTTGTTAATCTGTCCTTTCACTCTCAACTAAACGACTGCAAATACAGGTCTCCTCTACACATCTTTGATTCATTTAGGGTTCTAATTTTTTGGTACTTATAAACGCTATTGCTATAAATATTCTTATGTCTTCTGTATGTCCAAGAATTTTCCCTGGAGATGCTTAGAAGGGAAGAGAAATGCAGAAGGGAATGCAGATTTGTACGAAAATGCCAACTTGTTTTCCAAAGTGGTTGTGCCATTTTACACTCTTCCTGGCTGTTTGTAAGGGGAATGTTGATCCACGTTTTTACCAACACTTAGCACAGAGAGAATTTTGTGGATGTAAAATACTAAGTGTTGAACCCCTTTTAATATTCATATTCATCTTTCCTTCTATAGAAGACCTGTCCATACCTTTTCTTTTCTCCTATTGCGCTGATGGTCTTTTTCTTTCTTATTTATAGATTTTTCATGCATTCCAGATACCATCCCTTTGTCAGTTATATATGTTGTAGACACCTTCTCCCACATTGTAGCTTGACTTCACAACATTGTTCCTGGTCTTCTAATGAATAGAAGTTCTGAATTATAATGCGTCTGAATTTATCAATTGGTTATTGTCTTTTGCTTCTTTTAAAGAAATCTTTACCCCAAGATCATTTTCTTCTAAAACTGCTGAAGTTTTTGCCTTTTACATTTAAACCTGAGATATATCTAGAACTGATTTTTGTGTTTTGGTACTATAATGAAGTAGTGATCCAATTAAATTTTTTTCCCATGTGCATAAATGGTTAATTGAATAGTTCCACCTTTCCCCTGGATGTAGTGTCATCTTTGTCATACCACACTTCTATCTGTGTCTGAAAGTCTGTGTCCAGGCTCCCTATTCCAGTATCCTTCCCATGTTAATAGCCTGCTGCTATGAAAAAGTAGCTAATAAGACTAGTACACTACAGGGGTCCTGGATGGCTCAGTCAGTTAAGCATCTGACTTTGGCTCAGGTCATGATGTCACCGTTCATGAGATCGAGCCCTGCATCAGGCTCTGTGCTGAGAGCTTGGAGCCTGCTTGGGATTTTCTCTCTCCCTCTTTCTCTGCCCCTCCTCCATTTGTGGGTTTTTTTTTTTTTTTGTTCCCTCACTCTCTCTCAAAAAGAAATAAACATTAAAAAACAGATATATAAAATAAACTACCCTGAGAAAATAGTTGCTATCAGGGTCTTGACATGTTTTAAGACATTCATGCCTAATGTACAGTCAAGTTCTATCAATGTTCTAAGTGTACTTTAGAAAAATATGACTTCTCTGTTTGGTACAACAATCAACATAGGCTCTTTAAATCATTCTCTCATTAAAATCTATAGATTTATGAATTTTTAGATGTTTGACCCATCAATATTTGAAAGAAATAGCTTGAAATATCACCCAAACATGGTAAACTTGTCAGTTTCTTCCTAAAGTTCTATCATTTTTTGTTTTATATATTCTGAGGCTCTTTTGTTAGTTGCCTACAAAATTAAAAATACCTTATAGTGAACTGACTGTTTCTTATACGGTAGATGTCTCTATCTCTAATACTATTAATAATACAAATAATACGGGGCGCCTGGGTGGCTTAGTCGGTTAAGCGTCCGACTTTCGCTTAGGTCATGATCTCGCGGGTTCGTGGGTTCGAGCCCCACGTCCGGCTCTGTGCTGACTGCCAGCTCAGAGCCTGGAGCCTGTTTCAGTCTGTGACTCCCTCTCTCTGACCCTCCCCTGCTCACGCTGTCTCTCTCTCTCCTGGAAATAAATAAAAATATTTAAAAAATAATAATAATACAAATAATACATAGCTCTTTTTGGGGTCAGTAACTGTTATATACATTTAATATGTATTACTTCACTCAATCATCCCAACAATCCCATGAAGTAGATATTATTATTATACAAACATTTCAGAAGAGGCACTAAGGCATAGAGGTTGTTACTTGCTCAAGCTCACACAGCTAATAAGTGTAGGAACAGGATTCAAACCCGATCCATTAGTGAAAAGTTACTACTATACAGTGTCGTATCTCCCAGTGCTGTTCGTTCCAAATGTCTAATTTGCTTGATATGTATCTACTAGAACTTTAGTTAGGATTTCCCTACTATATTTTTAATCCTTTAATGTTCTGTTTTCCATAGTCTCACTCATTGGGTCTTGAATAAATGCATAGAGCTGCATTTGGCTTTTTAAAAAAATCCAATATAAGAATCTGTCTTAACTCCTACCTTGACCTTGGCATAAGGTTCAATCTTATGAAATACTGTGGTGCTGACACTAGCATTTTCCACAGGACAAACTTGCCATTTGCGCTTGCATACTGCTTGCTGCTGTCTGGTTTCAGCTTATTTGGTGGGGGCTTTTAAGGTACTATGTGCAGTACTTACTCATAAACAGTAAACATAAACAGTAGCAATTTTTTAAAACACTTGTATCTAGTAGGTTTGTACTGGGAGGGCCCTTTCATGATACTCTTCTGCCCTACTGCTAAATGACGAAGTCCAAAACTCTGAGCAAAAGGACAAGGTAATCAGAGTTATACTTCAGGAAGAGTCAATGGATCCTTCTGCAGAATGCTTTGGAGAGAAAGTATGAAGTAAAACATATATTAAAATGTCATTATAATCACTGGAGTGAAAGATGATCAAATATTTAGGGTGGCAAAAGAAATAAAGGAGAGGAGAGATTTCAGAGGAGCACTTAAGTGGATTCTGTTAAACCGTGAAGTCCTCTAGTGGAAACCACATCTTCATCTCTCTTATCCACGTCCTAATATAGCACTTAGATGATGGCAGGTACCCAAGGAATATTTTGTGAATAAATGATGTTTACCAAATCAGCCCTATCAAATTCTGACCAAGATCTTTTTCATGTGATAGAGTAAATCTTCTGTAGTTTGGCTTCACATAAACTAATTATTAAAGGCATTTGTAGCAGAGAGAACACTAATGGAAATTAGCAGAAGGGAAAGGGAAGACAATACCTGAATTCTTTTTTTAAAAAAAAATTTAATGTTTGTTTATTTTTGAGAGAGAAAGAGAGACACAGCACGAGCTGGTAAGGGACAGAGACATACAAGATCTGAAGCAGGCTCCAGGCTCTGAGCTGTCTGCAGAGCCTGGCACAGGGCTCAAATCCACAAACAGCAAGATCATGACTTGAGTTGAAGTTGGATGCTTAATTGACTGAGCCACCCAGTGCTGAAACCTGAATTCTTAAAACTTGGCTAGTTTTCTTGTCACACCTTGGTAGATAGGTATTAGGTTGAGGAGAAGCCTAAATAGCTCTAGGTTAAATTGTCACTAGATATTCCAGACCTCTGCTTTTTATTTGCTTTTGTTCAATAAATTGTCTCCTAGAGATTTAGCAAGGGAAGGAAGAAGAGGGGGATATTGAAAAGGTCACTGGTATGGCTTCTACATCATGGCACCAGTGAAACCTGTGGCATATCCTCTTCTCTGAACCTTAGTTTCTTATACGGTAATACAAATCCTCATCCTGCCAGATTCACTTAGCTAATTAGATCCCTAGAAAAGCTAAAATAAACTGACAAAGGGACAAAGAGTGGGCCACAATGTTCACATGGCTAGCATGGATAGAAATTGGTATGCCCTCTCTGAAAGGATAACTTGGCAAGATGTATCCAAAATGCCCACACCCTTTACCCAGTAATTCCACTTCAAGTAATAAGCTCTGGTTAAAAAAAAAAAAGGAAACATAAAGAAAAACATTTATGCATAAAAATGTGTATCTCAAGAGTATTTATAAAAAGATGTTTCAAACCACCCACCCAAATATTGAAAAATATAGTAATCTGCCAAGTATACGATAGTACTCAACACGACCTTTTTACATTATATGCTAAATATATACTGAAGAATTTCTAATGACACGGAGAAGTGCTTATTACACTATAATAAAATTGAAAAATAGATTGCAAAATTGTATATATAGTATGATCTCAATTCACTTTTTAAAAGTGCTTGCCAAGATGTTTTAAAGGAAACTTAGATGTCTTGGAGAGGTCAGATTATGCTTATTTTGTCTCCTTTCTACATCTTCAAATTTTTTAAATACTCCAAATTGTAGCAGTGCTTGCTGTGAAAACTACATTCGTTAACATGTAAAATGCCAGCACAAAACTTGACACATAGGTCCTCAAAAAGTTTTAGTTCCTTCTATGAAACCCTCCCCCTCCCTGCATCCTTTTCTTTTTCTTTGAATGATCTTTGTTAAAAAAAAATTATTACTGAAAATTCCATGAAAAAAAAATAGAATCTTATAACGAACCCTCATGTACCCATTACCCAGCTTTAAAAATTACCAGTTTATGGCCAACTTTGTTTGTACTGTCACCTACCTCCCAATCTCCAGTATTTTTTAAATTAACATACAGTATTATATTATTTTCATGTGTAATATAGTGATTCAACAATTCTATACCTTACTTAGTGCTTACCATGCATGGTAAGTGTACTTTTAACCTCTCTTACCCACCCCACCACGCACCCACCTCTCCTCTGGTAACATTCAGCTCTCTAATAGGTAAGAGTCTGTTTTTCACTTTGTCTTTTGTTGTTGTTGTTCATTTGTTTCTTAAATTCCACATCTGTGTTAAATCATATGGTGTTTGTCTTTGACCTATTTGACTTAGCATCATACTCTCTAAATCCATCCATGCTATTTCAAATGGTAAAATTTTATTCTTTTTATGGCTGAGTAGTATACCTGTGTGTGTGTGTGTGTGTGTGTGTGTGTGTGTGTGTGTGTGTGTGTGTGCACGCATGTGTGCATACATGTTTTTCACACTACTTTTTGTTGTGGTTACATACCATTTCTTTATCCATTCATTTATCGATGGACACTTGGGCTGCTTCCATCTCTTGGCTGTTGTAAATAATGCTGCAATAAACATAGGGTGCATCTGTGTTTGTTGAATCAGTGTTTTTAATTTCTTTGGGTAAATACCCAGTAGTAGAATTACTGGATCATATGGCAATTGTATTTTTAATTTTTTGAGGAATCTCCATAATGTTTGCCACAGTGGCTGCATGAGTTTGCATTCCCAGTGACAGTACATGAGGGTTCCTTTTATCCACAACCTCACAAACACTTGTTGTTTCTTTTGTTTTTAATTTTAGCTATTCCAACAGGTGTAAGGTGGTATTTCGTGGTGGTTTTGGTTTGCATTTCCCCTCTGGTGAGTGAGATTGAGCATCTTTTCATGTGTCAGTATGTCTTCTTTGGAGAAACATCCGTTCTGTCTTCTCATTTTTATTTGGATTGATTAGACCATCTACTGTTTTAATTCCTATAGCTTTGTTAGTATATTTTGAAATCTGAGCTTGTGTTACCTCCAGTTTTGTTCATCTTTTCAAAATTGCTCGGGCTATTTGTGGTTCTTTGTGGTTGTATACAAATTTTCGGATTGTTCTAGTTCTGTGAAAAATTGCTGTTGGTATTTTGACAGGATTGCATTAAATTTCTAAATTGCTGTGGGTAGTATGGGCATTATACAATATTGATTATGTCAGTCCATGAGCATGGAATATCTTTCCATTTGTTTCTGTCAGAGATTACAAGTCTTTCATCTCCTTGGTTAAGTTTATTCCTATTTGTTTTTTGTGCAGTTATACATGGGATTGCTTTCTTAATCTTTCTGCTGCTTCATGAATAGTGCATAGAAATGTAACAGACTTTGGTATATTGATTTTGTGCTCTGTGATATTACTGAATTTATTTATCAGTTCTTATCATTTTTTGGTGGAATGTTTTGGGTTTTCTGTATATAGCATCATGTCACCTGCAAATAGTGAAAGTTTTACTTTTTTCTTACCAATCTGGATGCTTTTTATTCCTTTTTCTTCTCTGATTGCCATGGCTAACATTTCCAGTATTCTGTTAAATAAAAGTAGTAAGAGTAGATATATGTGTCCTGTTCCTGATCTTAGACGTAAAGTTCTCAGTTTTTTACCAATAAGTTAGGATGATGTCAGTTGTGGGTTTTTCACTTATGGCCTGTATTGTGTTGAGGTATGTTCTTTCTAAACCTACTTTGTTGAGGGATTTTATCATGCATGGATGTTGTACTTTATCAAATGTTTTATCTGCATTGTTGAAATGATCATATGGTTTTTATCCTTTTTCTTGTTGCTGTGACATATCATGCTGATTGATTTCTGAATATTGAACCATCCTTGCATCCCAAGAATAAATTTCACTCCACCAAAAAACGACTAGAACTGATAAATGAATTACTAAGATCAGAGTACAAAAGTGAATTTTAATGTATTGTGGGATTGATTCAGTGTGCTAATATTTCGTTGAGGCCTTTTACATCTATTTTCATCAGAGATATTGATCTGAAGTTCCCTTTTTTGTAGTATCTTCATTTGGTTTTGGAATAAGGGGAATGCTGGCCTCATAGAATGGATTTGGAAGCTTTCTTTACTCTTCTGGGTGGTTTTTTTTTTTTTGATAGTTTCAGAAGAATGGATATTAATTCTTTGAATGTTTGGTAGAAGTCATCTGTGAAGCTATCTCGTCTTGAGCTTCTGATTTTTGAGTTTTTTGTTTTTATTTTTTTAATTACAGATTCAGTTTCTTTGCTAGTAATTAATCTGTTCAAATTTTCTGTTCTTAAGTTTTGGTAGGTTATATGTTTCTACAAATTTTTTCCATTTCTTCTAGGTTTTCCAATTCATTGGCATATAATTTTTCATAATATTCTCTTATAATCTTTGGTATTTCTGCATTGTCATTTCTCTTTCATTACTAACTTTGAGTCTTTTAGGAGTCTAGCTAAATGTTCTTTATCAATTCATTTATCTTTTCAAAGAAGCCCCTCCTGGTTTCATTGATCCTATCTTTTTAAAAAATTTTCTATATTATTTCTGCTCTAATATTTATTATTCCCTTTCTTCTACTAGTTTGGGGTTTTCTTTGTTCTTTTTCTACCTCCTTTGGGTGTAAGATGAGGTTATTTATTTGAGATTTTTCCTTTTTTTTAAATTTTATTTATTTCTTTCTTGTTTTTATTTTTTCAAGTTGGAAACCTTTTCCTTTTTTAAAATTTTAGTTTATTGTCAAGTTGATTTCCATATAACACCTAGTGCTCATCCCCACAAGTGCCCTCCTCCATGCCCATCACCCTCCTCCCCCCCCACCCATCAGAGACTCTAGTATGCTGAGAACTGAGAACTGATGGGTGAGATTTTTCTTGCTTTTTGAGGTAGGCCTGTGTTGCTATAAGCCTCCCTCTTAGAACAGCTCTTGCTACATCCCAAAGATTTTGAACCATTGTGTTTTCATTTTCATTCTCTCCATATATTTTTTTTTTCCTCTTTTGACTTCTTGGTTGACCCATTCATTGTGTATTAGCTTGTTATTTAACCTCCATGTATTTGTATTTTTTCCAAATGTTTTTTTGTGGTTGATTTTCTAGTTTCATGGTGTCTTAATCAGAAGAGGTGCATACTATGACTTTGATCTTCTTGAATTTGTTGAGACTTGTTTTGTGGCCTAATATGTGGTCTGTGCTGGAGAATGTTCCATGTGCACTTGAAAAGAATATGTATTGTTTTGGGATGGAATGTTCTGAATGTATCAGTTAGATATATCTGATCCAATGTGTCATTCAAAGCCACTGTGTCCTTAGGGATCTTCTGTTTAGATGATCTGTCCATTGATAGTAATTCAATATTACTAACAATTACTTGTTATTATCTGCTCTATGTATTTGGGTGTTATCATGTTGGGTGCATAAATATTTATAATGGTTTTATCTTCTTGTTTGATTGTTCCCTTTATCATTATACAGTATTCTTTGTCTCTTGTTACAGTTTTTGTTTTGAAGTCTATTTTGTCTGATAAAAGCATTGCTACCCTGGCTTTCTTTTCATTTCCATTTTCATGATAAATGGTTTTCCATCACTTCACTACCAATCTGCAGGTTTCTTTAGGTCTAAAATAGGTCTTTTGTTGGCAGTATATAGATGGGTCTTGGTTTTTTTTTTTTTTTTTAATCTATTCTTTTACCCTGTGCCTTTTGATGGGAGTGCTTAGTCCATTTACATTCAAAGTAATTTTTGATAGCTATGTATTTATTGCCATTTTGTTATTTCTTTTGTGGTTGTTTTTGCAGTTTTACTCTGTTCATTCTCTTGCTCTCTTCTCCCAAAGTTTGCTGGCTTTATTTAGTGATATACTTGGATTCATTTCCTTTATTCTTTGTCTATTACTAGTTTTTTATTTGTGGTTACCATTTTGTTTATATATAGTTATCTTTTCCATATAGCAGTCTATACTTTGTTGATGGTTGCTTAAGTTTGAACCCATTCTTTACTCCCTCCCATTTTATGTATATGGTATCATATTTCACATCCTTTTATTTTGTGAATCTCTTGACTGATTTTTATAGATATACTCATTTTAACTACTTTTGTGCTTCCTACTTTTCTTACTCCTACTTATGGTCTTTCCTTTCCATTCAAAGAATCCCCTTTAGTATTTTTTATAGGGTTGGTTTAATGATCATTAATTCCTTTACCTTTTATTGTCTGGGAAATTCTTGATTTCTTCTTCTATTCTGAATTCTAGCCTTGCTAGATATAGTAGTAGTCTTGGCTGCAGGGTTTTTTCTTTCAGTACTTTGAATGTATCATCTGACTCCTTTCTGGCCTGCCAGGTTTCTGCTAAAAAATCAGCTGATAGCCTAATGGAGTGTCCCTTCTTTGTAACTGTTTTCTTTTCTCTTGCTGCTTTTAAAGTTCTCTCATCACTCTTTTTTGCCATTTTAATTGCTATGTGTCTTGTTGTGGACCTCATTGGTTTGATTTTGTTGGAAATTTTCTGTGCTTTCTGGATCTGAATGTGTTTCCTTCCCTATCTTCAGGAAACTTCCAGCTATTCTTTCTTCAAATAAATTTTCTGCCCCTTCTTCCTTCTCTTCTCCTTCTAGGATCCCAATGAAGTGAACGTTAACGCACTTGATCTGTTACTAAGTTCCCTAAGTCTCTTTATTTTTCCCCCTGTCTCCTGTTCAGCTTGATTGCTTCCCATTACTTTGTCTTCCAGGTCTCTGATCAGTTATGTTGCTTCCTCTAGCCTACCCTTTATTCCATGTAATATATTTTTAATTTCAGTTATTGAGTTCTTCATCTCTGATTGGTTCATTTTATGTTTTCTATCTCTTTGTTGAGGGTCTAACTGGGGTCCTCCACTCTTTTCTCAAGTCCAATATCTTTATGACCATTACTTTAAATTCTCTACCAAGCATACTACTTATTTCCATTTTGCTTAGATCTGTTACTGGTTTTGTCCTGTGCTTTCATTTGGGACATGTTCCTGTCTCCTTTTGTCTAACTCTATGTGTCTGTTACTTTGTGTTACAAAAGTTAGGCCCATCTCCTGCTTTGGAAATTAGTGGCTTTATGAAGAAGAGGCCCTACAGTGCCCCCTACAGGGTAGCGTTCCCTGCTCACCAGAACCTGGTGCTGCTGGGGTCTCTCTTTTTTGTGTTGCATGAGCCTTGCTGCTGTGGCTGAGGTGCATTTGCCTTAAGTCCAGTCATCTGCAATGGCTCTCTACCTGTTGTAGGCAAGGTTTGGTCCCTCTATTATTAGGGCAGACTGGGGCTGCCTTGGGTTTGAGTTGACTCAGACCAGGCATTTGCTAGAGATGCAATAGTACTAAACTGCAGGATAGTTTCCCTGTGTTGTCCTGAGAAGCTTGCTGGTGGACAGGGCCTGCAATCATACCAGATGTGTGCCTCCAGCCACAGTCTGACTGGTGTGTATGATTATTTTCCCCTCTTGGAGCAGGAGTCACTTTGCAGTGTGCTGGGCCCTGTTGGGTCTGCTTACACACTGTCAGGCTTGTGGTACTGCTTTGGATAGGTTCTAACCAAGTGCATATTGGAGATACAGGTCAACAGAACAAGGCAGGGGTGGGTGTGGTGCCAGCAATCTGCCCTGTGTGCTGTGAGAGGGGACCTACAAACTCACAGGCCTGGTTGTAGGGGGCAGATCCACAGAAGTGTGTGGGGATGGGGAAATTGGTGTTAGCAAAGTAGTGTTCACAGCACTGGTTCCCATAGATGTCAAGTGTGGGGGGAGTAGAGGAAATGGTGACCACCTGCTCCTTTGCTCCTGAAGACGATCCCTGTCCATTCAGCACATGTTCCGAGATTAGTAAACAATTATCTTTCCCTTATACCCCAGCTGTTTTTTAAACTGCTGCTTCTATGTTGTATTCCCTTGGAGCTATTTGCTGTGCTATCTCTTTAAGGAAAAGGACACCGCTTCCTCTAGCCTTCTTGGTTCTCCCAGAGTTGATCCCCCTGATTTTTAAAGTTACAGGTGTTAAGCCTAACTGAATGTAAGAACTCATGAAATTTGGCCCTCTAGATCTCAAAGCTAAATGTTTTGGGCCAGGGGTGGGGTGGGTTCATCTTCCCCATGCCTGGGGTGTCTGTTTCTTTCCTTGCTCCTTGCCTGCAGCATTCCTCTCTCCTGTGTATAGTCCTGAGGGTCTGTTTAGCTTCCTACAGAGACTCTGCCCTTCTGAGCCTCTTCAGTATGGTCTCTTCTTTCCATTTAGCTGTAGAGAATCTGTTTTGTCAGTCTTCAGATCATTTTATGGGTCTTTTACACTGATGTGGACGTTACCTAGTTGTATCCATGGGACCAGGTGAGCTTAGGGTCTTCCTACTCCACCATCTTCCCTGGCTTTTCCCTGCATCCCTTTCTACTAATGTTAAACACTAGTTAGATTAGTCTTGTCTCACGGTAATGCTTAATATTAGTCACGTTTTAAAGGCAAAGAAACTGAGGCTCAGAAAGGGAAATGTGATTATAAGCAGGTTGATCTCTTGCTTCTGGTTTCAAATTTGGATCACCTCACATCAGAGATGAGCAAACTATGGCCAGTAGGCCAAAACAGCTGGCTACCTGTTTTGGTAAATAAAGTCACAATGGCAGAGTTTACTAGTTACCACGGAGATGGTATATAGCTTGCAAAGCTTCAGATATTCACAATCTGGCCTTGACACAGATTATCCAAATATACTTCTAGATGACATTTTAAATTTTTTGTAAGCATAGTTGTCCAAAAAGTGCTGAAATTTCCATATGTTTTAGTTCAGTCTTCATCTACTTGCTCAAAATATTTTTCTCCTCAGAAATGAAGATAAACTAAAAACCTGGAAGCCCAAATTTTTGATGGCAAAGGAAAAGAGAGAGAAAAAAGGTGCTGAAGAATCTGAAAGGTAGGTACAGAGGCGCATTTACATTACAGTTTATCTGCTGAAATTTATACCTCTTACTAGCTGTGTGACCTTAGGCAAGTTATTAAATAATTTGATTTTCAGGTTTCTCATCTATGAGAATAATAGCACCTATATTATAGTATGTATAGTTGAGAAGATTAAGAGAAAGAATATGAAAATGTAAAGTGCCACACACATTTATTTTCATCATCACTGTCCATACTTTTGATGGATAGAGAGTAAGGAAAGATTTCAAGCTAGCCTTTATCAAATGAAGAAAAAACTTCGCCTTCTTTTAGGCTGCAAAAACTTTTCCTCTGTAGATGGAACTTAAATAATATACCAGTTTGAACTCAAACTTTGAGAAACTGTGATCACATAACAAGATTAATTTCCCTAAAACACAATTCTAGCTATGACTACTCAAGTGTTAGAAATATAGTTTAAAAAGTATATTTTAACTCCAGATCTAACCATCATTCATGTGATTTGAGTTCCCAGAGTTGGCTGTTGGAGGAGGTGATGTTTTTACTGTCCCAGACAGTTACTGTATGATCTGTGCTCTGGTCTTCTCAAGGGCACTTTAATCTATGTCTTGGGGAAACCCTTGTCTAGTCACTGAGCTGGGAACACTGTGTGGTTTGTCTGCTCTGGGAAACCTGTCTAGAAAAGTACTGTAAGAGCATCCCAAAAGAAAGCAGGCATGTCTCCACCAAATTTAAACTCAGAGGGATGGCATAAAATAGCCATCTTTGGGTTTGGACTTGATGTAACTTTTCCCAAGTTCAAAAAATGTATTCGGAGACTAGAAAAAACATCTCTCCACCTCAACTTCATACTTTTACTTACCATAGCAAAAGAGAATTCCAAGAGAGAAAATATCAGTGAAATTGTTGACACCCCCTCCCAAAAATGTTTAGTATTTTAATGTACACGTAAGTCTTTCCAGGAAACAATTTTCTGGTGCTTCTTTATTTCTTACAAGCAGTTGATATTATAGTTTACTTTTATTTTCAACTGAGTAAATTTTATATTGCAGCTATTAGGGCTACTATATTCCTACAGATTGATGTATCAATTTCTAGGTCCTTTATTTCTACCGTAACTTTTCTACCAGTAAGAAGTGTTTCCTGCATTAGTTCAACCCTTTTATTGTTCTTTTTTATTATCTTTCTGAATTAAAGATGACAAGTTCTCAGAGAAGTTGAGGAAGGATAACCCAGCTATAAAGGCATAGAAATAGCCCACCTTCCAAGATGTTCCAAGGTGGAGACTTGGTGTGTGCATATGTGTGTGTGTATGGAAAATGTAGATTGGGGCCTGATTAGAAAATGCCCTGTGTACCACACTAAGGAATTTGACTTTATCTTATGGGCAATAGAGACAGATCAAAGATTTTAAACAAAAGATGACATGATCAATTAAATTTTAGAAAGATGACTCTAGAGATCGGTATGCAGATAGATTTGAGGAAGGAAAGGTAAAAAAAATGGCATTTCAGGCAACAAATGAAATGTGGCAGTGGCTGTAATCTTGGGACAGAATGAAACAGATAAAGGAGACATTTCTGAATAAAACTAATATGACCTGCCTGATTTTTTTTCCTTCTGCCAATAAATACATTAAACCGCTAAAAAGCAGCACCAATTCCCACCCACACGAAGAGCAGGAAAGAGGAAATGGGAGGAGTGAAAGGTGTAATCAATCTCTGCTGTAGGGTTATCTATCCTCTTTTATGTGCATATTTTGTGGCAATTTGCTTTATTTTCTTAATTCGCTTCTTCTCCAGAACAATTCTGCAAATAGGACAGTTCTCTGATAGAAACACATAAATTTATGATTTTTGTAAACAAGTTGACTATACTTTGAAGTCTGATTTAGAGAAGTTTCTTGTTAAATTGTTGATTTTATTCTAAATTATCTTGGTATCCACAAAGAAACTACAACTTTTTAGTTAAAAGGAAAAAGTAATTGGTAATACCCTGTTCAGTTGTTCTGAAACTCTGCTCTAAGTGGAAATATATATATATATATTTCTATACACACATACATATATAGGGCTATATATGACTTTATATAAACAGATACACACAGAATTATACCTGAATTTATCCTGAAGCAGAATGAGTTTATAGATTTGGAAACTTAAAGAGTTTATTATGGTACGTTTAACCCTATCTGCATTTGTCTTGCTACTTTATCTCCCAGAAATTTCTTTAGAACAAAGAAGCAAAACTTAGAAAAGATCAGGATGGAAAAAGAAGAAAAACGTTTTAGAGAAAAATTTGAGGTATGTTCACCTCTGAAGGTAAGAATTTAAAGTGGAAATTCCTAGCCTTTAATATTGTTAAAGATTCTACAAGAGTTGCACTTTTGCCTCTGGGATCGATACCCATCACTAAACAACTGATACTGCTATTTCTTGATACATTTCTATATGATCATGCCTTTGTACATTCTAGCTTCTCTGCCTGGAGAAACTCCTGAGTTACTCTTTAAGGCTCTGTTCAAATGTCACCCACTCTGCCTTTTATACGCATATCTGTTGTAATACTGGTCAGTTATAATATAGCCTGTGTCTCCGTGTATTTTCTGAACTAAACTGGAGTCCTCGCTGAAGGAGAGATTTTGTCTCATTCTTTGTTTCCCAGGTCCTAACATATCTGGATACACAGTGTTCGGTGAGTAACTGATTAGATGTATAAATGAATAGCTAAATGGGTGAATGAAGGAAGCAGTATCTGAAGCTCCATGATGACTTCTGTCATTAAGAATCAATGGAGTATTGGGGCGCCTGGGTGGCTTAGTCGGTTAAGCGTCCGACTTTCGCTTGGGTCATGATCTCGCGGTTCGTGGGTTCGAGCCCCGCGTCGGGCTCTGTGCTGACTGCCAGCTCAGAGCCTGGAGCCTGTTCCAGTCTGTGACTCCCTCTCTCTCTGACCCTCCCCTGCTCACGCTGTCTCTCTCTCTCTCCTAGAAATAAATAAAACATTAAAAAAAAAATTAAAAAAAAAAAAGAATCAATGGAGTATTCCCTTAATTCCAAGGTTCAAATGGACCTCCCTTCTGATACCATATACTGTCAACATGAGAGTTTATTAAGTTAAGAAATATTGAATAGCCTCCCAGGTCCCAGATACTGGACTGAGAAAGAGAATGTGTGCATCCTGCTCAGAAATGATCCCCATTACCAAATAGATAGAGATTAGGCTTCTTGACATGGCATGTAAAGCTCTTCATGTCATGACTTTTGCTGGTCTTTCTGATTTTATTTCCTGCCATTCTTTACCTGGTACTTCATGCTTTGGCAACACACTATGCATAGTTCTGTCCTCAAGCCCTACTGTTCCCTCCTGTCGGCATTTACTTGTTCTGTTCCAACGGTCTGGTATGTTCTCGTTACTTTTTGCCATCTGTTCATTTATCAGCTTTCAGTCAAGTCATCTCCTCTCCTCCAGGAAGACTGACCCACACTTGCTTATTAAGGAAATCACTCTTCCTCTGTATACCTCTGTATTTGAGCTTATATTATTGCAATTATGTGTTCACTAAACTATGAGCTCTTGGAGGACAGTTATTTTTATATTCATCTGTAGAACAGAATAAAATTACCTTTGTAAATGTCCAAAAATGTTTTTGGACTGGATTTAAAAAAAAAAAGAATATACGTGAATCCCTCATAGTAACTCCTGCTTTTTAAATTTCTTTATTTAGAGAGTCTGTGTGACTGGAAAATAGGGGAAGAGCAGGGGAGAGAGAAGGAATCTTAAGCAGACTTTACGCTCAGTGTGGAGACTGACTCAGGGCTCACTCCCAGGAACCGAGGCAAAATCAAGAGTTGCGATGCTCAACTGACTGAGCCACCCAGGTGCCCCAATAACTCCTGCTTTGGACCAAAGCTGCTTAGTTACTATACCTAGAAACTGATATGAAATTACTGCAACTGTGATACTACTAGTTTAGTTTAAAAAAGTTGTTTCTAAATTTTAATATTTTTTTAATTTCTGAGAGAGCGTGAGCAGGGGAGAGTCAGAGAGAGAGGGAGACACAGAAACAGGCTCCAGGCTCTGAGCTGGCTGTCAGCACAGAACCTGACGCAGGGCTTGAATCCATGAACTGTGAGATCATGACCTGAGCCGAAGTCGGACGCTTAACCGACTGAGCCACCCAGGCGCCCCAAAAAGTTGTTTCTAACAATTGTTTGTTGGAAAGACCCCATATTCCATCTAGTACTTTTCTAACTATACTTGTCACTGTCTTAGACGGAACTGAAATTCCCATCGTCTGATGCGTATGATTCTATTCCTTATTACCTGTGGTGGGTTTTCTTATATCATTAGAAAAACTATGTGCCATTTCAGTTATTTTTATTCAGCTCAAATCATAGAAGATTAGTGCCTCATCTGTGTTATGCACGGAGGGTACAAAGATGAATAAAACTGTCTTCCATTTTATAAGACCGTATGTTTATTAAATGCTGTAATAGGAGTATATACAAAGTAGTACAATTAAACAGAAAATTACACTTGGCAGTCATAAAGTCTTCATGTGAAGTGGTTAAGAGAAAAAGATATTTCAGGCAGAGAAAACCGTATGAACAGCGAATGGCCTGCAAACATAAAAGGTACATGGTATATTCAGGATCATCGTATAGCTTGATGTGGCTTGACAGAAATGGAAGCATGAGAAATGATAGTCTGCAAAGGACCCTGAATGTTATGCTGAGAAAGGTGGATCTTATTGTGAAACCACTGAAGAATCTTTACGACTTCACAGAAAGGAAAGTGAACTGATCAGATTTTTGTGTTAAGGAATCACTGTATTCATAGTAAACAATGGCCTAGAAATCAGGGAGGAAGGTCAGAAATTGAGTTTTCTCATCAGCTTTTTTTCACAAATGCCTGTTTTTTGACCACAGAAGGAGAGTGGGAATTGACCCCCACTCCCCATTCCAAGTACTTTATATATAAGCCCAGAGAGGAAGGGTAGAAAGAGTGGCACCTAGGAAAGCAAGGTATATAAGAACATTATAAACTCTAAAGCACGACACAGATTTTTCTCTTTCCCTCTAATTTTCTTAAGCTTATCCATTCCTGAGTTTGGTGGTAACTTTAACATATATCCATGAAATTTCTTTACACCCATGTTAAGACCTCTCATCCACCAGAATTCATTCTAGTACAATTAGGTAACAGGTGTGAAAACACTTTGAAAAAAATGTAAGATTGTGGCATTTTACTATTATATTTTCCTATTCCCTTAGATGTTATTTAATATCTAGCCTCTTGATTATGTCCTCCATTAATTTTGTTAGAATAAAAACGATGCACACAGTCTGATTAGTAATTTCTTGTTTCAGTATGATAAGGAGATTACCGTCATTAACACAGCAGTGGCGTGTTCCAGGAACTCAGGAAATGGAACGTTTGATTTGCCAATAACCCCGGGAGAAGAACTGCACGTCATTGACACCACTGAAGAAAATCTAGTGATCTGTCGCAATTCCAAAGGCAAATGTAAGTTAATGGCTTATCACCCAAAAAATTTCAGTCACTGAGAAAAATCTCAAAGCATTCTATAACTTTGAGATTAGTAACAGTGATTTCTGTTTCTATAGATGGATATGTACCTCTTGAACATCTAGATTTCAAGTAAGTGGTTTGATTTTATACTATAAATCATGAATCCTAAATACTTAAGAGACTGTGTAGGTTATCCAAGGAAAGACTACCAAATTTATTTAAATTCAAGAAAAGTTTTAAGAATTACTTTGCAAGAGACTTGATTGTTGTGTTTCCGGTTATCAAACTTCTCTACAGAGCATAAGAATCCCAAACTGGATGGGAAATCTACCACTCCCTTTCTGTCTTCTCAGGCATCAAGGTTGGTCACCTTAGGAAGATCAAGCTGCACCAGTAAGGACTAGTCTGAGATCTTAGTCCTGCCTCGCCTGTTTCAGTTCACACGTTGAGTGGGATGGTGGGATCTGTGCAATCGGAGAAGAGAAAAACAAATCCTCCACATTTAGATGTTGGTTTTACTCCTAAATGGTTATCTTTCAATGTCTGTTTCACTGCTGGCTCCAGAGAATGTGAAACAGTGTGTGTTAGCATGTGAGCACTTACTTAATGAGCCCTAGCCAAAGTGAGAAACCGTGCCTGATGGCACGTAGGCAGCTGTGCAGATGGTTAGTTTGCTCCTAATATTAGTATACAAGTGTTGATAATTCCTAGATGTTGTGCATTTAAACTGTGTGGAATTTAATTCTGAAAAAGTAAATAATGTAACCAAGGTCTTTTAAGTGCTCAGATTTAAGATATCAAGTGTAATTATGGCTCAGTCTTTCAAAAAAATCAAGTGTCCTTCTGCTTTGTCAACAAAATCAGACAAATGCTATTTAATATTGGCTTATTTGGGACTGCTAAAAAGCAATTCATTCCCAAAGGAAGAGCCTAAATATATTTTACACAGTTAAATATATATGTGCTGTCAGTTTAAAACACCCTGCCATCAAAAGGAAGAAAAATAATTAATTCTATGCCTGAATACCTATTCAAATAGAATTAAAGGGGGAAAAAAACGTGGAGCTGTAAATAACTGTTTTTACGTGGTGTGCACTGCCTGTCCATGAGATAAAGTCTATGTAGGCATACAGCTGTTTTAAGTGGCTTCTTTAGCCCTGAAAAACTAAACAATTTTGCTCCATTGTTTACACAGGCTGAGTCTAGTTTTCAAGGATGTAATGGAATTTGTCCCATGGCCTAATTCTTTACACTGTGAAACTATTTTTTTAAGCGTCCAGGTTCTTTTACCATGTTCCAAATGGCAGTCACCAAGAAAGGCCAAGCATAAAAAGTATTCATAGGGGAATCGGTGGCAGGGTAGGAAGACTCTAAGCTTGCCTCATCCCGTGAATGCAACTGGGTAAGTATCAAACATCCTAATACCCCAGAAACAAATCTGGAGACTGGCAGAACAAAGTCCCCAAATAAGGGTGGAGAAGGTGCAGAGTGCCAGAGACACGGCTTGGGAGAGATGGATCGTGGCCGCTACAATGGGTAGGGCCACCTGCAGGACTCAGGAGAGTTTTGAGCAGCCTCGGAGCCAGTGGCAGCAGTGCCAGAACACACTTAGTTAAAACGTACCACAACAGCGAAGAGCCACTGCAGACTACTGGCCTGAAGGATAAAGCAGCTCAAGCACACACTGGTGACCCTCCTGGAAGTGCCAGGTCCTGGGAACACACCACTGCAGGGCACTAGAGGACCCCTTCTTCACAAAGCTAGTAACCTCAAGAAGAGGACACATCGCTGACTTTCCTAACCCAGAAATAGGCACAGAGACTTGGAGAGAAGAAAGAACAAGACCGGCACAGCTGGAAATCTAATCTAAGCAAAACAGATACAAGTAGTAACCTGCCTGATGGAGAATTTAAAGTAATGATCACAAGGATACTCATGGGCCTTGAGAGAAGGGGGAGGCTATCAGTGAGACCCTTAACACAGAGATAAGGAAGAACAGCAGAAATAAAGGGCTCAATAAGTGATATGAGACTGGTAATCTATTTCTGCTTGGATCCCCCTGAATTGCATCTGCTGCTCCATGAGAGGCAAGCACAGCCCTCTCGCACACCGTAGAAGATGAGGCTAAGTATGGCCTGTGGGCAAGGAGGTAAGTGAGACAGGCTGAGCAGATACCTCTCCTGCAACAATCCTGTACAGAGGAGTCAGAAACTCTCAGCTCTGAGCCTCACTTTCATCAGGAAAACCAGGCTACTCTGTCTCCCTGTCCCTCCCTGGCTCACATACTCGCAAAACTAAACAACACTCAACCTACTTCACAGTGTTATTAGGCTGTTATATTATTGTATTAACATAAGTAAAAGTGTCCTAAAATTCTTAGTATACAATACTGTATAATTACTTTAATACCTGGCCTTTTCTGTGGTTGGAAGATGTTAGAAACAAAAGTAAGATTTAAATGTCAAAAACAAGACTGGAAAGAATGGCTGGGACATTATAAGTAAACGGAGTATTTTCTGTGATTTTAAAATATAAACCATTATTCTAATATAAGCTAGTACCTAATTACTGCTTCTATCCATAATCAATTATTATGCATCTTGTTCACAAATTTCAGCCACACTTCCATTCTTTAACTCTTACCCTTCAAAATAAGTACATTATTGATCTACGAGGTTTAAACACTGTAACTAACACTTCAGTGATATCAAAGCAGATGCCCTCTGTCTCCTAGAAGCCCTAACCTAGCATAAAACCTCAACAGAAATTTTTTATAAAAAGACAACAGCATCCCAAAGTACTTGACCTTAAAGGAGGCTAACCCTGGCACACTCAAATTCATGGACAGGCCGCCAGCCACCTAGAAGTCGGCCCCAACAAGCCCTTCCCTTCCTCCTCTAGGGTTCCTCTGTGAAAACGCTCGCTTTTCCAAGAGGACATAGCTTTCTCCTGAGCAAGCCCTCTCCCACGCATCTTCAGAACTTTTAAAACATAGATTCTAAGGGAAAGAACACAAAGCGGGGAATAAAATGAATACGTAATAACAAATTCCTAAGAAGCCCTTCTTTGGGGACAAAAGAGTAGGGATATTACTTTTTCACCGGCTTTAAACTTCCTACAATAAGCATCCATACTCCTACAATTGAGGAAGCAAAAGAAAAACATTTTAAGTTTGCAGATTGCCATACAGTATTTTTCAGATAGTGCATTTAGATAAGTAGGCTCACGTCTACATTGTTCATTCTCTATCCTACACTGCCTTTAGTGTAAAATTCTATTGTTTTTACACTGAGGTCCTTTCCCTTCCTATTCTATGGCTGTGGTAAGCAGATTTTTTTTCCTCTGTCATTTGTATGCCCTAGTGTCATTCCTGTAAATATGTGACTTGGCAAAAGAGGCTTTACAGATGAAATTAAGGTCACTAGCCAGTTGACCTTAAAATAGATTATCCAGGTGAGCTCACTTCTCATCATAAGGGTCCTTAAGAAGAGGAAAGCAGGAGAGATTCAGAGCATGACCCTTCCCCCGGCCACCCCAGCCCCATTGCTGGCCTTGAAGATGAAGGGAGCCACAGACCAATGAGCAATGGTGGCCTCTGGAAGCTGCAAACGATCGCTAGCCAACAGGCACCCAAGAAATGGGACTGTAGTCCCACAGCATCATGCACCTAAATTCTGCCAACAATCTGAAGCAGCCTTGAAACAGATGATTCCCCAGAGTTCAACCCTACCAGTGCTTGTGTGACCTTATAGCACAGCCTTGTGTGACCTGAAGAAGCAACACCAAACTTCTGACTTACAAAACTGTAAGATAACAAATTCATGTTAAGTCACTGGTTTGTAGCAATCTGTCATGACATCAATTGAAAATAATACAGTGGCTAAAGTTAGAAACTAAAATGTACGACAAAAAGTGGTTATGAAATCATGGCAATCTTTTCCGTCAACAGCTCTCTCTATAACTATTAACTGATGTGTAGAATATTAGCTTAATGACGGAGCAGAAACAAAAATAGCTTTCACATTAACCAGAGACTTTAATTTGATTTTGTGAAAAAAGCTTATAAGCAATCAGGCTACTTTTCTCTCTTGTGTTTGTTACCTGTGAGGACGCACAGTGCAAATCGAATCAGGGAGCATCCAGAACTATGAACTGGTGTGTAGTTCAAGAGGACAGCTTCACCACGTGGTTACTGGAAGACAGAGCCTTGTCACTAATCATTTCACACCCACCAAAAATACCTAACAAACAAAACTGAAATTTTAATCTATAGTTAATAAAACACAAAAACACTCAAAGTCAGGGCTTTTTTTTTCTTCCTAAAGTCATAAAAAAATGATCCCAACTTCAACAGTTTTAAAAAGATTTTTAAATATGTTACCAAGTGCTTTAACAGGTGAATGTGTCAATGGGATTTTTCTTTTTCTTTATCAAGGACAGGCTAAAAAAGAATGAATACAGGATACTCTTTAAAATTTTTTTGAATAAGAGCCAATCTTGTATTTTCTTGATTGTCATGGTCACAACCTAATGGCTATCAACTTTCAGTTTTATTTGTTGCACTCAAAACTCACTGTATATTTCAGCATACATGACAAAGAACACAGGAATTCTTAAAACATTATTTAGATTACTATGCTGAGAGTTCACAGTTCTCTAACAATTTTACATTGAACACACAAATCATTATACAACCATACATATTTGTGAACAGTCTTGAAGGAAAGCTGTATTTTGGTACATTAAGGCAGAGTCAGCCAACATTTTAAGAAGTTCTGAATATCTGTTGCCACAAAAGACAAGTTCAATATTTGAATATTTGATTATTTTCAAGAAGTTTTAAGTCACTTAAAATACCAGAATTTGTGAAACTGTGGTCTTAAACATTTTTTTCTTACCACATAAGACTTACCTAAAATCAAGATACTCATCCTATCAGTATCAAAGATCTCTATTAAAAAAAAAAAAAAAAAAAAAAAAAGAAGGGATTTACCTTAAATAGGGTGATAAACCCTGTATTGAAGCGAGGGCCTTCAGTTTCTCACACGTCTGTGAGGTAGGTTATTGTCCACATTGTGTAGATGAGAAAACTCAACCAAACTGAGAATCAGATTCCATATTAGATTTTTGTTCTTTGTTCTGCATTATTTCTTGCCTTTACAAACATTTTAAAGGGCTGAAATATAAAGATTGCTCTTCAGTTTAAAAACAGGAGAAAGTAGCCAAAGTTTTGCCAAAGTGACTTAAAAAGTGAAGCAACATGAAAGGAATAGAAAAATACATCCAGCGAACAGCTTCTGACAGGAATAGGGTAAGGCCTGGCCACAAACAGGCAAAAGCAAACAAAGTAACCATTTGTGGACGGCAGATCTAAGGAAAAAGGAGAGGAATTAGAAAAAAAAATAGTTCAAATTTTTGACCAATTATTACTGTTCCACTAATTTGAGAAGGCACAATTAAGGTGTTTTTGTTTACAACAATGGATCTCTTTCTTTCTCCATTCAGGAAAATGTTATCTAGAAGGATGGCCTTTCTTTTTAACAAAACTAACCGAAAAGGGATCTTTGCTATGAGAAATAAGTGCTGACATTAGCAGCAAAATATTATGCAGTTCTCCTTGGATAGAACATTCCTATTCCTCCTTGAAATTCTAAATCAATACATGGTAGTTAACCTTGAAACAAACGTACGAACCTCAAGATTCTATTTACGTTCAGAAAAATTTCCACGCTAGAATATTCTACAAATACTTAAGCTTTTGTCCTGGAAAGAGCATACTACTCTAGGGTTTCCTTAATTGCACTTTAAATGTAACTGAAATTTACCTACCTTGCTTGTCCAAATAATCATAAGCTACTTCCCTAAGATCTAAACTGCTTTAGACATAATTACTACCGAAAGTCACATCGCAGTCACGGCTGCAAACTGGCACTGCTGTACAAGGCTGGCAGTAAACAGGGACACTGGCTCTCACGTTAATACCAGCCCACGGTCTGCTTGCTAACTTCGAGATCCAGCCTGATTTTTATCAGGTTATGGCTGAAAAGTTTAATTAAAGCTCAACCCAGTATAGACTGTGAGTGCTGCTGGTCTTCATGCTCTTTCTGTTCACTAGCATCAAATGCATCATGATTATATGTGGAACAGCTAGTAAGGATGCCAACAACTTGCTTAAGGAATCTATCATTTTTAAAGCTCATCAAACAAATTACGTTTCAAAGTTTTGTTAAGATTTGGGAGAAGATCAAGCCAATAATTAGGTAGTTTGTGAATATAAACAGTCTCTATGAAAATAGTGTTTATCACCTAAATACACATACAAAATGAAAAATTATCAATCTGTATATGAAATTTAGGCAAGCCTAATTCAGATAACAGTCAAAACCTATGATAATTTAAGTTAGGGGCTGGAGCTACTTTTACTTTTTATAAAGATTGTGCTACAAGAATCCTCTAAATAAAATTAAAGATTCATGCCTAAAAGTTTCTTCAGTGTTTTGGAAGCACCCTCAATAACTCAGAAGTATTTTAAAATATCAATATGCTAATCATAAATACTTCAGGTAATTGTATTAGTACAATCAACCAGTTCAAATAATTTAAGAAATATTCAATTAAGACTATTTTATGTCACTCTAAGACTCGAAAGCAATATAGATCTGTATTTATCTATGACTCGGCTACTCAGATGTTTCAGTGAGTCAGACTGTTCTCCCCTGGAGGTTAAGTGGCAACGAAACAGCAGTGATCATCGCTCAAAACTTGTATGGCATTAAAGCTTTGTGAAGAGCGCTGTGGTCCTGCTTCCTCATCTGGAAAATGGTTACCTCACAAGGTTGCTGTAAGGTATTAATAAATAAGTTAATAGACATGGTCTCAGAATCTAAAAGTCACTATAAAAATGTACCAAACACTTCCCACACTTCAAATTAGTACTATTTTGCCTACGCTAGTTACACATGATGTTTTGACATGTTTGGTTTTCTGGATGATTTTTGCCATTTCTATTCCAGAGGGCAGCTGTATTAAAATTTTTTCAAGTATTTGCCTTTAAAATACCTCACCGAACAAATACAGAACACTCACACTATAAAATCTCTAAATATATAAAAAGTGAACACTAACACAAATCACATAAAAAAAGGCAAAGACAGAACTTTAAAGCTCAAAGGTACCTCAGAGGCCTTTTAGTCTATTCCTCCCACTTTAGAGGTTACAGACTGAGGCCCAACATAGGTGTGACTTACTAACAGATTGCACATATCCCTTATCCAGAGTTCCTAATAGAGCCTCTGAGAATTATTAAGTTACATTCCCTATTTAAAAAGTCACAGAATGACCAGGTAAAGTAATACCAGACTGAAAAGGTAGAGATCTTTAAAAACAAAGATGGACAAAACTGTGAAGATGTTTAGCATTTAGATATTGAGGTTTCACAGCCATTACCAGGATTTAAATTCGTAACCAGTGAATAGACAACGATACAGTGTCTGTGGTAGGCACGGTCTACGCTTTTTATATTTTATCCATTTATCCATATTTTATAAATGGAAGATACAGTGCTTATCTGTACAGTGCTTAACTGAGTAAACTGCACAATAGAAGTAATGAATTCAAATAGTCAAAATACCTGTAACCATTTTCTATGATTTTCTCAATTATGTCTCATCTAATATAAAAAACCAATTTATGCTCCCTGAGTACAAACTGGCTAGAGAATAAGAAAAAGCAAGCCCACAATTATGTAACTGTTATGGGAACCCTATTTGCAGAAAATGGAGAATTGTCTGGACTACATAAACCCAATTCCCTGACACAGAAATACCATTACTTCTGATTAATTTAGGCTCCTAGATTTTTCTTATAGAGGACTAGTATTAAGGAATGTGAACACTTGAGATTACAAAAGTATTTCAAAAGTTTGTTGTTCAAAACAAAAACCCACTTGAAATAGTTTGCCTATCTCCCTACTCAATGAAAGATGTTATCTGATTCCTACATTTAAAGATATCAGGAATTAGATCTAAATATGGTGTCCTATATAAAAGCATTTAGAGAATGTTCACTGACTACACATTTTGAAAGGGAGAATCGAGGTCATGAACTCACTGCCCACAGGGTCATCAACAGTCACTAGTCTCGTAGGCCTTTTTTTTACAAATAATCTTAAGGTTTTTTAGCTATCCGTTCAACACAGCACAGAAGAAATTTTGCTCCTAAACAATACCACAACCTGATTAAGAAGATCAAGGTGCTATGAAACACATCGCACACATACAAAATTCTATGTAGTCCAGCATTTGCTCAATGATTTTGTCCACAGGTTAAATAACATGAATTTTTTCTGATTTTGAACCATATTCTCTCCAACAACTGATGAGAAAAAGATATCTTAATTCTATTCTTAACTACTCTAATTTTAGCAACCTGGGACAAAGTATTTTTCAAAATTGCCTTTTCCCATGGGATATTAAGTTTAACAGATAGTTATATTACTTTGGGCAAAGCAGGGTTAAAGTTAAATGGTATTTTTTTTTTCACTGAAGGATGTTTCAAAGTCTTAATGCTCATAATCCATTGCCATCCTCAGGTAGGAGAGTGGCCTGTGACATTTTCCAAACTTGCTCAATGGGCTCGTTTTTCAGCAGAGCATCTCAAGGGAAACACTTTCAGAGTGCTACTGCAGAACCACATGGAGTCCATTTCCATGATGTGATTAAGTCTTTATAACCTAATAATAGAAGCTCTCCTCCAGAATCTTAACTGGAAATTCTTCCCACCCAGATCTAACTACCACATACCACATCTACAATTAACTAGCTTACAAGACTGAAATGTGGGAATTGAGCAATTGATTCTTTCCCTCTTCCTGCTTATTAGCAACAAGAGCTTCCCAGGACAGTGTTCTAGCCCCTATTGGGCTGGACTGAGCCTCCTGAAATCTTCTCTATAGAAAACAATTTACTACGCCTTCTAGAGTCACAGAGTAGCTGTACTTTAAAAACTTGAGCATACAGGAATCAAAACTGCAACCCTGGTTCTCCTCAAATTCAACAGGTAACCATCAAAGTGTAGGCATTCACAAATACTAGCAAGAATGAGAAAATAGCAAATATTTTTAATTCTCAATAAACGTGATAAACATCCATATAAAATAATTTTGATATGACTAAGTTTTTAATATCTGACTTACAAAGCTAAAATGCCACTGTAGTCCTTGCTGCTGTTTCTCCACCTTCAAAATTCTTAGGGATTTTGTCACTGGGGCTAGGACTCATCAGATTAATTCCTCACTTCTAAGGTCATCCCATTCATAATCAAGCAAATGTTATGAGGTGGCCCTGTTTTCCCAAAAGAGGTATTTACACATTTGGAGAGGCCAAAATTATGCCCTATGCGTAACGCAGGTCAGACTAATAACAGCAGGACTGCTTTCCCTATAAAAACTACAAAAAGTACCCTTTGTTGCCACTAGATGGCAGCCTTTCAAAGGCTTAAATTTAAAACAGTTTAATGTAAACCCACCCTCTTTCCTAAACTGGCAAAGATTCCTTTCAATTTAAGTCAGATTTAAAAGTTCTTAACACCATTTTTAAAAAGTTCTATAAACCAATATGATGTGACACACTGCAAACTCCTGACTCAAAACTACTTAAAGACAGACATGCTTATCTTCCATAAACACAAGAGAAACTTAGCCTAACATTTTCATTGGCTTCTTGATAGAAAACATCATTTTTGGCAAAGAGTAACCTGTTTTCAAGAGCTTAATCTTTCCTAGGGTAACTCAGGTGAATGAGAGTGTTAATTACAACATATTAAACAAAGGAATAGATAAATACAAATTAGATAAATTACACATAATTTAAAAATTAAATACTTTCACTAAAACAATATAAGCAATGAGCTATTATCTACTCTGCTGTATATAGGTTTCTTTTTAATCTTGAAAAAATAAAACCTGCACAAGGCAAAACAAAGAACCTGTTTGGTTTTCCTTTAAAAGCACTGGTGTCTGAATACATATATGTATATATGTAAACAACACATTTATTCAAGAGAGGGTTTGGTTTTTTGTTTGTTTTTTTTAATGTTTCAGGATTCCCTACCCTAACAGCCTCAACAGTGAAGGTCAGAGCCTATTAAGCTTTGGAACTATACAAAAGCCCTTAGGGCCAGAACAATGGTTTCAAACTGGGTGGCTAAAACCAAGATACAGAACAAAGAAAGGGACCCAGAAAAGCTGTAAAAGCTAAGTCAGTCAGCCACTAAGAATCAAACAACAAAGACAATGGTGGTAGGAAGGTTGGGGAGGAGACCAGCTGCTATAACAAATTTGAACTTCAGATGAAGAATGAGCAGTGTGGGATACAACAGGACAGACAGAGAACTCTCCACCACCACATACATTAAGTCAAAGGTAAAAGTTCTCTCTTAAGGGACTGTTGATGTTTTGTTTCATTTAGCTATTTTATCATGCTTGGTAAAATACAAAAATAAATAGAGCCAAAAATAATCTGAGGAAAGTACTTCTGAAGGCATGTTTTAAAATGATGTTAAATTTTTTAAAAAAATGATAATGTTTATGAAAAACACAAAAGTTGTTGCAATTCTAGATGTCCCAATACTGAGTAGAACGTTGAAGGTTCTTAAGATAAATATATTATTCAAGGAAATCTCAAAGCCTCTAGCTGATTACAGCTGTTTTTAAAGAACCTGGAAAAACCAGTTACCTGTTTCAGGACCACAGCCCTTCTGTTAAAACACTAGGCAGTATTTGCAAAAACTAAAGCTTCTAGAAGAACTTAGTTTCTGAAATTTGGAGGACAAGCCTTTAAGATTTTAACATTTAAATACTATCTTACTAACTGCCGTATTATTTTTTTTAATCTTCTTGTGCAAGAGAACAGGGTGCGTAACCACAACTTAAAGCCTGCTGAACTTTTTAGGAAGTAAACTGGATTTACCTACATTAAATAGTAAAGCAAAAAGTTATTGCCAAACTATCCTTTGATGAGACGGTTCACCAGTGAGAGTGTATTAATCATCTATAGTGAACTCACAATTTTAAATTAACAATAACCTTCACCAACGTTAACCTATTAAAGGTACTGCCTATGAATTTATCATAGGCAAACAGAATTACAGATGTCTACAGGTAAATAAAATGTCAGACTTTTTTTGTTTTCAGTAATTCAATGGCATTGAGTGTCCCTTGGAAATATTCATGACTCTCAATCAGTATTCCAGAGTATGTGATATCCATAAATAAAATAATAATTTCAAGAATATATCTGATTTTCACAGTGCAATAACAGAAAGACAAACTAGAGAAACATCAACGGGCTAAAGTAGTGATCAGACTGGCACACATTTCAAAAAAATCCATGGTGTGGCTGCCTAGGCGAGGTGACACTGAAGACAGTGTGCTTCCTGTCAAGGAGCCAGAAAGAGAGCCAGAGAGTGAATGACTCTCTGCTGTTACAGAATCAAAACTCGATCTGGGTCTATGTAAGCCAGCTGCAGAACAGGAACGCTGAGGTGTTGAGGAACCGGACCTCTGCTCCACCACTTCATCTGAAAAGAACCAAAGAAGAACAAATTACATGAAAGGTGTAATGTCTGAGCCCTTCCATGAAGATGCCACATTCAAAATAGTAAGTAAGCAAATGTGAACAAGCTCAACTTAGTGGGTGTCATGTTTCAGAGTCTGGGGAGCAGGGGTGGCTTTCCTCCCACAATCATAAAAGACATCACTAATCAATCATGACACTGACACAGTCAAAATGTCACCCCTAAATCCTTCTGTCATACAGTATTTGGCATCAGCCTTGTAATCAAATTGATATCCCATAGGAAGAAAGCACATCCTTGGAGGATTATTTTCCTGCAGCATATCAACAAAAGGTATCACTAAAAAAAAAAAGTTGCCATCATACAGTGGTTCTGAACATTCAGTGCACACTGTGACTGCCTGGAGGAGGGACAAGGAAAATCTTGTTAAAAATGAAGACTTACAATTTCCCAGGACTCACCTCTAGAGATTCTGATCTAGTAGATCTAGGGGTAGTTCCCAAGTATCTGCATTTTAATATGAATGCTGGGTAATTCTGATGATGATGGTCAGGGACTATATAAATACGGCTATTGGTGGTGGTGGTTCAAGAATAAAATTTAACTATTCTATTGAAAACAACCTCCCCAACTCTGACCTCAGTTCTACTCTTATCTAGCACCTGGCCGTGGTTTACTGTTTTTATCCCACTTGGGCCTCTGAACTGAACAAACCCATTTGGCTCATGAAGGTTTAACTTCTGGCACACATTAAGTACTTAGACACAACCCACAACCACCTGCAGATTCCTTCATCTCCTGGACATCTGGGGCAGACGAATGGGCTGAATCCCAGGAAAGACCATTTGGCCAACCAGGGTGAAGGAGGCTGATAAACAGGGAAGTGTAAATATTACAATCCTAATGGTAATAACATATGAATGGGGAAATATGACAAAGAACCAGACAACATCAGCAAAGTTTAGGTAAAAACTCCTTCTCTACTGTTCCTTACTTTTGCTCCACAGCCACCAACTTCAAGTAATTTTTTTATGCTAAGAAGGCATTTCTTTTGAAGAGGTGCTGAATTAGAGATACTCCAGATGTCTTCAAACCTTTTCATTTCACTTACATTTTTAGTCAACTCTGGATTACTAAAAAACCAGTACAGAAGACCTACCACCATGTCTTTGAGACGATTTTAACATCTTTTCAACTAGTGCCAAGTTTTATCTTCTCAGAGCTCATGCCTGCATAGCTTCCTTACCATCAATGCTTTTAAAGTCCAAAAGATAGCTTCTGTTGTCAACCAGGTAAAGTTGTAAGCTCATTTTCACATAATTGCCAGTCACTGGATTTTTTCTTCTTACACGAAGATGGTATGCATTCACTACCTAAAATGGGAAATCTTTTTTTAAGGAAAAATGTTACAAATAACAAACTAAAAAATATCTTCCTTCTTATTGCAAAGAATAGCAAAAGAAACAAATGAGAGAGATGGGGTAGAGTAGGAATTCTGAATGACCTTTTTTAAAATACATATTACATAACAGCTTGGTATTTACTTAATCTCTACTGATAGTACTGTCTGTACAGAGCAACTGACACTTAAAGGGAACATAGAGATTATAGAGTGTCTAGCTTTCATTCGAGATATGCCTCCACTCTAAAACATCAACAGTAATTCTGGTTACCCAGCCTCAACTTAAACATTTCTGCCTATTATTAATATGGAGTAGAAGGAATAGAAGAGAACCAATATGTTAATGGTTTGCATTGGGCAGTATATACAGGTACTGTCACAGAATTTAAGTATTGCAATAATACTTCTGTGAGGAAGTATGATTTGCCTTTTGAAGATAAGAAAACTACAGCTCAGAAAAAAGAGGATTCTGGGTTTTCAAATCATCTATCAAATTAGTTTCAAGTTTTTTCAGTATGGAATTTTAAAGACCTTGATGTCTCTCTTTCAAATGAATTGCTTCAGATATGTTTTTAAATGATTTAAGGAAATATCATTTTGCTTATTCATTTCATGTTACAATAAAATGAAAAGGACTAATTTTTCAAACATGTCAAATGCATATATGCATGGTGCATTTGAATGTTTTTCTTCTTCCTTTAAAAATATATTCATAGTCTTCAACAAAGAAACAAGAGTGAAAAAGGATACTGAGATGGAAAAAAAATGTTTTTCCCTCAACACAGACTCAAAGAGAATTGCAATGAATTTGAGCACTAATTTGAAAAAAGGAAAACTAAGGACTGAGAGTAAGAAAAATATACCATAACTAAGGATTAAAAGCACTAGACAAATAAAAGAGATTTTCTCAACCTAGAGAAAAGTATTTGTTAACTAAAGGAATATATACTGATGGTATCATTTGTATTGACCACTAACAGCTGTAACAAGTGGGGAAAAAAAAGAAAAGAGAGCAAAAAGTTAAACAGCTTCGGTGAAGACACATGACTTTTTATTGCTATGATGCAGGTGGAAATAGGTGGGCAATTTTCTTGGGTGATTTCAGGTTGATTACTTACTCCTTCTTGGCAAAGAATGCTAGTCGCTAATTCAAAAATATCAGAGGTCCCCCACACTAACAACTCGTCATCCTTACACTTTAGTTTTGAATGCACGTGGCATATTAATGGGGAAAACAGGATTTATCATCCAGAAGCAACACCACCACTATATTTGTATCTAAATCACTAAATCAAAAACAACTTTTTTATTGACGCTAAGAACTCAACAGTTCCAAACAGCTTACAATACAAAAACATAAACACAAAAAGAAAAAAAAGAAAAAAAAAAACCTTTTACAAATGATCTTAATATACTGCAATTTCCTACCTTCCATTCAAAATCCAGCTGTTTCATAGCTCGGTAGACTTCAGCCATAATGTCGTATGGTTTGCTTTGACTTCTGATTCCAAGATGCCACTTGGCTTTTTTCACAGCTAAAGATTTGGGCTTAGTTGTATTCAGTGCATCCAGTGGACATCTTGCTTTAGGGCTGTCTGCTATAAGAGGTGGCATCCTTTCCGGATGAGGTTTCACGCCTGGGGGAATATGCATGGCACTGTCATCCATAAAGGAACCAGTTGGGGGGCTAGAGGCGAGGTAGAACTCACTGGCTTGGTTCATTATTCTCCGATTGTCAATGACAAGATGATAAGCCACTGCAAGCTGGTCTTGAGGGTCACCACTGTACAAACTGTTCATGACTTCTGATTCTGTGCACTCAAATTTTTCACACACTTCTCTCACAGCCTCATCATCAATGACGTTAGCATCATAGGAGGGGTCTTCAGGAAATAAGTAAGTGGGCAAATCTTGTTTAAACCATTCATGCTCTCTAGGAAAAATACCACAATACACTATTGTAAGAACAGGCTTTAGCAAGTCCCAAATAATTTACACAAGGAGCAGTACAATATGACAGAATCAGAAAGACCTGTTCTCTATGTGACCCTGGGTAAGTTAATTGACCCCTACCCTATTCAGACGTAGATATTTGGCTGAAATTTTCTCAGAGGTAAGTAGAACGAGCCTATCACTTCAAAGGAAACAACTGGTAGTGTTTGTTGCCGAGGATAAAGTTTAAGCTTTCAAGCTAAATTTTAGAATTTTATGTAATTTGTACCTGCCTCCACTGGCTTCACAGCTTCCTACTAAAGACTTTGTTGATAACTTTAGAGTGGTAACAGTGAATATGGTTTCTAATAGTGTAATAATGAACAGGTCACCATCTGGAAAATCTTTCTAACTCAATAACCCAGTATTTTCAAAACGACCAACACATGAGGTTACAGAATCATACATGGATAAAACACAAAAGTGACCTGTGGATTTTAATGTAATATAATACAAAAGTACACTGATATCTTTTTTCATTTGGTACTGCAACTAACACGTTAAGCTTTGGCTTAATATCAAAGAAGAATATCCACAACTGCCTAAGACTATTAAAAGCATGCTTCCCTTTCCAACCACATATTTGATGTTAGACTTTCTTCATGCACTGTAATTAACATACAACATACTGCAACAGACGGAATGAAGAAGTAGACAGAAGAACTTAGCCGCTGTCTCGGATTAAGCACAACACTTAAGAGAATCTGAAAAACGCCACTCTTGTTACCATTTTCTTTTTGGTTATTTTTCAGAGAAGCTATTTATTTAGATTAACAAGTAGTAAAGGTACTGCTTTAGCATTATTTTTAAGTGAATTAAATGTCTTTTTTAAGTTTCTCAGCTATTGATATAACCTGCATTAAAAAAACACAATTCTTTGGAATCCTCAATTTTAAGACTGTAAAGGAATACTAAAACCAAAAAGTTTCATAATCGCTCTCCTAAATCTTATTTTCTCACACTTCTGGGCATCTGTACATGATGTAACTACTACCATCCTAGAATATCCCATCCCTTTTCATCGGACTAACATGTACTATTCCTTTGTGCACAAACATTGCTACTGATAGAACTGGGCACTCCCTAAGCTAAATTCAGATCAATATATATTTTACTAGAATGCTTTCCATTGACGGATTGTTTCATTTATGAATATCAGCTAAGTGTATATGATGATGGGGCGCCTGGATGACTCAGTTGGTTAGCCATCTGACTCTTGATTTCGGCTTCAGGTCATGAACTCACAGTCTGTGGGTTTGAGCCCCACATGAACAGCACAGAGCCTACTTGGGATTCTCTGCCCCTCTCCTGCTATCGCTTTCTCTAAATAAATAAATAAACAAAAAAACAAACATTTTTAAAAAACTTTTTGGGGCACCTGGGTGGCTCAGTTGGTTGGGCATCTGACTTCAGCTCAGGTCATGATCTCACGGCTCATGAGTTCGAGCCCCACATCGGGCTCTGTGCTGACACCTCAGAGCCTAGAACCTGCTTGGAATTCTGTGTCTCCCTCTCTCTCTGCCCCTCCCCCATTTGTGCTCTCTGTCTCTCTCAAAAATAAACATTACATCCCCAAAGGCAAGGGAGTCAAGAGCAAAAATGAACTACTGGGACCTCATCAAGATTAAAAGCTGCTGCATGACAAAGGAAACAATCCATAAAACTAATAGACAACCGATGGAATCAGAGAAGATAGTTGCAAATGACATATCAGATAAAGGGCTAGTATCCAAAATCTATAAGAAACTCACCAAACTCCACACCCAAAAAACAAACAATCCTGTGAAGAAATGGGCAAAGATATGAACAGACACTTCTCCAAAGAGGACATTCAGATGGACAACAGACACATGAAATGATGCTCAGCATCCTTCATCAGGGAAATAGAAATCAAAACCACACTGAGATACCACATCACACCGGTCAGAGTGGCTAAAATGAGCAAATCAGGGGACTCTAGATGCTGGCGAGGATGTGGAAAAACGGGCACCCTCCTACACTGTCGGTGGGAATGTAAACTGGTGCAGCCCCTCTGGAAAACAGTGTGGAGCTTCCCCAAAAAATGAACAATAGAACTCCCCTATGACCCAGCAATAGCACTGCTGGGAATTTACCCAAGGGATACAGGAGTGCTGATGCATAGGGGCACATGTACCCCAATGTTCACAGCAGCACTCTCAACAATAGCCAAAACATGGAAAGAGCCTAAGAATGGATCAAAAAGATGTGGTTTATCTATACCATGGAATACTACATGGCAATGAGAAAGAATGAAATCCGGCCATGTGTAGCAACATGGATGGACCTTGAGGGTATTATGCTGAGCGAAATAAGTCAGGCAGAGAAGGACAAATACCATATGTTTGAACGTATAGGAGGATTAGGATTAGAACCTAACAAAGGACCATGAGGAAGAAGACGGGGGAAAATAGTGAGGGAGAGGGAGGGAGGCAAACCATGAGAGACTCTTGAATGCTGAGAACAAACTGAGGGCAGATGGGGTGGGGGGGAACCGGAGGCGGGTGATGGGCATGGAGGAGGGTACTTGTGGGGATGAGCACTGGGTGTTATATGGAAACCAACTTGACAATAAACTATTAAAAAAAATATCAAAAAAACAAAAACAGAGTGGAGCACCACACGGCATCACAGGGAGAGTCTAGTGACAAATTACAATAAAACGAGAAAAACGAGTATTTCCAAAAAAAACGTCTTTTAGTAATTCCTTTGTTAATCATCATGGGTTTTCAAGATATTCCTGGCTAACTAGTCCATTAAATATTAAAAAACTTAATTATCCATCTTGTGCCAAAAAGTTTTAAAAATTTCTCCCAGATGAAGATTTTTGTTCTTGTTTCATGAAAAATGATATAACTTATATTTGAAAATTCTAGAATAAAAATGGGAAGTCTGAAAAAAAGTAAACATTAAAAAAAGTTTTAATAAAAATAAATTTTTAAGGTTATACTATGACAAAAGGACTCTCATCCTCACAGAGATTATATTCTAGCTGTATACAGATACAACAAATGCTCAAAAAAAAAATACACAGTTACAAATGCACAAACATGAAAATCCTGTGATCACAATTCTTAGTGGAAAGCACACTGTAAAATAATATATAAAAGAATGGGATGCATCTGATTAGGGAAGCTACTGAGTGGTATTTAAGCAGATAACAGGATGATCAGAAATCAGCTAAGCAAAGAGCTGGGAAACAGGTATTCCCAGCAAAAGAAACAATACACGTAAAGACTGAGACAAGAAAGAGTTGTGCCATGTTCAAGCAGCAAGAGGACTGAGGCCACTGTCATGAGAGCATGAGTTACAGGTGGGAAGGTCAAAACGTATCAGACATTTCTGACAGCTGGAAGCGGTAAGAAAAGACTTGGGGCCTAGAACCTATACTTGATGAAAATCAGTGAATACAGAGACAGGGGTGACGGTGACCTGATCTAACCTGCATTCTGTGAAGATCATTCTGCTTGTGACAGAGAAACTGAATTGAAAAGACAAAAATGATGATGATGTTGATGATGCTCGTGCAGCAGTCCCAGGGAAATAATGGTATGCCAGGCCCCAAGGATGATACAAAAGTAAATCTTCTACAGCGTCTAGTAGATCTTTGTACAGAACACTCACCGCCTGACATGGTGATGATTATAGGTGTTGATTTTTTTTCTTAATCTTACCTAATAAACTCAGAGCTCCTTGAAACAGCATCATGCCTTACTTAGTTATATTCCATTACCAATATTGTGTAAATGCTCAATAGATGCAAAATATATAAATGATGAATACACTCAGTATGAAAACCAAAATGAATTCATTAATGTGTTTATTTCCGGTATCAGACTAAGCACCTAAGGCTTGATAAAAATGTGAGGTGTTAATTTCTTCAAAAGAAATAGATGTAAGAAATTGTATGTGTAACATTTTTAAAATATCAATGACAAATAGGGAAGATGAGCACTTTCAAATGAACTCCAAAAATTCACTCTTCCATAAAAACATGAAGATTACTAGCAAAAATGATCAAACCGACTCTTCCAGAACTCTGGAAATTAACCAAAAGCCTGCAAAAACCTGAGAAGTATTTACTCAGGAAAACAGCTGATCTCGGTAAAAACAGTGAGATGTGAGACATTTTAAACTGCCCTGTATCTACCTTCCTTTCCCCCATTTCCATGGTAGCCTTGAAAACCAACAGCATCACAATCATGGTAGCCCAGAAAACTAGCAGCCTAACAACTACTAAGGGGAAATTGGTTTAGAATTAGAGCAGAATAGGTTTAGAATTCTCCAAAGTCCTATCCCTATACAACTGTCATTATTTGACATGTCTGGCAGTTCCCTGAAAATCTCCACTTTGCGAGCCTTGTCTTTATCTGACCTGATTCAGAGCTCCCTCACTGCAAACAGCCTTCTCCCTGGGACATTTGTCAAAAACAATCAATGGCATCTGTCTGACATCCCTGCTGCCTAAAGAGGCAGTAAGAGTTGGAGCAAGAAAGAAGCTAACCAAAACCCTTAAAATGAAAAATTGAGGAATAAGAATTCCACTGCGATCTTTGAAATACTCTAATATATTCCTGGGACTCAAGAAGGCCATGTCCATATGCAGGGCTGTATATATGTCCAAGAATTACCCTCATTTCTAATTATTGGCTCACATGGAAGCTCTGTGCTGACAGGAAGGAAGTGAAGACTAAAGCAGAGTTATGAGCTTCTCACTGGAGCAATGAAGACATGTGCACAGCAAAGGCTGGAAGACTCCTTAGATCAACGCATTCCAGGAAAGCTCTAATAATAAGGTGACCATTAAGCTAATGAAGCAGAGATTTCTGTGGCCAACCATGACAAAATATATAAAATTTATGGAACTAGTTCAGTAAAATCACTAAACAAGAAGAGCAGCAGCAACAACATACAAGAATTGCAAACTCTAGGCATACACCCAAAAGAAATGGAAACGTGACCATAAAAAACTTATGCACAAATGTGCATAGCAACATTATTCTTTTTTTTTTTTTTTTTTTTTTTTCTAGGAGAGAGAGAGAGAGACAGCGTGCAGGGGAGGGTCAGAGAGAGAGGGAGTCACAGACTGAAACAGGCTCCAGGCTCTGAGCTGGCAGTCAGCACAGAGCCCGACGCGGGGCTCGAACCCACGAACCGTGAGATCATGACCCAAGCGAAAGTCGGACGCTTAACCGACTAAGCCACCCAGGCGCCCCGCAACATTATTCTTAAAAGCCAAAAAGTGGAAACAATTCAAGTATCCATTAAATGACGGATGAACAAAATGTACTGTATCTATACAATGGAGTACTTTTCAAGAAAAAGGGAATGAAGAACTGATACATGCTACATCATGAAGGAGCCTTGAAAACATTATGCTACATGAAAGTAGCTAGACTTAAAAGGCTACATGCTATATGATTCCATTTATATGAAACTTTCAGAATAGGCAAATATGTAAAGGCAGAAAGTAGATTACTGGCTTCCAAGGGATAAAAGGAGGGGAAAATGAGTAATGACTGCTAAAGAGTATGGAGTTTTTCTTAGGGAATTAGAAAATGGTGATGAATGGGGAGCCTGGGTGGCTCAGCTGGTTAAATGGCTGACTTCGGCTCAGGTCATGATCTCATGGTCCATGGGTTCTAGCTATGCATCAGGCTCTGTGCTGATAGCTCAGAGCCTGGAGCCTGCTTCCAATTCTATGGCTCTCTCTCTCTCTCTGCCCCTCCCCTGCTTGTACTCTCTCTCAGAAATAAATATATGTTTATTTTTAATAAATGTAAATAAATAAATAAATATATGTTAAATTTTTTTTTTTTAAATTGTGACAAATCTACAGCTTGGTGAATATATAAGAACCACTGAATTATACAAGGAGCAAACTTACAGTATATAAATTATCAAAAAATAAATGTTTAAAAATCATAAAAAGGGGAAAGAATTCACATTTTTATTTTTAATTCATTCATTTAGACAAAGGACCATAATTATTTACCATAAGAAAATTGCCAGTTAAAAAGTTATACTCCCAGCTTTTGATTTTCCAGAGTCAGTTTATGAATTAGCTCTATCAAGGGAACCCGTATCCAGAATGTTTATGAGGGTTTGCCCGAGACAGCATCAGTTTATTTCCCATGGGCTACTACACAGCCATCAGAAATTGTTTGTCACTACTATCTGATAACCAATTCGATGCATAACTTAAGACTCAATGAGTTATGGAGACTCCATGAAAATGAAAACACAACCATCCAAAATCTCCAAGATGCGTGAAAACAATTCTAAGGGAATTATATAGCAATACAGACCTACCTCAATAACTAAAAATAAACAAATAAATAAAAGCTCATATAAACCATCTAATCTTACTCCTAAAAGGAACTAGAAAAAGAAGAACAAAGTCCAAGGTGAGTTGGAGCACATAATAAAGATCAGAGTAGAAATAAATGATATAAAGACTAAAAAACAGTAGGAAAAAAAATCAATGAAATCAAGCACTGGTTCTTTGAAATCATAAACAAAATTGATAAACCCTTCACCAGACTCATCAGGAAAAAAAAGAAAAAAGGCCCAAATAAAATGAGAAACAAAAGAGAAGGACTAACAACTGATACCACAAAAATACAAAGGATTATCAGAGACTATTACAAAAAGTTATATGCCAACAAATTGGATAACCAAGAAAAAGTGGATAAATTCCTAGAAAGATACAGTCTTCCAAAACTAAATCAGGATGAAATAGAAAATCTAAACAGACCAAACTAATATACAAAATTGAATCAGTAATGAAGAACCTACCAAAAAATAAAAGTCCAGGATCAGATGGATTCACAGTGAAACACTGAAAGAAGAGTTAATACTTACTATTCTCCTCAAACTTGTCAAAAGAAAAAAAAAAGAGTAAGGAAAACTTCCAAATACATTCTATGAGGCCAGCATTATTCTCATACCAAAACCAGACAAAGACATTATAAAAATAGAAAATTACCAGCCAATATCCCTGATGAACAGACACAAAAATCTTTAAAAAAAAAAAAAAAAACACATTAAACAACACATTAAAAGGATCACTCATCACAGTCAAGTGGGATTTGTTCTGGGGGGATGCAAGGATGGTTCAACATTTGCAAATCAATCACCCTAATACACAAAATCAACAAAACAAAAATCAAATGATCATCTCATTTGACAAAATTCAGTATCTGTTCATGAAGAAAAACCCCAAATAAGTGGGTTCAGAGGGAAAAGATCTCAACATGATAGAAAGCCATATATGAAAAACCCACAGCTAACATCATACTCAATGGTGAAAAACCAAGAGCTTCTCCCCTAAGATGGGGAACAAGACAATGATGTCTACTCTTACCACTTTTTTCAACATAGTACTGGACATCCCAACTATAGCAATCAGACAAGAAACGGAAACAAAAGGGATCCATATTGGTAAAAAAAAAAAAAAAAAAAGTCAAACTGTCACTATTTGCAAATGACATATTATACGTAAAAAATCCTAAAGACTACCAAAAAACTAATTCTAGTATTTTTCAAGAAATTAGTGAAAATTGCAGATACCTACAAATCAACTGCATTTCTACACACTAATAATAAAGTACTAGAAAGAGAAATTATGAAAACAATTCCATTTACAAATGCACCAGAAATAATACCTAGGAATAAATTTGACTAAGGAAGCTAAAGACCATGCTCACAGACTGGAAGAATGAATTATTTTTAAAGTTTATTTATTTACTTAGAGAATGTGTGCGCACGCGCGCGCACACACACACACACGAGCAGGGGAAGGGCTGAAAAGGAAGAAAGAGAGAGAGAATCCCAAGCAGGCTCCGCATTGTCAGCGGATCTCAAGATCGAGGAGCTCATGACCTGAGCCAAGATCAAGAGTCAGATGCTTAACTGAGTAACTCAGATGCCCCAGAATGAACATTGTTAAAATGTTCAAACTACCCAAAGCAATTTTTCACAGAATTATAACAATATTAAAATTTGTATGGAACTAAAAAACACTTCAAATAGCCAAGGCAATACTGAGGAAGAAAAAAAGCTGGAAGGATCACAATCCCAGATTTCGAGATGCACTATAAAGCTACAGTAACCAAAACAGTATGGTACTCACACAAAAACTGACACACGTATCAATGGAACAGAACAGAGAGCCCAGAAATAAACCTATGCTTACATGGTCTATTACTCTATGACAAAAGAGGCAAGAAAATATAATGAAGAATACAGTCTCTTCAATAAACAATGCTGGGAAAATTGGACACCTATATGTAACAGAATGGAACTGGATGGCTTTCTAATACCATATAAAAAATAAACTCAAAATGGATTAAAACCCTAAGTGAGAGATCTGAAACCATAAAATTCCTACAGGCAAACACAGACAATAATATCTCTGACACTAGCCGTAACAACTTTTTTCTATATATGTTTCTTAAGTCAAGGGAAACAAGAGCACAGATAAACTACTGGGACTACATCAAATAAAAAGCTTTTTCAGTGAAGGAAACCATCAACAAAACAAAAAGGCAACCTACCAAATGGGAAAAGATACTTGCAAATAACATATCCAATAAAGGGTTAATATTCAAAATATATAAAGAACTTATACAACACAACATCAAAACAAAACAAAAAACAATTGATTAAAAAATAGGCAGAGACCTGAATAGACACTCTTCCAAAGAAAACATACAGATGGCCAACAGACACATGAAAAGATGTTCAACCTCTGTAATCAGGGAAATCACAATCAAAACCATGAGGTATCACCTTACAATAGTCAGAGTAGCTAAAATCAGAAAGACAAGAAATAGTCAAAGTTAGCAATGCTCCAGACAAAAAGGAACCCTTGTACACTGGTGCTGGGAATGTAAACTGGTATAGCTACTGTAAAAAACAGTATAGAGGGTCCTCAAAAATTTTAAAATAGAGGAGCACTTGGGTGGCTCAGTCGGTTGGTTAAGTGTCTGACTCTTGGTTTTGGCTCAGGTCATATCTCATGTTCATGGGTTTGAGCCCCACACTGGGCTCTGCACTGACAGTGTGGAGCCTGCTTGGGATTCTTCTCTCCCTCTCTCTCTGTTCCTCCCACACGCACAAGATTATAATCTCAAAATAAATAAATAAACTTAAAAAAAGTTAAAATAGAAATACCATATGATCCAATAATTTCACTACTGGGTATTTACCCAGAGAAAACAAAAACATTAATTCAAAAAATATATAAGCACTCCTGTATTTACTGCAGCACCATTTACAATAGCCAAGATATAGAAGAGCCTAAGTGTCTATCGACAAATGGATAAAGAACATGTGGAATACATGTATGGTGGAGATTTACACAGCCTTTCAAAAGTATGGTATTGTGACATGTGCAACAATATGAATGGACCTAGAAGGTATTATTCTAAATGAAGTAAATCTGAGGAAAAATAAATACCACATTATTTCACTCATAGGTGGAATCCAAAAAAAGGAAATGAATAAACAAATTTTAAAAAGCAGAATCAGACCTATAAATAAAGAAGAGATGGCTGCCAGGGAAGGGGGATGGTATTGGAAAGGATGGACAAAATGAGAAGGCGAGGGGGAGATGCAGGCTTCCAGTTATGGAATGAGCAAGTCACAGGAATAAAAGGCACAGCACAGGGAATATAGTCAATGATGCTGTAACAGCATTAGATGATAACATATGGCAGCTACAGTTGTGGTGAGCATAGCACAACACATAGAGAAGCTGAATCACTATGTTGTACACCTGAGGATAATGTAACAGTGTGTGTCAACCATACTCAAAAATATTTTTTAAAAGGAGACCAAATGAATTATAAAGACTACCAAATTTTAGAAATTTCACAGTATGTCCAAACTTCTTTAACTGCAGCTAAAAGGTGTCTTCTATGTTAACATGGTGTGCTGGGCATTATTCTAAGAGCTTTTAACTATATTAGGTTGAATGTCTAAAGTTTCTGATATTCAGCTGTTTTTAGACCTACAGAAATAAATTCACATGGTTCAACTTAAGACTTCCTCCCAACATACCCACTATATATGATGTAACTAAGGCACAAAAAGAATAAGTAGTATGCTGACAGTCAACAGAAAAACTAGGATTCATACTAAAAGATGAACTTCAGACACTTCACTTTTAACCATATATTAACTATTATTAGTAGTAATAACAGTAATACTAAATTTAAGGCACATGGGAGAATACAAAAATGTTATTTTCATGAAGACAATGTCTATCCTGTCTCTTACTCTATTCCCGGAACGTACTCTAGAGCCTTGAGCAGAATAGATGCTAAATAAATAATTACTGAATAATAAAGTTAAAAATGATTAAATGAATGAATACGGAGATGTATTTTCTAGCCTCCAATGGCTTACCACCTTTTAAGAAAAATAAGACCTATATGGAAATAACTATAAGAATGTAGTAGCATAACAACTTGGGATATAGGACATGGGCACCTCGACCCCGAGGCCAATGCCACCACGACCATGGAAGGAAGGGAGCTCTGCTCTCAGTGCTCCATAAGCTGGTGGGCTAAGTCATCTGCGTGTGGATGTTTTTGGTCCGCCCACCACCCACAGGCCTGAGAATGCACCTGTGGATGCAGGGACCAAGGTGTGCTGTGGAGGGGAGACCCTGCGGGGCACCTCCTCTTTGCAGCCAGCCCAACTCCACCCTGGATGCTACAGAGGGGCACAACTTGGATCCCGGAGGTTGGCAGGTGACTCCTGAGTGGAGTGAGATTTGAAACCCCGGTGGGTCAATCCACACCCCATACCTTCCACAGTAGCAGATAAAGCACCTCTGAGCTTGTGTTAAGTTCAGCTGGGCCACAAAACCACTAGTAAGTGTGAGAATAAAGGGAAACATAGCTAAAAGAGGGCAGGGAGGCTAGAAGGGAGAGCCCTACCACTCAGTATCATTTACAGACCCCATGAGGGAAAGCTATGCTGATCACGACTGTGACAGCAGCCAGTGAGAAACTGTCATCAGCCTGATCTCTTTTCTCCAGTGGGTTTTGGTTCAGAAAAATCCCTCCCAGCTTTTTTTTTTCCTCTATGAAATAAAGTTACTTTTCTTAAAAAAAAAGAAAAGAAAAGAAGTAACAGCATAACAAAGATAAAATATTTTGGTATAATAAAGGAAGGACAGCTGTCATAGAACTGATGCAGCAGTGTGGCTTAGTGGAAACAGGACAGGTTTTGAATTCAGGCATTTCTGAGTTGAGACTCACTTCTGCCTCTTATTAGCTGTGTAATTTTCCACACACACAGATTTACTCAACATTTAATTCATATCAAATACACAATGCCTGGTGTATGTTAATACTTGATTCCTAACTTAAATAACCTAACATTTAATAAGAGCAAACAAATAACCATTTTAAGCTTCTGTTTTATGGTATGTAAAGTGAAAATAATAGCAGCTACCTATTAAGAGACCACGCAGTGCTATATGTCAATATCTAGCAAAATGCCTGGTATACAATAATTGTTCAATACTTAGTAATTCTTCCCCTGCTGAACTGCATTTTATTGAATCAAGAATCCCAAACATTAAAAAACTGAATTTGGATAAATAAAAAATAATGGAAACTATAAATTCAAGTTATCTTGAGAACACAAATGAATGCCACTATCTTTTTATAAGTGAAAGTTTCTACTTGTACTGAATGCTGCTATCTTATATCAAATTCATATGTATAAATTACTTCATCCTAATAGACTTTTATTTACAATTTTCATCTAAAACTTGTAAACATACAAGTATCGATTTTAACACAAGAGGAATCAGTACTTTTCCTATTCTAAATGAATGTGCTGACAGAAACAAGTGCAAATATATGTATCAGCATCTATAATTTTCTTTCTAAGGAAAAGCCAATTAAGTGACCCAGGTGCTTGGCTGGCTCAGTCCATACAGCATGTTGACTCTTGATCTCTGAGTTGTGAGTTTAAGCCCCATGCTGGCACAGGGTTTAATTTTAAACAAACAAACAAAAAAACAAAAAAGTGTGAACACAAAAGGTTTTATTCCTGCTAAGTTCATTTCCATAATTAAACTTGGTGCTCATTTTCAATCACACATTTATTTTATGTATGAGGCCTGGACCACTGAATAAAAGCTAGGGGAAGACAAAAGTATACAAATGCAAAAGCAATCAGTCCCTGCTTGCAAAAGAGATCAGCAGCTATTGTTTTGTTAAAAACAAAACAAACAAACAAACAAAACCAACAACCTCTATGTCCATCCTTTAAACAGTCTAAGAGTCCAAGGTGTCTAAACAGCCATTGTGGCTTATAAGAGGAGAGATTTCTGGAGAGATGGTAAAAGAATGTGTTTATAAATAAATAAGTGATGAAATGTTAGGTAAGAACAAAAAAAAAGAAAGAAAGAAAGAAACACCCCTGGGAAACATAACACGGTAAATAAAAACTAGAAGGTAATGAATTACCGTGGGTTGTGTATGCTAGATCAAGGTCCTATTCACAGTAACACTGCACGTTCCAAAGTTTCTCACATAACAAGAAATCCTTCACAGTGCTAGCAGTTACCTTTTTATTCAAAATCTTAGCAAAACTTATAATGCTTTATTTCATCAACCATATATAAAATACATAAATTTCATTTCATTTGTATTACATTTGAAATTTACTCACTTTTTTTTAAGTTTACTTATCTTGAAAAAGAAAGAGAGAACACATGCATGCGTACACAGGGGAGGGGCAAAGAGCGAGGGAGAGACAGAATCCCAAGCAGGCTCCAAAGTGTGAGCCCAGAGCCTGATGCAGGGCTCCGATGCCACAACTGTGAGATCATGACCTGAGCCAAAATCGAGAGCTGGACACTTGACTGAGCCACCCCCTGAAATTTATTCAAATAGTTTCTCAGCATATACTACACTCGTGGGCCTTCTAGCACAGTGTGTACTAAGATGAGTAAGACACTCTCTCTACCCTTATGTAGTTATAATTTAGGACTGGAGGAAGATGCACTGAGTAACAGCTAGATACAAGTGACAATGACAAAATAAAACCATGAACAAAATGTGGAAATCACAGAAGTGGAAGCAACTAACACTGCCTAGAGGTATCAGAAGTCATTTCACACAGGAGGTGATACGTAAGAATTTTAAAGGATGAATGCAAATCTATTAGGCCAAAAAAAGACAGAAAAGGCATCAGAGACAGTAATATAAATTAAAACATAAAGGCATAAAATATATGCTCTTTGAAGAACAAAGAGAAGCTGAGTGTAGCTGAGGCACTGGTACCAGCATGTGGTGAGGACAGAGACTTCAGCAAAAGGAAATGGAGCCTTATTAGAAAGGGCCTTGAAGGAGTTGCTACTTAAGCTAAAACGTTTGGGAAACAATCCGAAATATTTTTAATTTTTAACATTTATTTATTTTTGAGAGAGAGAGAGACAGAGCCCAAGAGGCGGAAGGGCAGAGACAGAGGGAGACACAGAATCCAAGGCAAGCTCCAGGCTCTGAGCTGTCAGCACAGAGCCTGACATGGGGCTTGAAACCACTAACCCTGAGATCGTGACCTGAGCCAAAGTCGGATGCTTAACCGACTGAGCCACCCAGGTGTGCCCAATCTGAAATATTTAAAAAGATGAGTGACCTGATCAGGTATGTGTAAAAAGGAAAGTAAAATTCCTATGCAATTAAGTGTTACAGAGACTAACATAAAGCAGGCATTCAATTAGTGTTATTAGTACTACAAAATTCACATAACAGTTTCAAAAAGAATAATCACCTTATATCTTTGATAGTTGCTCGTTTCAGGGGGTCAACCTGCAGCATGTGCATCAAGAGAGTGGCAACAGAACGATTTAGATATTCTGGGATATAAAAAACACCACCTCGGATCTTCTTAAATAACGTAGGTACGTGCTCATCATCAAATGGGAGGGTACCACAAAGAAGGGCATACAAAATAACTCCGCAGCTCCAGATGTCAACTTCAGGACCTGCATACAATCTAAGAAAAAGGAGGACAACACAAACCTGAAATACAAGTACCGCCTTTCCTCATCCGCGTGTAGCCGGTTTCTGTATGTACATAGTACAAACCTGGCTTAAATTGATTTGCAGGCCTTCAATTAGGGCCATGGCCACACTCCAACACTCAATACTTGCTCCCCAAAGAGAATTGGTCTAAGCAATTACTATTCACGTTTTCCAAAAGAAAGCAGTATTTTTCTTTGTCACAAACTTACTGAACTAATTGGCTAATTAAAACAAATAAAACTTAACTATGGTTGATTGTTTTATGAAAACATCAAAGTAGATAACCATAAACTTAAAAAAAAAATACTATAGTGTATAGGTTAAATTGTTTTATCATAAAACTGCAAAGAAAAAAATGCATATGTAACAGAATTTTCTTCCCTGACACACCTATTTTATAGAGTATTTGAAAAATTACAGGGCCTGGCTAGTTCTACAGCCATCTCTTTGGCAGTATTTGTCCTGTATAACATTATCCTGAGTATGACTTTCATTCCACGCTTGTTAGGTTAGCTCACGGGACTAAGGTTAGCTTTGCTACACATAACCTATGCCTGGAATATTATTCCTTTCTTCTCTCACCTATATACAGTATTAAAATGCTCCTGATAGCACACTGACAAACCTGGGTCTGAGGTAACAAAGTAAATCTGTTATTCCAATTAGAAGAATATAATCCATTTCAAAATGGTGCATCATTTATCTGTCATCTGATGTAATATCCAAAACTCCTATATCTGTTCTTGCAATAATACCTTTTCTGTATTTTCTCTCAGAGAATTCTGTTAAGTTTTTAAATCAGACATTGGTCACTGTAGAAAGTCTTCAGTTTATCACTGCAATCTGTATAAACATTTTTTATATACACCAATGGGTAAGTTCTGAACTCTACTTGTACAGTTCAATTTCACGAAATGACAATACTGTCCCCAAAAAACCTCAATCTTCTAAAGACAAAACATAAAACAAACTCGATATAGTACTTTATTTAAAAATATGTAAATTATTATTTAACAGCTATCTGATAGGAATGCTTGACTATAGCAAATGCTTTCTCTTATGTGTACTTTTTCAAAATAAAGAAAATGAAGATTTCTTTCAGTCATTTTTTAATGGAAAAACTCCTTTAAATTTTCTTCAATAATTTAGCATCACCACAGACTCATGAAACTTTGAGAAGAGAGAGAAAAAGCTCACCTAAGGGTTTTATGAGCATCAGTACACTTCTTATCTATTTCATTAACACTTTACTCTTTGCTTACATCCTTATATTTTCTTCTTTTCATTGCAATGTCTAAGTGACTTATACCTCTGCATTCTGCACAGGGGAACCTAGGTGTGTTATATATTGCCACCATAAATGGGACCAAGAACACTAATAATACTGTCCTATCAAGCACTTAATGCTTCAATTCTTTTTTAATTATGTCCAACAAACATTTATTCTCTGTTATTACTGTATCATTAATAATATCAAATATAACTAAGTATAAAAATTATACCTGGAAAAAAGAAAAAGTCCTTAAATATACTTATAACAAAATCTAAACTATTTAAAAAATTATTTAATAAAACTATTCTCTCTTAAAGAATGGAAAAATTAAAAGGGCAACTTGTTCCTACTGTGTTAATCTTATCCTCCAAACAGAATACATCATAATTGTTATTAAAATGAACAAAAGATTATGAAAAGCTTCATCTCCACCCACCCATTATTACCTGCCTGAGATGACTTCAGGTGCTGCATAATTGGGAGATCCACAACTAGTTCGCAGAAATTCACCATCCGACATCATATTAGACAATCCTGAAAATAAGAGTAACGTTTACTTTATACTGGATATTTTGTATTTACTTTTTTAAAAATTTTTTTAATGTTTTATTTATTTCTAGGAGACAGAGAGAGAGACAGCATGAGCAGCAGAGGGTCAGAGAGAGAAGGAGACACAGAATCTGAAACAGGCTCCAAGCTCTGAGCTGGCAGTCAGCACAGAGCCTGACATGGGGCTCGAACCCACGACCACGATATCATGACCTAAGCAAAAGTCGGACACTTAACCAACTAAGCCACCCAGGCGCCCCTAGACTGGATATTTTTTAAAGTAGACATAAGTACATGAGGGAAAATATCAAGTCTTTCATCTTCTATACATATTTTTTAATTATTAAAAAAATAAAGCAGTGGTGGGTGCCTGGGTGGCTCAGTCGGTTAAGCGTCAGACTTCAGCTCAGGTCATGATCTCATGGTTTGTGGGTTTGAGCCCTGCGTCAGGCTCTGTGCTGACAGCTCAGAGCCTGGAGCCTATTTCAGATTTTGTGTCTCCTTCTCTCTTTGAACATGCCCTGCTCACACAGTCTCTCTCTCTCTCTCTCTCTCTCTCTCTCCCAGAAATAAATAAAACATTTTAAAAAGTAATAATAAAAAAATAAAGCACTGGAAAGCATTTGTTAGACTAGAAAAAAACATTCCAGCATGCTTACACTCTGACAAAAAAGATAAAGCACATCATGTATGATTGGAATTCCTTTTTCTAAATAAAAATGTTGATTCACTTGAAAAATATGAGGTTTTTCTAAATTATATGAACTTTTCCAAATGTAAAAGCATCAAAATCCTTTTGCCCATTTCTAAAGTTGAAAGAATGAAATGGAGCCTATTACTTTTTATCCTATAGTTTTAAAGCCTTTAAAAATAAAATCTCCCAGTAAATTTTTTTTTGGGGGGAGGGGGGAGTCAACATGGCAGAGCTACAAGTAGGGGAACCCAAAGTTTTCTCATCTCTCAAACACAGCAGTATTGAGGCCAGAAGATGGAATTCCAGGAATCCAGGCTACAAAGTGACAGAAACATCTCTAAGGGCCCACGGGGACAAATTCATGGGCCATAGGTGCGTGACAGCCACCTGGGACATAAAACAGGTGGCGTAGGCACAGAGGGGAGGGATCCTGTTCTTGGGAGAGACACAAAGAAGAGAAAGAGAGGCTGTGGAAGTATAGGACTGTATTCAGACAAGAGAAAAACCACAGACCAGGAAACAGAAAAAATAGAGAAAACCAATCTTTAGCATCATCCACGGTTGCAGGTCTTTCTCTGGACTGGGGCCTGCTCCCTGTATGCTAGCCTGGGGAGGAGAGGAGCCAGACCCAGGCTCGGTAGCAAGCTTGGAGACTCAGTTGGAGAGAGTGGACCCTTCCCTTGACTGCTGTGGGAAGAAGGTATATACTCACTCCAAAGACAAAAGACCCTGTAGACGCTTGCCAGCCAGACGCCTTTGCTGGCTGGGCAGAGTGAGTGGCACTACCCCAGAACTGGGGTGCACAGACAGGGATCCTTATGGTGACGGGGACTGAATCTCAGCCAAGTACCTGGGAGGTGCAGGAGATAGTGGAGCGGAGCAAACAGGCCACTCGTGTCTGCACGGCACTGTGAGGACAGCCTGAACAGAGTGGTTGGGGACACCTGATCCGGGGAGGAGAGATAGTGGTGTCCCATTTTCTCCCCATCTCCAACAAGGTTGGGCTTCAGGGAAGGGACAAGGGACCCACAGCGCAGGCAAGAGCCGCCTACACCAAACCACGCCCCTCCGTGCCTGATAACTGCAGACCTACGGAAGCAAGACCGACACTGAACCAGAGGGCGCTGCAGACCAGTGCTGCAGTCACCAGTTCCAAGGCACCAACAGGTATCAGTCCAGCGGTTTTGCATTTTCTGATTTGATTCTTGGTCAATTCTTATTTAATGTATTTTTTTTCTTCCTTTTATTACTTCTATTCTGATTGTTGGTTTGTTTAAGCAGATATTTTTAATCCATTCTTTTTACATCTCTTCTGTATCTCCTTTTTTTTTTTAATGTTTACTTATTTATTTTGAGAAAGAGAGAAAGCAGGGGAAGGGGAGTGGCCAGAGAGAGAGAGAGAGAGAGAGAGAGAGAAGGAGAAAATCCAAAGTAGGCGCTACAGCTGTCAGCTCAGAGCCCAATGCAGGGCTCAAATCCATGAAATATGAGATTGTGACCTAAGCCAAAGGCAGACACTTAATCAATTGAGCCACCCAGGCACCCCTGTTATCTCCTTCTTATTTCTCTTTCTCTCTCTCACACCCCACCCCACCCCGGATTAAATCATATAGTTTCTCTGATTCTCTGCCTGGTCAATTTTTTTTTCTATTCTTTTCCCCCCCACCCCTGTCATTTCTCTCTTTGTAAGGGATAAGACTTCTTCCACCACCACCCTCATTTTAAAATTTTTCTCCAGGGTTCCATTAATGAACAAATCAATGCACACCTAGTAGAAGGTCAAAACCACCAGTACAAGGAAGAAACGAAAGCAACCAGAGTCACAAAAACAGAGAGCACACAACACACTCCAACAACACTTCCTGAAGGGCCAGACCCTGGACAGTGTATGACCACTTTTTAATATAATTGTGCTCGCAGATGCAGGTCACATAACAAGCATAACAGGTCACATAACAAAAGACATCAAGGACAGAAAACTAGCCAAAATGATGAAACAGAAGAATTCTCCTCACAAGAAATTCCAGGAAGAAATGACAGCTGAGAACTGATCAAAACAGATATAAACAATATATCTGTTCAATAATTTAGAGTAATAGTCATAAGATTAATAGCTAGACTAGAAAAAAGCATAGAATGGGGCGCCTGGGTGGCTTAGTTGGTTAAGCGTCCGACTATCGCTTAGGTCATGATCTCGCGGTTCGTGGGTTCGAGCCCCGCGTCGGGCTCTGTGCTGACTGCCAGCTCAGAGCCTGGAGCCTGTTTCAGTCTGTGACTCCCTCTCTCTCTGACCCTCCCCTGCTCATGCTGTCTCTCTCTCTCTCCTAGAAATAAATAAAACATTAAAAAAAAAAGAAAAGAAAAAAGCATAGAAGACAGCAGAGAATCTACTGCTACAGAGATCAAGGAACTAAGAAATAGTCCCAACAAATTAAGAAATGCTGCAAATGAGGTGCAAAATAAACAAGATGCAGTGACAGCAACGATGGAGGAAGCAGAGAGGAGAATAAATGAAATAGAAGATAAAATTATGGAAAATGATGAATCCGAGAAAAAGAGTGATAAGAAAATACTAGATCACAAGAGGAGAATTGAGAACTAAGTCATTCACTGCACATAATACTATCCATATCCTAGGAGTTCCAGAAGAAGAAGAGAGAGAAAGGGGCAGAAGGTCTACTTGAACAAATTATAGCTGAGAACTTCCCAAATCTGGAGAAGGAAGTAACATCCAAATCCAGGAGGCACAGAGAACTCCCTTCAGATTCAACAAGAATAGGTCTTCACCACAGCATATCATAGTGAAACTGGCAAAATATAAAGAGAGAATTTAAAAGCAGCTAGAGACAAATGGGCTTTACACTACAAGAGTAGACACATAAAAGTAGTACCAGACCTGTCCACTGAATCTTGGCAGGTCAGAAAGGGAATAGCAGGAAATAATCAATGTGCTAAATAGGAAAAATAAGGATCCAAGAATTCTTTATCCAGCAAGGCTGTAATTCAAAATACAAGGAGAGATAAAGGTTTTTCCAGACAAACAAAAACTGAAGGAGTTCATGACCACTAAACCAGCAAGAGATCCTAAGGGGGCTCTGTGAATGGAAAACACCAAAGACTACAAGGAACAGAGATATCACCACAAGCAGGAAACCTAGAGATAACACAATGAAAACTAAATCTGTATCTTTCAATAACAGCTGAATGTAAGGACTACATACCCCAGTCAAAAGACAGAGGGTATCAAAATGGGTCAAAAACAAGATCAATCTATATACTGTCTACAAGGCATTCATTTTAGACCGTCAGATTGAAAGTGAGGGAAGAGAGAACCTCTATGATGCTACTGGAAGTGAAAAGAAAGCTGGAGTAGTCATATCAAAGAAGCTAGATTTTTTTTTTTTTTTAATTATTTCTAGGAGAGAGAGAGAGCGTGAGCAGGGGAGGGTCAGAGAGGGAGTCACAGACTAAAACAGGCTCCAGGCTCTGAGCTGGCAGTCAGCACAGAGCCCGACGCGGGGCTCGAACCCACGAACCGCGAGATCATGACCCAAGCGAAAGTCGGACGCTTAACCGACTAAGCCACCCAGGCGCCCCCAAAGAAGCTAGATTTTAAACTAAACGTTGTAACAAAAGATGAAGAAGGGAATTATATAATTATGGGGTCTATCCATCAAGAAAAGCTAGCAATTATAAATATTTATGCCCCCAACTTGGAGGCATACCCAAATATATAAATCAATTAATCACATACATAAGCAATTTTATTGATAAGAATACAGTAACCGCAGAGGACTTTAATACTTCAATTACAGCAATGGACAGATCATTTAGGCAGAAAACCAATAAAGAAACAATGGTCCTGAATGATATACTGGGCCAGATGAACCTGACATATATTCAGAACTTGTCATCCAAAAGCAGCATAATACACATTATTCCCCAGTACACATGGAACATTCTCCAAGACAGATCATACACCGGGTCACAAAACAGCTCTCCATCAACATAAAAGAATGGAGATCATATTATGCATATTTTCAGATCACAACACTATGAAACCTGAAATCAACCATAGAAAAAATCTGGAAAGCCTCCACATGCATGGAGGTTAAAGAACATCCTACTAAAGAAATGAATGGGTCAACCAGGCAATTAAAGAAGAAATTTAAAAATATATGTAAGCAAATGAGAATGAAAACATGACAGTCCAAACCCTGAGATGCAGCAAAGGCAGCCATAAGAAGAAAACAGATTGTAATCCAGGCCTATCTCAAGAAACAAGAAAAAGCCCAACTACAAACACCTAATCACTCACCTAAAGAAACTAGAAGCAGAACAGCAAAGAAACCCCAAAGCCAGTAGAAGAAGCCAGTAGAAGAGGAGAAATAATAAAGATTATAACAGAAATAAACAATATCGAATCCAAGAAAACAGATCAATAAATCTAAGAGTTGGTTTTTTGAAAAAATAGACAAAATTGATTAACCCCTAGCCAGACTTCTTAAAAAGAAAAGAGAGAGGACCCAAATAGGTAAAATCACAAATTAAAAAGGACAGATCACAACCAACACCACAGAAATACAAACAATTATTAGAAAATACTATGAAAAATTATATGCCACCAAACAGGACAACCTGGAAGAAATGGACAAATTTCTAGACACCCCCATACTACCAAAACTGACAGGAAGAAATATAAAATTTGAACAGACCCATAACCAGCAAAGAAATTGAATCAGTTATCAAAAGTCTCCCAACAGGGGTGCCTGGGTGGCTCAGTTGGTTAAGTGTCCAACTTCAGCCTAGGTCATGATCTCATTGTTCCTGAGTTCCAGCCCCACATTAGGCTCTGTGCTGACAGCTCAGAACCTGGAGCCTGTTTCAGATTCTGTCTTTCTCTCTCTGCCCCTCCCCTACTTGTGTGGTTGCGCTCACTCTCTCTTGCCCTCTCGCCCTCTTATTCTCTCTCAAAAATAAATAAAACATTAAAAAAATTTTTTAAATCTCCCAACAAATAGCCCTGGGCCAGAAGGCTTCCCAGGGGAATTCTACCAGACATTTAAAGCAGAGTTAATACCGATCCTTCTCAAGCTGTTCCAAAAAACATAAATGAAAGGAAAGCTTCCAGACTCATTCTATGAAGCCAGCATTACTTTGATTCACTGACCAGAGAGAGACCCCAGAAAAACGGAGAATTACAGACCACTATCCCTGATGAACATGGACACAAAAACTCTCAACAAGATACTAGCAAATCACATTCACCAGTATATTAAAGCAATTATTCACTATGATCAAGTGGAATTCATTCCTGGGCTGCAGGGCTAGTTCAATATTCACAAATCAATCAATGTAATACATTACATTAATAGAAGAAAGGATAAGAACCACATCTTCCCCTCAATAGAAGCAGAAAAAGCATTTGACAAAACAGCATCCTTTCTTAATAAAAACTCTCAAGAAAGTCAGGATAGAAGTAATATACCTTAACATCATAAAAGCCATAAATGAAAAGCCCACAGCTACTATCATCCTCAAGGAAGAAAAATTGAGAGCCTTCCCCGAGGTCAGGAACATGATAGGAATGTCCACTCTCACCACTGCTGTTTAACATAGCGTTGGAACTCCTAGCCTCAGCAATGAGACAACAAAATGAAATAAAAGGCATCCAAATTGGCAAAGAAGTCAAACTTTCACTTTACACAGACAACATGGTGCTCTTCATGGAAAACCTGAAAGACTCCATCAAAAAGCTGCTAGAAATGATACATGAATTCAGCAAAGTCTCAGGCTACAAGATCAAAGTACAGAAACTGGCTGCATTTATATACACCAATAATGAAGCAACAGAAAGAGAAGTCAAGAAACTGATCGCATTCACAACTGCACCAAGAACCATAAAATACCTAGGAATAAATCTAACCAAAGACGTAAAACATCTGTATGGTAAAAACTATAGAAAACTTATGAAAAGAACTAAAGAAGACACAAAGAAATGGAAAAACATTCCACGCTCATGGATTGGAAGAATACGGTTAAAATGTCAATACTATCCAAAGCAATCTACACACACAATGCAATCTCAATTAAAATTACACTGGTATTCTTCTCAGAGCTAGAACAAATAATCCTAAAATTTGTATGGAATCACAAAAGACACTGAATAGCCAAAGTAATGTTGAAAATGAAAACCCAAGCAGGAGGCATCACAATCCCAGACTTTAGCTTCCACTACAAAGCTGTAATCATCAAGAGAGTATGGTTTGGGCACAAAAATAAACACACAGACCAATGAAATAGAATAAAGAACCCAGAATTGGACCCATAAATATATGGCCAACTAATCTTTGACAAAGCAAGAAAGAGCATCCAACAGAAAAAAGACAGTCACTTTAGCAAGTGGTGCTGGGAGAACTGGACAGCAACATGTAGAAGAATGAAACTGGACCACTTTCTTACACCCTACACAAAAATAGACTCAAAATGGATGAAAGACCTAAATGTGAGACAGGAAACATTCAAACCCTAGAGGAGAAAGCAGGCAACAATCTAATCTCTCTGACCTCTGCCACAGCCAATTCTTACTTAACATGTCTCTAAAGGCAAGGGAAATAAAAGAAAAAATGAACTATTGGGACCTCATTAAGATAAAAACCTTCTGCACTGCAAAAGAAACAATCCACAAAACTAAAAGGCAACCGACAGAATGGGAGAAGATATGTGCAGATGATCTATCAGATGAAGGGTTAGTATCCAAAATCTATAGTTTGTTACCAAACTTGACACCCAAAAAACAAATAATCAAGTGAAGAAATGGACAGAAGACGCGAATACACACTTTTCCAAAGAAGACATCCAGATGGCCAACAGACACATAAAAAGATGCTCAACATCACTCATCATCAAGGGAAATACAAATCAAAACCACACTAAGATACCATCTCACACTGGTCAGAGTGACTAAAATTAACAGAGTGACTCAGTCAATAACAGATGTTGGTGAGCATGTGGAGAAACGGCAACCCTCTTGCACTGGTGGTAGGAATGCAAAGTGGTGCAGTCACTCTTGAAAACGGTGTGGAAGTTCCTTAAAAAATTAAAAACAGAACTACCCTATGACCCAGCAATAGCACTAGTAGGAATTTATCCAAAGGATACTGGAGTGCTGATTCATAGGGGCACACATACCCCAACGTTTATAGCAGTGCTTTCAACAATAGCTAAATTACAGAAAGAGCCCAAATGCCCATTAACTGATAAATGGATAAAGAAGACAGAATGCTACTTGACAATAAGAATGAAATCTTGCTATTTGCAATAACAAGAATGGAACTAGAGGATATTACGCTAAGTGAAATAAGTCAGTCAGAGAAAGATAGGTATCATGTTATCACTCATATGTGGAATTTGAGAAACTTAACAGAGGACCATGGGGGAGGGGAAGGGGAAAAATAGTTTCAGAGAGAGAAGCAAACTACAAGAGACTCTTAAATACCGAGAACAAACAGAGTTGATGGGGATGGTGGGGGAGAGGGAAATACAGGTGAAGAACACTGAGGAGGGCATCTGTTGGGATGAGCACTGGGTGCTGTATGTAAGGGATGAATCATGGGAATCTACTCCCGAAGCCAAGAAGTACAGACACTGTATGTTAGCTAACTTGACAATAAATTATAAAAAAAATAAATTTTTTAAAAAAAAAAAAAAGAAAAGAAAAGAAAGTGAAACAGGGAAACCACCTTCCTTGTTTAATATTTGTTTAATGTTTATTTATTTCTGGGAGGGGAGAGACAACGAGGGGGGTGCAGACAGAGGATCTGAAGTGGGTTCTGTGCCAATAGCAGAGAGCCCAATGTGGGGCTCGAATTCATGAACTGTGAGATCATGACCTGAACTAAAGTAGGACACTGAATCGACTGAGCCACTCAGGTGCCCCAAAAGGGGCCTGGCTAAGTTTCCTAGTTTTTAAAGACAAGGTATAGACAAAATTTTAAAATAAGCAATGCTGAACTTGGGCACCTTTCTATCTCTCTTTCTATAATGTCTCACTTCCTAATCTTTCTGCCAAACTCCCTACACTATGGTACTCTTTCCAAGTTTGTTTACCCCAGAAAGTGTTCAGTGCATTAAATTTACATTTAACCTTTTTGTTTTACTCTTGACCAAAGCTCCTATTCTTTTAGCAAGTTGTTAGATTTTACCCTGAGGTCCACTGACACCCACCCTTGATCAATTCATAAAGACTTTAAGTCTTCTAAGCTACATGCAAATTTTCATGTACCTCTCTTGAAGTGTATTCATCAAAGGAAGTGTTCATATTTTCATTAGATTTTCAAAGGAGTCTGTGACCCCCACAGAAAGAACAGTTATGTATTCCTTTAGCAAGAAATGCAGATAAAATGAACTTACCTTGAAACTAGCCCTCTAACTTCTCTGGAAGTATTTGCATTTTAATAACTGTGTTTAGATGAATACAATAAGCTAGTTTGAAGACCGTGCAACTAACCCCTTTTCATGGTATAGGATTTACAAAGTTGAAACCGCAAATGTATACCTTAACACTTGCTACTGACACACTTTAAAAGGCAACCAGTACACTTCTGAACAACCTTGGGGTTACATACCAAAATCCGCTATCTTGGCATTCATGTGAGCATCCAACAGCACATTCTCCGGTTTCAAGTCTCGATGAACCACCATATGCCTATGACAGTAATCCACAGCCGACAGAATCTGCTGAAAGAGCCGCCTTGCTTCCACCTCTGCAACCTGGCAAGTGTAACAGAAACCGCACTAAGAATGTTTGGGACCTCTTCAGGCTAGAGTTTCAGTTTCATCATCAACCCAAATGTAACCGAGCAAGCCAATTAGATAGAACTGGGTCAGAATTTTTAACAAATCAGACAAATCAACCAAAAACTTGCATTAACGGTAAACATCTCAACCAACAATGTTCTTCTGTGTTGCCAGGAAATAAGACTTAATTTTCAATTAATATCACTAAACATGCAAAACGTTTTAGGCAGTCAACAAGTAAAACATAACCTAAGACAGAACTTCTATGAAAGTATTCAGAAAAGGAAATAACTGAAGCTTCAACACATTATAGAACAGATCCTTCATTCTGAAAACACAGACATCATATTGGCAACGAAGTGCAACATGTTCCTAAAATCAGTATTTCAAAAGATGTATTTTTTTTAAGATTTTATTTTTAAGTAATCTCTACACCCAACATGGAGCTCGAACTTACATCCCCAAGATCAAGAGTCACATGGTCCACTGTCTGAGCCAGCCAGGAGCCCCTTGACAGGTATATTTTTTGAGAAAGAAAATATGTCTAATATTCTGTATCTTTAGTTGGGCTTTATTACAGAAGCAACCCTGACTTTGTAGATATCTTTGTGGTTTACTATTTCCTACTATCCTCTTCTTTAGCTTAGGGGCTTCTTGTACTAGATAGTAAGTTACTCACCCGTCCATGTTTACAGATGTAGTCAAATAATTCACCGCCAGACACATATTCCATTACCATAAAAAAATCTGTTGGAGTGCTGATCACCTGGTATCTTTTTTGTAAACGAAAAGAATCATAAAAAAATGTTAGTTTAATTTAAAAAATCAAGCTAGTATATTATTGCTAACATTTTATATTCCAGTGTTTTACAATATTCTAAGAAGGAAACAAAATATGTTATCAGAACAATCACAGAGCTATAAACACAGCTTTACAAAATTCTCTACTTTCTGAGGCTTAAGGACTTTTCTTCAGATCCTCCCTTTCATGTTTAAAAATTCTTTGAAATCCTTCATTCTTCAAAAACTAAGCATTAATTTCTCCATTTAAACCATCCTTTTTACAGTCTATGGAGATCAAGTATCTTAATGAAACATAAATTAAAAACACTCTTGTTAAGGTTAAATGATACAAGAGATTCAGTCAGAAAAATGCAGAAATTGGACAAATGACCATTTCTTCAACAAATAAAATGTGCAAAAATAAAAGGGGAGAGGGGAAGCTTTAGGTTAAAAGTAAATCAAGGGGCACCTGAGTGGCTCAGTCAGTTAAGAGTCTGACTCTTGATTTCGGCTCAGGTCATGATCTATCATGGTTCATGAGCTTGAGCTCCACACTGGGCTCTGCACTGACACCATGGAGGCTGCTTGGAATTTTCTCTCTTCCTCTCTCTGCCCATCCCGCCCTGCTCTCTTCCCCTCCGTCTCTTTCTCTCAAAATAAATAAAATAAACAAACAAACAAAAAAAAACACTTATGAAACAAAGTCTGAATACTGGCTGGGTGGTTGATAATATTGTTAATTGCTTTAATTTTTTAGGTGTGATAATCAACTATACTTGTGTTTTTAAAATAGTCTATATTCCAGAGTGGATACTGAAAGGTTTAAAGATTAAAAACATAATATTTGGGGGGCTCCTGGGTGGCTTAGTCAGTTAAGCGTTCCACTTTCGCTTAGGTCATGATCTCGCTATTCATGGGTTTGAGCCCCGTGTCGGGCTCTGTGCTGACTGCCAGCTCGGAGCCTGGAGCCTGTTTCAGTCTGTGACTCCCTCTCTCTCTGACCCTCCCCTGCTCATGCTGTCGATCTCTCTCTCCTAGAAATAAATAAAACATTAAAAAAAATTTTTTTAAAAACATAATATTTGGGTATTTGCTTCAAAATAATTTGGAGTGGGAAATATGGAAAGAAGCACATAAAATGGTACACTGGCAATCATTGAAGCCAAATAATGGATACATGAGGCTTTATCACTACTTTTGTATATATCAAAAACATTCCACAGTAAAAAATTAACCAGGCATATATATGAATGAGTGTTTGTTCATATATACATTTTAAATTTACTTCTAGGCAAAGCTGAGAACATTAAAAAAATAAGAATCTTAGCTCTACTTGAAACAAATTTCATAAAAGACTCCTCCCCATATACACAATTTTAACAAAGTTTTGAAACAAGTTAAATTATTAAAGTTTTAACTGTAAGTTACATTTAATACACATACATGAACAACTGATCAACTGTTTAGCTTCCTTTGTTTACAAAGGATTATCTATAATGTGACTGTGAGCAATATCTAATTTATACTGAGGGCCACTAAGAACAGCTGTGTAGTTTTTGCATGGCTTGCAAGCACCCAATGAAGACACAAGTAGAAGCTGAAAAGTCACCCAGATGCTACCCTATTCAATGTGTCAGAAGCAGGAGATGGTTTTGGTAAATTAGTCCACCCAGACAGGGTACCTTTTACTAATGTGCACAAAAGCAAGTATGTGCTACATGGTGGTTCTGGTTATTATTCCCCATTAGAAAGGAAAGGAAAAATGGCCAGGTAATTGGTCATATAACCACACACCATACATTTTAAGAAAAGACACATCATGGATAAATTAAGCACTTGAAAAAAGTAAAATATTGGGGCGCCTGGATGGCTTAGTCGGTTAAGCATCCGGCTTTCGCTTAGGTCATGATCTCGCAGTTCGTGGGTTCGAGCCCCGCGTCGGGCTCTGTGCTGACTGCCAGCTCAGAGCCTGGAGCCTGTTTCAGTCTGTGACTCCCTCTCTCTCTGACCCTCCCCTGCTCACGCTGTCTCTCTCTAGAAATAAATAAAACATTTAAAAAAAAAAAAGAAAAGAAAAAAGTAAAATATTAAAGCTACAGTATAAAAATGATTATAGATCTTCAGAAGAAATATTCCTAATAGCAGTCTTAGGAATGAAAAATGACACAGTAACCTACTTTGTATAAAATAAACTAATATAACTGAAGAATAAGGTGGAGATTACTTCAAATGAACTATGAAAAGGGAATTTTACCTGACAACTCCACAAGAAATGGTTCTCTAAGAGCAATCTTACCAGGCACCAAACTCTAATTGAATAAAATGAATTGTGAAGCAGGAGTACCTAGTCACCTCACTGACGGCTAATCTGATTTATTAACAGAATTCTCTATCACTTTTCTGCTCTGTTACATCCTTGGGGCATGACAGGAAAAAAAAGTGATTGAATTCTAACAAATTTAGCTGCTGCTTCTTCCAAGTTTATCACAGGTCTTCAGTGGATACTGCTGGATTGAACTATTTCATGAAACCTCTAACTCCACAGTAGCCACTGTGCACATTAAAGGCTAATCTAGAGCAATGAAAACCACAGCCAACATTACTAATAAGCACTTAAACCGTGTGTCAGACACTGAGCTATTAAACAGTGACATTTACTATTTGTTGCAAACCTACATGTATTGCACCTGGTGAGATCAACAGCTCTGGTCTCTAAGTTGTGGAGCCTACACTCATTCAGGAAGACAGACATCTGACAAGTACTGTTTTCAAAACATGAAGCTGTTCTTCAGCAGCCCCCTAATTAAAAATCTTCAGGAGGCTCCCACTGCTCTTAGGTCCTGCATGAATCAGGCCTCTGCCTGTGTCTACAGTCTCATCTTGGATTCCCATCACTAAAGGGCACTATTTCTTCCATTCATTCACTTGCGCTGCACTTGCTCCCGCCACAGCATTTCTGTCTCAGCAGTGCGTAGAATCCTGTACCTTGACCCATAATCGGCCCTCCAACTGGCCACCAGTCATCCTTTCTATCTCCGTTGCAGCAAAGAAGGTCACTCCCTAAGCCCAGGTCAGCCCTGTCTGCTCTCACAGAAGTCCTCCCTTCCCTTCGGTGCATGTACCTAAGTTTGTGATCATACAGTGACTCAGTGTGCACCTAGTGTAGTATCTGTAACAAAGCAGGCATTTAAATAAATATATAAATAGGGACTTATAATTTTTTTATGTTTTATTTATTTCTGAGAGAGAGAGAGAGAGAGAGAGCGAGGGAGAGTCAGAGAGAGAGGGAGACACAGAATCCGAAGCAGCCTCCATGCTCTGAGCTGTCAGCACGGTGCTCATCCCCACAAGTGCCCTCCTCCATGCCCATCACCCCCTGGAGCCAAACCCAGAATAATCTGAAACAGAAATGGGGGCAACATTACAACAAAAATTCAATGAATAAAATTTCAGTTAACTAGAATGAAGTCGAAACAAAAGGAAACATGATTTTCAAAAGAAAGAAATCCTAAGAAAACAGTTTCACATTGGGACTTGGGGAAAAAGGCAAATTCCAGGATTATGTTCTTAAACCTAGCCAGAGTAAGCTAAATTTTTGTGCCCTCGAAAATAATCATCACATTGAAGCATTATAAGAAATTCAATCATGAAATCCATAGATGTCATCATTTTCTTAATACAATAGAAAACTAAACCAAGATGCTTTAGAAACATTTTTCAGGGAAAAAAAAGTATTTATAATTAGGCAAAAAAATTCCAGTATCCCCAAAATTCTTAAGCATTCTACAGCTGACCAAGTTATATGCATTTGTAAGCAATATCCATTTAAATAGCATACAGAACTCAAGGGAAATCTTTCTGAAGGTAGACAAAAATCAGTATTCATGAGTGTACCTCTTTAATGGTTACATCCAAAGAGATTTCAAAATATCATTTATATAGCTGTATATGTAGCATATTTTTATTTAGAAGTCAGTTATTGAAGAAACGTAGTAATCATTATCCTTAGTTCATGGCACCTGTCTTTCTTGGTCCATGAATGGCCAACTTTTATTTAATTACTATTTTTAGTATTATAATAAGCACCTACAAACCCACCACCCAAACAAAAACCGAGGACCCGGACAATACCTTGCACCTAACTGTGCAGTGCAGTCATCTTTACCCTCCTACTGCTTCCCCCCAAGCAAGCCAGCCATCGTCCTGAATCCCATTCCTGCTTCCCCTGTTTTCTCTTTTATACATTTTATTTATATATGTATATATGTATTTATCCCTTTATCTCCATATACATGTAAAATTCATATTCTTAAGATGTATTTTTATTTTAATTGCTGCTAGCTTTAAAAAAGGGTATCAGGCTATATGTAATACTTCGGAACCTATTTTATTGATTCATCTACAATGTGTTTGCTGTAGTTATGTGACGTGACCGTTATATAATATTGCATTATTTCTATTGATCTACTCTCCTGTTAATGGAGAAGCTATTTATTCATCCAATCTACTACTGCAGAGTAAATTTTTCCACAATATTGCTATTATAAATTATGCTGCTGTGAACGTTCTTATATATGGCAACATTTTGTCTTTGATATACACCTATGAATGAAATTGCTGAGTCACAGTTTATATGAATGTCCAATTACAGGAAATAATGCCAACTGTTTTCCAAAAATATTTTGGCAACACTAACATCTTTATTAAGTCTGTGGATTTAGATATTCTCCAACCCTTACAAAATACCATACACATTTCTTATGAAATGCTCACTCCTGTCTTTTGCCCATTTCTATTAGGTTGATTATGCTTTCTTTATTTAATGCATGGATATACAGAAAAAATCAGTATCTTCTCTAACATTCTAGAATGTAAGATTATTATATGTCTTGGTTATTAACTTGATAAAACTATGTATTTTTTAATCCAGTCCCACTGAATTTGGCTCTCATTGTTCTCTGTAAACAGATCTATATGTATCTCTAAAAAATTATAGCCTTAAAAAAGTACGTGTATATACCCATGTAATACTGTTATCAATGCATAAATTTAACAAATCATGAATGTCATCAAATATCCAGATTTCCTGATTTGCTTATGTCTTTTTGCTTTTTGTTTTAATATTTTGATTAAATAAGGATCCAAATATAATCCGTACATTGCAAGTGACTGGTAATGTCTCTCATGTTTCTTTTAATTTACATATGCTCCTCTACCTCTATTTTCTCTTGCATTCTTTTGTTGAAGAAACCAGCTGCTTGTCCTGTAGAGGATTCCATGGTCTTATGTGCCTGATCCATCCTTTACAGCAACATAATGAACAATTTATAGCATCCTATTAGATCTAGAGATTAGATCAGATTGCATTTTTTAAAATTATTTTTTAATGTTTAATTTTGAGAGACAGAGACAGAGTGTGAGCGGAGAGGGGCAGAGGGACAGGGAGACACAGAATCCAAAGCAGGCTTCAGGCACTACTGATCTGTCAGTAGAGAGCATGACACAGGGCTCAAACTCATGAACCACACCCAGGCATCCCTAGATCTGATTTCATTTTTATTTTTATTTTCGTTTGAAAGACTAGATGGTGCTGTGCACCTCCAGGCAAAGGTATACAATGTATGTCTTTCTTTTTTGAGAAATTGGCAGCCATTGCTGATCAGATCCTAGATTTATTAATTCACACTGAAATTTTAAATGCTGGACAATTTGCATAATCTAATAATATATTATGATCTAAAGGAAACCCTCACTCAGGATACCTGGGTGGCTCAGTCGGTTAAGCATCCAGCTTCGGCTCAGGTCATGATCTTGTGGTTCATGAGTTCAAGCCTCGCATCAGGCTCTGTGCTGACTGCTTCAGATACTGTGTCTCCCTCTCTCTCTCTCTCTTTCTCTCTCTCTCTCTCTCTCTCTCTCTGCCCTTCCCCTGCTCACACACTCTCTCTCTCTCTCAAAAATAAATAAACCTTAAAATTTTTTTAATAAAAAAAATTAAGGAAACTCTTAACTCAAAACCTTCTTCCTCAAAAACCCCATTGTCTCTGAAGTACAGGCCATCAGATTACACACCCAATACCTTTTCTTGTTATAGTCATCTACCTATCTCCTTGCCCACTCCCTTTTCATTCTGACTTAATGTCTTTTTCCCCACTGCTACTGTTGTCATAATTTAGGGTGTACATGGATGATTTGTCCAATCAATACTGGTCTCTAATTTCCTTGACCTCCACATCCTCCACCACACAGCCATTCTCTCCATGGTCACATACTATCAAAGACTAACTCTTCCAATTACACACTGGATTCCTTCCTCCCACCTACTAAAGGACTTGCTTTCTACAATTAGCTCTTCTTTTCTCCTGTATCACTCTCTCCACCTTGACTGAATCATCCCCTTTGGTATACAAGCATTAATATCTTCCATCTTAAAAAACAAACCCTATATATTCCCCTCTAGTTATCACTCCTATTTATCTCCTTACCTTTTAATAAAATTCCTGAATTGTATATTGTTAGTATCTCCTCCTTCATCTCAAATGCTCTCCTATGCCCTCATAACAGGATTTTGTCTTAATCTCACAATAAATAGGTCTTTTTTGAAGATATCAGCAATCTCTACCTTGCCAAATCTAATGATCAAGTCTCAGTACCATCTTACTTAATACTCAGCAGTAAAAGGAACAGTTAATAATCTCTCTCTCAAATACATTTTTCACTTGGCTTCCAAGATACCAGGTTCCTCTGGTTTTCCTCCAACCTCGTAACTGTTCATTTTCATTCTCCTTTGCTGGTTCCTCCTCATTTGGACATCTTAACATCACAGTGCCCTAGATATCAATTCATAGACTTCTTGTTTATCTATACTCACATTGTCGATGCTCTCATCCAGTCTTAGGCCTTTAAATATCTTAACTACTATCTATATGATGAGGACTTCCAAATTTCTATCTTACATGGTTCCCTTAACTCCAGAGTCACATATGCAATCGACTACTTTTATCTCTACTTCGATGCTTAATAAGCATCTCAATATCATAAAATGAGGGGTGCTGGGTGGCTCAGTCAGTTAAGCATCCAATTTGTGGGTTTAGGCTCAGGTCATGATCTCATGGTTCATGCATGGGTTTGAGCCCTGCATCAGTCTCAATGCTGAGAGCACAGAGATTCCCTCTCTCTCCCCCTCTCTCTGACCCTTCCCCACTCGTGCTCACTCACACTCTCAAAATAAAAAAAACTTAAAAAAAAAAAAGCATAAAACCAAAATCACATTCTTGATTCCACCCTCTACCTCTATACTATAGTCATATCATATTACTAGATGGCTAGATCTTAATAATCTTTTATTTATTTTTTAATGTTTCCTTATTTTTGAGAGAAAGAGAGCAAGGAGGGGAGAGGCAGAGAGAAAGGGTGACAGAGGATCCAAAGCAGGCTCCGTGCTGACAGCAGAGAGCCCAATGCAAGGCTCGAACTCATAAACCATGAGATCATGACCTAAGCCAAAGTTGGATGCTCAAGCAACTGAGCCACCTAGGTGCCCCAATCATCTTTCAGGTCTTAGTTCAAACTTTACCTCTTCAGGGAGGCCTTCCCCACAACATAATCTGAATTAACACTTCCTCCTTGCTAATTACACCCTAGAACAGAACCACGTTTTCATTCTCCTCAAAGTACTATCAGTGTCTTAAGTAATCTTGTTAATTTGATTACTCACTATCTAGAAATGCTAGATAGCTCTAGAACATAAACTCCACAAAAGCAGAAACCTTGTCTTTCACAGCTATATCCCCAATGATACAAGATTAGGAGGTGCTCAATAAAAATCTGTTAAATAAAAGAAAAAACATAATTTATGCTTCTAAATTTTTTTTTATGTCTTATTTATTTCTAAGAGAGAGAGAAGAGAAAGAGAGAGGAGAGAGAGAGGGAGAGAGACAGCATGAGCAAGGGAGGGTCAGAGAGGGAGATACAGAATCTAAAACAGGCTCCAGGCTCTGGGCTAGTTGTCAGCACAGAGCCTGACATGGGGCTCAAACCCACCAACTGTGAGATCAAGACCTGAGCCAAAGTCAGACGCTTAGCCGACTAAGCCACCGAGGCGCCTCATAATTTCTGCTTCTAAAGAACTCAGTCTTGTGGAGGGATACTTAAAAAAAGAAAAAAAAAGAAAAAAAAAAGGAAAAAAACAAAAGAGAGAAAGTACAACTGAATGCCCAGGACTTCAGAAAAGAGGATGGCTATAGTACAAAGAGGATGATACCTAACTCAGGCTTAGCAAGTAAAGCAGGTTATCTAGAGGTAATCACATGTAAAGCCTGAGATCTAAATGGCAAGTTGGAATTGGAAGCCTAGGGGAAGGGAGGTATGGGAAAAGTTGTCTAAGCAAAAGCAACAGCCAAAGGACAAGACATGGTGACAATAAAAACAGAAAGAGACAGACTCAGGAGATGCTGAGGAAAAAGAGCTTCAGAACTCAACAATTAATTATATGTGGAGGTGATGAAAGGAATTAAAGATGAGGTCCAAGTTTTAGGCTCAGAAAATTGCATGAATGGTGTTTTCACTAAACAAACAAAAAACAAAAGTGTGGGAAAGAAAGAAAAGTTCAGCTTAGTTTCAGATGACTCCATGACTTCAGAATGGATGCATCCAATAAGGAGTAAATGTGTTCAGAACTGAGGAGAAATATCTGCCCAGAAATACAGGTCTAGAAATCTTGAGCACAGAGATGACAAATGACAGCCAACATAACAGATGGGGGCACCCAACAGTGGTCCACTAAGATTATGGTGGCTCACAATGCTGAAATGCATCGTTATTTAATGGCCATGCAGAGAAAGAGGCCCATAAAAGTCTTAAGAACTGGCAAAAATGAAAGAAAGAAAATCAGGAGACTATGATGTCATGAAAACCTAGGGCCTACAACATTTTAAGGTGGTGAATGATGTTACAGAGCTCTCTACAGGCTGAATAAGATTTAAAAAAAAATTAAAAACAGACAGGCAAAACCAGCTCTACCAAATTAGAAAGTATTGATCTTTTGATTAGTAAAATGAAGTTTCCCAAGAACTATGGGATGGGGAGAGGGACAAAAACAAAAATGAAGTCAACAAATTCTAGTTCATGGAAAAGTCTGGTGTTTCCTTTGAATCCTGTTTACTCCTTTCAATTTTCTCCCAGTGGTATTTTTTTCAATTTGAGTTAATGGAGAAATCATCCAAAAAATATCCTCCACTCCAGGTTTTTGGTTTTCAAGCTTTCTTACTAGAGAAACTAGAGGCTCATCCTGTAACAAGGGAACTATTCTTGGCAGCTAGACCAAGACTGTACAAAACAAACAAAACCACTAAGAGGATCAGGTCCCTCTCCGTATTTAAATCACTAACACTGTTAGAGGCTATGTCAATAGCTTGTTCTACACCAAGGATACATGAGTGCTTTTTCTTTTATTTCAGTCCACAATTAAAGAGGCAATCAAGCTGAATGGATTAAGCCCAAGGTTAGAAGGCAAAGCTTTAAACATTAAATTTACCTCCACCAATTACTTTCCGATCAACCCTGAGAACATTCTGTATCTCCTACACCAAACAAGTAATTATAATTATAAGCAAATAATTAAATAACTCTAAACCAGAATGAGATAATTAGCCAAACTAAATTTAAAATTATAAATAATTATAGAAATGAAGGCAAGAAAACACTGGTAGACAGGACAACAAAAATAAGTGTTTAGGGGAGTCTGGGTGGCTGAGTCAGTTGAGCATCCAAATTCGGCTCAGGGTTCGTGAATTCGAGTCCCACATCAAGCTCGCTGCTATCAGCATAGGCCCTGCTTAAGATCCTCTGTCCCCGTCTCTTTGTCTTTCTCAAAAATAAACAAACAATAGAAAAGATAAGAAGAAGCTTTTAAATACTCATGACAGTTGCAACTGTTTACTGACAAAATCCAATCTGTGTTTGTAGGAATACAACAGGAACTAGGACTCATACCCTAAATGGGCAAAGTTTCTTTAGGGTCTTTCAGGGCTGGCATTCTAAAAGGGATGAGGTCAAAGAACAAGGCAAATACAGAGGTATCTCCCTTCACTCTCATTCTGGCATGTGATACTTTAGTCTGACTTCTCAGCTTTCTCCTCTAACAGAAAGTGGCCACTCAGTAAGGAACAGCAAAGAGATTTACCTTAGAAGTCACTCAGTAACGAGAATAAAAGTCATTATTAACATGGAGTTGAAGTCAGATATGACCTGTTTCAAGTAAAGGAAAAACAGTGGACTGGAATCAGCATGTGGGCTGCCAATTGCTACTTTAGACCAATGTTCATCAAATACTAGGTATTGTACCAGTGCCAATGTATCCTCATTTTAAAACTTAAGAAACAGAATAGGAGAAGTGACTCACCAAGCTAGTAGGTGGTATTTTAATTCTTATCATAACCTTAAAAAAATCAGTGTAAACGTACACTGGATCATCTAGAATATAGGTCCTAGATGATGACCTTATTATCAATCATGTACTGCTGTGCAAATTCAGTGATCTCATTTCTTGTTTATGTTTATGATCAAGTGAACTTCAATCAAGATCAAATAAGACTGAAGTTTACTGTGATGAATGAAGCTTTCATGGTAGCGGTGTGAGACAGAACTGAGTCATCACAGTCACCCAACAGCACACCAACACCCTCCAAAAGAGGCCTTCTCTCAACAGTTAGCTGCATATTCATGTTGTTGGTAAGATGCACTGAACATACCAATGCACAATGGTTCAGCAACAATAAACATAGCTAGTGATAGTAAAGACTATATGCATGCTCCACATCCCAGCAATAATTGGACTAGCCACTCATTTAAGGATTTCAAGAATGCTACTGTATTAGTTTCCAATTGCTGCCAAACTTCAAATTTGGTGGCTTAAAACAACAAAAATGTACTATCTTGTAGTTTTATAGAAGTCTAATATACCTCATTGGGCTAAAATCAAGGTTGTCAGCAAGGCTATACTGCCTTTTCTAACTTTTAGAGACTGTCTGCATTCCTTGGCTCATAGCCCTCTTTCTCCATCTTCAAAGTCAGTAACAGCCAGTTGAGTCCTCACATTTTATCACTCTGACCTTGCTTCATCCTTAAACCTCTTTCTCTGAGTCTTCCAAATCTCTCTTTCACTTTTAAAGACCATTGTGATTACTAGGGACACACCCAGAAAATCAAGGAAAACCTCCCTGAAGTCAGATGATCAGCAACCTTAAATCCATCTCTAACATTAATTCCCATTTGCCATGTAATGTAACATATTCACAGAATCTGGGAAATAGGAGATCTGGGGCAGGGGATTATTCAGCCTACCACAGCTACTAGGCTAGCCTTGTCATAGACAAATGTACCTCTGAAGCTTAAGATGTTCCTCATTAACACTGACATCCCAAGACTACTCACTAACAAAGTTAGACTAAATATAATGCCTGATTATAATGAACTAATAAAGCCTCAAAGATATTAAGTGATTTTTTTATGCTTTCTCTGCAATATTATTTGAAGGATAAAATATATAGGTCATTGGACCTCATTCTACTAATTCTACAATTAAACTAACAATGATTTGGTTTTTGAAAACCACCATTATTTGTCACTTTACAATACATATACTATGAATTTCACTGACTTCATTCATTGTCTTATATTTAAATTGTGAATTTATTTTAGTTTCATAATTGTGAAGCTATAAGCATATCGAGTTTTTACACCTAATTCTTTGTTTCTACATACTTAAGTAACAATATACTAAAAATAATTAGGTCAAAACCAGGGATCTACAAATTTATTTTTCCCTTAAAAGGGATTTATATAATTTTGTTTTGAGAAAAACTGGAGTACTGGAGTAAGGCATTAACAGCATGACATTTGAAGTCGGATATAAACTCAGCTACCAGCTCTGCAATTTATTGGCTGTCTGACCTTGGACACACTGCTGATACTCTTTAGATATGCAATTTCCTTACTTACAAACTGAAAACAATGATACCTATCCTATAGGCTAATCAAGAGGATAAAATGAAGTTATATATGTAAAATTCTCAATATAGTTCCTAGCCATTATCAGGTACCCAATGAGATTAAAATTTATTTTATAAAACTCCAACCAAGCTTTAAGATATATATATAAAAGAGGGGTATCTAGGTGGCTTAGTCAGTTATGCACCCAACTCTTGGTTTCAGCTCAAGTCATGATTTCACAGTTCATGGGATCAAGCCCTGCATCAGGCTCTGGCAGTGATTAGCCTGTTTGAGATTCTACCTCTTTCTCTCTGCCCCTCCCCTACTCCCACTGTCTCTGTCTCTCTCACTAAATAAACTTTTAAAAAAGTTTTAAGATAAAAAAAAGAGACAATTTTCAGTGTTTAGCATATTACATTTTCTCAGTAAATATAAAACTGCAACTTTAAATGATTTAAAAGAATACTGTTCCATATTCAATATCTACGTTTCTCTATGGGTCTCACCAATTTTAAATGATTTATCTTTCAATATAATTAATCAACTTTGTCAATCCCTTCATATTTACTTATCTTTTAAGTTGGTAACTTATCCTATCAAAAAAAATCCATTTGCCTCCCTAAGAGCTTTGCTGTTATTATCACAGTAATTACTGCAGTTTTACAAGTAACATAGTAGGGTGGATAATCTCTAACAGTTACTTTCTACCTTTCCCAAAAAGAAAATACCATTATATTAACGAAAATAGACTATAAAAACAATTATGAAATGACTCTGGGAATACCAAAGTTCTAAATGCCCTTTAAAGTGAATCCCAGGGAACTTCTGGGGTGCCTGGGTGGCTTAGTCGGTTAAGTGTCCGACTTTCGCTTAGGTCATGATCTCGCGGTTCGTGGGTTCGAGCCTTGCGTTGGGCTCTGTGCTGACTGTCAGCTCAGAGCCTGGAGCCTGTTTCAGTTTGTGACTCCCTCTCTCTCTGACCCTCCCCTGCTCATGCTGTCTCTCTATCTCTCTCTCCCCTAGAAATAAATAAAGCATTAAAAAAAAATAATAATAAAGTGAATCCCAGGGAACTTCTAAGGCTGAATTCATCACTTGAAAACAGTAGCAATTTTGAAAAATTACTCTTAATTATAAACTAAAAGTATACAAGAAAGGACTGATAGAGGTTAAATGAACTAATACTTGAATATAAATATAAAAAGAATTATACTTTTATAAGAAGTTAACTAAAGATAAATAATTATAAATTCATTGGAATTTTTTCAGGACAGTTTCTCTTTTGCATTATCAGGTACAAAAATACTTACAGTTTGATAATATGAGGATGGCGAAAGAGTTTTAGATTTTGAATTTCTCGTTTTATTTTTCCAACAACATCTAAACTGCGAATCTTCTGTCTATTTAAGATTTTAACTGCCACTTTATGGCCTGTCAATTGATGTTCTCCAACTAAAGAAAAGAAAAAAGGAAAAAACTTGCTGTTATAGCAACATAATCATTTATTCATGTTTCCTTCCACTGTAACCCCAAATTTCTTTACTCATGTAGACCACTTTTATTGCACAGACCTTCAGTTTCCTTTACTTCTATTTCTTCTACTAGAGTTTGTACTCCTTGAGGAAACAATCTGTACTGTAGTCTTCTCTGTATCCTCAGTACCTAACATGGGGATGTCCTTTAAATATCTGTGGAAAGGATTACTGAATTCTAGATTTCTACAAAAAAAAAAGCCTAATTTGGAACATCTTTTGAATAAAGCAGAATTCATTATGTCTTGTTAATCTCTTTATTTCTTCATTTCTAGTTAATGCCAGTCATTGTACGATATAAGAATAATTGCTGTAATAAATTAAGAACTTATAACTGGTTTCATTACTATTTCATCCAAAAATACACGTGTAGTCCTTATTTTACATATATATAATGTATTATATATATGAAATATATATAAAATTTATATATATAAAATATATATTATATATATATACGCACACACACACACACACTACACACACATTGTCATTTCCATAGAGCCTTCCTATTTCCCTGTTTTTAGTGGGATCTCTTTCTTTCAAACTCTCATAATGTTTATAAAGCTCATGTATCATTTAACATTTTAGGCTTCTATAAACATTTGTGGTTTTCACAAATCATACGACATGAGCTATTCGCTTATACCCACGCCCATCTTGAATAAGGCAGTCAGTATTCATACAAATCTCCCAGAAGAAATAACAACAGTATTATATACATAATACATGCTAAATAAATGTATGTTCCATTAAATTAAACAATAGTCCTTCCCTTTCATATAACACATCCATAGTATCCAAATACTGCTCAGATGAAACCCCTTCATTGGAGAAAAATTTGTCAGCCTCCCCTTCTTTTTCTTTGAAGTACTATTCTAAACACTGACCATTCTCCTCAAAACACTTAGTTAACGCTTGACTCCTCTCAGCAAATCCCCCTTTCATTTCTTTGGGAAAAATGAAGTCCTTAGGAGTAATTTCCTCTATCTTTGAGACTTGATTATATCCACATCTCTTTGCTCCAGTCTCAGATGTTTTCACCCTCCTCCTATTTACGCCCAATATCATCAACCTGTGGCCCTGAACATATCTTTTCTCCACTCTCCTTATACTCAACCTTTTTTTCTTTTTTAAAATGTTTTTTCATGTTTATTCATTTTTGAGAGAGAGAGAGAGACAGAGACAGAGAATCCCAAGCAGGCTCCCCACTGTCAGCGCCGAGCCCATTGTGGGGCTCCAACGCACGAACTGTGAGATCACAGCCTGAGCTGAAATCAAGAGTCAGATGCTTAACCAACTAGGTCACCCAGGAGCCCCTCAACCTTTTTCTTTTCTAATAGCTCCTTCTCCTTAGCTCATCAATATTCCATCCTGCTCCCAAATCTTCCATTTACCCTGTATCTTCATTTAGTTCTCAATATCTGTCTCATCAAAATTTCTCAAAACAGCAGTCTACATTTACTGTCTGTTCTTCCTCCCTTTTAACCCATGCAAAGTCACTGCATTCTGGCTTCTGTCTCCATTCCTCCACTGAAACAAAAGGGTCACAAAAGACCTGTTAATTATCAAGCCATGTATGTTTTCCAGTTCTCAGATTACTGTAATCTCTGTTGTATTAGACAACATTGATTACTCTCCCTTTTTTGGTGCCACTTGTCTCTTCTGGTTCTCCTACTAACTCTCAGATGGCCTCCTTTATGGTTTCCTCCTATTCTTTAAAGTTTAGGGTCTCCAGGTTTCTCACCTATAACCAAAGTAGATCCTTAAGTTCTCTCACCCATCTCTCATAATTTTAATTACCACTCGTATGCCAAGGACTCTGCCCTCTTCTTCAAATTTCCATATCTCAACACTAGTATTCCACAATCACCTCTCAAATTCAGATGTTCAGAAGGAAACTCAGCATTCTACTCCCCTTCCTCTACCAAACCTATGTCCTCTATTTCACTCAATGGCACACAGACTATATGTTAGAAATCAGAGTCAGGTGACACTATCTCCTAAGTATTTCTTGGAATCAAGTTTCAAATCATTAAAACCAATAATGAAGATAAAAGTAACCATGACATTTATTGGTATTATGTACTAAGCATTATTCTAAGTGCTAACTATCCTGCTCACTTAACCCTACAACTCTATGAAGTATTATTATCCTCCATAGTAAAGATGAGAAACCTGAGGCACATGTGATCTCAAGCCATCTCACTTCAGTTCACAGGAAGCATGTTTAACTACACATAATAATAATGCCCCTAGTCAGAAGAGTCCAAACATGAAATGGGCTGACCCAGGAAGAACTGAGTTTCCTGTCACTGAAGATTTTTTTTACCTTTGTAACTTTCTCAAGTAGTAAATTATCATCTCAAAACTCAGCCTGCATATAAAACAAATTGGGAGACAGCAAATTAAGTTCAAGCAATCTAAACTAGTATACATTCCAAAATATGGCTCCAGAACTCCAGAAAAATATATCACCTTCAGGGACTTTCTTTTATTAATTTTCTAAATTCCAGTATAACTTATAGTGTTATGTTAATTTCAGGTGTGATTCAACAATTTTATACACTGTACAGTACTCTTAATTCCCTTCACCTATTTCACTCATTCCCCCTGGTCTCTCTTCTGGTAACCACCAGTTTATTCTCTATATTTAAGAATTTTTTGTCCTTTTTTCTTTGTTCATTTGTTTTGTTTCTTAAGTTCCACATACAAGCGAAATCATATGGAGATTTGTCTTTCTCTGACTGACTTCACTTAGCATTATATACTCTAGAGATGTCCATGATGTTACAAATGGCAAGATTTCACTCTTCTTTCTGGTAAAGTCGATTTCAGGGAGACTCTACTCAATTAAAATAACTTAAATGGTTTCTTGATGCCTCAGTAGGGTAGTATTCACTTTTGGGAATTTCATGATACCCAAACATTTGCTTGCATGGCCTAAAAAATATGTTTCTCCCCTCAAATCCCAGATAGTAGCAGTGGAAGTAATCAAGGTGGTATTCCTTGCCGATACAATTCAAAAAAAGAGTTCAATTCCTCCTTTCCATTTGATAATTGTAACCAGTGACTATTAAGAACATATGGGCTCCTTTCAGATCAAAGAAGTAAGACCAAGGACTCTAACAACCAAACAGATGGATGTTTTGTTTTTTAATACCATCTGCTTAAACTGAAAAACAAGGAAACCAGAAAGTGAAATCACTCAAAAAACAATTTAATGATGAAGTATTACTTTGACAACATATTCAATAAAGCTGCAGTATACAAAATCAATATACAAAAATCACTGTTTCTATACACTAACAATGAACTATCAGAAAGAGAAATTAAGAAAACAAGCCCATTCACAACTACATCAAAAGAATAAAATACTTAGGAATAAATTTAACTAAGGAGGTGAAAGACCTACACACTGAAAATTTTAAGAGACTGATTAAAAGAAATGGGAGAAGACAAAATAGATATACCACATCACAGATTAGATGAATTGATAATGTTAAGATGTCTATACTACTCAAAGCAACCTAGAGATTCAATGCAATCCCTATCAAAACTCTAATGGCATTTTTCACAGAAATAGAAAACACAATCCTAAAGTTTATATGGAACCACAAAAGACCCCAAGAATCCAAAGCAATCTTGAGAAAGAACAACAAAGCTTGAGAAATCACACTTCCCAATTCCAACTATATTACAAAGCTACAGTAATCAAAACAGACACATAGGTCATATTGGCATAAAAACAGACACATAGGTCAAGGGAATAAAGAACCCAGAAATAAACTATTGCATATATGGTCAACTAATTTACAACACGGGAGTCAAGAATATACAATGGGGAAAGGATAGACTCCTGAATAAATGGTGCTAGGAAAACTGGATAGCCATATATAAAAGAATGAAACTAGAACCCTATCTTACATATTACATACACATCAACTCAAAATAGATTAAAGACTTAAATTTAATACCTAAAAGCATAAAACTTCTAGAAGAGAATGTAGGTTTTCTTCCTCGATGAAGTCTTGATAATGACTTTTTTGGATTTGACAAAAAAAAGCAAAGACAACAAAAGCAAAAACGAACAAGTGGGACTACATCAAACCTAAAGAGCTTTGGGCCAGAAAAGGAAACAAAATGGAAAGACATGCTACAGAATGGGAGAAAATATCTGCAAATCATACATCTGATAAGGGGTTAATATCCAAAATATACAAAGAACTCCATTCAATAGCAAAAACAAAAAACACCTGATTAAAAAGTGGACATAAGAACTGAATAAACATTTTTCCAAAGACGACATACAAATGGTAATCCGTGAAAAAGTGCTCAACATCAATAATAATCAGGGAAATGCAAGTCAAAAGCACAATGTATATCACCTGACACCTGCTTGAACTGCTGTCGCCAAAAAGACAAGAGATAAATGTTGCCAAGGATGTGGAAAAAATGGGGAACCTTGTGCACTGCTGATAGGAATATAAATTGGTGCAGCCGCTATTTAAAAAAAGGATGTAGATTTCTTTAAAAATTCACAGAACTACCATATGATCCAGCAATCTCATTTCTGAGCATGTATCAAAAAAAAAAAAAAAGAAGAAGTATCTGCACTTCCACATTCACTGCATTATTCACAACAGGCAAGACATGGAAACTACCTAGGTATCTGTCAATAAATGAATAAAGATGATACATAAACATACATGTGTCATTCACCATGAGAAAGAAGGAAATCTTGTTTGTGACACAGATGGACTTTGAGGCATCGTGCTAAATGAAATAAGCCAGTTAAAGAAAAATACTGCATTGTATCACTTCTATGTGGAATCTTAAGAAAAGGTCAAATTAGAGAAAAGTGATTGCCATGGGCTGAGAGATGGAGAGATAGGGCTTGGTAAAAGTATACAAACTCTCACATATAAGATGAACATGGAGGTGCCTGGGTGGTTCAGTTGGTTGAGGGTCTGACTTGATTTTAACCTCATAACTACGCTGTCAGGAAATTTTATAAATGAGGAAACTGAGACTTGGAGGAATTAAAAATGACCAGTAGTGGGCAAAATCAGTATTTAAATCCAAATCTGTCTGATCCTAAAACCTAGGTTCTCAATCATTGTATATAATTACATAGTATGCTGCATCCCATGGTTACCCAAGAGACTTAGCTCATGTCTAAATTATTATACTAAAAGTACTATAGAATCTAAACACCATATGTAATAACAACTTGGGGTTGGGTGCAGTGGGGCTCAGAATTCCAAAGTGAAGTGCTAGGGGTACAGTTTTTCTTGCTACAGTGCGACTTTTTACTGCCCTAGCTATAAGGTTCTTTTCATGGTTCTAACAAATCTTAGGGTGAGACCTTGAAATTGGCCCTAGTTTAAGGAGCAAGGGTGGAAAGTTGGGAATACATTACAAAATAGTTCAGCAGCAAGAAAGATTAGTCTTCTGTACACTCTCCAACTGCAGACAAAGCAAGCTGATTTAAATAAAAAGCAAAGGTAAGGTTCAAGAACTTTTAACAACGGTGTTAGAAATAAGTTCTGGGAGACAGATCAAATTATGGTACCACACAAAATGAAGGTTCCACTGATACTCGGAAGGTAGAATCTATCCTAGTATGTTCTGTACTTAGTTGGAGAATTGGAATGAGGAGATAATTTGAATGACTTATGTAATAGCAGAGCCTTCACTTAGTTTCATAGATACCCAGACAGTATTTATGTAATACATATTTTGCCATCTACCTACCTTTCCAGTATCATCTTTCACCATTCCCTCACCTCAAATGTTATAAATTAGTCATTTAGATCTATTTTGAATTCCCCATCTAGCTGTGCTCTCATTTCCAGGGCTAACATATGCTTAGTTCATAATAAGCATTCAGTAAATTTCAGTCGAATTTTCTTGAGTATAATAAATGAATGCAGTTAAACAGGTGAACCCTTTGCATCCCCAATCGCCAATCTCCAATGTTTCACCTGTCCAAGTTTCATTTGTCTTTCAAAGTTCACCTCAAGTACCATTCCAGTAAGCACTCCCTAAGCGCCTCTCTTATTCTCCCACTCATTCCAACAGCTCAAATGTCTGGATTGAATGACCCTCTAATGTACAACCACAGTTCTCTCCATGATGACACTTAACATCAAGTGCTATAATTACCTATTTTGTTGTAGTTATTGATCTTCCTCTTTAAACCAATCATCTCCTTCAGAGCAGGGACTGTGTCTCATTTATCTTTGTAGCCTCAGCATCTGGCACTGTGCCTGACATATAACTGGCATTCAATAACTATTTTTTGTATGGATGGAATGCCTGACATTAATATGTGATTGTTTGAACATATAATTTAGGATTCATATACTACTAGTGTTGCAGCTTTAGAATTTGAGAGGGGAATTCAAATTGGGTGTGCTAATCTCTCATATCTGAGAAAAATGAACAAATATCTGCCAGAGAAAAAAATATTATCTATACATTCTACATCCCTAGGAATCCCTTGGGGTATTACATTCCAGGAGCTCCTAAATATAGAAAGTACTGATAGAAGAAAGAATAACCATCAACTACAGGACTGCAATTTACTTAAAGTCTAAGCACTCAGGGAGAAATCAAAGGTCTTCCAGGAAAATAAATTTGATAAAAAGAAGATGTAGATAGTCAATAAATACATGAAAAAGTGCTCAATATTTTTAGTCACCAGGGATGTAAATTAAAACCACAATATAAGGGGCCCCTCGGTGGCTCAGTTGGTTAAGCATCTGACTTTTGATTTTGCTTAGGTCATGATCTCCCCATTTGAGAGACGGAGCCCCACCCCCAGGCAGAGCTCTACGCTGTCAGCAGGAAGGCCTGCTTGGGGTTTCTCCCCTCCCCCCACCTGCATGTGCTCATCTCTATTCTGCTGGTCTATGGACTTACATTTTCAGTAGCAAAAATCTAAGAAATGGAAGAAAAAGTACAGGGTGCTATAGGAAAGGAACCAGAGTGGGTCTCCAAATGCAGGGTAAAAGGATCAGACAATTCTGGGGCTGAGGAATGAAGCAATTTGGAGATAGGTGGCTACAGTATCAATAGGAAGAAAGGTATTTCTCAAAGGCATTTAATAAGTGCTTGCAACATGCTGGGCACTTTCTACTTATGTGCATGTCTACATGTGTATTAAGTACTTTACACACATGTTCTTATTTAAAGGCTTTCTCTTTTGTAGAGAAAACGGGGGCTCACAGAACTTAAGAAACCTACTCAAAATTCTTGTAAGAAATTAATGCTAGAATGGTGATTCAAGTATCTTACTATCTCCAAAGATATTCGCAGGGGGCAGGGGGAGGGCAGAGTTTGTTCCTTTCTCACTTTTTGAGAGTCCTAAAGAGTTCTGTTGCCACTGGCAAAAATCATTAGAAACAGCACTTGCACTAAAAACGAAACAACAAATACAACAAAGTCCTTTTCTCAAAGATATACCATATATTCCAAATATAACTATTGTTTTAACCAAAAGTTATACTCCAGAAAAGAGAATCTTCCCAATTCAAGGTCTCATAAACTTTTCATATTTACAAAGGTTATTTCTAAATTATTTTTGAACGAATGACTATTTACCAAATGCACATTTGCCTAAATACATATCAGTCATTAGCTGAGAGAACACATTTGACCAAATCAGGACATAAAAACAAAAAAGATATTTGTCAAGGATCCGTAATATAACATTATTCCCACACAATGATTTCATACTTACAAATGTATAAGATCATCTAAATAAAATAAGCCAAAAAATCAAAGATTTTTTAAAAAGCAGTATGCTGTGTGGTTACAACATTGTTAAGTTCATAAGTATAACCCTGCAAGACAAATAAAAAAACCAAAGTTCTAATGTTTTATTAATGGGCACTCATTATAGTATTGCTCACAAATTCAAAATAACTTAAGTAAAACTGAATAGGTACTCTAAGACACTATGGTAGATGATTCAAAAAGTAGCCCCAGGAATGACAAAAATCTGAAATGTAATAGAAAAAAAAAAGTAGAAAAAAACAGTATTTCTAAAACATATGATGATTTTAAATATTCATATTTATATAGTAACATATTATAAATAGAAAAAAAGACCCAGAAGAATGTTTAAAGCAGAATTATTTATAATAACCAAAATATAAAAACTACCCATATGCCCATCAATATCAGAACAGATAAATAACGTAATAGCATACGGCAATGAGAATTAACAAATTACAACTACATGCGGCAACATGGAGAATCTCACAGACATAATCTCAAGTGAAAGAAGCCAGGCACAAGTGGATCTGTTTCTACAAAGTTTAAAAATAGGTGAAACTAATCCCTGGAGAGTGGTTACCCTTGGTGGGGGTGGACGATGTAAACAGTAACCAAAATGGAACACAAACTGGGGGCTTGTGGGATACTGGTCATTTTGTGTGTGTTTAAGTAGCGGTTATATAGGTACCTTCCGTTAGTGAATTTTCACTGAGGATTTAGTTAAAAAACACTTAGAATGTGTGCACCTCTCTGTATATGTGGTACAGCTTAATAAAATGTTAGGAACGAATGTCTGGATGACACTCTGCCCGTACTTAGGCTATGACAGGTCTCAGAGACACTGTATGTGTCAGCAAGCAGGGCTGGACAGGCATCAGCCACTCTTACTCATCTGTATCAAGAGCTTTCACTCTGGAAATCAGGAAAGTCATCTGAGGCACATATGTTCTGGCCCCTACCATCACCAGACTTCTGCCAAAACAACACAAGGCTCCTTTCTTCCTCACCCCTGGTGAAACAAAACACAGACTCATTGCTTTTCTCTAAATTTCCTTTCCCTGAAAGCCCTTTACAGTTCTCTAAAGGACAGTTCTGAACAGGAAGCAAACAACTTTATTCCTTTTTATCTACCACTGATTAAGCAAGAATATTAAGCACTTTATATATAAATCCTATTAATCCCCAGAATTTTATAAAGTAAATATTATTATACCCGGTTTACAGACGAAGCAATTAGAAATTAGACTATAGTAAGTGGCAAGATGGTGTATCTGCCCAAGCCCAACTAAAAATTCACACTATTTTACCTCCCAGTAACCAGGCTCTTTTGATTATAACATAACAAGAGCACTTACTACATGTTAATCCTTTTATCTCCAGCACTTGAGTTAAGAAAGTAGGGTGCTGATGGGATGGAGCCTAATTGTAGGTGATAAGCTAAGAAAGAAGAAACAAAGGACAAGAATAATCAAATATAAAAAAATTGCTGTTAAAATGCAGGCTGGGGTAGGGCTGTAGCCTTTGCTGTGGATCAGGCAAACTACAAGTATTCAAGAGCTGCCAAATGTCAAGAAAACAAAACACAGTCCCATAATGCAATACGTAACATGTACTCCTTTATTCAGAGAACAAACTGCTATATCCTTGAAGACTTTTCATCCCAGTTGTTTTGATCCTCTGTTGGCCTGACCATTGATTTGATCATTCATTCATTCAATAAGTATTTTCTGGGTGTCTAATGTGTACTAGGCATTGCTCCAAATGCTGAGAATACAGGTATAAATGGAACTTGCATTCAGGTGGAGAATATAAACAATAAACATAAAATGGTAATATAATGAAGCACAATGAAAATAAAGCAGAGCATGAGTGACAGAGTAGAGATGGGAAAATATGCTATTTTAAATAGATCAGGAAAGCCTGAAGATGTGAATTTTTGGCAGACTTGTTCTTCAGCTAACTTCTCTGAAACTGATTACGTGATATGCTGTATTCAGTTTCATTTTTAAAACGTATGTTTATACTGGCTTTACACTCTAAATGCCATAACGTATTTCTTTAAAACATAAGTCAATCAAGAATTCCATAGAAGAGTCAAATTACTTTTTACATAATCATATAAGATGAATCATTTACAGTCAGAAAAAAAAACAGTTCTCCAGTATATATTTAAAACTGCTAGAGAGAATATTAACATTCAGATCAAAGATAAAAACATTCATAGACGTCCTCACTCCATGTGAACTGTAGAATCTTCCAGAAACACTGGGCCAAAGCTCCTTAAACCATGCCCTCTCTTCTGTCTTTGCAACTCTGGTCTTTTTTGTTTGTTTATTTTTGAGAGAGAAAGAGAGAAAATGAAGGAGGGACAGAGAGAGAGGGAGATACAGAATCTGAAACAGGTTCCAGGCTCCAAGCTGTCAGCACAGAGCCTGACGGGGGGCTGGAACCCACAGCCAATGAGATCATGACCTCAGCCAAAGTTGGATGCTAAAGCAACTGAGTCACCCAGGCGATCCCCAACTCTGGTCTTTAATGTGCCTGTTTTCTTTCTGTGTTTCTCTTATTCTACATGCTTTTTCTCCTCCTTTATTCATCCTTCTTTCTTTTCCTGTCTTCAAACACTTCCCTTTCTATCTCCATCAACTGTCCCTAACTATCTAGTTTTTTGTTTAACATATTTAGTGAACATAATTTTCTGTTACATAAAATTTCTCTTTAAAGTAAAACTGGGGGCACCTGGCTGTCTCAGTAAAGCATGTGACTCTTGATCTCAGGATTGTGAGTTCAAGCCCCATGGTAGGAGTAGGGAAAAATGAAGTAAAACTGTGGAATGACTTAGCATTATCTCCAAAACAAAATAAGAACCAAACTACTTTTTACCCTTAGGGACTTTAGGTTTTCATTTCAGTGGCTACCCCAGAAATTATAACATGCACCCATGACTTAGACAATCAAGGATTTCAGGACACTTTAGCTCCATGCTTCCTCTCCCACTTTTTCTGTTGTTGTATTTTATTCCTGCGTATATTTTAAATCTTACAGGAAGTTATTATTTTGTATCATCAGTATCTATTTAGTTACAATCTTTGCAATCTTCTTCATTTCCTCCTGCTTCCATCTGGGAAAGTATAATTTTCTTTCTTCCTGAAGGAACTCCTTTTGGTGTTCCCTTTATTATGGGTCTGGAAGTAAAAAATTCTCTCAAATTATGCCTATCTGAAATAAATTTTGCCTTATTTTTGAAGGATATTTTTGTTGGGTACAAAATTATAGGCTGAACAGATACTACAAAATCCTATTACAAAATTTTATAATTTTGAAATATATTACAATATTACAAAATATTACAAAATTCTAGGCTGGACAGGGCGCCTGGGTGGCTCAGTCAGTTAAATGTCTGGCTTCAGCTCAGGTCATGACCTCACCGTTTATGAGTTTGAGCTCTGCATTGGGCTCTGTGCTGACAGCTTGAAGACTGGAGCCTGTCTGGGATTCGGGGTCTCCCTCTCTCTCTGACGCTCCCCTGCTCACGCTGTGTAATTCTCTCTCTCAAAAATAAATACACATTAAAAAAATTTTTTTAATTACAGGTTGAACAGGATAAGATATTATTCTACCGTGTCCTTATTTTGTTGAGAAATTTTGATTATTATTCCTTTGAAGACTGTATCTCCTGGCTACTTTTAAGATTTTTTCTTAACATTTTCTCCCATTTCAGCATGGAGAGATGCAGTCTACTCCATTACAGCAAAGCCTCAAGCAAAAGGAACCAGTTTTGAACAGTTTTCCAGTGATGTAACTGGAAATGATTTTCCTACATTTATTCTGCTTGGGGTTCATAAGCTCTGAATCTGTGGCTTGATGTGTTTATCAGTTTTGGAAAACTGTCTGCCATTGTCTCTTCAAATACTGCTACTTCCTTATTCCCTGTCTCCTTCCTTTTGGACCTGCACAGTGTCCACTCTGATCATCAGTGGTCTTGTGTTCAAAATAACATCCACGCTCACAGGACACAATAAGTACTAATCTAATGCCAGTTTTAGTTTTTTAGAAGGAATTAGCACTAGAAACAGCCTATCAGTATGGTAGAATCAAAGACTTCTTCATCAGGAGTTAAAATATCTAATCCCTGTTTCCCAGAGCCCATACCACACAGACGGAAGAGGCTGTGGGGGAATGACACTCACACGAATGGATAAAATCTCCAGTATTTGTAAGCCTCAAATAGTAACCACATTAAATAACTGTCCATTCATGCAGCTTCTAAGCCTCCCACAGGGTGTGCACTGAGTTAGAAAAGACATCATAAAGGGGAGCTGGAATATCCTTTTCTGCACAAGTTTGACCTGGTGAAACAATGAAGTATAAGTATCACAACAATGAAGCATTGAGTATCACATGTCCCTTCTGAGACCTCCCAGTCCACACGTAATTCAATAATCACAGGTCATTTTCAAAATAAATACTGGTGTGTGGTAACAGAACTGAGAAATCACATCTTGGTATCTTGGTGTATGTTAAAAGAAACTACATTAAAAGAAGGCAGGAGTGCTTGAGTGGCTCAACTGGTTCAGGGTCCAACTCCTGACTTCAGCTCAGGTCATGATCTCACAGTTTGTGAGTTCAAGCCCTGTGTCAGGCTCTGTGCTGACAGCTGGGAGCCTGGAGCCTTCTTTGGTTTCTGGGTCTCCCTCTCTCTCTGCCCCTCCCCCCGCTCATGTTTTCTCCCTCTCCCTTTCTCTATCTCCTTCAAAGATAAACATTAAAAAAAATAAACTTAAAAAACAAAGTTACTCTGAGGTCATCTTTCCACGGTGGGCAGGGGGGGACTTAAGCCTACAATGACTTTTCTCTCTACAGGTTCCACTAACACATGTTAGACTTTTCACTGTTATTTCTATAGGTCTCTTTCACTTTCTATCACTTTGTCTCCCTGCGGTTCACTCTGGATATTTCTTCTGACTTTTCTTCCAGTTCACAATTCTCTCTTCAACAGCATCTAATATGCTGTTAAAGCATTTATGGAGTCCTAACTCAATTATTATAGTTTATAGTTACAGAATTCCCTATATTTTTATAGATTCCAGATCTCTGCTAAAATTCTCCATCTTTAACATATAAGCTATTTTAAAGTTCATGTCTGATAACTTTAATATCTGAATCACCCATGAGTCTGTTCCTGTTATCTTGGCCTTGTCTCCTAGAATGTTGAACACTGTACATGAAAAAACTGTAGCAGCTCCACATGATTTTATTTCCTCCAAAGAACAAAGATAAAAAGCAGATCATCTTAATAAGTGTGGAATTAAGCTGATTCTAAGAAAGATTTCAGTCCTCAGAGGGCTGCAACCAGAAACCCAACTGTTTACCAGGGGTCTTCCTTCTTGATAAGTTGTGAACTGCTTTCTTGCCAAGACTCAAATTCTGCTCAACTTTTCTGCCCTTTAGCCACTGCTATCTGTTTGACTTTTTACATGTACCATAATTACAAATTAGCAAATGAATCAAACAGAAAAGCCAAACGAAATATCATACTCACTCCAATACATTTTTCTTCTCAATGGATACTGACCACCCCAGTCCTGGCTGACTTCAAACAGATTTTCTCATTTTCTCAAAATTTTCCAATTGTTCTGGACTAGAAGGTTGATTTGATACAAGTTTAAAGCCATAGCAGGTATGGAAGTTAATCACATTAGAAAAAATGTACATGCAATAATAGAATATTGAAATTAAAAAGAACTTTATAAATTACTTGTGCCAACCTACCATTCAAAACAGGAATTTTGTGGTAACAATCTTGATAGCTAACCATCCAGAATCTAAGCAAATATGTCAATGACAGAAATATTAACTGATTTGGGGGCACACAGGAGGCTCAGTTGGTTAAGTGTCTGGCTTCAGCTCAGGTCATGAACTGGCACTATGTGGGTTCAAGCCCATTGGGTTCTGTGCTGAGACTCAGAGCTTAGAGCCTGCCTCAGATTCTGTGTCTCCCTCTTTTTCTATGTCTCCCCTGCTTGTGCTCTGTCTGTCTGTCTCTCTCTCTCAAAAATAAACATTCAGAAAAAAATTTTAAAAAGAAAAAAGAAGAAATCTGGTTTGGAGTATAATTTATACCATTCCTAAACAAGCTCCTTGACAGAAAGATTCTCATTATTCTGAACTGTAATTTGCCTCATTAAAATATTCACCCACTAGTCAAAGCTATATCCTTCAAAACATCACTGAATATGGTGACTCCTTTTTCAAGATGATGGTACTTTAGCTATTTAAAAACAGCTATCACACTTTAAATACATTTTCTATAGTATGTAAAATGTTTCCTTTACCATATTTCACATGACAGTCTTTTGGGGTTTCCTAGTTATAATGGTCATTCTCTGAAATATAATTGGCTAAGTTTTGAAAATTGTAGTGCCAAGAAATGAACTCAATATTCAAAATTTAGCTTAATCCAAAGTACAGAACTACACTACCTCTAAAACTACCAACTAATATGGTCTCTATACATCTATTTTCCATCCAGTAACAATTTTTACATTTAAAGCATTCAAAATATACACTTCCTAAGCTTGTGGTCAGTTAAAACTACAACATTTCAAGAACTACTGTCAAACTGTTCTAGTCTTTTATGTACCTCTTCTCTGTTTTTAACTTAAGTGCTAGATTTTACACTTGTCCCTATTCAATTTCACCTTCTTCATTTTTGCCTAGCAGTCTAATTGTCAATATAAATTTAAATTGTGCTTCTGTTATTTGTCTATTAATCACCTCATCTAGCTTTGCACCAACACAAATAGGAAATATTACTAATTAAATAGAGTTGGTGTCCAAGATTTCCCTTTAGGATGATACCTGGTTTCTTTGGGAATAGTTGTTCAGTAGTAATAAACCATAAACAGCACATTTCTTCATCTTATTCACAAAGCTACTATAAGACACAAAGTCAAATTCTTGCTGAAATCAAATTTATAGCATTTGGTATAACTGTTACATTGTTGAACTGTGAATGAGTAGAGCACTAGGAAGAGCCTGATAGAAATCTGAGTAAAAGGTGGATTTATCATATACTTGACTTTGAATTCAAATGTGAGACAAGATTCATTTAAATAAATTCTCAATGAATATTTCCCACTTTGTTTTAAATTAGTACGTCATCTGCAGTAATATCATTGCTACATTTTTAATACTGATAAAAATATTTTTTGCGTAAAATTCAAAATGACTAAACACAGTAAATGCTAAATACATATCGGTTTTATTATCTCATTAACGAAGCCTGAGAAAACTGAATTATGGAATACCATATAGTGCTAAATTATATTCAAACATATTTAAAAAGAAAATGAAATTCACTGATATTTATAGTATTTATCAAGTAAAATAAGAATTTGGAAAAATTATGGTATATTTAAAAATTTTAATTCCATGATTTTCAATTATGACAGCTAGTCTGAAACATGTTTATTTCAAGATCTGATCATTTTCCTTAACCATATAAAAGGTTGTTGTTTAAAAAAAAAACCCTAAGGACAGGTTTTAAAAGATTACCACTTTAAAAACAAAGGCACCACCTAAAAAAAATTTGGTAAAATTTACCAGAGGCAAACATGGTTAAACATAAGACAGCACTTAAGCAAGAATATTGTTCCCTTGAAGGGGTGAAAAAGGTTTCTATTATTAGCAGAGATAAGAGCTGCCTGAAATTCTTTCCTTAATACACTATACTAAAAATAAAATGGCTCACTGCGTTTCAAAATAAACACATTGCTTTGTATATCCATTTCAGTCATTTAACAGATAAAAATCCATTCAACCTGCTTCAAGATGCTCATATGTTTTTTATCTGATACATATACTAGGTAGATTTGCTCTATTTATAACACATTTAGCATTTTAGGAGTCTTGTGCCACCCACTTATTCATTATCTCTTAAAGGATTTGAGATTAGATCTTCTGCTAAAGCAAATTAAATTATCAGCTTGACTTAATTAACTACTTTCTCTATAAAATATTTTCCCTCTCATCAAGGAAAAATACAGGAATCTCAGAAGGATAAATGGGGCAGTGTCACCATTACAAATACCACCAAATGCTTTAATGAAAACTAACCTGGATGACAAGTTAATATTTTGGCATGTTTTTACAAAACAAAACAAAACACCACTATAAAGCAGTGCTGTGTCAGCATGGGAAAGGAATAAAGTCCAAAGAACTTAGTAATTACCAAAGTCTATGATCAAGCTTCCAAAATCCTGTCCAATTTACATAGATATATTAAGAGAAAGTTTGGTACAATGACATTTTTAACTCAAAGTGCATTTTCTGTAGTTTAAAAAAATGAACTGTATTATTTTGGTTCTACTCTAAGTACACAGGGCCTTAAAAATGACCCATAAATAAACCCTGCCAGCTGCTGCTCACATTCTTTTCCTTCTAACTTCTGCCTCCTTTTTTCAAGAGATCTGTGATTGCGACCACAGGAGCTAGAATATAAGGCAGTTACACGTTCACACATACGCACGGGGAGTAGTGTATAGGAGAGGGTGACAGTGAGCCATATCTAGAGACATAGTTTTCTGAACATATAAGAAACATAAGAGGAGATCTGGGAAACACAGAACAGAAGACAGTAAACTCTTCCTCCCACTCATTAAATAAATTTCTGGTCTCAGAACCAGATCACAGGTAAGTCTCAGAATTCAGCTAATTATGGGTTTATGTACATAATAGGACCTAATTACATAAAATTACATAGGAGTTAAGTACTTATGAGGATCTTTTCACCTACATTTTCCATGTTCTTCTCACAACGATGTAAGAGAACATGTGGTATTATTCCCTTTCCTATAGATCAAGTGACTGGCTTAAGGCCACTCAGCGGGCTTACAACATAGCAAAGGTTCCACACCAGGTCTTCCAAATCCAATGGTCTTTGTACTATATACCATGTTGCCTTTGTGCGCTTACTCTGGACCTATCCACCATTTATAACATTGTTTCTTGAGAGCACATATCTTCTGAGAGTCAGTGAACTGATCACACAATATGAACAAAACCCATTCAGAAATTAAGGACCCAATTACCTATGTTGAAATCATGTAAGTGATACAGAAGTCAGCCAAAAAAAAAAAAAGTCTAAATACCGTATCATTTATCCAATTTTTGAGAGATACCAATGAATTGATTTTGATTCAAACACTAACCTTCCAAAAAAATTTTAATGTTTATTTATTTCTGAGAGAGAGACAAGAGTACGAACAGGGTAGGGGCAGAAAGAGAGAGAGAGGGAGACACAGAATCCAAAGCAGCCTCCAGGCTCTGAGCTGCCAGCACAGAGCCCAACATGGGGCTCAAACTCACAAACCGTGAGATCATGACCTGAGCAAAAGTCAGACACTTAACCGACTGAGCCACCCAGGCGCCCCTAAACACTAACCTTCTAGTACTTGAGTAGAAATATACCTTTATTATTTGGAACTACTGTTTAACACTTGCTTAGACTTTGAATAATTTTAAAAGTAAAATCAGTTCAGCTAGTAACTTATATGAACATCCACTATTATTTGCCTTTTTCTTATTTTAGTCAATTTCATATTTGTGGGGGGAAAATTATATGACTTACCCAAAAATGACTACTGCATTTCAATAAAAAATGAATAATTATCACAGAACACAAATAAGTTAGTCGCTTAGAACTTTCTTCAAGGTAGGCATCTAAAAAATAGGGGCAAATTGTTAGTTCTGTCTCCATGTCTCTATCAGAACTGAAGGCATTTCTGAACACAGCAAACACTAATACTTCACAAACAGTGCAGAATTGATTCACAACACCCATGCACCCAGGCATCTCCACAACACTGCCACTTTATCATTCTTAAAGCCATTTTATGTACCTCATTTAATCCTCAAAAAGTCTAGAAGGTAGTAGGCCAAATGCTCATTACTACCATTTTACAAAGGAGGAAACAGAGGCTCAAAGCAGGTTTCTAGTTTTCCCAAAGCCACAGAACTAGTGGTAAAATGGAATTAAAATCCAAGGCTAAAGCCTTCTTAGATCAATGTTCCTTCTAGGACATCAAGTCATTTTTTTATAAGTTCTCTTTACTTTGGTTACTAAATGTTACTGGTAATCTTTAGTCAGGGTTACTTTCATAAGAAAAAAACTGAAATACCTGGTGTTTACAAGAAATTTGGGTTAGAACTGTCAGAATTCAGTATATTCATCCATATAAGAAAAGGAAGAGATTGAAGCATTAAAGTTAGGAATACGAAAAAATAAATTTTAATCATACATATGATAGATTTTCAAAAAAAGTTATTCTCTCCAAATGTGAACTAAAATGAAACATATCAATCTTATTTTCTCAATACTTGATAAATGCCTACAGATATGTACAATTACATTCTTGTAGATTTAAAACTCGAGACAACACACTATGCATCTTGACTTTACACTGCATGGAACAGACTTTGGAGTTAGAAAATCTGGATTATGATTGCCAATTCTGCTACTTACTAACACTCTGACCTTGAACAAATCACTTAAGGTAAAGGATTCTCAATTTCGTAATTTGTAAAATGGAGATAATACCAAACTCAAGATTACTCTGGGGAATAAATAAAATCAAGTGCATTTTATAGTACTTAAAATATTAAAAAAAAAAACTGAGTCGAGATGTAAGGGCTTTTTTGGGGGGTTTTTTTTGTTTGTTTGTTTTTTATGAGAGAGGGAAAGAGACACTGAGAAACAGACAGAGCTTGCATGGGGGAGGGACAAAGAGAGGGAGACAAAATCTGAAGCAGGCTCCAGGCTTTGAGCTTCAAGCTGTCAGCACAGAGCTCAGGCAGGAGAGGGCTCAAACTCATGAGCAGTGAGATAATGACTAAGCTGAAGTCAGAGGCTTAACCAACTGAGCCACCCAGGTGCTCCTTGAGTTGTAGCTTTTATCACTAAACTATTACAGATGTGTTTCCCTTTTTGTTTGTTCTCCATTACCTCTACATTCCAGCTCTTGAGTTTTCAGTAACTCAAATTTCTATTAATCCAGAAGGAACAATTAAAAATACCCATTTGGGGGAATTAAGTATTTTTAAAAGTCAGTTTAAAGTTGGAAAGGACCTGACAGATTACATGTTCTTGTGCTCTTCTTTAGAAGAAAAAGAAAATAATCCCAGCAAGGGCCCAATATGTCACAGGTACAACATTGACAACTGACCAAGTAGTTGTCCAATATTCAATTCATCACTTATAACTTGGTATTTACATTTCAGAAAACCCAACACTGGGATGTCTGGGTGACTCAGTTGGTTAAGCGTCCAACTTCGGCTCAGGTCACGATCTCACAGTTCGTGGGTTCGAGCCCCACATTGGGCTCAGTGCTGACAGCTAGCTCAGAGCCTGTTTCAGATTCTGTGTCTCCCTCTCTCTCTGACCCTGCCCTGTTCATGCTGTCTCTCTCTCAGAAATAAAAAACATTTAGAAATTCATTTAGAAAAAAAAAAAGAAAGAAAACCTAACACTGCTTGTTTTTAAAAAAATGTAATAAAAAGCAGCACCTGGGTAGCTCACTTAGGCCTCTGACTCCTCATCTCAGGTCTTGATCTCAGGGTCCTGAGTTCAAGCCCCACATTCAGCTCCACACTGGGCATGAAGCCTACTTAAAAAACTGTAATAAAAATTCCATCTTCTTATCTTTCCTGTTAAGTAGGGTAACAGTAAATAAATAAGTGGAAAATTAGTAAAATTTCTTGAAAGCCAAGTCTGTGGGCTATACACAGAACTATCTGAAAAACAGAGAAAGTAATCCCTTGATGAGAGTGCTGGCTAGAAAAAGGCTAGTGTGATTGCAAAGCATCCAGTGGTGTCTTCTGACAAACAGTAAATATTTCATAAACCAAATCTATCAGTACTTACCTTGAAAACGCAGGCTGCTTTTCAAACAAATAATAAGCATTATATTACATAAATTTTTCTTGAATCTGTTTCTGTGTAACACAAATAGAACAAATCTATTCTTGCATTTCTATCCTCTTTACTATTTAGTTAAGAACTGAACAAGTCCAATTACAAGAGCTTTTGAACAGTTCTCAAGCAGTTCTACCGAACCCTGGAAAGGATATAAACTAAATCAATGTGGAGAAAGAATTTAAGCAGATAAAAAGCATTACTTTTAAATTCTGTCAGCTTGCACCATTTGTTTCCATGGCACTTCTCTGGTAATCTAACAAAACAACAAAACAATGGAGAAAATCAGTTTAGAACATTTTAAAGAAGGGTTTCATTAATTAACAGCAAATAGAAAAGGAGTTCTTTACACTTTTTATAAATGACTTGAAATGAGTTCTATCAAATGAAAATTATGCCACTTTCAATTTGTGCTAATCGTACTTAATGTTGGCCTGTAAACTGATACATCAAGTTAAATTTGCAAAACCTGTAATTAGCCTAACAGTTACAGAGAAAAGGCACATACAAAATTAATGCTACTCACTCTTCTATTTCCATGTATTTATAGACATATAAAACTAAATCACCGGGGCGCCTGAATGGCTCAGTCAATCAAGCATCCAAGTCTTTCTTGATTTTGGCTCAGGTCATGATTTCATAGTTACTAAGCTGAACCCTGAGCCTGCTTGAGATTCTCTCTCTACCTCTCTCTCAAAAAAAAAAAAAAAAACTTAAAAAAAAAGAAACTAAACCATCTACCATTAAGTTTCTTAGTAGAAATTAACTTTACAAAGTCTTAAATCTATATAACAAAAATACGTATTTTTGATACATTTTAATTGTATTGGAACAATTGGATATTCATTCAAAAAGCTGATTTTAGAACCTCCTCTTATACTCAAAAATTAACTCAGAATTGGATATGAACTTGAATGTAAGGGCTAAAAACAATAAAGTATTTAGAAGGCAACATATGAGAAAACCCTTGAGACCTAAAGCAAACAGTTCTTGGATACAGCACCAAAAGCAAGGTCCATAAAAAGAAAAAAAGAATCAATAAATTGGACCTCATGAAAATTCAGAACTTTTATTCTTCAAAAGACACCATTAAGAAAATGAAAAGTCAAACAGATTAGAAAATATTTACAAACTACATCCAATCAGGGACTTGAATCCAGAATTTGTAAAGAATTCTTGTAATTCAGCTCCTGAGATGAGCAAAAGATATGAAGAGACACCTCACCCAAGGCAATATATATATATATGGCTAGTAAGTATCTAAAGATGTTCAATATCATTAATCATTAAGAAACGCAAATTAAAGCCACAATGGGACACCATTTTCACCCATCTGAATGCCTTTAAAAACAGACAACAGCAAATGTTGGTAAGGATGCGGAGAAAGGAGAATCTTTATACATTGTCAGTAGGATTGTGAAAATGGTACAACCACTTTTGAAAAGTTTGCAGTGTCTCAAAAAGCTAAACACGAACCTATGATATGTCCCAACAATTCTTCCCCTAGGTGCCCAACCAAGATAGATGAAACAAGTGCCCAAAGACTTACATCTAAGTATTTGTAGTAGCATTATCTGTAACAGCGCAAAAGTGAAAGCAATGTCCATCAACTGGTGAATGTATAGGCAGAAAGTGGCATGTCCACACAATGGAATGTTATTTAGCAATAAAAAAGGAATAAACTACTGACAAATGCTACGTCATGCATAAGCCTAAAAACACTGTTAAAGGAAATATGAAAGACTCCATATTGAATGATTCCATTTGTCAGCAGTGTCCAGGGAAAGCAAGTGCATTCGGACAGAAAACAGATTAGGGCTTTCCTAAGGTGGCTGGTAGGAGCAAAGAGGTACTGTAAATGAATATGAAGGATCTTACTGCGGTGATAAAAATCTTTCAAAATTGATGTTGGTTGGTTCCATGTATGATGAGGTTGCATCATCAATAAAGTTACAAAATTTAATGAATCATATACTTGAAACGGGTGAATTCCATGATGTGTAAATATATAATGAAGGTATATTTTCCTTTTTAAAAAATACATGTTTTTTTATTTTAAAAAAATCCATATTTTTGAGAGAGAGCAGGGGAGGGGCAGAGAGACAGGGTGACACAGGATCCCAAGCAGGCTCCACAATGACAGCAGAGAGCCTGATGTGGGGCTTGAACTCATTAACTGTGAGATCAAGACCTCTCCATAAACTCAACCGACTGAGCCACCCAGACGCCACCCTGAATACAAATTTTTAAAAATACATGTACTTTCGTTTGTTGTTCCCTGAAGAACTAAATAAGACTGACTATAGCGATTTCTATCATTTTTATTGAGCAACTGTACTACTTCTAATCCGGGATGGGAAACCACAGTATAACTTAAGAGAGGCTCCAACACGGTGTTAAAAACAGTTGTGCTGGGGCACCTGAGTGGCGCAGTCAGCTGAGTATCCAATTTCAGCTCAGGTCATGATCTCACGGTTCGTGGGTTCAAGCCCCACGCTGGGCTCTGTGCTGACAGCTAGCTCAGAGCCTGGAGCCTGTCTTCAGATTCTATGTCTCCCTCTCCTTCTCTCTGACCCTCCCCTGCTCACACTCTGTCTCTCAAAAATAAACAAATATTTTTTTAAAAGTTTTTAAAAAAAAAAAACAGTCCTCCCATTGGTTGTTCATTAGACTGGGCTCTCCAAAAAGGATTTCTCATAAATCAGTGCACCATCCACTGGTTTATATTTTAAGAAGCCGATGCCCAGAAGCCGCTCCAGAGTATATACAAAAGAGATTTAAGTTGTGTTTTGGCAACAGGCCAGTTGACCTGATGGGTGTTTTAGTCTACATTCAAATTATGTAAGAATTCAGAAAGACAAACATTTTAACAGTTTGAAAGGCTGTAGAGGGAGTTATGTAACTTTGAGACTATACATGCCTAGATGGCAAAGGCAGAGCTTGCCTGAGTAAATGTATCACATGTCACGACACAACCGCCCTCAGTAGTGACACTGAATGGCAAGAAACCTTACAGGCATGAATCTCACACCTGAATCTTCCTACATTCACCCGAAACATAATCTCTTGACTAGCCTCTCTACGAAGTCTTTCATAAATGTCCCAGGACTTCAGGCGCACATAGTACTTCAAAGATTTTCACAAACTTCTCAGGTCTTTACACGAACACCACCTTGTCTGTGTGACTTTGCCTGACCACCTTATTGAAAACTGCTGACCTCACAACACTCATTCTCCCCTCCCTGATTCATGTGTCTCAGTCGCCCTAAACATACTACACATTTGCACGTATATTCCGATGATCTTTTGTCTCCTCCTACTAGAACAGAAGCTCCACAAAAGGAGAGATTTTAATGTGGTTGTGTCCCTTTCTGTCCCCACTGCCTACAACCATGTCTAGCACAGAGCAGGTGCTCAGCAAGTGCCTTCTGAATAAAACAGCATCGGATTCGTGCGAGTAAGTAAGAGCTGGTCTAAGCCACGGGAATGAGCGAGTTCCTTCTCCCAATTTAACACCCTTCACTTGACGTTAAAGTACGAAATTTACAAAGAAACAGAGGCCTGAGAATAAAATCTCAGACTGCCTACAGCGAAAGAAAAAAGCTGACGTTTGACTTATAATTCTAGATTTACATCAAACGGAAAGTATTTTTAATAAGATGGTTCTAATTCTGAAGAGGGCAGATTAATTAAATCCCACGTGACCCTTATTAACATCAAAAAAAATTCAATACTTAACTAGTAACAAGTAAAAAATAAATAAATAACATTGAAAAGCAGCCTGTTTTTCTACACCCAAAATGGGATCCCATCACCAAGAAAACAGACCTCAGCAGAATAGGTCTTAGCAGTTCTGGCCTCCTGAGCCGGGCACGGTCCAAGGGCCAACATCAAGGAGCCTTTAATCCGCCCCCATTCCCGAAGCCTTCCTAGACTTCTCCCCACGCGCCAAGCACCCTCGAGAGCCGCAGGTCTCACCGAGCCCAGAGTCGTGGCAGCGGCCTCCGCGCGTTCACGCCCCCACCTGCAGGCCCCGGGAACCTTCCCGAAAGCGTCCGCCCCCCAACCCCGAGTCCCGGAGCACGAGAGTCGGACAGAGGGACCTCCCGGCCTGGCCATAACTGGAAGACATTTTGCACTTCATCCTGCTTCTGCCAATTTCGCTGTGACCTTGGGCACGTTCCCAAACCTCTAGGGGTCCCGGTTTTCCCACCTTCAAGGTGAGGACACCCGCGCCAAGTGGCCGCAAGGATTAAATGAGATCACACGCGAAGCACCCAGGAGGGCACCTCACGCTTTGGAAACTCGCTCACCGGCACCGGGTCTTCCTCCCCGGCGATGCCCACAGCGACTCAGCTGGAAGGCACCCTGCCCCACAGCCCGACCTCCGGCTCCACCGAGCCGGGCACGGACCGCTGGTCACAGCCCGGGCCCGCCGTCGTCGCCCCCACGCCGCCCTCGCGGGGGGCTCCCGGGCCCGCTCCACCTGCCGCCAGGCCCGCGCCCGCCGCCCGGCCCGGCCTCCCGCGAGCGGACGGCCCGGCGCGGCGGCCTCCGGCGCGTACTCAACTCTTCACTTTGCCGAAGGTGCCGACGCCCAGCGTGTCGCCCAGCACGTAGTGCCCGATCTTCACCCGCCCGTCGTGTTTCTGCTTCTCAGCCATCTTCGGCGCGCGCAGCCTCGCTCCGCCGCCGGTTCCTCAGGGCGAGTGCCGCCGCCGCCGCCGCCATGCCGCCGCGGGCCTCAGGCCGCCGCCTACCCACAGTGCAGCGGGCCCGCGGCGGGGGTGGGGGAAGGCCGGAGTCGCCGAGGGGCGCGGGGCGGGCAGCGGCGGCGTGGGAGCGCCGGGGCGCGAGCGACGGCGGCGGCGGCGGCTGCAGCCCGGGGCTGGGCGGGGCGCCGGAGGGGGCGGGGCGGGCCTGGGAGCAGCCAGGTGTGCGGGGGAGGGGCCGGCGAGGGAGTGGACGGCCCCTCCACCTGTGCGGGAGCTCCTAGCGCGGGAGCGGACCTCGGAACCCGCCGTGGGAGAAACCGAGGGGGCTAAGGCGTGAGCCGAGAGGGGCGGAGCGGCGGCGTGCGGCGGCGTGGGAGTCGGGGACCTGCCTGAGGTGTGGGAAGAGAGGGACGTGAAGACTGAAACGCGGGCGTCAGGGAAGTCAGGGGGTGAAGGGCCTCGATCGAAGGTCGGTCTGCGGAGCGCTACGGGGAAGTTTCTCGAGTCAGCGGCGGGGTGTTTCTGATGCAGGTCTTGGCACACACAGAGGACGCAATTCGGGTGCTCTCCTGGGGGACTCTCCTCTGTGGATTTTGTAATCCTCCGTTCTCTTGCCCTGTGGATGCAAGAGCCCTCTCCGCAAGAGCTCGCGGTTCCAGTTTGCACTTCGTTCTCCGGTGAAGCACAGTCACGATATTTGCTCGATTGTAATTTAGCACACGCTCATATACAGTGTAGAAATAGGTTGTCTTAGAGTTGCATAGGGGGGAATCGTAAAAGAAATGAAAAGGGAAACAATGTAATGAGCAAAGCAAGTAAAATGCATAAAGGGTATAGAGAATTGCGAAGAGCAAGGGCAATATAAGGGCACAAATTAAAAATAAAGCTAGAAGTAGGGGAAGAAGGGTGAGAGAAAACTGGAAGTATGACACCCAGGCACAGTATTGAAGACTGACAAGAATTTAGTTATGAATTGATGTCTCCCATCCTTCCTCCCTTTCGTCCTTACATGTGGCCCTAGTCTTCAATGTTTCCCTTCAGTGCTTAAAAATTATTTGATTGGAAATAAACGTTTACGGAGTAGTTGAACATACTTAACGTTGTGCATAAAACTAGAGTTTCAAGGTCATGCTCCTCAGACAGGAAGCTTCTTATCTTACTGTTTATGTATAAAGAGATAAAGATATTGATCAGAAAGAATAAAATGTAATAAAAGCTGATTTCCTAAGAAGCGATAAATATACAAATGGCAAACAAACATCCTTTCTTGTTTAGACGCCAAGACAATCTGATGATAGGTGATCACAGCTTATAAATTATAAATATCACAGCTGTTGAACAGAGGCTATTTTTGTTCATTCTTGGGATCACCTTTCTTGCTGACAAGAAATACCATTTAAGAATCACTCTACCTGGCTGGCAATTTGGAGAACACAGCCAGTTATTTTTAATGCTGAACCTTCATTTGGCTAAGGGTCACTCCTTCAGTATTCATTCAAATAAGTAAGAAAACAAAATACTTAGTTTTGCTCTTGGGATTGACGATGTATGGCTCCTGTTCCGATATACCATTAAAAGACATTGAAAAATCTGTTAGATTGTTTTCTTGAATCGCCATGAAGGCAGATTATAAATGAAGATTTTAAAGCATTTTACACACCATCTTAACTACTTTTTGATAATTACAACTTGTTATTATACACTTCATAACTATGATCCTACAATTGTGAACTACCTTATAGCTCTATTATGACAACAAGTATATGATACTTTGCTGATTAAAAAGTTCATTGGAACACAATGATCTCATTTGACTGCCCTAAAATAAACATATTATTACCCCCATTTTATAGATGGTAAAACTTAATCAGCTAAGTGGCAGACTCATCAGAACTCCTATGCAGTTCTGACTTGCCCTTTTGTTTTTCTATACTACACCACAGCTGCCAAAGAAAAACAAATGTGGTGTTCAAATAACATTTAAAATGTTCACAATTGTAGTCCCATTCTCATAGTTATTATTTCTAGGGCAGGCCAGCAATGTATACTTTTAAACTTGTTTTTAGCTGACCAGTTTCGCAACAAGATTGAATGCTAAGGAGTGAGAAGGGTGGGAAAGATGCACTGTTTCATTGGCAATGAGAAGCCTTCTGTTGCCCTGGGCATTTCAGATGTGGTTCCTAGTTGCCACACCCTATGCAGGAGTACAAACCTGACTGTTCATCAGACCAAATCTCCTTAAGTGCCATGCCCCTTCGAGGTCTCACCGCCCCCCGCCCCCGCCACCAGATGTTCTGGTAAATGATAATATTCCCCATTTGATTATTTTCCAGTGATGTTACAGTGTCCCTATTTCTTTAGCACCTATCTCTATGATTAGTGCCCCAGGCGGCCATTCAGTTCTTAACCCTGGTTCAACTGTTACTGCTTTACCCACTGATATTCGATCTTTGGGATTATTTTACTTCAAATACTCAGAGCCTGAATAAGAGAATAATGAAGTACCATCAACCTAATATACTACACTAGATCCCCCTGGTATCCTCAATAACCAGTTCCTTCAAGTCTTCGCTCAGTCACCTTCTTCGTAAGACTTACCTGCTTTGACCACCTTATTTTAATACGGGCAATACCAGCCCACCCACACTCTCTGCCCTGCACTCTCCTCCCTACCCTTCTCAACTGTTTTTTTTTTTTCCCATGGCACTTACCTTCTGACATACTATTTCATTTCCTTGTTTGTTATGTTTTTGTTTTGTCTGTTCCTAACTAGAATAAGCTTCATAAGAGAGAGGGGTTTTTTTCTTCTCTATTTTGTTCACTGATGGATCCTTAGCTCCCAGAACAGTACCTGGCAAATTATAGGCACTCAGGTGGACTTAAGCTGTGTGGCACCTGAAGTTTATATAATGCGGAGGACCTCTTTAAGAAAACAAATACAGAATTGTGTATGAAAGTGAATATTTATCTGAAATGAGAGAACAAGTCTGTGTACACATCTTTTGAAGTTGACAACACAAGCATCCCTAAATCCAGAAAAATATTTTTATAAATTAATTGTCCCACACACATTTATAATACTTGTTTTTTGCATTTTTGCCAGCATATTTGATTGTCTCTTCAAAATTTATGATATTCTCTCTTTTATTTTAGAGAGAGAAGGGGGGGCATGTGAGCAAGGTAGAGGGGTGAGGAAGAGGGAGAGAGATCCAAAGCAGGTTCCATGCTCAGCACTGAGCCCAGCGGAGGGCTCAATCCCACGTCCCTGGAATCATGACCTGAGCCAAAATCAAGAGTCAGACCCTCAACCAACTGAACCACCCAGGTGTCCCTAATATTCTTTATAGAGCACATAGATAATTCTGTCCTTCCTCTGACATTATTGATCAAGGTTTTGATTACACATCTCTCTTCAGGGTCCCCATAGGACTTTTTTCATACAGCTAATAAGGCATCTATCAATTCTATTATTATATTTTAATATCTCTTGTATTTTTTATATATATTTATATATAAGTGAATATTCCATAGACAGATACATATAAAAATTACATACCCAATCTGCTGTTCCTAGGGCCTAACAGAAACTGGTACATCATTCCAGAAGTATTTGTTGAAATAAGCAAATGGTTACTAAACTATAGAATCAAGGAACAAGAAGTTGGGGTGCCTAGCTGGCTCAGTTCAAAGAGCACGTGACTCCTGATCTTGGGTCGTGAGTTTGAACCCCATGTTGGGTATGGAGATTACTTAAATGAAAACTTTTAATAAAAAAATAAAACTAAAAAGTCAAAAATAATAGCTGTTTTATTTTATGAAAATGCCTATTAACTACAAAGCATAATTTTCCATCTCAGTGCAGTTGTCATTATTGACACTGGAAACAGGCATAAGCGAGAACATGTAAGACCCTATAGATTCATGCTGAGGCGTTTCTGTTATTGCTCTGAAGTTCAAAATAAGAAGAGTTGGGGCACCTGGGTGACTCAGTAGGTTAGGCGTCCAACTTCGGCTCCAGTCATGATCTCACAGTTCATGGGTTCAAGCCCTGCATTGGGTTTGGTGCTGATTGTCTGGAGCCTGGGGCGTGCTTTAGACTCTGTGCCTCCCTCTTTCTCTGCCCCTCCCCTGCTCTCTCTCTCTCTCAAAAATAAATAAACATTTGAAATAATAATAAAATAAAATAAGAAGAGTTGATGGGGTGCCTGGGTAGCTCAGTCGGTTAAGCGTCCAACTCTTGATTTTGGCTCAGGTCATGGTCCACGGTCATGAGATTGAGTCCTGCATGGGGTTCTGCACTGACAGCTTGGGGCCTGCTTCGATTCTCTCTCTCCATTACCCTCTGTCCCTCTTCTGCAAGTGCTCACATTTGCTCTCTGTCTAAATAAAAAAATAAACTTTAAAAAAATAAGAAGAGTTGGACACTTAGTGATTAATGAACTGCCTTGATGGTATGCTTTATGTACTACAAGATCAAGAATTACTTATTTAATTTGTATTATGAGAATTCCAAACATACACTAAAGTAGTAGAAATAACCCCTACCCTTGATGATTATCAACAGTGTTAACATTCACCAATCTATCTTTGCACTTTGTTATTTGAAAGCAAATAACCAGATAGAATATTTCAGTGATTTAAAAAAAAAAAAAAAAACCACTTTAGGGTCAACTGGGTGGCTTAGTCAGTTAAATGTCCAACTCTTGATTTCAGCTCAGGTTATGATCTCACAGTTCGTGGGATCGAGCCCTGTGTCGAGCTCTGCGCTGATAGCATGGAGCTTGCTTGGGATTCTCTCTCTCCCTCTCTCTGTCTGTCCGTGCCCTGTTCATGAGCTCTCTCACTCAAAATAAATAAACTTAAAAAAAAACAGATCATTTTATATCTCACTGGTAAAACTAGTAGTGTTGAAATAGATTGTATTGAAAGTTCTTTTCAGTTGTTAGGAAATTCAGCTCCCAATCTCCTCTCCCCATTTTAGAATGAAAGTAACAAAGAAAAAAGATAAGATTACAATAAAGTACTGAAGGCTGGAGTCCAAGGTATCCACAAACTGATCTGGGTACATTATTTTCTCTGTACACATTTACCTCTTGACATTTGTTATTACTGGTTTGTAAGGTTGAGAGAATAATATTACTGGGCCCCAACCTTCTTCAAAAGGATAAGTGGGTGCAATATGTGTGACAATACTTGAAACCCTTTCAAGGAAATGTAATATAGAACTGTGAGATGTAATTTTTAGCAGGTACCCTAGTAACAGATATTAAACTTAATGTAATCCATTTCCGTTTTGTGGCTGAGTACGTTTCTAAATTGCTTCAGTATGAGTCAACATTGTAATTTTCAGTGTCGCTGAGAAAAATAAAACATTTTGGATCAAATTTCTTCCAAGAACAGATGCATTAATTGGAATAACAAAGGTTGTTTGCTTTGCTGTGTAAACATTATGGATCTGAGAGCATTTTTAGAACCTTGCTTTCATGTGTGTGTTGACAGCTTGCCTGAAAAAAAGCTCAAACACAGTTTTAGATCAGTTAAATCAATTATTTCCCTCCTGGCATGAATTCAGTGCCTATCTATACTAAATACTTTTAAATCAGTGAGGTTGAATAAGATATCAATGTCACCTTGAATTGATTATTAACTTTGTTATGGCCGTGCTTTGGAATTAAAACAACCCTTGACAAAACAATACAGTATATATATTATTTGAAATCTTTTGTAATCTACTTTTAATGACCTCAGGTGGGTGTTAATGCTTTCACTTGTTGCCTCAATCCTGTTAACATTAACTACAAAGCCCTGACATGATTAATTAGTGCAAACTTAAGATCAATTATGTAATTTCAAAATTTCCAAATGCTCTGTAAATGACAAAATAATTCACTCTCTAAGAATAAAGACCTTTAAAAAATAACCAAAGAATTCAGTTTCTTTTTTTTTTTTAAATTAGAATGTGGACTTGACACTAGGTGTCCAAAGCACTTTTTTTTTTAACATTTTATATATTTCTGAGAGAGACAGTGTGAACAGGGGAGGGTCAGAGAGAGAGGGAGGCACAGAATCTGAAACAGTCTCCAGACTTTGAGCTAGCTGTCAATACAGAGCCCGACACAGGTCTCAAACCCTATAACTGTGAGATCATGACCTGAGCCGAAGTCGGATGCTTAACTGACTACCCAGGCGCCCCAGGTGTCCAAAGCATTCGTAACTCTGAGGTTCTGATTCTATGAAAATAAACAAGTTAATACTTTTTAAAGTATTTATTAATAAATGGTTTACCCTTTGTTCTTAAAATATTGAAATGTTTTAGAAGTGGTATAAAATTAGCTTTATCTATTAAAGATTCCCAACTTCTCTGACTATATCGTTCCTTGTTATAAATATTCATTTATTGAATTAAGATGCTTTGAATGCCTACTGAGAGCCAGACACTCTTCTAGGATATAGTTTTAAGGAAGGTAAGGCATATTTTATTCGGGACTGTTGCTACGTGTGTGTGTGTGTGTGTGTGTGTGTGTCTCCATATAGGATAAGGGCTATTGCACTGGGGTTTACAATAGAAGAGAGATTTGTCTCAAGTCCAAATACAATAATGAAAAGTAGGGATTTGTAGCCAAGGAGCTAGGTAGGAGGGTCAGTGGGTAGGAAATTACTAAAACGGTAGGTCATGTGACTCTTGATCATGAGTTCATGAGCTTGAACCCCATGTTGAGCATACAGATTACTTTTTAAAAATCATTTAAAAAAGAGTAATTCTTTGCTAAAGTGACTTAATAGGCCAAGGTGATGGTAAAAATGAGCAACTTTGTTGAGTAGTGAGGGTGATTTCTCTGGTTGAACTAATTTAGTAGTATTCTTGCTAAAACTGGGCTCCTGATGACATGCCCAAGGGTAGGGCCCAGTTGGACTCAGAGGAGTCTGACAAGAATCAGGTCAAGGAGAGGGACTCTGTCACATTCTAGTGGAAAATACAGGCAATAAACATGCAATCAAATATATAATCTAATGTAATACTAGTGACAAGTGCAGTAAAGAAAAATAAGCAGAGTAAATGGATGCCCAGATGAAACTGGGGGAGGGAGAAAGGTTGAATAGGCCTTTTATACAGGTTGTCAGAGAAAGTCTCTCTGAGAATGTAGCATTTGAGCAGAGACCAGAGAATTATGTGAAGGTAGGAGCCCTTGAAATATCTGAGATAAGAGCATTCCACACAGAGGGAAGAGTAAGTGGAAAGACCCTGAGGTAGTACAAATAGCATATTGGAGCTACAACAAGAAGACCAGAGTGGTGCGTACAAAAATGAGAATAGATGGGTTTGCAGTTAGAATGCTTAGAGCCAGAGGCCCCTGCGTGACTTGATTGGTTAAGCATCCAACTTTGGCTCAGGTCATGATCTCATGGTCAAGGTTTTTGAGCCTCATATCGGGCTCACTGCTGATAATGCAGAGCCAGCTTCAGATCCTCTGCCCCCCACCCCCGCCCTTCCCCCACTGGTTCTCTCTCTCTCTCTCTCAAAAAAAAAAAAAAAATTCTTACAGCCAGATCATATGGCTATGCTAAAAACTCTGGACTTTTTAAAAAGTGTGATCATATTTTTGGAGGATTTTGGAACAGGAGAGTGGCATGATATGAATCACAAATTTAAAGCATCTCTCCGGATGACTGTGTGGAAGAGTCTAAAGGGACAAGAGTTGGAGCAGAGAAACTAAGAGGCCATTGTGTAGTAGACCATGTGAGGGTTGATAGGAGCTTGCACTACGGTGGTAGTAGTGAGGATGGGGACAGCCATCCAAATTTGGCATATATTTTGATATAATGCTTATCCAGAGGATTTGCCGGTGGTTGGAAGAGTGGTATGAGAAGAATCACAAAAAGGAATGAGAGACTTAGATTTTTTTTGGCCCATATAACTAGATGGACGAGAGTGCAAAAGACTCCGTGAGAAATAAGTTGGGAAGAAGGGAAGGATGAGGGACAAGATTCTGGTATGACCAGGGTGAGTGTGAGATGTTTAACCAAATTCAAAAGGACATGTCGAGTAAGTAGTCAACCAGAAGAATATGAATTTCAGGGGACAAGTCCAGATGGTAAATGCAAGTTTCAAAATCATCAGTGTATATACCATGGGACTGGAGATAATGGGAAATAAATATAAAGAGCAAAAGGAAGAGATTCTCACATGGAGGTATGTCAGACTAAGAGAACTATAAAAGGAAGAGGAGTTAGCAAGCAAACAAAACAAAACAAAAATGATACTAAGAAGAAATATCCACTAAGGTAGGAGGAAGTTTAAGAAAGTATTTGGGGCGCCTGGGTGGCTCAGTCGGTTAAGCGTCCAACTTTGGCTCAGGTCATGATCACACGGTTCATGGGTTTGAGCCCCGCATGGGGCTCTGTGCTGACTGCCAGCTCGGAGCCTGGAGCCTGTTTCAGTCTGTGACTCCATCTCTCTCTGACCCTCCCCTGCTCACGCTGTCTCCCTCTCAGAAATAAATTTAAAAATTAAAAAAAAATAAAGAAAGTACTATCAACTTTTTCAAGACACTGTTAGCAGTCATGCCTAATGCTACCAAGAGGTCAAGTGAGATGAAGTTGAAGATTTGACTGTTGGGTTTGATAATGGACTTTGTGGTGGTATGACAGAGCCAAAAGTTAGAATGGAGTGAGTTGAGAAGAAAATTTAAGGGAAGACATAGAGAAGATGATTCTCTGCCACCAAAGGGAACAGAGAAATTTATGAAGTTTGCTATGAAAGGGGTAGTAGCAAGTGGGTACTGGGGAGACAAGGGGGGATTTTTTAGGATGAGGGAAAATGCATCATGCTTATATGCTGATTGGTATGATCCAGTAGAAGCAGGGGGAAATAATGGTGTGAGACAGAATGAATAACTGTAACATTTAGCAGTGAATCCTGATTCGACAGTCCTGCCAGACCTCTCATACTTTCAAGGGTCTTATACTCTAGTGGAAATCATATACACCTTAATAAATTTTTAAAAAATGGTTCAAGAAGCATTTGACAGGGGTGCCTGGGTGGCTTAGTCGGTTAAGTGTCCAACTTTCGCTTAGGTCATGATCTCGCGGTTCGTGGGTTCGAGCCCCGCGTCCAGCTCTGTGCTGACTGCCAGCTCAGAGCTTGGAGCCCGTTTCAGTCTGTGACTCCCTCTCTCTCTGACCCTCCCCTGCTCACGCTGTCTCTCTCTCTCTCTCTCCTAGAAATAAATAAAACATTAAAAAAAAATTAAGAAGCGTTTGACAAAGTTCTGGATAGAAGAGACTGAAGAGTGAAGAGCAGTAGGCTAGAAGCTCTTGTATTTGACCGGGGAGAAAAGGTTAAGGACTCCAACCACTGACAGTTCCAGTAGGGAAGGAGATGAAAGGGTGGGTTTGAGTGATATTGAAGGGGAAGAATAAATGGGATTTAGTGACTGCTTATTTATGATTTAGGAGAGAAACAGAGTCATTTTGGATGACTTTTAGATTTCTGGCATGGTACTATAGATGGATGGATCTTCCTTCGACAGTTCTTAGTCTATCATTTCCTTCCTAAAAATGTTCAAAGACAGCGCATCTGCATTGGCTCAGTCAGCTAAGCATTCAACTCTTGATTTCAGCTCAGATCATGATCTAATGGTCACGGGATGGAACCCTGTGCTGGGTTCCATGCTGAGCATGGAGCCTGCTTAAGATTCTCTGTCCTCCACTCTCCCCTGTTCGTGCACTCCCTCTCTCTCAAATTAAAAAAAAAATATATATATATATATAAGCAAATAAAATAAAAATGTGGAAAGACTTTATGTTGCCTAAAGATTAATGTTAAAGCTCTATAGTCTGAAATTCATGGACCCCTGAAATATGCTTTTTTTTAATTTTTTTTTATTTTTTTTGGCATACCAAGTACCTTCCTTAGATTCTGCCTTGGAACTCAAAGACCTAGTGAAGTCCATTTTGTACTAGTCTGCAGAGTAAAATTCAAACTCTTTCAGTCTGCATTTAAGACCCTCTATATTCTGGTCCTTGCCAACCCCATTTCTTGCCTCTTCTTTCTTACCCAAAGGTCTTTCCATTCTGTGTATACACACACAGCTGTAGCAGACAAGTTCATTTCCTCCCATTGTTCTCATGGCCTAGAACTCCTTCCTCCCTTGGTATTCCCAGCCACAGTCTGCCTAACACCTACCTCCACACATTTCAAAATTCACCTCCTCTGTGCAGCCATTCTGCAACCTCCCAGATACACTTGACCACACTGTCTTTAATAATGCCGTGTGCTTTATGTAATTAAATCCCTCATTGTACTTCTCTATTCATAGGCCTGGCTCACCATTTGACCATTAATCCCTTGAGGGCAAGCTGTGTACATAGTACGTGGTAATTGTACTTAATATATGTTGATACATGTACTTGATACCTGTTAGTTGAGTGAATGAGTAACAGATGAAATATCATTTCAGGCATAATATTATCTTAATTCATCTATCGCCTCCCAGGCAGCCCTAAAGGGTTCTTCCTGTTTATACCTGTAAGGTCCTGTGTCACTTCTGTTCTAGCACCATATTGTGCTATAATGTTGTATGCTGACCTATAGCATTGTGTCTTCTCCCTCTTTCGGTGCATACATCCCTTCCCTGCAATGTTCAGGTGCAAGGATTTTATCCTGTTTATCGCTGTATCCCTATCACCTGGGTTCTCAGTAGATGTTTTAAGAATGTATTATTTAATAATGAAGGAGCTATCTTAACTTTTAAAGTCTTCTATCACGTAATCATGCCCATCTTTTTCCACCTTCACAAAGGAATCCCTAATCACTCTGGGCTTGAACTCATCTTTCGCTCGGCATCCTATTGACCTGTAGCTATACCTCTTTTGTGTCATTAGCACTTTCTAGGACAGTAATTGGTATAGAGTGACTACAAAAGCCTAAGAACAAGAAAACTCTTATTCTTCCTTATAATCCTATACAGCTGTAATTCTCAGCTCTTTTTATAAACTTGAATAGAACACACCACATACCAATTCCTACAGCACTTGCCACAATTCTACCCTTCCCATGGGAAAGAGCTGCAAAAGCAATGCTCCTGAATCTGATATGATTTATTTTGTTAAAATAAACAATTATAAAGTACTGCATTTATACTATTTTTTTTTATATTTTTATTTATTTTTAGGAGAGGTAGAGAGAGAGGGAGAGACCGTGAGCAGGGGAGGGTCAGAGAGAGAGAGGGAAACGCAGACTCTGAAACAGGCTCCAGGCTCTGAGCTGGCAGTCAGCACAGAGCCCGACGCGGGGCTCGAACCCACGAACCGCGAGATCATGACCTAAGCGAAAGTCGGACACTTAACCGACTAAGCCGCCCAGGCGCCCCTGCATTTATACTATTATTAACTATTTATGACAATCTCTTGTCCCCCCTGGGTCTTTACTTTGAAGGCTTTCTTTGGATGTTTGATGAACGAATACAAGAAAGAAGGAATACTATTTCCATTACCAAGTCCAGAGGGAATTCAGACTTTGCCTTTTATACAAAATTAGTCTGCTCATTTTATCTATTACTGCTTAGAGCCAAAAATCATGTATTTATATGGACTAGAGGAAGTTAGTATTGTCCTTTATAAACTAAATTTGAAATAAAATAATAGTTTTACTTAAAAAAATATGCTTTTTTCCAGATCATACTAACCTTGGAACAAATAAACATGTTTACAGGAACTGAGTTTTCCCTGAGGTTTTAGTATGTTCCGACCTCTCTATTCTCTGTGGAACCCAAGTAACCACTACTCGTTCCCATTTCTCATGTTCCCCAGCACTTGCTTTTCCATCTGGTGACCGTTGCTGCTTTCATGATTCCCCCAAATTGAGGGGGTGGGATTTTTTTTTTCTCTCGAAGTGACTACAACTCTTTAACAATTGAAAAGGTGATTTGGGGGTGCCTGGGTGGCTCCATCGTTTAAGCGTCTGATTCTTGATTTCAGCTCAGGTCATTTGATTTCAGCTCAGGTCATGATCTCATAGTTGGTGAGCTCGAGCCCCACATCAGGCTTTACACAGACAGTACGTGAAACCTGCTTGGGATTCTCTCCCTCCTCTCTCTATGCCCCTGACCCCACTTATACATGTAAGCATGAGCACTCTCAAAATAAATAAGTAAATTTAAACATTTTTTAAACAAAGAATAGGTGATTTTGTTCTTTTGGTTTATAGCCTCTTACAACGCAGAACTTGAAACAAATGTCAGAGAAGGACGGGGTGCCACAAGGAACGTGTCATGCACACTCAGCCCTAAGCCATTATCCCTGCAAACCATAATTGAGTATCCCAGCCCTGGCGTACCTGTCTCTCTGCTCCTTCTACCACATGGATATTTCTCCCCTTCTCAGGGAACACCCTCCACTCTTTGAAAGACTGGAGGCAGCTTTTATTTCCTCTCACTTTGTTTTTCCTTTTGTGTGATCATCCACGTGCCCCAAAAAGCTTCTCTTGTCACTGGGAGGAAGGGAGAAGGCATTGCAGGGAGGACATCTCTGTGCAAATTTGACACTCGGGTTCCCTTGCCAGAATTCAGAAAGTGAGCATGTGGTTGGCACCCCCACCTTGATCCTGCTCTCATACCCTTTCAATATTGATCCGCTTGGTAGCTCGCATAGATTATGTAGTGAAGTGTGTGGAATGTCAGGCATACTTGGCTACAGACATAAATTACGGACATGCTAAAAATCATAATGCATAAATGAGAAACTTATCACAGCATCTCTCATGAGATTTTCCAGGAAAAAAAAAAAGAGTTCAGAGCAATCTTCAACTATATTCCTGGAAATAAGGCTTTAAAATTTTCTTCAGGAAAAAAAAAAAAATAAGAAACCACCTTAAGTATCATCCTCTACTTTTTAAAATGTATATTTCCAGCCTTTTATAAGCTTTTTCAAGTCTTGTTTTGGGAATAACAAAGAAAAAAATAAAAATGAATTTGAAGGCATTCTTTTTTTTATTTTAGATCTGATTCTAATTCTCTTTTGCAAAACTTAACAACCACTTTTTGTTTTAATTCAAGTTAGTTAACTTACAGTGTAGTATTGGTTTCAGTATAATTTAATGATATGTCACTTATATACAACACCCAATGGTCATCCCAACAAGTGCCCTCCTTAATGCCCATCACCCATTTAACCCATCTCTTCCACTCCCCTCCCCTCCAGCAACCCTAGGTTTGTTCTCTATGTTTAAGAGTCTCTTGTGATTTGCCTCCCTCTCTGTTTTTATCTTTATTTTTCCTTCTCTTCCCTGATGTCCATGTGTTTTGTTTCTTAAATTCCACATATGAGAGAAGTCATATATTTGTCTTTCTCTGACTTATTTTGCTTCATGGAATAATGCTCTCTAGTTCCATCCATGTTGCTGCAAATGGCAAGATTTCATTTTTTTTGATCCCCTAGTAATATTCCATTGTGTATGTATATAAAACACATCTTTATCCTTTCATCAGTTGATGAACATCTGGGATCTGTCCATAATTTGGCTGCTGTACAATCATTTTAATATGGCTTTTTTCAGGTAACTGTTATTAGGTTTACTGTAAAGGTGAATCATTGGAGGAATTCTTTTGACAAATTAAATGCTGATCTTTGAGAATGTCATGCAAGCCTCAAGAATTATCTAGTGCCTACCATGCTACATACGAAAGAAGTATCCTATGAACAATGCCCTGAAGCTCACCTTCTCAAGAAGACTTGTACCAACGAAATAATTTGTTTCTTTTAATATTTATTTATTTATTTTGAGAGAGAGAACATAAGTGGGAGAGGGCAGAGAGAGAGGGGGAGAAAGAGAATCCCAAGCAGGGACCACACTGTCAGTGCAGAGCCTGTATAGGAGCTCGATCTCACAAACTGTGAGATCATGACCTGAGCTGAAATCAATTTTTTTTTTAATTTATTATTTCTAGGAGAGAGAGAGCGAGACAGCATGAGCAGGGGAGGGTCAGAGAGAGAGGGAGTCACAGACTGAAACAGGCTCCAGGCTCTGAGCTGGCAGTCAGCACAGAGCCCGACGCGGGGCTCGAACCCACGAACGCGAGATCATGACCTAAGCGAAAGTCGGACGCTTAACCGACTAAGCCACCCAGGCGCCCCAACCTGAGCTGAAATCAAGAGGCAGATGCTTAACCAGCAGAGCGATCCAGGCTCCCCACCATGAACCAATTTAAAAATAAGCCATTATTTTTTGACTTATTCTTTTTTACCTCATGAATTAAAATGTCACCACATTTTTTTCCCACTAAACTCTCTTTTGTTGCATAGGAGAGAAATCGCTTGAGGGGCGCCTGGGTGGCTTAGTCGGTTAAGCGGCCGACTTTCGCTTAGGTCATGATCTCGCGGTTTGTGGGTTCGAGCCCCGCGTCAGGCTCTGTGCTGACAGCTCAGAGCCTGGAGCCTGTTTCAGAGTCTGTGTCTCCCTCTCTCTCTGACCCTCCGTTGCTCACGCTGTCTCTCTCTCTCTCTCCTAGAAATAAATAAAACATTAAAAAAAATTTTTTTTTAAAGAAATCACTTGATATTCATTACCACCTTTCATTGCCTATGACATAAATACTCTCAGAAACATGGGCTTGTAAAAATAAGTCTGATTATACACTCTTCCTTCCCTTTTCTTTACTCCCTGATTCGAAAATCTAATATATCTTTATGATGCCTACAGAGAAAAAGCTAAATCAAGTGGTGATAGCTTAAAATAAACAACCTGTGGGGCAGGTGGGTGGCTCAGTCAGTTAAGGGTCAGACTCTTGGTTTCAGCTCAGGTCATGATCTCACGGTTTCTGGGTTCAAGCCCAGTGTGGGGCTCTCTGCTGACAGCATGGAGCCTGCTTGGGATTCTCTGTCTCCCTCTCTCTCTCTGCCCCTACCTTTTCTCTCACACGAAAATAAATACATAAACATTTAAAAAAATAATAACCTGAAAGCAAGGAAGATTATTTTAGAGAGATAATCAAACCTGTCTTTAATAAATCCCATATTTCTAAGTACTAACATTGACTATGTTTCCTGAATCCAAAACTCACCCTCAACCCTGAATCCCTGCTGCAAGGACCCCCTGCATTAGCTATAAAAACACCTGTGGTTAACTGTCACCAGTTATTCCATACTTTGCCTCTTTTGCCTCTTTAAGGAGTTTGTTGGTTAAGTCTGTTCTGCATTTTTAGAATTATCTGTTTTTCTGTGACTGCTCCATCCAAAGTCTGACAATCTCAACACATCCTCCTCCTCCCCATCAGTGCAAAATTTATTCTGCAAAGTATGGATGCACCCTAGCGAACTCTAGGCTTTCCCCCTAAGAAGGTTGCCATGTGAATCAAAGAAACTGGGAGCGTGCTCCTCTGGCAAGTTTCTCATCATACCAAGTAAATCCAGCTTTGTCACCCACCATGATTTATCAACATTGAAAAGGAATTGCTTTTTCCTCCTCTTCACGAAAGAGGCTGCCGTAAACATTGATACTTGAACTTCTTTTAAAGAGCCAAACCTCTTGAGAGGTACAGATGAGGAAATGTTTGGATTGGTAGTAGAAGGAATGAACGGCTTTTATAAATTGGAGCAACGAATTCTTCATTTGGTTAAAAGTACATTCTACACCTTATTTCCTGTTCAGTAAATGGAACACTTTTGTGGAAATAAGCCAAAGGTTTTATGAATAGCTCCTTACTTTTTTTCATCTGTGACGAACATTTTTCAAACATACATTAAAAAATAAATCCCTACAAGAATTTTATGTTCTCACTCCTTTGCTGCTGGGAGCTTTATATCATAGCTTTGTGTCATTAAGTCTTAGCTGAATTTGTATCTGATAGGATCCTTTGCATAAAGTCAAGCATCAGATAAAAACAGCTTGATCTTGTTATATTCCAAATATTTCTCAGCATTAAGCCAAGAATTTTGAGATTTCAAGTGTTAACTATTTTGAGTCACTTTACTATTTCCACCATGATATGTGTGAGTTTCTAAATGAAAATCTTCTGAATATTCATTACAAATCTGATATGTCATGAAGCTGGGATTTTTGGATAATTCTTAGTCTTTAAATTGTCATCACCTTTTTACCTATACGAAAAAAAAAAGCCAAGGTGACTTGTACTAAGAAATCATATTCATTCAAGTCCTCAAAAGTTTTGCCAGGAATAGTTGAGTTTCCTGTAGGAAGATAATATGCATATGTAAAAAATCATGAGCAAATTGTTTCCTTTTGTGTAGCAACATAAAAATAATATTTTCTACTCTTGTCACATACTTTGTCTCTCTAATATCAGATACAGAATTGGGAAGTCATGGTTTGGAAAAGCAGAGGGAATTGCAGAGATGGTATCTCTATATTATTTCTGGATGACTCGCAAAGATGCAATTTCATATGAACTTCATTTTAAAATACTTCATGACTTCAGTGTGAAGTTTAAATCATGAAAAATATACAACTGAGCCAAGTGAGTTTAACATTAATTTTATAGAAATTGAAAGGTTTATTTTATGCGTTGAATGGTAATAGAAACTGTTTTGCATTCTACTGTTTCCATTTTCTTTTTTTTTTTGAATTATCATCACTTTCTCAATTCTGTACGTTGTTGCCCACTGTATACTGTGAAGGGATTGCATTATACAATTTATTTGAAATCTTTTTAACTGCGTTGGTATGGTAATAGACCTCCTGACAGACTCATAACTACATAATGTGATCTGAAGTTTTTTCCAGTGAGCAAATCATAAAAGAAATAAGTGTGGAATAGAAGCCAGTTCAAGAACTGATTTTTATCAGTACTATAGTAAATGAATAGTGAATACCCTAAAGATACTTGGTAAATGTGTAAAATCTGTTTATATAGATTTCTCTCTCCCTCTCTCTCTCTCTCTCTCTCTCTCTCTCACACACACACACACACACACACACACATAGGCATACATGTTCATGTGCATGCAGCTTATCTGCAGGAAAATACTTGAGGTGTATTAAACCAAGCATGTTTAACTTATTTTATTTAAAATAAAATCACCTCACTAAGAGAAGGAAAAGTGAGAAGTCCCACATAGAAAATGGGGAAGAGAAAAATAACTATGTTAATTCTTCCATAATTTTAGAATTGAAAAACAGTAAGAACAACATATTCTGGGTTCTGTGTGCATTTAGTCATTTAGTCACTCAAAAGACATTTATCAAGTGCTTTTGAGATGCCAGGGCTTTTACTAGGCCTTGGGTGTGGCAAAATAATAGATACTGCTTCTGTCTTCAGAAATGAACAGTCAGAAAGCATAGTGATATGTAAAATGATAGAGGTAAGCAGAGGTGCTAAGGAAACCCCAGAAAGAAATGAATATGTTTTGTTCTGTACTTTCTTAGATTTAATTAATGTACCAGATCACTTTCTCTAAACTTCCAATCTGTCTCCCAAACAATCACATCTTTTATAAGCAGTTCTCCAAAGAAATACTAGAATTTTTCTAAAATCTGCAATGATATTTTAGTATTTAGCTCTTTTTTGTAACTTACGGGTATGACTTGGCTTCTTAATCTGCAGTCAGGACAGATTGTATCACTTTTAAACTAGCACTTAACCGCCAATTTTTCCTCCCTCACCTCCCCAGTGAAGGGGAGGTACATACTTCCCACCACATTGACAAGGGAACTTGGCCATGAGACTCACTTTGACCAATGGAATGTGAGCACATGTGACATACACTCCATCCTTGAAGAGGTACTAATATGCTTGCATAATTTGCTTTGTCCTCTTGAACTTCTGATCTCTGCTGAAAGAGTGGCCTTCCTTGGATAGTCCTGAACTTAAAAAACACATAGAGCCCATCAAAGCTGTAAGCAATCCTCAGAGGCCTGTGAGCATGAAATAAATCTATATTAGGATAAGCCACTGAAATGTTTGAGTCACTTGTTACTATAGCAAAAACAATTAATACAAGAGTCAACCTTATCAGCATATATGTGTGAAAAACTGTAAGCAATGTAAGCAAAGTGGGGGAATTTGAATTGATTTTCAAAACAAAGAGGCAAATGTTACACATAGATTGTTGAATAGGTGCCATGTATCATTCTTAATACAATGTATACCATTTTGTACCAAAGAGTGTGCAAAGGATACAAATATTTACCATACAATAAGCCTATACGTATGTCTATGTGCCTGTATATTTGCATTAATAATAATAATGTGTCTGTCATGATTCCCCCTTTATTATAAAATTTAAAAGAATTCATTTTCACAATAAAATCTATTGCCAATAATCTAATTCAGTAAAGAAAATTACATTAGGAAAAAGTTTTATCCTAGTAAAATAGAATGTTAGGTTTATGAAATGCTTCAGACAGTTTTCACTATCCATTATGGCCATAGGAAGCAAAATAAAGGAAAGAACCCATGTTGTAGGATTATAACTGTGTTTTGTATAACTATACACCCAGATACATATGGTAATAGAAACAATAATACCAATATTAGTATTTTCTCATTTGTAGGAAGGTTCTAATTTGACCACTGAGAAAGAGTTCTTGTTCAATACTGTGCATTAATAGTAGCTCTCAATGGGGTGCCTGGGAGGCTTAGTCGGTTAAGCATCCGACTTTCGCTTAGGTCATGATCTCGCGGTTCGTGGGTTCGAGCCCCGCATCGGGCTCTGTGCTGACTGCCAGCTCAGAGCCTGGAGCCTGTTTCAGTCTGTGACTCCCTCTCTCTCTGACCCTCCCCTGCTCACGCTGTCTCTCTCTCTCTCTCTCTCTCCTAGAAATAAAAAAAAAAAATTAATAGTAGCTCTCAAAATTTTAAAATCATCTGTGGCTAACACTCATCTTGTTTATATTTCTGCTCTACAGTATTTGCATATTATAGTTATTTGACTATCATCTCAAAGCAACCTCCCGTTCCAAAATTAATTCCAATGTTGAAGATTTGTATGTGTGGGTGGAGAGAATGTACGCATATAAAACATAATGATATTATGCCATTTCCACCGTGAGTTTTTTATAAACTCTAAAATCATGCAAGAAAGCATATTTTTATGAATTCTGAAATGCTTTATAAGCACCAGTGGGATTTAAACTTTCTTCACAAAAACACATATTGGCTCATTTCAGAACTATCTGGTATTATTCATCTAAATGAAAATTATTTTTACGCTGATTTTTACGGCAGTTTTTCATTGTACCCTGCAGATATATTAAAGTGTTTTTATCATGTTGACATGTTATTATAAATAAATCATTTTATCTTAAACTTACGGTGTTTCTCCCATGCTTATATTAAGAAGAAGTGGGGGACTAGTTTGAATCAAAAGAAGTATCTGTAATAGTCCCTCCAGGAGTCCTCGTAGATTTTTGCCAGCTTGAGATTGATTTTGGCGGGGGGGAAGATACAATAATCTAAAATACAAACAAAAACGCATTCCCAAAGTTTATTGAATGGAAAGAGAAAATATGTTGGGGATGCACCGTATGGGCTTACTAGAATTCCTTTGCCTATTTCATGTGAACCCACAGCCAAACAAATGAAGCTTCCACTTGCACAACTGGAATTACTCTTCATTTCTTAAAAAGAAAACCACGGGTGATTGTGTATCAGTTGGTCTGAATTTGTACATGTAGCAAATAGGGAATGAATTACTTCCTCCACTTTCTCTAGGTACTGAATAGATGCATTTATCATGAATCTGTCACATACTGAATGTAGGAGATGGGATATTAAGGCTGAAAACAATGTTTTGAAAGGGCATTTCGCCTGTTCATTCCTTGATTTTTTTCCTTTGTGCTTTTCTTCATTTATTTATTCATTCATTTAACAATAAATATTTATTGAGCTCTTCCTATGACATAAGCGCTGTGCTAAGTTCTGGGAATACAGTGGTAAATAAATAAATGCGGGAGGAGCTCAAAAGACAATTCCAGATCCTTCTCAAATTCACTCATCCACTTATTCACGTTTATTTCCAACACATAGTACAATGAATAGAGTCAAACAAACATGAATTTAATTTGCACTTAACAGCCGGGTGATGTTGGGTAAGTTGTTTAAAATCTCAGAGCCTCAGCTTTCGTACCTGCTGTTTACCTTGAAGAATGACAGAGTGGATTACAAACATAACAGATAAAACTGCTTGACATTCTCCTCTCTCCTACCCCACACCAAAGCTCACCTGCTCCCCACATGTTAGGCCGTAGGGATGTAAGATGGATAGGATGCATTTCCTAAGCACTGTGCTTACTTGGAGCTAATGTAGAGAAATATCAAATGTGGTCCTCATCTTCTGAAAAGTTAAATAATAATGAGTAACGTTTAATATATACCAACCATTGTCCTAAGCACTATTACATGGATGAACTCACTATTCTTCATACTAACCTATGAGATAGGAATTATGTACATCCTGTTTTCTTTTTTTTTTTTTTTAAGATTTTTATTTATTTCTAGGAGAGAGAGAGAAAGATAGCGTGAGCAGGAGGGTCAGAGAGAGAGGGAGTCACAGACTGAAACAGGCTCCAGGCTCTGAGCTGGCAGTCAGCACAGAGCCCGACGCGGCTCGAACCCACGAACCGTGAGATCATGACCTGAGCGAAAGTCGGACGCTAACCGCTTTTTTCACTCAGGCGCCCCTTTTTTTTTTTTTTTAACTTTATTTATTTTAAGAAAGAGAGAGACAGAACGGGAGCAAGAAGGACAAGGGGAGAGAGAGAGAGAGAGAGAGAATCCCAAGCAGGCTTTGTACTGTCAGTTCAGAGCCCCATGAGAGGCTTGAACTCATGAACCGTGAGATAGATCATGACCTGAGCTAAAACCAAGGGTCAGACACTTAACCAACTGAGCCACCCAGGAGCCCCTACATCCTGTTTTCTGTGAGGAAGCGGCAGCACAGGAAGATCAGGCCACTTGGCCAAAGTCACACAACTAGTGAGTAGCAAGGTGGAATTCAATCCCAAGATGCCTGTCTGTGGAATCTGTGGTCTTAGCCACTGCCTCTTTTTTTTCTCATTTATTTTTTTTCATTTTTAAATTTACATCCAAGTCAGCATATACTGCTATAATGACTTCAGGAATAGATTCCAGTGATTCATCCCTTACATATAACACCCAGTGCTCATCCCAACAAGTATCCTTCCTAATACCCCTCACACATTCAGCCCATCCCCCACCATAACCCTTCCAGCAACCCTCAGGTTATTCTCTGTATTTAAGAATCTCTTATGTTTTTTTGTCCCCTTTCCTGTTTTTATATTATTTTTGCTTCCCTTCCCTCATGTTCATCCATTTTGTATCTTAAATTCCTCATATGAGTGAAGTCATATATTTGTCTTTCTCTGACTTGACTGCTTTTGCTTAGCATAACATCCTCTAGTTCCAACCACGTAGTTACAAGTGGCAAGATTTCATTCTTCTTGATGGCCGAGTAATATTCCTGTGTGTGTGTGTGTGTGTGTGTGTGTGTGTGTGTGTGTGTGTGTGTACCACATCTTCTTTATCCGTTCATCAGTCAATGAACATTTGGGTTCTTTCCATACTTTGGCTATTGCTGATAGCGCTGCTATAAACATTGGTGTGTGTGTCCCTCTTTGAAGCAGCACACCTGTATCCCTGAAATAAATACCTAGTAGTGCAATTGCTGGGTTGCAGCATAGTTCTATGTTTTAATTTTTTGAGGCCTCTCCATACTGTTTTCCAGAGTCTTAGCTACTGCCTCTTGAAGGGAGGTTACTAATAGAAGACAATAGATGGCAAGCATCTTATGAGTGCTCTAAGCAGTAAGTGAATAAGGGGAGAGAAATCAGGGCAGAGGGTCTAGATATTTAAAAACTGGTAACATTTTAGTAGAAAGAGCAGTGGATAATGATGAGATATTATTGGGCATTTCAAGAAGGTTTTATTTTATATCTCTAGAAAATGATTCTTCCATACATATAACACAAATCTATTATACTGGGTAGGAACCATTCTATTTAGAGGAGATGAAAAACATATTTTAAAAAATAATTCTAACTTTGTACCGCTTCTGATTTATAAAAGTAATGCATGCTAACATAGAAAACTAACAAAATATAAAGAGAAGCATCTTAAAAATCACTCCTCGTTTTGTCAACTGAGAAGACAATCACTTTAATATTTGGAAACATTCCCCTTGATTCTCTTTTCTGTGCATATTATATTAAATTTGTTTTTACATAGATACAGGCGATAAACTTATATGCAATTTCAGACCTGTTCTTTTCACTTAATATTTTATCCTGAGCAACAGATATTATTTTTTTATTGATGCCCCTACGGTCCCTAACCTCCTTGCTTGTTTTACCGTCTACATAACACCTACCACCTTTGACATACTGCCATGTCAAATGTTCCTTCTTTATTTCATTCTTCTGCTGTCCCGTCCCTCCCCACCCCCTGCATACATTCAAGAAAATAATCTCCATGAGAGCAAAAATATGTTTGTTCTGTTCTCTACTGTATCTCCAGTGAGTAAAGAGTGCCTGGCACACAATGGGTGTGCTATTTATTGAATAAATAATGTCACAGAGGAAGGGATAATAGCGTCATCACAGGAGAGAATTCCTGGATTTAAAAGTCAGTCAGATAATGTAACTATGAAAACACATACTCATGCACCATACATAGTCAATTCTTCTCACCTCTTACGTCATTTCTAGTAATTCGAGGTTACACGCATAGGTAATAGGATGGACAATTCCTCATGAATATTGAATTAGATGGTTGTAGCTTGCATGCAAATTTTTTCTCCACATAAGGAGTTCTTCTCAGAACTCTTCTTTTTTTCCAGAGTTTTCTCTCATATCATCTTTTTTATCCTGCCTTTGCATTGTACCTCATGCATCCTGATAATCCTGGTTCCCAGCTTTTTCTTATTTGGGGTTTGTTTTCAGTGACAATCCGTAATATGTCATGGATACATATTTTCTCTTTGAATTTGGTTTCACTTTGATTGGTGGTCTGTTGATTTGTTCGGTTAGCCAAGTTTTGGAGTACACACATAGACCTTCCACTAAAATTAACCAGTTCCTTGAATTTCCTAGACGTCTGACGGTCAGGCATGGACCTGCCTATATGAACTCCCATCTTCCTATCTAATTAAAACTGAATCATCATATATGTTTATATTCAGTTGTCCTTTCCCTGATTTTTATCTGTAATGTTTGTTTTCTGTCATCTTTACATATGTATATAACAAGAACATAGAACATTATCACTTCAACTCGACTCAACACTATAAAAATTATTTAGATGAGATAATGTACATGGAAGTGCTTGGTAAGCTTTCAGGTTCTTTACAGACACTATCCCAATGCAAACACCATTAGCTCACAGTATCTCTGACTGTGCAGCAGGTCATATAGTCACACCACTCTCTGTGCAAAAATCTTTCATATGCTCGAAGACCTATAAATTCATTCCAACTTATAGGCTGAATTGCCTAGTTTATTTGTAATTTCTTCCTATAATCTTTTCTCAAACTCCTCATGGTCTTTGTATACTTTGTGACTTCTCTCTGACCTATTGTTTATTCTGTCTTTGTTAGCATGACCATCTGACAAGTGAACCTCACCTTACGAAGCGCAGCTCTGTGAAAATATTTTATAAGTTGTGTCCCATTATAAATGCAGTAACTTAAGTAACTTGCTGCTCACTTAAACACTCTCTGCAGAGGGAAGTTAGGAAAGCACTTACGCTTATGGAGAACCAAATCCACTGCTCGCCAGTAGCGTGACCTTGCTACCCAGCTTCTCTAAGTCCTGGTTTCCTCATCCATAAGGCAGGGGTTAATCGTCAACCCCTCCAGCAGTGGTTTTCAAAGGTTGGGGTGCTGGAGCACATTAGAAAATGTGCAAGTGTTTTTGGTCCTCTCAAGGGCTGGAGGGAGGCGAATGGGGAACGGGGACATAAATATCCCAAATGCCAGGGAGTCCCTCATAACTACAAACTGCCGCACCACAAAATGTTGGTAGTGCTGCCCCTGAGAAACAGATAAAGCAACTCCTTACAAATGTCCCTCTAAAATGGACACTAGATGATAGGACAGTGAAATGTTCTGATTAAGGGGGAAAAGTCAGCATTCAAAATCCATGAGATTTTTCTGCCCTGTTAAAATAATGATTTTAAAATTGTTTCCTGTATAAGTCTGCCCAAAGCAAATCTGAACTTCTCCTACTCTATGGAAAGCAACTTAAATTCTCAGATCAGCTCACCACCCCGGTTAGAGGACTTCTATTAACTACTTTAAAAGCATCAAGTTCATTTCCATTGCTGTCTGTATTTCTTTCTTTTCTTTTTCAATGTTTGTTTATTTTTGAGAGAGACAGAGTATGAGTGAGGGAGGGTAGAAAGAGAGGGAGACAGACTCAGAAGCAGGCTCCAGGCTCTGAGCTGTCAGCACAGACCCTGACGCAAGGCTTGAACTCACAAACCACAAGATCATGACCTGAGCTGAAGTCAGACGCTTAAGCAACTGAGCCACTCAGGTGCCCCTATTGTCTGTATTTCTAAAATCTTACTTGACTTTAGTCAAATCAGTAGGCCATATTACAAGTTATAAGTTAAATAAGATACTTCTTTGGATGTATCTAGCTCTTAGTCCAGCTTGTTAAGCATAGATGGGCAGGACAAGCTCTGTAATGAGCTCTGTCAAAGTTCACAGGCCAAAGGTGAAAGCACTTTACCTCCAGCCCTGCCTTGCAGATCTCTCCTCCCTGCTCCCAAACACGTCCCTGCTAGGGGTCCACATGCACCCAGATGTAATGCAACCTGGAAGTACAGGGGATGAAACTATGATTTCATAGATCACAGTCAGTAGATAAAGTCTTCCTCCTTCTACCTCCTTCCTGCTAACTCAACAGTCCTTACATACAGCCTGTCTGAATTCTTAAGAACCTAGTCTTTGAATCCAGCAATCAATAGCACTTTGCAGAAACTGGTAAGTACCACCTCCACTTTGGTTTTTTCACCTTCCTTCCTTGGCTGTCTTTGTCCTTCACACTCCTTCCCTGGGATTGTTCTCCTTAGTAAAATAAGAGCACATACACCCTCTGCTTCAGGCTCTGCTTTCCAGAGATCCAGACTAAGACATAAGTGGAGAATTGAAACCATCATCTGGTTAATTCAGACCAAACTCTTTTTTTTTTTAATGTTTTATTTATTTCTAGGAGAGAGAGAGAGACAGCGTCAGCAGGGGAGGGTCAGAGAGAGAGGGAGTCACAGACTGAAGCAGGCTCCAGGCACTGAGCTGGCAGTCAGCACAGAGCCCGACACGGGGCTCAAACCCATGAACTGCGAGATCATGACCTAAGTGAAATTCGGACGCTTAACTGACTAAGCCACCCAGGCGCCCCGAATCCAGACCAAACTCTTGTGGAGATCAATTTGGATGAATTTCCATGTCAGGGTGTCAAATCCAGAAGGATGGTAATGTCAACTGACAAGTTAAAATGAGCCGTCAACATAGTGAAATCATCATACCACATTCCTCTTATAAGCTTGCTTTCAAATCCTCTGGTTTCTGTTTCGTAGACCCTCTAGCCTCAGACTTCCTATCCCCATCACAACTGCCTTCATCTGACAACCTCTCTTGAAATTTAATTGGGAAAATAGAGACCATCAGATGGGCACTCTTGGATCATCTTATCACTAGGTCAATAAGCCCAGCTGCGCCTCCCTCATCTTTTCTCCTGTTCTGTCTGGTGGAGTGTCCCTTCTCCTATGGGCAGCCAATTTCCCGGTATAGACCTGATTCCCCTTGGCCTTCTCAGGGCCTTGGTTCCTTATTCCCCTCCTTCTCGTGGCCATAATTCCTCTTGTTCTGTTCCCATTGGCATTCAATATACTTTCCCACCTTTAAAAGACCTCCCTTGGGGCGCCTGGGTGGCTTAGTCGGTAAAGCGTCTGACTTTCGCTTGGGTCATGATCTCGCGGTTCGTGGGTTCGAGCCCCACATCAGGCTCTGTGCTGGCTGCCAGCTCAGAGCCTGGAGCCTGTTTCAGTCTGTGACTCCCTCTCTCTCTGACCCTCCCCTGCTCACGCTGTCTCTCTCTCTCTCCTAGAAATAAATAAAACATTTTAAAAAAAATTAAAAAAAAAAAAAAGACCTCCCTTTACTGCTCCCAGGCCTCCAAAGCAAAAGCTGTCTCAACTTTCTTACTTTATTTTTTTAAACATGTATTTATTTATTTACTTATTTTTAAAAGAGAGAGAGAAAGAGAGAGAGCAGAAGAGAATGAGTGGGGGAGAGGCAGAGAGTGGGAGACTGAGGATATGAAGCAGGCTATGAACTGACAGCAGTGAACCAGATGCCAGGCTTGAACTCACAAATCTGGAGATTGTGACATGAGCTGAAGTCGGACACTCCTCTGACTGAGCCACCCAGGCACCCAGCAACTCTCTTACCTTCTATTCTCTCCTCGACAAACTGTACTGAGGCTTCAACTTGCACTGCTTTGCTGACAGTGACCTCATAGAAGTCTAGGTCATACTAAGGACTCTGTTGCTCAGTCTAATGATTGTACTTTTTACGGCTTCATTTAACCCAACCTCAAGCAGCAATTAACACAACCAAACATTCTCTCCTATAACTATTTCTTCCCTGACTGCCTTTTAACCTCCGGAAACATACTGCTATTTCTCAATTATGCCTTTGCAAGCTGCTCTTCCTCTTTCCAACGGTGAGTGTCGCCAGACCTCAAGACTCTATGTAGGCCTGCCCCCTCCTCAGTACATACTGAGACACTCTCCTACAGATGGGTGATTCCAAATTATGTCATCAGCAGATGACTCAGAAACGTGTGACATGAACCATTCCTTTCCACTGAACTTTATTTCCCACCTAGTGCATACTGTCTTATCTTAGAATTTCAAATGCACCTCTGGGAGCTTTTTCTGCCCACAAGTCTGGTCCTGTTTAGAATAAAATAAGGAATCCTTCTATTTAATAAAATTTTTTTTTGAAAAAAATCTAGTCTATATACTTTACATGTTCTGCCTTCTATCTTTCTCTCCAGTTTATTTTCTTGTATTCTTTGTGCTTCTAATTTGTTAGCTTTCTTTCAGTTCCTACTCTTAGGAAATGATTTCCCTACCACAGTACCTTAGGGTGTGCTTTCACTCTGCCTAGAAAGCCCTTTCTCTAGTCAATGTCTGTTCAGTCTTCAGTATATGTGCCTCAATATACCCATAATATAATGTGTAAGAGAGCTTGTCCAACGAGTTCACAAGAGTTTGAATTAAGGCCAGGGATTTGGGGATTAGAAGTCAGAACCTGGAGTGCCTGGGTGGCCAAAACCTCTCTTGGTTTTGGCTCACATCATAATCTCATAGTTTGTGGGTTCAAGCCCCACACTGGGATCTATGCTGACAGCATGGAATCCACTTGGGATTCTTTCTCTTTCTCTCTCCCTCTCTGCCCCTCTCCTACTTGCTCTCTCTCTCTCTCTCAAAAAAAAAAAAAAAAAAGATTCTCTCTTTGCCTCCCTCCTCTGCTCACATGCTCTCTCTCTAAAAAAAAAAAAGTCAGAACCCAACCTCTAGAAGGCAATATTATTTTAATTTTATGTCTACTTAATGAAGGTGGGGAATAGAGGAAGGTTGGAGGGAATTTCCAAATGTCTGGCTTGTTTGACTGGATGGAGAGAGATGCCTTGAAGGAAAATGGCAGATTTAGTAGTGGAAATAGGTTTCACCGGTAACAAAAGTGTCAATGCCAGTTAATATCTAGCAAAATGCAGGGGTGCCTGGGTGGCCCAGTCAGTTGAGCTTCCCACTTCAGCTCAGGTTTGTGAGATCTCACGGTTTGTGAGATCTCACGGTTTGTGAGTTCAAGACCCACATCGGGCTCTGTGCTGACAGCTCAGAGCCTGAAGCCTGCACTTCGGTTTCTATGTCCCCTCTCTCTCCCTCAACCCTGCTCATGCTCTGTCTGTCTCTGAAAAATAAATAAACATTTAAAAATTTATAAAAATAAAAATATCTGGCAAAATACATACGTATTTGCTCTTTGATTTAGCAGTCACACTTTTGAGGCTCCCTCCTAAAGGTGAACTGACAAAAAAACACTGAAAACAAGCCAGGGTTGTCAATGGGGGTTCGATGAACAATCTATAGCACCTTCATTTAGTAGAGTACCAAGGATATATACAAAAAGGAATAAAGAAGTTCTCTATATATTACAATGGAGTTATCTTTAGAATATACTTTTGAGGGTAAAGAGCAAGGAGAAGAAAGCATACATAGAATGTTACCATTTATCTAGGAAAGGGAGGAGAGGATTTAACTATATATGCTAGTATTTGCTTATATTTAGAAGAATGTCAAACCACAAATCGTTTGAATGGTTACCCCTAAGGGGAGAGCATAGGACTGTAACGCAGACCTGGCCAAGTCTTAACCAGCCTGATGAGTAGCTGTGGAGCAAAGACAAAGAGTCCTGGTTGGATCTTAATGGCCATACATTGATTCTATCTGCTTGGGTGGTCATAACACACTGTCGTGGACCAGGGGGCTCCAACAGACATTTATTTTCTCACGGTTCCAGAGGCTAGGGAGTCCAAGATCAAAGTTAGACAAGGTTCAATTCCTGGTAAGAACTCCTTCTTGGTGTGCAGATGGCCATCTTCTCTCTGTGTCCTCATGTGGCCTTTCCTCCATGTTCCTGAAGAGAAAAAGAGCTCTCTCTCTTCCTCTTCTATATGGCCACTAATCGCATTACCAGAGTCCCATGGTCATGACCTGATCTCATCCCAATTGATGTCGAAGTCCCCACCTCCAAATACCACCTGTCTTAGGCTGTTCAGGCTGCTACCATAAAATGCCACAGACTGGATAGCTTATAAACCACAGAAATTTATTTTTTCTCACAGTGCTGGAGACTGAAAGCCCGAGATCAGGAAGCCAGCATGGTCGGGTGGGGGTGCTCTTCTGGGTCACAGACGTCATGTTGCGTCCTCACATGGCAGTAAAGGACTAGGGAACTCTGTGTGCTCTCTTTTTTAAGAACACTAATTCCATTTGTGAGAGTTCTGCTGTCATGACCAAAGAGCCTCCTCTTCACTGCCCAAAGGCCCCTCTACTACCATTGCATTGAGCGTTAGTATTTCAACATATGAATTTGGCAGGGACGCAGATACTCAGACCACGGGTCTTCGATATATAAACTAGCGAGAGGGGGACACAAACTCTCAGTCCATAACATATCTCCATTGTGCTTAGGCATTGGCTTGGGGTTGCCTGGAGAAAGGAAGGTTTCAGTTAAACCATAGTGAATCCCGAAGGCACTGAAATGGAAGCTGTCAGTTGACTTCAATCTCTGCAACTGTAGCCGGACAACAAGTTCTCTCTGGAAAGGACAGCTAAGTATCCACTGCTGTCTACTTCCCCCTCAGGAGTATCTCCTGCAGGGTTGTTTGTGGGGGAAGGGTTTGGGATACCTGATTACACAATGTACTTGTGTCCTTTGGTTCTGTTTATGTTTGACCCAGGGGTTACACTTTTATCTTAGGATGGATTGTTACTAAGACTGTCCAGCTCTATAACCCGGTGGGTCTGTCAGATCTCTGAGGTCATTATGGGCAGTTCTGAATGCCTCGTCACTTAGTATCCTATGGTCAGTCATTCCAATCTACCAGGACCCAGCAGGATACCAGGGGAAGTTTTCCAAAAAAGGTCTAATTCTTTGCTATGGATCAGGGTCTTTGCTCTAGAAGCCCAAGGGCCTGCATTTTAACCCTTTCACTAGAGCTTGCCACAAACTCTGTACTACAATGTTTCCACCGCTGATTCTTCCAACACCATAGGATCTGCCAAATTATATGGTCCAAGGGAAAAGCTGCTTGCACCAGAGCCTGGATCTGCTGTAGAGTCTTTCCCTATTCTAGGCCCCACTCAAAGCTGACAAATTTTCACGACACCAGTATAAGAGCAGTATTTCTGGACAGTGGAATTTGCTGCCTTCCGAGACCAAAGAAGCCTACCAGACATTGTACTATACTTCCATCTTTATGGAGAGGTACAAGATGCATCGATTTGTCTTTTGCTTCGGAGGAGATATTCTGGGATATGCCTGACCCCTGGGGTTTTAAAAACTTTACTGAAATCGCAGGTTCATGAATTATCAGAGGATGTATGGTCCACCTACTGGGGTACATGCGTGTACTTTATGAAGGCTTCCAGAGTGCTTGCCAATCCTTGCTCACCTTGCCAAATCAGAATGATGTTGTCACTGTAATGAATAAATGTGATGTTTTGTGGAACATCCAGAAAGTTCAGATCTCTTTGGACTGTATTAATGTCAGATAGCAAAAGAGTTAACATAGCATAATGACAAAACTTGAAAGTGTATAGTTCTCCATTTCATGTGAACTGATTCCAGCCCTTTTTCTTGATCAGGATAGAATTCATCTTTTATGTTAATGGCCATATACCACACACCTAAGGCCATAATTAATCCGCTCTAATTAAGATACCGTGTTTAGCATAATAGCAGCAACTAGGGATATTACTTGGTTGAGCCTACAGTGGCCTACTATCATTCTCCAGAGCCTAGCATTTGGTTTCTGCAGAGGCCAGACATGGAGACATGGTAGTGGCCACCATCTATTGCATCCTTGAGATACTTAAGGCTGATATGAATCCATTCCATCCTCCCTGGGATGCAATTCTGTTTCTCTCTTGCTTAGGGGTGAGGATGGAGCGGTTTCCAGGGTTTTTACCTGGACTACTATCATATTTCTTACCCCCATAGGCTAAGTGTTACCTCAAATGACAAGTAATTCAATCTCAATTATATATTCAGCAATTGGGAAAATAACCACAGGGTCAGTGCACAGATGTAGTGTATTGATTTTAAGCAATATTGTAGCTATGAATCCACTTAATCCTGGTTCACTTTTGCATCCACTTGGCAGAGGGTTATAATGATACCTGGCTTCTAGGTATTTGTATTAGTCAAAGTTTTTCAGGGAAACAAAATCAATAGTGTGTGTGTGTGTGTGTGTGTGTGTGTGTGTGTGTGTGTGTGCGTGTGTATAAAGAAAAAGATTCTGAGGAACTGGCTCATGGATTACAGGGACACGTACAACTGCAAGGAAGCCTGGCAGTCTGGAGACCCAAGGAAGAGTTGATATTGTAGCTCAAGTCCAAAGGCAGTCTGAATGCAGAATTCCTTTTTCCTGAAGAGGGCCTTAGTCTTCATTCTTAACCCCTTCAACTGATTGGATGAGGCCCACTTGGAATTATGGAGAGTAATCTGCTTTACCCAAATTCTATTAATTTTAAGTGTTAGTCACGCCTGAAAGATATCTTCACCACGACATCGAGTCTGGTATTACAACAAGCATCAGGGCACCATGGCCTAGCCAAGTCGACACATAAAATGAACCATCACAGTATCCATACCAAATAGCTTGGTATTTTATTTTTGGAACATATAATTATTATGTTCCAATAATTTTCAAAATGTATTGGTCTTTTCCTTTCCCCGATGTATAGTCACCCAAGCAAATGGCCATTCGTCCTTAGGGAAAGGACAAGGAGAATTTGAGTATGTATTTGCTGTGAGATTTCAGGGTCCTTCTTCTCGGAAACAAACTACTTCTTTATTCAGTGGTGTCCTGGTTATCAATCTATTGCCTCTCTGGCCCAAATTTACCCGTCAGTACTTACTTTTTGATCATGGATGAAATGCTTCTAAGGATTGATCCTTTCTAGTGAGCAAAAGGCTAAGCTTTCTCAGCAGCGGATGCTAGAAGAATATTACAGGAAGAAAGCCCTCCTTCCACTCCTCCTGACTGCTATGCTGTCAGCCAGTCACATGGTCAGTGGTGCTGGTCCAGCCTTGCTCCCAGAATACACAGCCCAACCTAGCCTGATAATAGTCCCATGGCCCTCTCGATAGGGCCCCTCAATAGGGATGTCACGCTCTCTAAGACTCTTGCCTGTGCCAGCACCTCCTTCTGGTGGCCTCTACCTCTCCCCCAGAGGGACAGGACTCTAGGTTTTGTATCCCTGACAATAGTGTGGCCCTCCTGACATGCACACTGTGCTCTCCAGGCATCCCATTTGCACCAGCCACTGTGCACACCCTTCCGCAACAAGGACTGTCTCCCTGCTTGTCCAGAAACTAACCAGCTCTGGCCTAGGAAAACCAGCAGACTTCTCTGCCACTCAGTAGGTTGCAACCATACCTTCTGAACTCCAGCCTTCAGAGGAGAACTCCCTCAATAGAAGTCTGTCCTTCCTTGGGTATTTTCCCCCAGCCCCAGAGTACCCTTAAATCTTATACTTACTCCTTATCATAGCCAGATTCTTGATATTGTACTTACCCTTTTAAAATCAGGGTGTGGTTTCTGGCTCTCGATTGGACCCTGATTGATAAAGACTGGGAATGGCTCCAGAAATGTAGGATTTGGGAATCAGATTGGTCATCCCCTGGTCTTGAGTGCAGTGCTGACAACATTGCTAATGGGAAGCCGGATGCTAGTAACTCACTGCATGCAATGACATCACGAGAGGTTGATTGTGATGGAATGCCAGATGAAGCAAGTGCCTTGGGAAGTTAACTGACCATTGGGGAGCCTGGGTGGCTTAGTCGGTTAAGCGTCCGACTTTCGCTTAGGTCATGATCTCGCGGTTCGTGGATTCGAGCTCCGCGTCGGGCTCTGTGCTGACTGCCGGCTCAGAGCCTGGAGCCTATTTCGGAGTCTGTGTCTCCCTCTCTCTCTGACCCTCCCCTGCTCACGCTGTCTCTCTCCTAGAAATAAATAAAAAATGTATGTAAAAAAAGAAGAAGAAAAGAAAAGAAAGTTAACTGACCATTGTGGCAGTCTGTAAGGACTGCGGTGTGGGATGGATTCTTTTGAAAGCACTTCAGAACTTACAGGCAAAAAATTAAAAAGACACACTGAAGCCCATTAACTTTTAGCTCCCGTATGGAAGTAGTTTTCTCCTGTACCCTGTGCATGTCCACTTGTTGTGGCTTTCCCATGACCCAAAGGGCTGCTTCCTGCTTCCTGCTTCCAGTGACTGTGGACAATCTCTGATCTGAGATGTTGGAGAATTTTTCATCACCCAGTGGACTGCAGCTATACTGTCTACAGTGAGGTCTAACCTCCTGTACACATTTGTCCTTCTTTGGTTACTATCCCTCAGCCCCAAGATCTATTTCTATCTTATAATGACTCTTCTATCCTAGTTTGATCATGTTTTGCACTGAACTTCCCTTGTTTAAGTCACAGTGTAGGAGCGGCTGGGTGGCTCAATCAGTTAAGCATCTGACTTCAGCTCAAGTCATGATCTCACAGTGGGTGTGTGGGAGCCCTCCACTGGGCTCTGTGCTGACAGCTCAGAGCCTGGAGCCTGCTTAGGATTCTGTGTCTCCCTTTCTCTCTGCCTCTCCTCTGCTCCTGCTGTGTCTCCTTCTCTTTCAAAAATAAATAAACATTAAATTTAAAAAGTAAATAAAAAGTCACAGTTTAGTTTCTATCTTCTGACTGGACATACTGAAATGGACTCCAGGTTTGGAATCTGGCACAGGTCTAGAAACTGAGCAAGGAATTGCAAATTTTTATTAAGACAACTTTCCGCAGCCATCTGTTTTATCCATTTTCCTTTCTTTTGACTAGAAACATAGAGCAGCATAGAGTTTTTTCCCCTCTTCTGTTTTGTCTCGAGGGACACTGTGTTCTACTAATCATCTCTACAACCCTGTGGGTCAAGTCCTTTTGGATGCCACATCAACTTCACCCATCATTACGATCATCATGAACCGTTGTGGAGCATTGGTGGTTAAGCACTACTGCGTGTCTTCGTCCCCTCCTATCAATGAGTCAAGTTCTCTTACCTCCGCTACTGTCAGATGAGAGCCACCACTAAACTTCTGAGTAATGCTTGATGCTTCCCTTCCTGGCATATACCTGACGGCCTTGACAAATTGCATGATCTATGGGACTTCCTTGGAACAAAATCCTCTGGTGGGTTTTTCAGCCTCCCGTGATATGTCTGCTCAAGTGTGTCCATTGCCTGAGCTTTTTATTCTTTCTGTTCACCATATGCTACAGAAACTCGAGCATTTCAACTTAGTTCAGCATAAACCATTGCTTTCTTCAGCCTCCCTTGCATTGAGTTTGTACTGTCACCTGAATTTCTCAGAAGGGTGCTAAACCCAGTATCTTGAGAGCGTTACCCCAAGTCAATGAACTCTACCTTATTCAGTCTTATGTTCCAGCCCCTTTGATAAAATTTTCACAAGATCCCGTGCTCAGGTACCCCCGGTTCTGTATGGAAAATGCTGACTAACTCTCACAGCTCCTGTGGAGTACAGGCTCTGTCCTCCCTTATCAGGCTAACCATGAACCTGGCTGTTACTCCACATGCCTATTAACTTGGTGCTTTGGGCCCAGTTGCACTGTGGAGGAGAGGTCTCTGGAATGTCTTCCTCCACAAAGGTAGTATTAGCTCTTAGTGAGGAGGGGTTGGCCACCTTTGCAGGCTCTGAGGATTTAGATAAGTCTCTGGAGCAAAAATCTTCAGGAAATAGGCAGATATCCCTATCCTGTGAGTCAGGATTCCCAGGTTTCCCAATCAGGGCCCTGACATTGGCATAACAGACCTTCTTGGGTTATATATTCAATTGTCTTTGAAGCTAGGAATGCTATTTTAATTGAGTTTGGTTTTTAGCTTTTTCTGCCTCTTACTACAAGAGAAAGGGGTTCTCTAGGATACCAAAGAGGCTCTCTGGCCTTCATAGTTAGCTTTCTGTTGTTAATTGCCCTCAGCTCTTCATTATCCCTCTGTAAGACAGGATCTGTAAGTTTCATAGCAAATAGCCAATTTCAGTGTCCTTGTACACATGGCCTCCCAATTCCAGGCTTCAGACCAGTTTTGCAACTTGTACATTACAGAGGGGAGGAGTTTAGATTCTATCACCTTTCCTCCTGTTCAGATGCAATCAAATGACCTAGAGGTCAGCTGACAAACCTGGAAAGAATTTAGACAGCCTTGCAAGTTTTTTTTTTAATTAAAAAAAAGGTTTTTTTACCTTTATTTATCTTTGAGAGACAGAGAGAGCACAAGCGGAGGAGGGGCAGAGAGAGAATGAGATACAGAATCCAAAGCAGGTTCCAGGTTCCAAGCTGTCAGCACAGAGCCCTATGCAGGGCTCGAACTCACAATCTATGAGATCATGACCTGAGCCGAAGTTGGACACTTAACCGGACTGAGCCACCCAGGTGCCCCCAGCCTTGCAAGTTTTTAAGGTGAAGATTTTTATTGGCTTACATGAGCACTCAGTCTTGTGTTTTTATTTTTCACTCTTTCTTTTTGGATGTATCTATTTGCTGGATATAGAATAATAAACTTGTTTTCCTCATTTGTCTATAAATTTTAGAAATCTGAGCATTTCAGTTAGTTGCCAAACATGAAGCATTAATCCTCCATAACAGAATATAGTTTATAAGGATTAGTCTTATTCTGTCACTGAATTATAAAAGTTACCATGAATGGAGCATTTAATTATCAGTGTACATTCTTTATTTAATCTGTGCCAGCACACTACAAATTAGCTCTAACTCTCTTATTTTATAGATCAGTAACCTCAAGGACAAGGAAATGAGGTGACTTGCCCATGATCACACCCACTAGTGAGAAGTACAACCTATCTGACTCCACACTCACAATATCAAATTTGATCAACTGAATCTTTTAGGTAATTCAAGGCAGACATGCTTTCCTCCAAAATTAAAAATTCGAAGGCATGCCTCTTAAGGGTTAAGTAAACTTCCACAGACATTAGCCCGAATATTTTGTTCTGTGTTTCCTTCCCTATTTTAAGAGAGGGTATCTATCTTAAACCCTGGAACCTGAATAACTACTCATTATTCTAGGGAATGAACTAGAAAGAATGCTCAAGGGCATGCACAAACGTTTATATGTGATTACCTTGGGGTGGTTATCTCCACTCCAACCCACAATTGAGGGCATCAGACAAAACACTTTTCCCAGATTCAGCTACAAAATAATGCCTTCTTTATTATTATTGTATGAACTGGGTTTAAAAAATGGAAAAATTGAGTTTCAATAATATCATAAAGAAAGGTAGACCTTTTATTTTGCTAAGCATAAATAAGCTTATCATTTTTGTAAGTGATTGAGGGACAACAAAGTTCTTGTTATTATGGGGATACTTTTAATATTATTATCCTTTCCCAGTGAATTCAGTAGGATCTCAAGCCCCCAAGTGTGCACCTGTTTCCATGAGCTCTTGGATGAAGTTGTCTTCATGGCACTGCCGAGACTCCAGGTGTCCGCTGCTGCTTGGGCACTTAATGGTCTCATTCCCAAGCTGCTGCTTCTTCCCTGCCTGACATCACTGGCCATACCCAGAAATGGAAAAGGGTCTCTGCTTTCAGCAGTCATATCTTCGTATTTGGCTCACAAAGAGCTTGATAAATTCTTCCCTGTTGGCTGGAATCAAACACATTTGGTAGGGAGTCAAAGTCCTACTTGAAACAGTCTTATTGAAAGGGCAAAGACCTTAATTGACTCATGTGTCTTAATTCTTTCCTACCTGAAGATAATTTTCTCCATGAAATTAGGAATGCTATTCCTCCTTCCTTCTTTCCTCTTTCTCCTCTCTCCTTTTCTTTCTTCTTTCTTGCTTGCTTGCTTTCTGTTTTTGAGGCTTAAATACCCACATACTAGATTTCACACAACGACATTTACAGTTTACTTCCTGCTTTCTCAAGAGCCCTAGGACCCACAGTGACTATCCATGAGCATCTTCAGGACAATTTTTATTTCTAAGAGTTAATAAGAGTTAATGTTCAGCTAATGTTTATTTGAAGGAGTGGCTACATCAGTGAGAGAAAATGATGAAGTGAGCCTAACAGTTATGTTACATAAGAAAAGTTGTATATGCAGTATTTGTGTATTTAAAAATACCTGTGTAATATATTTGCACATATTTTTTAGACATGATTTCTTTATTGGGATGTATGACTTTTATTGAAGTATAATTAACATACAATGCTATGATAGCGTCAGGTATAAACATAATGATTCAACAAATCTATACATTACTCAGTGCTGAGTACAATAAGTGTAAGTCACCATCTGACACGAAACAACATTATTGTAGTCTTAATGAGATCGGGCCATTTGCAACCACATGACTATACCTAGAAGGTATTATGCTAAGTGAAGTAAGTCAGACAGAAAAAGACAACAGGATTTCACTCATATATGGAGTTTAAGAAATGAAATAAATGAACAAAGAAAAAAGAGACAAACAACAGCAAAAACAGACTTAAATACAGAGAACCTACTGGTGGTTGTCAGATGGGAGGTCAGTGGGGAAATGGGTGAAATAAAGGAGATTATGAGGTACAAACCTCCAGTTACAAAATAAATAAGTCATGGAGATGAAAAGTACAGTATTGGGATACATAATTTTCAACGAAGTATAACTGTACCTTTTTTTTGAAGCACTTCTTATTGAAGAATGAGATCCAGACTCATATTAATAAAAGGATGGGACGCACTTAGGCCAAGGAAGGATGTATCTATATCTACACCCATAGCTCTCTCTTTCTCTCTGTCTCTGGTGAGCTAAATCCTTGCCACATAATGTCTTTTCATATTTATCTCAACACTTTTTTCATGGTTTTACTATTACTAGTGATAAAGAGTGATAAAGACAGTTTAAGAATTCATGATAAACATGTCCCCTAAAACACTCACAGATGTATTAGGTGTTCCAGACTTAGGCTCTCCATCCTTTTCGCTAACTGCACGGTGGACCAGGACCATCCTACTACACTGGCCCAGGTGGCTTCACAGAGACCCACGTGAATAGAAATCCTAAAATTGTGTAGCCACACATAACGGCTCTAAGATTACTATATTACTAAAATTTTATGGGCATATTTCCCTGTTTCCTTTGGAAGTTACGGAGCATGACTCTCAAGTCAGATCCCTACCAAATCTTAGCATTGAACTGAACCAGGAGTCTGATAAACTTATTTCAATCATTTTAATAGGAAAAATAATGTAATAATAGTATATCTTCTCAGAATGGTTTTTAAAAATATTTATTTATTTATTTTAAGGGGCAGGAGGGGCAGAGAGAGAGGAAGAGAGAATCCCAAGCAGGTTTGGTGCTGTTAGTGGGAACCCTGAGGCGAGGCTTGATCTCACAAACTCTGAGATCATGACCTGAGCTGAAATCAAGAGTTGGATGCTTAACTGACTGAGCCCCCCAGGCACCCCAAAGATGATTTTTTAAAAAGACTCATTTCAGTCTACAAAGAACTTCCACATTCATTTTTCCTTTGTACTCCCATACCAACCCAGAGTATAAGGTCTACAAATCTCATTGTATCACATTTAGAACTGAGATTTAGGGAGATTTAGCAACTTGACCAAAAGTCACACAGCCTTTTAGTGACAGACTTGGAATTCAAAGTGCTGATTCTAAATGCTAAAAAAATTTCCACTATCAACTTAAAAAAAATCAGAAATAACTTGCCTGTGTTAGAGAGAATTTAGTGACCTCATAGGTGTGTCTAAAATCAAAGGGGTATCACAATATTACCTAAAATCTCAAAAGAGCGTAAAAAATACCCACAGACATTGGAAGGGAAATTTTATTTCATTGTATACTAGAGAGAAGACCGTTCAGTCCAATATACTCAGTGAAGTTGTCTTAGTTCTACTTTGCCCTCAATATGGACTTTCTCACCTTCCCTATCTTTTTTTCTTCAGATTGAAAGGTTGTCTTGTAGACGGGTGTTTTTGGGGGAAAGGCCTATGCAGAACTGGGTGAGGTGAAGGACCAAGAATTATCTGAGAAAGAGATGTTCATATGCCCACAGCCATTAATGTGCTCCAAGTGTAAGGTGTGGCTGGCACCCGTTTTGGAGTTGGGATGCCTAGGTAGGTTTAATTTTCAGAAGAATTATCAACTCCCTGTTGGCCAAACATCAAATAAGTGAATTTAATCAAATGATAACAATCTGGAGTATTGAAGATTCTTCCATTTCTCCCTTTTCCCATCCATACCATACAGAGCTATTCCCTTCCTTGTTCATATTTCTCTTCTACTTTGGCTACCTTTTTAGAGTTTAAGTCTCTAGTGTGATATAGCATACAAGCAATGAAGCATAAAACATTTAGGCCCACATACTGATGTCAAACCATTAAATTTTATGTATGTGTTCACCCATGTAAGCACCATCCAAATTAAGCACCCAGGAAGGTCTCACCTACCTGTGCCCAATTAATAACCCCTCCCTGCAAAGTAACCGCCATTCCGAGTTCTATCACCTTAGACTAGTTACCTGTTTTCAAACTTCTTATAAAGCAACAGAGTAGGCGTTCTTGTGTTAGTTTCTTTGTTTAGGCATTATGTTTGCGAGATTCATCCACCCTCCTCTGTATAGATGCAGTCCATTCTTTTTCATCACTGCATAGTATTCTACTGTGTATTACACAGTCATTCTATTTTCGATGGGTGCTTGTGTTGCTGCCATTTGTGAGCTGTCATGAATCAAGCTGCTATGAATTGTCTTGCACAAGTCTTTTGGTGGACATATGCTTTTATCTTTGTTGGGCACATCCCTAGGAATGAAATTGCTGGGCCATAGGTTAGGCATATGGCTAGCGCTCATGGAGATTGCCAAAGACTTTTCCAAAGTAGCTACACCAATTCTCACTCCAATTGGCCCACATTCTCACCCACACTTGATAGTGCCAAGATTTTTCATTGTTGTTATTTTCATTGGTATATAGTGGGATGTAATTGGGTCTTAATTTGCATTTCCCTAATAACTAATGATGTTGAGTAATTTGTCCTATGCTTACTGGCCACTAATGTATCCTCTTGCAAAGTGCTTATTGAAGGCTTTTTCTGCTCCCCTCCCCCCCAAAATTGGGGTTATCTATATTTCCCCAATGGATTTGTACTTCTTTATATAATCTGGATATGAGCCCTCTTTGTAAATATGTGTCTTTTCCTGATCTGCCCTAATTGCCTTTTCATTTTCTCATTTGTGTATTTTAGCCATCAGCAAACTTTTTCTGTAAAAGGCCAGATGGTAATTATTTTAGACTTTGTAAGCCATGTGATCTCTGTTGCTACTTACTATTCAACTCTACCATTGTAGAAAATAAAGCAGCTGTAGACAGCAATACATTAAATGAACAAGCATGGCTATATTCCAATAAAACTTTATTTATGGACACTGAATGTTTGAATTCATGTACATTTCACATATCATTACATTTCCTCTGACTTTTTTTAACCATGTGAAAATGTAAAAACCATTTTGAGCTCACAGGCTATACAAAGACATACAGCAGGATGAATTTAGTACATTGGCCATAATTTGGTGACTCGAGATGTATTTTATACTCATAAAATTTTCATGAGTTCCAATTTATATCTCTTCTTTTGTTATTAATGCTTTTTATTCCTCTGTAAGAAATCTTTGCCTATCACAAGTTCTTGAATATGTTCTCCTTTGCTTTATCCTAAAAAGTTGTACTTTATCACTCAACATTTATGTCGATGATCTATCTAGGATTAAGTCTGTATATGGTGTGAAGTAGAGGTTTTACACTTTTGTTTGTATGTACTCAAGTTATCATATACCTTTTCCAACTCTTTTATGCACCTATGAATTACCAGCTCTGTGAAACATTTCCTGATGGTGAATGTGGAGGTTACAACCATCGGCTCGCCATTCATTCAACACATACTTTAAAAAAAATTTTTAGCGTTTATTTATTTTTGAGACAGAGACAGAATACGAGCTGGGGAGGGGCAGAGAGAGACGGAGACACAGAATCCAAAACAGGCTCCAGGCTCTGAGCTGTCAGCACAGAGCCCAATGCGGGGCTCAAACCCATGGACTGCGAGATCATGACCTGAGCCTAAGTCAGCCGCTTAACCAACTGAGCCACCCAGGCGCCCCTAACACCTACTTTTTAAAGGCTTTTTATGCATCATGCTTGACACAAAGGTTTGGCTCTTGTGTGAAGGCGATTGTCTTTTGAAGATAACAACTAAGTCTCTACAATAAAATGTGATATGTGCCATGATTATATTGCAAGCATTTATGTTTTTCTCCTACTAAAAATGAGTCATTTGAAGAAATGGACTATAAGCTTTAATTTGGTTATCTCTAGCACCTTGCACGATCTCTAGTACAGAATATGTGCCCATGAAAATTTCATGAGTAAATGAGCGGATAAATATCTATATATATATATATATATATATATATATATATATATATATATATATATACAGTGACTATGTACACATATACGTATACATATATATGCACTATGTATACAGTGCATATGAATTTCAGAGTGTATAAATATAAGATTTCAGTGAATATCACACATATGTATATATGTGTACACACACACACACACACACACACACACACACACACACCCTTCAACCTCTTCTTCCCAGACACACAAGCTAAAGTACCTTTTGTGCAACCACTGATCTTTGTGTACCTTGGTCAGAGGACAAAGTTTATGCAGTATAGCATCCTGATCAAAGTCTTGGTGGCTCCCGTATCAGACTGCCTCCATTCAAATCCAGGCTCTATCACCTAGTGGCTGTGTACTCATAGACCAGATACTTAAACTTTCTGTGCCTCAGTAACCTCATCCGTAAAATGGGAAAACCTCATGGGGTTGTTTAGAATATTAAATGAGTGCATGCATATAAAATAATCAGAGATCTACAAAGCTCAATGAGGACAGGAATTTTTGTCTACTTTGTTCATATACGTACCCCTAGCTCCTAGAAGACTGGTACATTGTGGACACTCAATAATCACATCTAGTGCATGAATGATAAATACCTGGATCAGAAAAATCCCAACGATTGTTGGCTATGGTTATTTCATACGTGACAGAAACATTCTGAGTTCTGTTTCCAGCCACTCCCCATCCCCCAGTCCCCAGTGATGACAATTCCACTCTTTGGGAAGCATAGCATTTTGCATCAGTGACACAAGGTGGCAGCATCAGTCTCCTTTTGAACGATCAGCCACTCTAGTTTCCCCATTCTAGAGAGAAACCCCAACTGGCATCTTTATGCACAAGTTCTTCTATCCAGTGTAGATTCTGTTATCTTAAATAACAGCATTAAATATTTGGATTATTTAAGGTAGCTCCTAACTGCCCTAATTTCTAGCTAAAGAAAGATTACTACTGGTAAAAAGATTAAAAAAAAAAAAAAAGTAATGACATAATCCAGGCTGCCTTATAGGAATACTACTGTTTTGTGTGTTCCTAAAGCTCCATTTTTGTAAAAACTGCTTGACAAATAATGAACACAAGCCTTCCCTTGCTGCTACACAAGGTGCAACAATGTTGTTCCTTTCCAAGTCTGTAAGAAAAGACAAAACAAAAGCAAATGTTCTCTGCTTTCTAAATAAAGACATGTGACCGATTCTGCAGTCCTTCTAAATTATTCTGTGAAACCACTGCGGAGAAGCAGACATTTCTGAGCACCTTTAAAGGTGAGACATTGTGGTGTAAAGAAAAGAATCCTGGTTTAGAAACTAAGAGACCTAGAGGATTCAAGTGGTGCTTCAAGAATCTCCTTATCTCCAACTTTACTAAATAAAGTTCCTGTCTTTCCAAAATTCAGTACCTTTATTTCTAAAACAAAGATAAACAATCTCTGCCTTACTTACTTGAAATGAGATCAGTGAATGTAAACACCTTTATAAACTGTAAAGGATTCTATTTTATACTGCATGAGCTAATGTGAGAATCATTTCCATATTACCTACGGGGAAAACCAGTTCTAGCCAGTTAAATGGGCTTGCCTCAGTTTTCTCATCTATAAAATGGGCTGATGAAAGCAACCCCACCTACTTCAGAGAGTTCTAAGGATAAAATAAGATAATAGATATGAAAGTGCATTTAAAATGAGAGAGTACTCTCATTAATAATAAGATTATTAGTTTAAGCAAAGGGTTTTTCTCGAGTCTCACAAACAATCCTCAAGAAAATAGTAAATAACTAAATAGGCTTTTAAAAATAAGCATGCTTGATTCACTTCAGAAATCTCAGGAAATTGTGCACTGCTTCTTGGCCTTTGAACTAAAATCAAGTGTAATATCTGTTCTTATCAGGTTAATATCTGATATGTCCTTTATCTGAAGACAGTCTAGAAAATGGGTTTTTGGGGCTTGTTCAGTCCACTCCACAGAGGGACCTCGTAATGTAGTACCTCTAGGAACTGTGCACTCCCTGAGGGTGAGGAGGGGGAGAAGAAATCTCAGGAGATTGCACGTTCAAAAAAAGAGAAAAAAGATAGGAAGGGACACCTGGGTGGCTCATTCGTTTAAGTATCTGATTTCTGCTCAGGTCACCATTTCTCGGTTTGTGAGTTCGAGCCCCACATCCACCTCTTTGCCGACAGCTCAGAGCCTGGAGCCTGCCTCTGATTCTGTGTCTCCCTCTCTCTCTGTCCCTCTCCCCACTCACACTGTCTCTCTCTCTCTCTCAAAAATAAATAAACGTTAAAAATGTTTTTTAAAAATATAGGCATAAGGAAGCCTGAGGTGTGGTTGCATTAAGGGAAGGATTAATCATATTAAATGGTATATTCAGAGTTAGTAGTTGATAAACACTTTTGGAATATGTGTGTTTAAATTAGGTGTGTCGTAGAAATAAAGTGCTCGCTTAAAATCCTAACATTCAATGAAACATTTGTCAACTGCCTATTTTGTGTCAAGTATTTTCAAAATGTATTCTTTCCTTTTTAATGCTTTAGTCCTCAACACCAGAGAAAAGTTGAAGTTAAATTGAAATGGAAATTAAAAGTTGAGAAAACTAAGATTCAAAGAAGTTACTCAGCTTGCCTCCGGTCAAACAGCAGATTCAAGATGTTCAGATCTCAAATTCCCTGTTCCTTCCTGCCTTTTCAAACTTATTTACTCATTTTGAGACACACAGAGAAAAGAGCGAAGGGGCAGAGAGAGAGAAAGAAAGAGAATCCAAAGCAGGCTCCGCTGTCAGCCCAGAGCACGTGCAGAGTTGATCCCACCTACCCGAGAGGTCATGACCTGAGCGGAAAGTCTAGAGTTGGCACTTGCACCACCTGAGCCACCTAGGCACCCCCTTCCTGCCTCTCCCCAGGCCCATTACCCTGGCGGCCTCGACTCACTCTGTAGCAACGCTCATGATACCAAATCCAGCACTTACCACAAAGCCATCTAGAAATTTTTATTTAGCATAAACCCCTGGTGGAATGTACCGGTTTTAAAGAAACTGGATAAATGGGTATTTCATAACCAAAACTTCTCTGTCTTCTTAAGTGAATTTCAACGGCTTGCTTTGACCGTTGGACGATACACTCTCAGGGAAAGGCACTCAGTTACCTTCCCTCTAAATATTTCCAGAACCAATTCATGCCTTTTCGAAAACCAAAAAATGATTAATTAGGAAATGTTAGGGGTTAAAGAGAAAGAGAAATAAAATTATGAGGTAACAGGAGATCTTAGAAATGAAAGCCATTTAAATCTCTTGGGAGGTATCAGTTATTTAAGAATACGATGTGCTGTGCTTGTCACACATAATAAGTTAATCTTAAAAAAGGCATTTATCCTGCTGATGTTATAGTTTTTACACAGACTCGTTTGGAGAACTGGATGCCATTTCAGGCGTGAATTTCGGTAAGCTATGTTTACCAGGAATTTTAATGACTTAATTGCTTTGAAATGACACCATTCTAAACTATGAAGTCTGTTCCATTGCATTTAACTTGCTAGTTAGATTGCTCAATTTTAGAGTTTAAAGCAAAGATGCCTTCCAATTTGTGTATCTGGTTAGGTGGTCTGATTTCCTATTATCTAAAGAACGATATTGACACTGTACTTGTGACTTGTTCAAGTCAATTTTAATGAGTATCTATACTATTTTGTTTCCTGGAAGAGTAATTCAAATATAATACTTGTTTGCATACAACTACATGCTTTAGTCAACACTATGATCTTTTTGTTATTAAAAAAAGATAGCCCACAGAACCCTTTAAATGGAAGTATATCACTTATTTAAACAACCATTCATTTTTCCTCCTATCTGCTCTTGGAACAACAGATTTTTAGCCTTCTTAATAAGCGGCTGAGATCAATCTGGAGAACTTGAAGGTTAGGCTCTTAGTATTCAACCTAGTGCCAGCTAAAGTTAACAATCTCACCCAATTACTTTAGGAATGACAAGATTGAGGAGTTGTAATACCATTTAGCTACAGTAAAAGCCTGGCTTTTAAAAGGTTTATTCTTGTCCGACTTCAGCTCAGGTCATACTCTCACTGTTCATGGGTTCGAGCCCCACATCGGGCTCTGTACTGACAGCCAGCCAGCTCAGAGCCTGGAGCCTGCTTCAGATTCTGTGTCTCCCTCTCTCTCTGACCCTCCCCTGCTGGCGCTATCTTGTTCTCTCTCAGAAATAAATAAAAGCATTGAAAAAAAATTTCAATGTTTATTCTTAAATGTGTTTATTCTTAAATTAATAAAAGTCATTTCGCCGATAAGGAAAAGCAGACAGGAAACGGAAAAGGAGGTAACTCTAAAATTCTAATCCTAGAACATAGTAGAATACAAGGAGCCATCTGAGTAGTACAGTACCCAAGGAGGAGGGAAGATAAGAGGGGTCAGCGGTTTCAACCAGACTTGCACTTACTTGTAGATTGAAATTCCAAAGACAGGGGTTGGTGACTTAGACCTTCAAGTGTGATTATCATTACAAAGAGAGTTGGGTGGGCAAGGGGAAGACACTAGAATCCCCAAATTCCTTTCAGAATGTCCATAATCACACTGTATTGTTTCTGCCATTTTAACATTTCAAAAGGTGTTTCTCCCTGAAAAGCTATGGAAGGAATCTGTCCTTAGTTACCCTGGCTTTTCCTTGCTGCTTTGAATTGAAAGTGCTGTGTGTGATGGGCAGTGGGATGCCCCAGCTCCAAAGCTGTCTTGGAGATTCCAGAAGGCAGCAACTTTTACCTTTCTTGGCCAGCCCTCTTTGCTCTCCAGTCTGGACTTCAGCTTCACTCAGCAGAACCAAACGCTGTGCTGGGGACGGCACGATGCTATGCGACGGAGGTTTTGCTAACTGTAATGCCAAACCAGGTAAGTGTCATAAGTGCTCTAAACAAAGGGTTGAAAGTGAAGTTCATTCTGTCCAAGGGGCAAGAAAGGGCTCAGAGAGAAGGTGACATTTCGGAGGACTCTAGCTAGAGCAACAGAGGAATTTTGCTAGCCCGCGAAAGGAGAGATGTGCAGCATAAGCAGAGGGGGGAGGAGGGCAAGAGAGTGGTGGCGAAGGACTGTTCTGGAAAGGACAAGTGGTTGATGGTGGCTGGGTCTAGGCATCAGGGAATCCCAGAACAAGTCAGCATAAATGTATCAACAAGCTACAACCGTTTCTATTTCTGGATATACTAAAAAAGACACCTGGAAGAAATGTCTCTTTATTGTCCACTGTGGGCCCAGTTCTCCGCCAGGCACCATAGAAGGTAGAGGGGAAGACCCTTGCCCTGGAAATGTTTGATAGAGTATTCTATCCGGAAGAAAGGTGAACTCATATAAAATAACGTAAAATAGTACTGCAGCCTCTAAAGCAAAGCATCAGGTGGCCCAAGAACTCAGGTTAAAGATGATACCTCCAGAGAAGCACCTCTGCTGTCCCCGACTCCTGCCCCACTCCCGGGTGGTGGTACAGTCAGGCTGGAGGCCAGCTCAACTGCAGAGTGGCTTGCTGGCTTGGGACGCCTTCATCCCCAGAAACTGGAATAAAGGTCATGGCTAACCCTTACATAGCATTCCTTTGTACGGGGCCCTGTTCTAGGTGCTTACGTGGATTAACTAATTCAGTCTTCACAGTTACTGTATTTGGGAGAAACAGTTAATATATCCACTTAAATACCGGGAAACTAAGGCACAGAGCCACAGTCAGGATTCAAATCTGCAGGATCTGGCTCCAAAGTCGTGTCTCAAGTTGCTATCTTCAGAATCTAGCTCAGTATCCAGTGCTGGGCGTTTTTCCCTGAGTATTTTCACGATTAGTACGATTCAAACCGAAATAAATACCCGAGAGCCCCAAATCTGTAAGGGAGGAGAAATGCACGCTCGCTGTACAGCCTCAACTCTTGGCCGACCGAAGGCCAGCAAGAGAATGTTTCTTTTTATTTATACAGTTTTTGTGACAACTTGGCGTTTCTGAACGCTAGGGGCTCCCGCATTCTCTGGTTTGAGATTTAACTTTTCCTTTTAGGACTTTTTTTTTTTTTTTTTGAAGGGGGTGGGGGAAAATGTGGCCTTAATTATCCTACGTCTTAGGCAGTTTAAGGAAGGGGCTGTGCTTTCGGGATCTCTTCGGAGCCAAGTAAGGCCTCCCCCCCCTTTTTTTTTATAAAGGACCTCGTGCAATAAAAGTGCAGAAACAAACACAGGCGACCACAACGGCAGCCGCGGCGGCAGCAGGCGGAGGAAGAGGAGGAGAAGCTGCGAGCCGGGCCAGGCGCTCCGGCCGGGCTGCGAGCAGCTCCCATTCATTAAGGAAGCCGCGGCGGAGGGAGGTGGCCGGGCGCCCGCGCCGCGCGCTCACCCCGCTCGCGCAGCCGGACCCGCGCCAGCCCCGCGCGCCCCGAGCGGCTCCGCTCTCCGCAGAAGTGTCCGCTCGGCCTCCGGCTCTCGCCGTCTCCGCCTCCCCGGACTCTCGGACGGCTGCGGGCTGAGAGACGAGCGCGGCGGCGCGGCGGCGAGCGGAACACAGCTCGGGCTGCAGTGCGAAGCGCGCGGCGGGCTGCACCGTCGCCGCCGCGTCCCCGAGCAGCCGCGGCCGGGAGGCGGGCCGGGCGCGCGGGTGTGTGGCCGCCGCCGCCGCCGCCGCCGGGCGTCCTCGCGGGGCCGGAGGCTCGCGCCGCAGCCAGCGCCATGCAAAACTACAAGTACGACAAGGCGATCGCGCCGGACAGCAAGAACGGCGGCAGCCCGGCGCTCAACAACAACCCGAGGAAGGGCGGCAGCAAACGGGCGCTGCTCATCTGCCTCGACCTCTTCTGCCTCTTCATGGGTGAGCCACCCCCCCACCCCCCCCGCACTCCGGCCCCGTCCCGGAGCCCTCGCGCCGCCCGGAGCCCCGGGCCGCCGGCTGCCCGGCCTGGACGCGGGCGTGGGGGCGCGCTCCGGCTCCCCGGGCCACCGGAGCCCGCGCGGCCCCTCGGAAGCCGACTCCGGCTGCGGCGCAGGCAGGGTCCCGCGGAGGCTGCGGGGTCGGCCTCCTAATGCAGGGCGGTGGGCGGAAGGGTGACCCGGAGCCCGCGCCGAGCCTGTCGCCCCCCGTCCGAGTAAAATGGATCTCCTGGGACGCCGGACCCCTGCCTGCAGCGGCGCCGCCTCCTCGCTGGATGTGTGTAAACACCCAACCCTTTCTCTCGCGCCGCCTCGGCCCGGCGGGTCTCGGGCTGGCCTTTCCCTCCACGCCGCCCGGGGGGCTGGGCGCTGCGCCCCAGGGCCTTGATGCGGGCACCCATTCCGCTGCCACTCGTTCGGCGCCTACTGTGTGCCGGTGGTGGGCGGTGTCACGGGCCCAGTATCAACCCCAGCCGTGGCCCTGACTCGGTGCGGGATGGGTGAGGAACCCTGTTTCGCCAATTAGGAAACCGAGGCACTGGGCGGGCAAGCCAAGATCGTGATCGTGTTTTGGCACCACGATTAACTGCAGTCCCAGAAAGTTGAGGCGATGGTCCTTTTCTGTTTTCCAGACTAGTTGGATGCCCCGCCGGAAGAGCGGTGGGCGTTTAAAGAATTGAGCGGGGAGTGAGGAGGATTTATGAACTTGGTAGGGGCTGGGAGAAAGCTATTGACATGAATGTACGCGAGTTCCAAGGTTGAAGTCAGAGTAGAATTTTTTTTTTCTTAAAGCGATTCATGGTGTAATGGAAAGCGCACAGGACTTGTCATCAGAACACTGCTACTCTGCCACTTTCTGGACTCGCCACCCCACTGTCTCATTGGCCTCAGTTTCCTCGTCCGTTGAGCGAGTGGGTTGAATTAGATGCTCTCCTAAGGCCCCTTCCTGCATTAAGAACTCGGATTTGGTCCAGGAGCTGTTCTGCCAACTCTGCTAACTGAAGAAACATCTGTGTTCCCAGTTCAGTTCCCTTAAAATAGAACTCCTGCAAGGAGACTTAAGTCCCCTTTGAAATGGATTTGTTCGTGCAGATTGTGCAAGCCAGGGACTTAGTGAGCTGGAGGTACACTTCTGTGTTTCATGACTCTCTCTGCAGCAAGGTCCTTACTGACATCCATCTGTCTTTGACTTGACTGTCCATAGTAAGTTCGGCAGTCAAATAAAGTTGAGACCCTTAGGATTAATAAAACATAAGTATGGTCCCCATTGGGTACAGAGAGACAGCTGTCGGTAGAATTGTGCTCTGTGCAAGGGAAGAGGCACAAATCCCCTTGCCACCTCTTGCTAGAAATTGAAGGTTAAGATGCTGTGTAAAGGCATTGTCACTGGGGGGCCTCCCTTCCTGAGGGCCGCTGGCTTATTATCCTGCACAGTGGGAAGATGAGCATGAAAAGTCTGCTGCCAAGCTATTGAGTTTTTAAAAGGCCCTCCCTGGTACTGGAGGAGTACAAGGAAAACACTAAACACATTGAAGCTGTTTGCTGTAAACTTGTCTGGGGCTTCCCAGTGTTTACTGGTGTGTTTTGTTGGCGGTAAGGTAAACTCTTCCCAGACGGCCTGTGCTGAGTACCCTCCTACCTCCCACTTTGTGATTAGGAAACAAAGCTAGAACATGCCTGACAGCCTTTGTGCAGTTTCGTTGTTCTCCTCCCCCCCTCCCTCCACTCTTCTGATTTCAGAAGGCAGGCCCAAGAGATGGTGCGTTCCTACTAAAGGGAAAAGAAGTTTGAAGGAATTTGCAAGAAGACACACCTATTGGCTGCAGTTTAGCCAGGGACACTTGTGCACGGAGGGTGAAAGTAAAGTGTATGATGGCACATTTTAGGTCATCTGCCCCAGCTCTCCCTGTGTCGCCCCCCCACCCCACCCCGGAAGCTAAAATTCTCTACCTAGCTATTGTGTTTTACTCACTGCTGGCCCGTTTGGATCAATGGTTTTGTTTACCTCGAAAAGGTGATAGCTGGACCCTGCGTTTAATGATGAGGCACAGAGCTATCTATTTTAAGGGTAGATGCCATGCCATTAAAACTATGTCAACAGAGTCATTTTCAAAGTGACTTATTATCAGCATCTCCCTTATGCATAGAGCAAAATACAGCATTACTAATTTAATGCCTAACACCTTAATAGGAAAAGCCGTAAGGTAAGCACTTGAGAAATCTATGCAGGAGAACTCTTTGACTTCCAAAAGAAAATTAATAATGCTACATGTGATACTAATATCCCCTACACAACAGTCCTAAAACATTGTTTCTACTTGGTTCACTTTTTGCCTCAGACTGTCAGTATGATTTAATTTTTATATATTTCTTGATCATATGGTCCGGATTACAGGGCACTAATATATTAAGAAGAGAAGCATAGCTTTCTGTTTATTCTCTCACAGGAATACATAGCAAGCTTCATCTCCTTGTATCTGGAAAAAATAAAAGCTGATGTGCTACATAAGTGTTATGTGAGTGGAAATATGCTAGTGGTGGAACTTGTTTCTCATACCTTCTTGGAATGCTAACTTCTTAGTGAAAAAACAAAAGTCCACTCTTGCTTGAAGGCCAAAAGAATCTGGTTTCAGAGAACACCAAAGAGCGTTTACCTCCCATTGAACAGCTGTCTTTGCCAACAAATTGCTTTTGTAAATACAGTTAAGAATCTTCGTGTGGTAGTCTTTCCGAAATTGATTTTGTTTTCCTTTCAGTTACGTAATATGTGCCGCCTCTTGTTTTTTGTGCATGGGTTCTAGTGTAGCAAGTGACATGAGAGCCACAGAGGACCTTCCCAGGCAAGAAGGGAGGAGCAGCCACTGCGTTTCTAAGCTCTCTTCGCCTCTTCTTAACCTAAAGGTATATACCTTTGTGGAGAGATTGTCTCCCTTTCCTAGGTGAGAAGCCACATGTCCGAGACGGGGAGGGCTGAGATTCACACTGAAGTCAATATGCGTTGAGGACTAATTCTCAGTGAGCAGGACTGGACTCCATCTCCTTTTCAAACTCAGCATAAAAAACAAAATGTTTATTTATTTACTTTGAGAGAGAGCGTGTGCGAGCAGGGGAGGGACAGAGAGGAGAAAGAGAATCCCAAGCAGGCTCCACACGCAGTCAGTGCAGAGCCCCGTGCGGGGCTCCATCTCAACGGACCTTGATATCCATCATGACCTGAACTGAAATGAAGAGTCAGAGGCTTAACTGACTGAGCCACCCTGGCGCCTCCAAACTCCGATTGTTATCAGAAAATCGCGAAGCTGTTTGCACAAAGTCCTCCCTTTCCACATTTCCCAATTCCCATTTGCGCCAAAGCAAATGGATAAAGGTGGTTGAACTCTTCTGATTAGTGATACGGTTTTGTGGCCCCATAGCATTGTTTTGATTTGGGTCTAGTTGCAAGACTAAGTAATTCACAGATTTTTGAGGGCACCTTTTTACGCTGCATGACAGCAGTTCTGAAGAAGGAACACCAGCAGTCTGTGGCTGTAGCAAAATGCAGAGATTTGGTAAGTCCATGCTGAGCTTCTAGGCTCCTGCTTTCCCCCTTCCTGTCCCTCCTCCCAGATATTTACTGAGTGCCTCTTTCCAACCCATGCACTTTGAGGTCTCGGCATTTTGAGCCAGGTCCAGCTTTTTATGCATGGACTTTGTTCAAGGTCCTTCATCCTTGGAGTTCAGTTAGCTCATCTGCAAAACAGTGGTCAGAACGGCCACTTTGTTATGTTGCTGTGAGAATCAGAAGAAATATTGGGTGTGAAAGTTTTTGTCATCCCTTAAGACTTGGGCAAATGCAAGGGATTTATACCTGGAGCCCTGGATGAAGGTTTTGTGGTTGTCTTCATACATTGTGTCTCAGAATCATGGATAGATGAGACCATGAAATACTAAGTAAGAATAGTACGGAGAAGACCAGAAAGCTTCACTTTAAGTAGGAGAATGTCATGTTTGCCCAGTAAGTTGAAGACAGATGATTTCCGTTCATCGGGACTCTAGCCAAGAGAGCCAACCCTGAAATTGAGCAGTATTCTTTTTTTTTTTTTAATGTTTTTTTTTTATTTATTTATTTCTAGGAGAGAGAGAGAGACGGCGTGAGCAGGGGAGGGTCAGAGAGAGAGGGAGTCACAGACTGAAACAGGCTCCAGGCTCTGAGCTGGCAGTCAGCACAGAGCCCGACGCGGGGCTCGAACCCACGAACCGCGAGATCATGACCTAAGCGAAAGTCGGACGCTTAACTGACTAAGCCACCTAGGCGCCCCAAAATTGAGCAGTATTCTTGAGCCAACTGCTCAACAACAGAATACCTGAGCTCTCTTTACAGAAAGTTGTTTTGTTCAAAAACAAACAAACAAACAAACAAACTCCACTGTTCCTCATTTGGTGGCTTTTGATATCAGAAGGTAGACAAGTTGAATTTAGGTTAGGGTAGGGGTGGGAGGTGTTTGAAGAAGCAGGTGTTTGGACAGATGTAGTCTTGTAAGGCTGGACTCCTGTGCCATTCCCACCAGGAAATGGAGTCAATGGGTGGAGTATCATGAAGCAAAGAGAAAGAAGTACAAACAGGTAAAAATATAGATTCTGGACACTCAGCAACTACGCCATGTGATTTGATGATTCCAGAATGTTCTTGGATGTTTCTTGATTTTCACTTAAACAATGGAGATAAAATCCTAGAACTGGTTCCATATGTGGGCTCCATAACGCCATCTTGTGTTATAAAACTACTCACTTTTAATCGTGGAAGAGAGGCAGTGTGGTATAGTAAAGGAAACAGGAGACTCGGAGCCAGGAAGCTTCAGGTCCCAGAGTGGCCAATGCTACTATCCAGTTGTGTGGTTGTGGACGCGTTGGTTTTCTGTGGACTTCAGGGTTTTTTTTTTCCGGTGGTAAAATGAGTGGTTGGGCAGGATTACCTCTAACGTGTAAACCTACCATGCAACATTCTGTGACGAATTTCTAGTCAAGAGGAACGACACATTTGTTGAATATCTACCCTCATGGGGGCACTCTGCTTAACTCCTCACTGTCCATTATCTCAGTGAGTCACAACAGTGATAATGAACCTAGAAATAGGAGTTCTGGCCTCAGACTGTCACTACATACGTCACGGTGTAACTTTGGAGAAAGTCACTTGACTTTCCTGGGCCTGGGTTTCTTCATTATCACAACAAAGGGCAAGGACTAGGTCATCTTCTCAGATCTGTTCTAGCACTAACCATTTCATGATTCTGTGCTGGTAGATACTGTGATGAGGAAACCCAACCGTTCCTTCTGTTAGACCATTTACCATCAACTGAAGTGCAGTGTTTTTACCAGAGAATGAATGCTGACCATAAGCTAATAGTGGTATTCATTCTGGGAGGAAAGTAAGCACCGTTGCTAAAGTTAACCCAATATGCTGAGAAACGAGCTACATTTTTCCTTGACCAGTTCCCTTAACCTGCCTCCTGAAATTTATAGTAGAGTTGACCCTTGAACAATGCCTATGACTTTCGACTTCCCCAGAACTTTAAGAGCCTTCTGTTGGCCGGAAGCCTTGCTGGAAACAAAAACATAAATTACCCCATATTTTGTATGTTATAGGTATTATATACTGTGTTCTTATGGTAAAGTAAGCTAGAGAAAAGGAAATGTTACTAGGAAAATCTTAAGAAAAAGATGCTTTTATAGTACTGTACTGAATTGGAAAAAAAAAAGTCTGTGTCAGTGGACCCCTGCGGTTCAAATCCGTGTTGCTCAAGAGTCCACTGTAATCACAAGCATACAAGCACAACAAGTAGCTTCCCCCTCCTTATTCCTCTTTTATTGTATTCAGTTTGTGTTTTTAATAACTCAATAGGTGTTGATAACATAATCTACCATGTGAAGCACAGAATATAGAAACAGATTTTCATTAACTGGTGAGCTGTCCAGCCACGCATCCTGCATGGGTTGAAATAAAGAAGGGAAGCTCCATTTCGTAGGTAAGCCATGCTGACTTTTCCAGAATGGTTGAAAACTTCTGTTTTCTTAATTGTCTGGCATGGCTAGGGTCTTTTTGTTTTGTTTTTGTTTTTCCCCAGCTCTTTAGTCCTTCACTTTCCCTCCTACTTAAGAGCCACACCATGGGGGTATAGCTGCCTTTGTGGGAGACCATTAAAGCCAGACTTGGTGGCCTTTCCACTTTTAGCCTCTTTGATTTCCTGTCAATTTCGGATTCTTTCTTTCCCCTTCCTGTGCAGTTGTTTGGGCTGGCAACCCCAGTTGGTCACAGCATGATGCTAATGAGATTGTAGTCAAGGACTTCTTCCCTGCGTGGACAGTTATATTTATGGAGACAGCCTACCCAGTGTGCCAGTTTAACCGGTACACATTATTTGAGGAGTAATAACTTATTTGGGGAATGCCTACTATATCGATATTTCACAAACTCACCTAATAAGGAAACCCATCTGGTGTGAAAGAGGGATTCTCGGCCTCCTTCTCAGAAGACTGACATTCAGCAGGCTTTGGGCCAGGACCTGGGATTCTGTATTCATAAAAGCTGGTGATTCTCATCAGGCCCATCAGAGAATCACTATGTTGTTTAACAGCTGATGTCTTAAGAGCAGTTGGTTATGTGCTAGGCCTTTTGTCCCTGGACTGAATGTTCTGCCAGTTTTCACATTGTTAGGTTGTCTGTCATTTTTTCATTGGTGGCCAGCACACCTGTCCTTCAGCAAAGATACTGAAGCCTGTTAGAATTCTTTCAAAAGGAAAAATTCCTTCTGTCTGCGTGCAGGCCTGAAGGCCTGTGATTTTTAGTGCAGGGACTTGGTGGTGTCTTCCAACTGCTGAGAGGCTGGGATTTTTATGTATTTCCGGGTTCTGAACTGAGTTCTGCTTAGTGGAGGTTGCTAGCCTAGTGACCACTTTGGAAAAATGACGTGTTAACTCTGTAAATATTATCCTTTGAGATATTGAAGTTTGTGTATGAGTGAAAAGCGAAATGGATAAATGAGATTCTTGAATAGAGCCTTTATAAGATCAAAGTCAGCCTGGCAAAGTAGTGTAGAAATGATACCAGCTCTGGATTCACTCAGATCTATGTGTGACCTGGGCAAAAATGGTTTAACCTTTCCAGGCTTCGGTTTCCTCATCTGGAAAATAAGCAAGAAGCTTAGTGACCCCCTTGTCCGGTGCGGCTCAGATGAGGTCATGAATCTGAAAGCTCTCTGGGGACATTAAAAGCACGATATCACGACCAGGTATCGTGTTGCTATTATTACACCTAGTAATAGTAGTATTACTACTTTTCCTTCCTGGTGTTCTTACTCCTCAGTGGTGCTATGAAATCCTCGCATTTTTTGGCAGCAAAGTCGCCGGAAATATATTAGGGGGGAAAAGTGGGAAGAGAACCCTAAGAAAAAGCCAGGCAGAGGGAACACAAATGTTTTCCATTTGCCAAAGAAAAGCAGTGGCAGGATTTCTGATCCCTTGTGGGAAAGTCAGAATACAGGAACTTCGGTAATCTCTGGTGGTTGCTTTCTCCCCGCTTGAAAGGCACATGTACGAATTATCTGAAGAGAAGGACAATCACACCTTAGGACAGGAGGGAGGGAATTTGGATAAATGTTATGTCTCAGGGTGAACTCTTATCTGTGTCTTCTGACAGCCCAGGGAAAAATTTGACTGAAAAGAACAGCCATGATGGACAGTTTTCTTTTTTTTTTTTGTTTTTTTTTTTTTAAATATTTTTATTTATTTCTAGGAGAGAGAGAGAGACAGCGTGAGCAGGGGAGGGTCAGAGAGAGAGAGGGAGATACAGACTCTGAAATAGGCTTCAGGCCCCGAGCTGGCAGTCAGCACAGAGCCCGACGCGGGGCTCGAACCCACGAACCGCGAGATCATGACCTAAGCGAAAGTCGGACGCTTAACCGACTAAGCCACCCAGGCGTGCCCCGTGGACAGTTTTCAAAAAGCTCATCATCCTCCATATTTCTTGAGGAAGATGGCGGGGGTGGGGGTGGGGGAGGGGAGGACACCAGCTGTGCTAATTATCAGATGGATTATGCAGGTCAGCCAGCCATGTGGGGTCAGACCAGATTCCTTTCCAGATGAGGAAGCTGCACCTCAGCTGGGGAAACACGGGTGCCCAGCAGTCACTATTCATTCAGCTTTCCAGAGCTCTTGTTAGGTCCTATTTGTGTTGCTGCTCACTTTTCAATGCAGTTAATGCAGTGAAGACTCGCTCTTTTCTAGTTCATTCCATTTCATTCATTTCAATTTTATTGAGTTCGAATATGTAGAGTATGTTCTATGGGGCCATACATATAGGACATACATAGGAGTCTCTTTAAAATTTTTTAATTTTAATGTTTATTTATTTTTGAGAGAGACAGAGCATGAGCGGGAGGGGGCAGTGAGAGGGAGACACAGAATCCGAAGCAGGTTCCAGTCTCTTGAGCTGTCAGCACAGAGCCCAACGTGGGGCTCAAACCCACGAACCAGGAGATCATGACCTGAAGTCAGACGCTTAACCAACTGAGCCACCCAGGTGCCCCAAGACATAAATAGGAGTCTTAAGGATCACGTAGGGCAGTGAGGAGCTAGGTATATATAACTAATAGCAAAACAGCTCAGAGTGTGTTGAATAAGCCTTTCTGTGGACAGTGTAAAGAAAATGCCATTGGAACTTCACTGCCTAGATTCGTGGAATGTTTAGAATTTGAAAGGGGCTTGGAGACATCATTGTCAACAAAATCAAGGTCATTTTTTTTTTTTAAAATCTCAGTCGGAAACACAAGCCTCTTGGTCGGGAGGTTGGAGCAGGGGAACACAGGCTTTAGAGTCAGACAGATGTCAGCCTGCCTGCTGGTACTGGCTGTGTGCGTCCAGGCAAATCTCTGAATGTGTGCGAGTCCTCCGTTTTCTCCTTTGTGAATGGGATAGTGCATGTGTTGTAGGGTTGTGAGGCTGTGCCAGGCATAGTGCCTGGTGCCCGACACTCAACAGGTGGTGGTAGCTGCTGTCACCCTTCTCACCCTGTCTGCCTCTGGGCCCTTGATTTGATAGGAGGAGCCTGAGGCCTGAACTGGGTGGTGATAGCCCGAGGACCGTGAACGAGCCGGGCCTCCAACCAATGTCTTGCCTTTTGGCCATTTTTCTGGTGTTGTGTAGCTGTGAGTTTTGAAATTGGCATCGCCTGTGAGGTCCAGTTCTCCAGATCTTCTCTGTTTTCCCTTGCCAGTGTCAGTTAAAAGAAGAACGAGACAAACGGGTTAACTTTTAATCAAAATCGTCAGGTAGTAGTTGAGTGAGGCCAGAGATACTTGAGGCAAATTTGAAGGACAAGGCAATTTTTTGATATGACTTTTCTTCAAACCAGCACTGGTTCTGGAAAGTGCTTATTACCAAAGATCACCGCTGACTGATTGGAGTTTGAACAGGCGCCCACTTTTTCTGACGTTCTATCACAGGAGAGAAGAAAGAGAAACTCAAGTTTTCAAAGTTTCTGCTTTTTAAAAGCTTCTTGAGGTAGAAAATAGTCTCATTTGACTGAGGAAGAAACAGAGACTCAGATTAAATAATTTCCTCAAGGTCATGCACTAATTGCTGACCAACATTCAAAAGAAAGCTAGGTCAGGTTATCCAACATGCATGTGGACCTCTCCTTCCTTTCAATCCAGGTTATGAATTAGAGTCTGCATTAAAGCTCCCCCAATTTAAAACAAAACAAACTACACACATAAGATCCAGTTGGAAACTTTTGAAAGGAACTTGTTGATTTCTGTGTGCTTTGAAAGTATATGTTGCAATCAGAATATTGGTGGTAAGTGTGTTTTTGAGGTTTGTCACAAATTAACAAAATTATATGCCTGGAGAGTTTTGCAGAGAAATGCAAATCAGTATAAGCGCCTTGTCATAATAAGCAGTAGGCTTTGGTTCCTGTTTATGTATCCCCAAAGCACATAATGCACATAATTATATTGACACGAAGGAAGCCGTTCTCATTGATGGTTTCTTTATATCTGGCCCCCAAATTAGTTTGCGGTATCAATCAGTCTAATTTCTAGAGAGCCTGTTTAATTAAGTCTAGGTTCGTACCTTTCAAGTAGCAGTCTTATCATCTGCCGATGTTCCTTGAGCGCCTCCTATGTGTTGGGCCCCTCAGGAGTTCTTGACCTTTAAGAATTCTCAGGCTTGGGGCACCTGAGTGGCTTAGTCAGTTAAGCGTCCTACTTTCGCTTAGGTCATGATCTCACGGTTTGTGGGTTCGAGCCCCGCGTCGGGCTCTGTGCTGACTGGCAGCTCCGAGCCTGGAGCCTGTTTCAGTCTGTGACTCCCTCTCTCTCTGACCCTCCCCTGCTCACGCTGTCTCTCTCTCTCTCTCTCCTAGAAATAAATAAAAAACATTAAAAAAAAAAAAGAATTCTCAGGCTGGTGAGTGGGAAACAGGCTTGCCTATTTACACACACTAAGCTAAGCGTTGTTGATGTGGAGTGATAGAAGAGGGGCTTTATAGCCACAAAGTGAAGAGCAGGAGGGTTTGCCCGAGGGCCTGGGGCCGGGTCGTGCCTGAGAAATCCTGGCATATGTGCCAGGAAAGGAGAGACAGTGATCCAGCAAAGGGCGCAACAGGTGCCGAGCCGCGGAAGCAGGAACATACCTGGGACAGGTGAGTATGAGAGGCTGGGGTGTAAGTATAGCATTGTGTGTTGGTGTCGTGTGGGGTAGGATGTTGTGGATGAGGCTAGAGAGATAGGTTGGAGCCAGATTATAAAGGGGGGCTGTAAAAAGGCAGGCAGCCGAGGAACTTGAACTTCATTGTGGAGGACCAACCGAGCAAATGAAATTTTATTTTTGTTTTCATTTTCCTTTTTATTATGGAAAATGTCATATAGAAACGAAACACCACCTATACCTAGGAGTGGAATTGCTAGGTCATATGGTAACTCCATGTTTAGCTTTTTGAGGAGCTGCCAAATTGTTTTTTCCACGGCGGCTGCAGTGTGTTTTAGAAATAGCATAACGTTGGTTAAAATACGTAAGGAAAAAAAATTAAAGGTTTTATAGACAACGTTTGGAATTAACATATTCATGAACAGTTTTTAAGAGGGGATTAATCTACTCTGATTTGTACTGGAGCTCGCTGGGTTTGAGGAGAGGGAAATTGGAGAGTGAAGAGAGGGACCAATTACAGGGAGGCAGAGAAGAGAAAGGTAGGAAAGATGACAGAGAGGGGAGCCTGGGTGGCTCAGTTGGTGAAGCATCTGACTCTTCATCTCCGCTCAGGTCAGGATCTCACAGTGTGTGAGATGGAGCCCCTTGTTGGGCTGTGTGCCATGGGCTCTGTGCTGATAACACAGAGCTTTCTTGGGATTCCCTCTCTCTGCCCCTCCCCCACTTGCACATACCCTCTTTGTCTTAAACAAATAGAAAGGAAGGGAGAGAGGGAGGGGCTAAAAAGGGAAGAAGGGAGAGAGGGAGGAAGATAGATAGGTAGGTAGGTAGGTAGGTAGGTAGGTAGGTAGATAGATAGATAGGTAGATAGATAGGTAGATAGATGACAGGTAGTTCCTGATCTCCTTGGTGGGAACCTCTGAACAGTGGTGTTACTATTCCCTCCACACTTTCAATGCAGTGCTAATATAAGACTCAGCGAAATCCATCTTGTAGGATTACTAAAACACTAAAACGCTTCATGTTCATAACCTTACTAGACAAGTGAAGTTATGAGTTATCTCCGCTCCCCACTCTCCCCCGGAATTTCTTAGCTTCTCCAATGCCCCTTAAAATAAATGGGCCATTGGATATCCTCCAGTTTAGAGAAACCATTTTTCTTGGGTTGTAATGCTATTTTTAAAATGGCGTTGTTGAGATGTAATTCAGGTACCATATAATTCACCCATTTAAAATGTACAGTTCACTGGCTTTCTGTATATTCTACAGAGTTGGGCAACCATTGCCACATTCAATTTTTAGAATGTTTTCATCACTGTAAAAAGAAACTCGTACCTGTCAGCGGTCGCTCTCCATTTACCCTCCTGGTCCCGCCATTCCGTGGCAGCCACTTATCAGCTCTTTGTGTCTGTATACATTTGCCTCTTCTGAACATTTCATGTAAGTGGCATCATATATGTGGCCTTTGTGAATGGCTTCTTTCACTCAAGATAATATTTTCAAGGTTCATCCATATTGTATCACATGTGGATGTTTGTTCAGCATGTGTCAGTACTTCATTTACTTTTATTGCCAAATAATATTCTACTGTATGGGCATACCACATTTATCAGTCAGGAAGACATCTGGGTCATTTCTACTTTGTGGCTATTATGAATAATGCTGCAGTGAACATTCAGGTACAGACTTTGTGTACATATATGTTTTCAATTCTCTTGGGCATGTATACCTAGGAGTGGAATTGCTGGATCACACAGTAAGTCTGTGTTTAACCTCTTGAGGAAACTGCCAAACTATTTTTCCATAGTGGCTGTTCCATTTTAGAAATATTGTAAGATTGGGGCACCTGGGTGGCTCAGTCAGTTAAATGTCCGACTTCGGCTCAGATCATGATCTCCCATTTAAAAGTTCAAGTGCGGTGTCTGGCTGTGTGCTAACAGCTTGGAGCCTGGAGCCTGCTTCTGATTCTGTGTCATCCTCTCTCTCTGCGCCTTCCCTGCTTGTCTTCTGTTTCTATCTCTCTCAAAAATAAATTTTTAAAACATTTTTAAAAATTAAGAAAAAGAAGTATCTTAAGATTAATTAAAATATGTAAGGAGAAAGCACAAAAGTTTTACCAAAGACCTTTGGAATTAACATATTCATGAAACCACTATAGTGTCCCTTTGTTCTCAGAGCCATTTTGCACAAAGAAGCAAAGTTTTTAATCAGTTTACTACTGTCACTGGGCTTAAGATGAGTGAGCAGAGAACAATAAAGCTGACTGAGGAAAATATGTTGGGTGGTCAGCTAGAGGGCTCACCCGCTGAGTAACCTACTTCCACAGACCCGGATGTCACAGGCAGATTGATTCCTGCCTCGGCAAAATGAAAACAAGCCTTGGATCTTCAGAGTCTTAAAAAAACAGTTAAAAGTGCAAATATTAACATTAAGACCTGCGTATTCCTAAGATCCATCTTAGAATATTTTTAACACTATGAAATAGAGCTGTAGTGTCCGGTAAGGTTGATCCTCCCCCCTTCCCCCCGTTGTGTGGCTGTGTACATAATGATCATGTCAGAAGCTAGAATCACCACCTATCTTTTGGATTTGTGCTGGATGTTAGAGATGGTAAAGACGCAAGTACAGATCTTTAGGAACTCGTTGAAACATCATGTAAGTTGTACTAAAAATGTGACTGTAAGGGCATGAAAAGCCACAAAATACTGCAAAAGGGTGAGGAAAAGATTCACCTTTATTTTTTAAAGTTTATCTTTGAGAGAGAGAGAGAGAGAGAGTCAGAGGGAGCAGGGGAGGGGCAGATAGAGAGAGGGAGAGAGAATCCCAAGCAGGCTCCGCACTGTCAGCAGGGAGCCTGATATGGGGCTCCAACTCACAAACCATGAGATCCTGACCTGAGCCGAAACCAGAGTCCCTTGCCTAAGGCTGCGCCACTGAGGTGTCCCAAAAGTCACCTCTATTAACAGGAACATTAGTTGCTGTCTCGCTACATCTTTACAATGACAGGATAAGGTAGGTGTCAGTAACCTGGTTTTACAACTTGGAGAAGGGAAATGATTTGGCCAAGTTCACACAGCTCTTGTGTGTTGGGGCAGGGCCGGGACTCAGGGCTGCCAATTGCTGACACTTAACAAGTACTAGCTATGTGCCTCTCACTGGGTTAAGCAGTGTGCCCTCAGTCTCTTATTTAATCTTCCCAATGAGCCCTTGGAGGCTTTATTACTGACATCTCCGTTTTATAGGACTGAGGTTCAGAGAGGTTACCAAATAACTTCCTAAAGGTTATGGGGCAAGTGAGTGTCAGTGTTGGGGTCAGAGCTAAGCAGTCTGCCCCATATGACCAGGCTCTACTGCTTTTCTTCTCCGGGTGCTTCTGAAGCCCAGTTTGTCCGTACTACTCTGTGCTGGCTTTCACATTGGTGGCACATGATGAATTGTCCAAAATGGGTTCTATTTGTGATTCTCACCCTGGGTTCTCTGGACCTGTAAGTCTTTACTAGGGTAATTATGGGGCATCTTACGCTGTTTTCAGTATTTCAAACATAGCTAACATGTATTGAACATGGAACTTACCAGTGGTCAACTAGTCTAGACTAACTCAGACCATCATCCTCTGCCTCAACTAGTCAGAGCATTGGCGTTCTGTGCCAGGACTTCGAGTGTAAGGACACTTGTCTGTTCTCATCTTGCTTGTCATCTCCACTCATTCGGAGATGGGAATGGTACTTTCTGTGCTTCGTTTAACAAAAGTGGAGAATGATACAAAATATAGTTTACTTGGTAAATTAGGACCTCTTCTAGAGGTCACAGAGAGTCTAGAAGGGAGTGGCAGGTATCTTTGGTGGTGAAAAGGTTGAGCATTCTTGGATGGATAAGCCGCTCTGTGAATTTAGAGGAGAGGAAACGCCAGGTCATGGGAAGGCGGCCCACAGGGAAGAGGGGTTGGAAACAAGCCTTTGTCACCCACAGCAGGCAACAGTAATGGGTCACTGCATTAGTGACCCTTTCTGTCTGTGGGCTTGACGTGGTATGCTTGTGGTTTGATGTAACCTTTGGGTCCCATTGAGATATTGTGACCTTCCCTGCTTAGTGGCTGGAGGTGCAGTACCTTCATTAAATGTGGTGAATAGAACTTCTACCAGTAACCTCTTCCCCACAGATGACCCACATTTTTGTGGAGTTGGTGACCACCAACAGGAAGTTGCAGAAATGCTTGTCAGCCATACCCTGGATTTCAATAGACACTTACTTACAAGTGTCTGTTTTGGTCAATTTGGCCTCCATTGATTTCTAGAGAAGAATGACCTGATGCATCAGTTCTCATCATGGCATTGGTCTTGGCTGTCCTCTTGACCCTGATGGACATTTCGATTAAATACATAGTGTCGTCTTTTGAACAACTGCACCTATTTCCAGCCGGTTGGGGTTTTAAAAATATTTCCAAGGGTGTTACCAATTTAGCTGTTTGATGGGCTCTTTGTTTAAATATCTTTGGAGAGAGTGACTCCAATAACTAGGCAGGAGGGATGGGCTCCACTCATTACCTGGTAAACCATTGCCTTGGAAGGTCTGTTTCATAGGCATTGGGCGAATGCATGTTTCCCAGGGGCTGGCTGGGAAATTAATGCTTCTTGGGTCAAAACATTCCAAATACTGGGCTTTCAATCCCGTGGGAAAATAAGCCATCTTGATTTTTTGGTTTAATTTTCCTTAGGGCCATTGATGGTTGAAAAACTTTCTGTTAAGATTTTGCCTTAAATGTGTTGTCTGCAGTTCTGCTGCTGGCCTTGGCAGTGAAATCCAGTTATTATTATTAGTTAATAATGTCTTTAACTGAATGATTCCATCAAATGATGCATCTGAGAATTTGAATGTAAATATTCTTCTTAGCCCCAATTGATTTCTCTCATTCTAGATCTCTAGCTGCCTAAACCCTGAAAGCTTACAAAACCAAACACAAATACCACCACATGCAGAATGGCATTCTCCAAACACCAACTGGGAAAAGACTAGAACATTTTTGAGCCTTCTGGTACAGTCACACATGTCCGTGTATCTCTTCAAATTGTGAGCTGCTGAAGGGGGGAGATACTGCTGTAACTAACTTTTAAAAATGAAGCAGTTGCCCTTTGGAGAGGTTGAGTGGCTTCCTTGGAATCCTGCAATTGGAAAATGGTTGAGTGCCTGGGTTAAGAATACCAGTGAGCACCTTTTGCTCTTGCCTCCAAAAGTGAAGCCTGGCTTTGGAATTTGCACTGACTTCTCTTTTCAGTAATAAGCTTATGTAGAAAGCAAGCCAGCCAGAAAGTTTTAGAAAGAAATGATCAGGCCTTGTGAAGTGTTCCAAGTGTGATTTGGGATTTAGAGCCTTTTGCCCCTTTTAGTTTTGCCTGTTGCTTTGTAAACTCCTGAAGGATAGAGATTAGACTCAAAACCTTCAGGCTAGAAGGGGGAAGGGCGTGAAAGACTTCTCTGGCAGGCAGTAATGGAAGGGGCTTTACAGGCATCATTAACTGACTTGAATTTCACAATAACTCTATGAAGGAGGGGGTTGGAGTTCATTTTAGTTTTCTCTCAACCTAGTCAGCAATGCCTGTCTCAACTCTTTTTGGTGAGTAGTGACACACCATATTAATAATTCAACTAGTTAATCACTAGCAAAGATTGTTTGCTAAGATTCCAGGGGAAGTGCTTTGCTGGAATCTGTTTTTGAGCTGGTCACTCATGCCATGCATCCATTTTTATTGAAAATAATACGTCGTAGAATCTCAGCTCCAGCTCTGTAGAGTATTAGAGACGGGCAGGGCCCATGGCAAGAGAGCATTTTGCCAGTTTCATGCAGAAAGGCATTGACTTTTCTGTGTAGAGACAGCGGCTTCTGTTGTTGCTTCTTATCAGTCTTCCCCAAAAGAGTTAAAAAGACCGGGAAATGCAACATTTTGAGTGAAGTAGCCTGCACTTTGGTTACAGGCTCTGTGTATTTCCCAGGCTATTGTAGGTTTCCTATTCATCTGGTGTTGAATGGTGGTGTGATTAGCATGAGAGCAAGTGTATAAAGTAGGTCTTTTTCTCCTTTTCCTAAAAGAAGTTCTGTGGCGTTTCTTTTTCTGACAGAGTTGGCATGAAGCTTTGACAAACACAGACCCAGAGAGAAGTTAAATAGGACTGAGAGCGCCCCATTTTGTACAGACCCTTCAAGCTTAGCATGCAGAGCGGCAGTGCAGCTGGCTAGAGGCACTTGGGATCATCAGAGTCATAGCAAGGGTTGTTCCTCCCCCGTGGACCAGTGATGAATGGGAAATACCCACAAAAAAACCAGTGGGAAAGTGCATTCTTGGCTACTGACCATTCTCTGTTGTCAGAAAACTATAGATGGGAACATTCCTGGGACTCTCCTGGTCTATCTTATCTGTCCTTCAGTGTTTATTGAGATACATACAAAGGCTGAGAGAGAAACAAAGAGTCAGGAGAGGTTGATCCTGCCCTTAAGGGGAAGATATGAGAAGATAGGTACACAATCAGTTGACCTAGAAAACAGAGCCAGGTGTCTTGAGTGGATAATTAAATGAAAAACTTAAAGTGGGGAGTCTAGGAAGCAGCTTCTTGCAGATCTTGGGCTCTGTTCCCTGCTTTGCTGTATTGGATGGGGGCGCCTCTGGCAAACCACTACCGCTTTAGGAATGATACAGAGGGTGTGACAGTTCATTTTCAGCCAACCTATTAGAGCTATTGAAACCAAACGTATGGTGTCACGAATATATAGGAAATGCTTTAGGCTATAAAGCCATATATGTATTGTTCAATGAATATATATGTGTGTGTGTATATATTTACATATATATGTATATATGTAGATGTGTATGTATATATAATCTTCTGAGTTTGCTCTCTTCTTTCCATTCTCCCTGTTTCCTTTTTTTAAAATTTTTTATTATTTATTTTTCAGAGAGAGAGGCAGAGCATGAGTGGGGGAGGGTCAAAGAGAGAGGGAGACACAGAATCTGAAGCAGCTCCAGGCTCTGAGCTGTCAGCACAGAGCCTGGCGCAGGGCTCAAACTCACAAACCACAAGATCATGACCTGAGCCGAAGTTGGATGCCGAACCGACTGAGCCACCCAGGTGCTCCTCTATTCTCCTGTTTCTATCTCATTTTAGATGCATACTATCACATACTTGTGGCCAAAAGCCTTTTTTTAAAGGTTTTATTTCTAAGGTGATAGTGTCTCCCTTCCCATATACTTTAAGGATAAAGGAGTCATTTTTTAAAAATGTTTTTATTTATTACTGAGAGACAGAGACAGAGCATGGGCATGGGAGGGACAGAGAGAGGGGAAGACACAGAATCTGAAGGAGGCTCCAGGCTCTGAGCTGTCAGCACAGAGCCTGATGCAGGGCTTGAACTAACAAACCATGAGATCATGACCTGAGCAGAAGTCGGATGCTCAACCAACTGAGCCACCCAGGCGCCCCCAAGGAGCTGTTTCTTAAAACAGCAATTCAGATTGCTTAGGACCTTTTCTTCAGACCAGGACATTTATGATCTCTTATTGACTATGAAATAACCTTTTATTTATTTTTTTAGGTTTATTTATTTTGAAAGAGAGATAGCATGAGCAGGGGAGGGGCAGAGAGAGGGAGACAGTGAGAATCCCAAGCAGACTCCATGCTGTCAGCACAGAGCCCAATGTGGGGCTCAAACCCACAAAGCCGTGAGATCATAATCTGAGCCAAAATCAAGAGTTGGATGCTTACCCAAATGAGCTACCCAGATGGCCTTAGAAAATAAACTTTTAAATATATTTGAGATCCTTCAAAGTGAGGCCCCGACCAACCTTTTCTGCTTCTCGGAAAGACTGGCTTCCCAGTCCCCCCTAGACTCCCCTTCTCAATGCCCTTTTCCCAGGCATCTCCCTTCTGTGGCTGCTTCTCCGCTTCCCCACTGTCATTCTTTCCCTTTGCTCACTGTGTGCTACTTAATAACCTCCCCTACTCAGTTCAAGTGAAGTGAAGGCTGTGAAGCCTCTCCCTGTTTCCTTTGGGCAGAATTAGACCTTCTTTGGGCCCTCCTAGCACTTTGTGTTGATCTTTCTGAGGTAGAACATTTTGGTTTATTTTCACTTTTGTATAATTCCATCTTAATAGGTTATGACTTCCTGGCATATAATAGATGCTCAAGAAATTGTATGAAAATATCAACAAAAAGCTATGTTAGAAAATAGAGACAAAAAGCAAGAAAGAGAAGTAATAACATTTTTGCCGCCTCTACTACCATAGTTAAAGTAGCCACTGGCATGCTATCTCTTCTTTCTATAAATAGCTACATTATTATTAAGTATAATTATAAAGCTAAACATTGGGTACTTACTGCATGCTTCCTGCCAGTCAGTGTGATGAAATGGGAAAAAACCTTTGCTTGCTAGACTTTGTAACAGCCCATCATAAAGTACTAGTGAACTTGAGAGAATTGAGAGTATGTAACGAAATTAAATGCCACTAGATATTTTGAGTTCAGTTTCTGATTCATACAGTGTTTTGTGGTCAGCAGGCTGAATTTGTACTAACCATGATAGCTTCCGTTTAAACAAAAAGGTGTTTAGCTTCCCTTAAAAGCTAGGGCTATTTTTAAACTTTAGGTCTTTTCTTTTTTAAAAATATATTTTCGAGAGCATTAGCAAGTGAGCGGGGGAGGGGCAGAGAGAGCGAGGGAGAGAGAGAATCCCAAGCAGGCTCCACACTGTCATCCTGGAGCCCAATGCAGGGCAGGGCCCGATCTCTCAACCCTGAGATCATGACCTGAGCCAAAATCAAAAGTCAGACGCTTAACCAACTGAGCCACCCAAGTACCTTAAAAGCTAAGGCTCTTTTAGAATGAGAGATTTTTCTCATCTGGTCCTGTCTAAAGGTGGGGTTCTACATGGAGAGAGCAGAAGCCTTCTGCAGAGGAAAGATGCCCAAACTGGGAAAAAGAAATCTGGGTTTCTGTCCTAACCTTCTAATTTACTGGATCACCTTGGCCAGGTAACTTTCCTTCTCTATGACTGTTGCCCCAAAGATTATGTTAGTATATCTTGTCTTGCTGTAGTTTTAATCGAGCATCAGCTATGTTTGGTACTGTGTCATTAATTATTAGCATTATTAATATTAATCTGTTTTATCATTAAAAGCCCTAGAATAAACGGTTGTGATTTGTCATTTCAACAGATATGCCTTGAGGATCTTTAATATACCAGGTAATGATGAATTGGATGTGGTCCCCGCCCATGAGTCTTCTGGAGCAGACACTGGGCACATACAATTCTAGAGGTACAACACGGACATTGTACAGGGGTAGCAGAATTGATCTAGGGGGACCGAGGGTAGTAACATCACAGTTGTTTGGACCGCAAATCGGGAGAATTTAGGCACCCTTGTCAAATAAGCCATCACACCAACAGTGGTTCTTCTTTCTCAGCCCTGACCGGTACTGATGGCCATCCTTTAGAAAAGTCTTAGAATGCAGCAGGCATTGGGGCACAAGCATCAAGGGTTTCCCCTGCCCACCCCTGTTTTATGGATGGGAAAACTAGGCTTGGAGAAGTTAACGGTCTTGGAAAAGGGGTAAAATTCAGAGGAAATAAAATGTTTACCTTGTGCAGGTTCAAGTTTAAATCCAGTAAGTATCTATTTTAAAGCATCCCTAGGGCACCTGGGTGGCTCAGTAAGTGAAGTGTCTGACTTAAGCTCAGGTTGTGATCTCACGGTTCGTGAGTTTAATCTCCACATTGGGCTCTGTGCTGACAGCTCAGAGCCTGGAGTCTGCTTTGGATTCTGTGTCTCCCTGTCTCTGCCCCACCCCCGTTTGCGCTCTGTCTCTCTCTGTCTCTCAAAAATGAATAAACATTAGAAAAATTTTTTAAAGCATCCCTGCATACTATGGATTTGGTTATTTTGCAGATCAGATATTGACCCCATGTGTCAGTAATCTACAAAGCCTTTTAAACCTTAACATACCAGAGCACAGTGATACATTCTTACAGTAAAAACAAAATGCCAAAAATACGATTATGTTCAAAGGCAATAACACTCTTACCCATCACCCCTCAAAATTCTAATCCCTAGAGGCATCTACTGTTAACAGTTTCTAGTTCCTGCCAGCCTTGTTTTCAATACACAGGTATTCTCCTTGACACCCACCTTCAGCCATATTGCTCTCATTGTTTCCTAGACACACCCCACAGATGTCTGCTTTCTGGCCTTTGATCACGTCTTCCCTCTTCAAAGCACCCTCCCTTCCCTTCCTCTCTGCATGTGGGAAAGAGTATCCATTCTGATGGCTGGTTTCTATTCATCCCATTCCCTCACTGCATCCACCCTGGGGTACTTTCACCTCCTATCTGATGGCACCTTAAACAGACCATTTTTTTTTCGAGGTTATTTATTTTTTTTATTTTGAGAGAAACCGAAAGAGTGTGAGTAAGAGGGAAGGGGCAGAGAAAGAGGGAGAATCTCAAGCAGTCTCCACCCACTGATTAACGGGGCTTGAACTTAACTATGAGATCATGAGCTGAGCTAAAATCAGGAGTCGGACGCTTAAGCGATGGAGCCACCCAGGTGTCCCTAGATGGCCTTTAAGATCTCCTGTGGTCATAAAATATTAAAGAGCGCACCTGGCACAATGCTCAGTTACTTGGGAGTCTTGACAATATGGAATGGCTGAATCCTGTCCCAGGATTTCAGCATAAGAGGAGAGATGAAGAGATTGACTTTACAAGTTCCCCCAGCTTAACTCTTGCCTACAGTGTTACACTTTACAAAAAGCAGTGAAAAGGGATGAGACTTGGGACCCTTCTGGGTTCAAATCTTGGTTCCACCATTTGCTAGCTTACAACCCGAGGGAAGAGTTGTAACCTCCCTACAGTTCCTCATCTGTAAAATGGGGGGAGGAAATCCCTCTCTTAGAGGTTGTCCCAAGATTGGAAGGTGCCCCGGCAGACAGCAGGCTCTTCCTGCCCTGCCTCCCCCACCTCCAAATCTTTTTGCTTGGAAACTGTTATCTGTCAGAGATGATTGGCAAGCCTCAGAACAGATAAGTGTAGTCAAGAGTGCTACCTGGATTTATAGCAGGTGTAGTATACAAAGTGTGGATTAGATGTAGCTTATCTGATCTTTGAAAAGCGGCTTTGGAGTTCTTCCAGAGAATCCTACGGCAGCTGCCCAGATAGCTACCTTGCCGGCTGCTCTGGCAGAAGGAAGGTGTTTTCCTGGGGGGGGGGAGAGAGTGCCCACTGGGATTTTGTCTTTAATGCATTCCAGTGTCTGAGGCCAAACTTGCCTGAGAGATTAAGCTGAGCATATTAACCGATATCATTTAGAGTTGATTAAAACTATCATCTTAATTAAATACAAGGGTACAAGAAGTTCTCAGTCTTCTGGTAGCAATTAAAGACTAAAGAGTCAATTTGAAGTTGTTTTTGCAACTCTTAAAATAATACTCCCTCTCCCCCCTCCCATGAAAAAGAGTTTCTTAGCTATAGACATGCCCGCACATTGAGGGTTTTGAAAGCTGTTAGGACGACAGATCTGCTGGCAAAGCTTGCTGCTGCCAAGGCATCGGGGTTCTCAAAAGCAAGAGGGTTCAAGCTCAGGATACGCCGATTTGGAAAGAGGGCCCGAACAAAGGGCCTTTTGAGGCAGGAAACGGGGCTCTGGCTTCGGCACAGAGCAGTGTGGGATTGGAACAGCGCCCCGGGACTTGCCGAGGAGGAGAGGGACTGTGGGATCGATGGAGGAAGTGTAAACTTTCTCCATACAGTGAGTTTATTCCAAAACCCTCGAAAGCGGGTTCAGAAGCTGTTATCTTTCCTCTGTCAGCTTAATCTGTGTGCCAATAAGATGCAGACTTCACACTAGTGTGTCTACTGGCAGAAAAGGGAAATGACCCACAAAGGTACACACGGACATGACCGTTCTAGCAAAGATGTCTGACCTGAGACCAAGGGTTTCCCTTTCAGGACCCAAAGCGAGGACATTCACAAATTCATTGATTCGCCTGCTTCTCCCGGCAACGTTTACGCATCACCTGCTATCTGCGAGGCTAATGGAGCTGAGTTAAAAGAGTACAATTCCTGTCTAAAGGAGATCAAACTTGAGTTGACCATAGCGTGAAGATTTGAAGTGAAGGAGACTGTCTTCCTTCATAAATACCTTCCACTGTGTTCACATACATGTGACCCTTTCCCAGCTACAGGCTTTTAAATTTGACCTTCCCTGGTGAAGTGAGACTTTTCATACTCATCTCACAGATTTTCTAAACAGCAGCGAACTGACCAAGCCCTGCAGGGACAGTTCGATTAGAGAAGGGTTATAAGCATGGGGGAGACTCAGCGATGTAACTCACAGAAGAAAAATGAATAGGATCTGCTGGAATTTATTTTTTTTCCTGTTCTTCATTTTTATGTATCTAAACTCTACCTACTAAGCAAAAACTTCCATGAGCAGTAAAGACCCACTTCCTGTCAACTGTTTGGTAAGGTTGGGGTGGGGGTGGGAGGTGGAGATAGAACAATGGGAACAACAGAAGGAAATGAGTGGGTTTGGCAGAACCATTGATAACAGAGAGGATTCTGGGAGGGCCTAGGTCAACTGGGACTGTCACCTAGACATGGCACAGCAGCTCTGGGTCACAAATTTGGAAAACTAAGATTTCAGGGAAACAGATAGGACTCAGAGATGTGAGCAAGAAGTGACAGTTTTTCATAGATTAATGACCTTAAATATTTGTGCTCCGTGCCCCAAATGTGCAGCAATAATGTAGTCCATGTTGAGTGGCTTTCGAGAGTCAAGATCTAAGCCTTTGCCTTGTAGCATTATTTATGTGGCAGTCAACTAGTATTGTTTCTACCTAGTTGGTTTACAGACCAGCAAAGTCAAGCATACTTGAATTCAGAGGTGCCAGGGCCTTGAAATGCATACAGGTTAGGTTACTCTCACACTAATAGGTGTCATGAGATGTAGGGACAGCTGGGCTCTCTCTTTTGATTCACATTGCAAGTGGTATTTTTTTGACAACTGGGCTTAGTCAGAGAAGTTATAACAGTTGATTTGTTTATTGAACAATGACATTTAGAAGAAAAGTCTCCGATGTATTTGTAGATATCTGGACCACACACACAACTTTTCTTTCCCTCTTTGAACTGGAGCATTTTGTATGGTAGATGAAGATTTGGAGAAAATACCATATTCCTATACATACTTGGAGAGGTATAGAGAATAACTATAGGTTTATGCAGAACTCTGGAGGCAGGGACTTCCTCTTTTTTTTTTTTTTTTTAATGTTTTTATTTATTATAGAGAGACAGCATGAGCATGGGAGGGGCAGAGAGATGGGGAGACACAGAATCTGAAGGAGGCTCCAGGCTCTGAGCTGTCAGCACAGAGCCTGACGCAGGGCTCAAACTCACAGACTATGAGATTATGACCTGAGCTGAAGTTGGAGGATTAACCAACTGAGCCACCCAGGCACCCTGGGACTTTCTCTTTTTACTTCTGTATTCCTGTTGCCTAACTCAGGGCCTGGTATACATAATTTGTTCAGTAAAAATTGAAAAAAAAAAAAAAAACAGATAAACCCAAGTCATTAAAAGAAATTTTTTTTTAAATTTAGTTTTGACAGAGAGAGAGACAGAGTATAAGGAGGGGAGGGGCAGAGAGAGAGAAAGAGAGACAGAATCCAAAGCAGCTCCAGGCTCTGAGCTGTCAGCAGAGAGCTGGACATGGGACTTGAACTCGTGAACCACGGATCATGACTTGAGCCGAAGTTGGATGCTTAACTGACTGAGCCACCCAGGGGCCCCAAACCCAAGTCATTTTTACACTAGCATAAATGTTTTAGCCTAAATCTATGAGTTTCTTTTTCATCACTGATGTTTTAAACTACCCAAAATTTGGGGGAAAAGGAGAAAATCGCCCATAATTCACCACCTAACACAAATGCTACTACCATGTGGGCATATTTCCCTTTAGCCATTTTTGAGTTTCTTTCAGTTATTTAGGTATATATACATACCGATACACATATGATTTTCTGTGCCGCTAAGAATTGCCATAATCAAGGTTATTCATCTTTATGTTCATTCAGAATTAAGGATTACCTGTAACCACACAGAATTCTCTTCTTTCCCTTTTGCTTTCCTCCCCACTTCTCCCTCAAATTAATACTCTCTGGGGTAGGTACTGTTGCCCCTGTTTGCTAGGGCTTCTATAACAAAGTACCCCACACTAAGTGGCTTACACAACAGAAATCTATTGTCTTAACAACTCTGGTGGCTAGAAGGCCAAGTTCAAAGTGATGCACGGTGGTTCCTTCTGAGGGCTGTGATGGAAGAGATGTGCCATGGCTCTCTCCTTGGCTGAAGATAGTTTTCATGTACACTTGGTGTTCTCTCTCTACGCCCTGTATGCGCCTCTCTATATCCAAATATCCCATTTTATTAGGTCACTTGTCATATTGGATTGGGATCCACCCTAATGATATCACTGTGACTTAATTACCTCTGTAAAGACCCCATCTCCAAATAAGAGCCACACGTTTTGAGGGGGTGGGGTGGGGAGGAGACACTTCAAACATAGCATATCTCTTCCATGTATATGCAAGGAGAACGAGTCCCAAGTCCAGTAACTTGAGCTTTGAATTTAGGCTTCTTGATTCTGAAATGTGCATTATCCTCACATCCTGTTTTCTCCTCAGGAATTGAAAATGCCATGAACAAAGAAACAAAAATTCCTTCCTTGATTTGAATTTGATTCGTGTGAGACAATGTTTGATGATGGTTATTAACTGCTAAATTTAGCTGCTTGACCATTTGGAACCTGAGTAGTCATGTTATTTAAAAATGAAGTGAAGTCGAGTACACTATGCTTAGAACTTTATTGTTCTACAGCGTGGGCTAAACCTGTTGCATTCCTCACGGCCCCAGGCACCCCAGCAATTCCCTGGAGGTGGATCACATTTCATAGTAAAAAACCAATCAGTGTTACATGTTGGCCATCAACTTATTTTTTTTTTTTTAATATTTTTTATTTATTTCTAGGAGAGAGAGAGAGAGACAGCATGAGCAGGGGAGGGTCAGAGAGAGAGGGAGTCACAGACTGAAACAGGCTCCAGGCTCTGAGCTGGCAGTCAGCACAAAGCCCGACGCGGCTCGAACCCACGAACCGCGAGATCATGACCCGAGCGAAAGTCGGACGCTTAACCGACTAAGCCACCCAGGCGCCCCAAGTCATCAACTTTTTTATCTTGTTTCTCTGTCTTTTTTGTAGATCCCTTTTAATTTTTCATTCTTCAGTGTGACTATGGCAAACTAGGGGTACACCCACGTGCGTACCTACTACACCCCCATGCACATTTTTTATAAGAAAAGTAACGTTTCTTCAGTAATCCCTAACACGTGATCCATCCTCAAAATTGCAAAATGGTCCCCGTATGTCCTCTACAGAGCTTTTTGGATCCAGGATTGAATCGAATTTCACCCATCATATTTGATGCTGTTTCTGTAGCCTGTAAGTCGGGGGACCTTTGGGGTAGTGCTGCACCCGAGTCCCTTTTCCACCGAGTGCGCTCCGGCAGATCACCATTCTTTTCCTCACGTCCTCACATGAATGTTAAAAAAACGGTGTGCCCTGGGATTATCCCCAGCTGCTCTCACAGGTATACTTGGTTCATTGTGGGTGCATAATAAATACTGATTGGAAGAAAGCGAATGAAGAGAAAGTGAACCAATAGTTTCCGTCTGCATGGAGGCTACCAATATGAAGTGAAGGTCCCAAGCATTCCCAAGGGACATTCCATTCAAACCAGCCTGAAGTGTTGAGAAAAATCCCCAGTTATTTTCCGTTAGCGGGAAATAAACATTGAAGACAGTGGTGTTTTAGAAAACTGCGTATCTTGTTGCCCTTGACTGCTTTAAAGGAAATGAAGAGCTCCCACTTGGGGACAAAGGACTACCCTAATCCTCTTTCTTCATTCGGATGTATTTTGTAGGGAAGACCGTCAGCAATAACAATCACTAGCATGAACTGAGTGCACTTTATATATGTACTGTATCTTTCAACTTCACGCTCGCCCCTCAAGATTGGCTCAGCTATCCCCATCTTGCAGATGGCCTTAAAGATGTTAGCCACTTGCCCAACGTCACAAGCCTGAGAAGAAAGCGATGCAAGCTTCAAATGCAAATCAAATCGACCCCAAACCCTTTGCATTTTCAGATAATCTGTATTGTAACTCATTCACATCTCACAAAAAAGCCAAAGGCTTAGTAACTTACATATTCAGTAACTATACATGAAATATACAGTGGATTTCTTTGTGGGCCAAGATAACACCTGCCTCTTTCCTGTATACAGAAGACACACCGTCTCATAGTTCTAATAGCAATGGTTATTGGGCATTTCTGTGTGCCAGGTGTTACATTAAGCATCTTTGCACCCAGTATCTTATTCCTCTCACGTCACTGTGAGGTGTACTGACTTGGTTAAGGTGGAAATGAACCCCAGGTGTGTCTGACTCCAAAATCCACATGCTTCGATCTCCACCAAGCCACTGTAGGTCAGTTGCCAATGGATGGATCACCCCTTCGGCAGTCTACACCTAGGTGTGCTCCTGAATAGTGCTCTGTATTGAGGTAACTCAAGAGCCCGAACAGAGAGGCTACAACAATCCATTTCAGAGAGGTGTTTAAAGCAGAGAGGGAAAGAGCCCCAGACTCTCCTGGAGAGTAGGCTGTGTTTATTTGAGTTGTGCTGGCCAGGGCCTAGCGTGGCGTCAAGGCTGTGGGAGGCCTTAATACATCTTATTCAGGGTTGATGGGGATGTGTCTAAAAAATGCAGAAGGCTTTTCCTTGGGAAGGTGGTTGGTCACACCTCAGTTAGCAGGGAGCATTAGTTCTAAGGGCCCTGTGCTCCAGTCTGTTCTCCACATGGCTGCTGGAGTCCTCTTTGTAAAACAGCCTGGCCCTACCACTGTCTAGCCTAGACCCCTTCCTTCATTTTGAGTCTCTGCTGTGTACTCAGCCCTGCAGAGGGTAAAGAAAAAGCACGGTTCCAGCCGGCTAAGAAACGAGTCTTGTTTGAAAGCCCATGTACATGAAACCTAATTTTAGAGCCTGTCAGAGATCATTTGGTCTAGCTTTTCTTACAGAGTGTTCTGGAAAGCTGCAGTTCTTCCAAGTCTTGAAACTTCAGCAGTGAACTTTGATGAAGCCTCCAGGGAAAAGGTGTATGTTATGTACTCTCTGGGGTGTGACGACACAGTCCAGTCTCCTCTCTTTAACAGATAAGGAAGGGGGGCTACGAGTTGAGAAAGACTCCAACATGGGGCGCCTAGGTGGCCCAGTTGGGTAAGCATCCGGCTTCGGCTCAGGTCATGATCTCACGGTTCATGGGTTCGAGTCCCTTGTCGGGCTCTTTGCTGACAGCTAGCTCAGAGCCTGGAGCCTGCTTCGGATCCTGTGTCTCCCTTTCTCTCTGCACCTCCCCTGCTCACCCTCTCTCTCTCTCTCAAAAATAAATAAACACTAAAAACAAAACAAAACAGGAAAGAAACAAAGACTCGAACCTTGGGCTCTTTCAAAACCCAGCCCAGGGCCCTGTCTGCTGTAAAGGGAACCACTCCATTTGTGGGTTCAGACTAGGCAGTCCTAAGGCACATGTTTTCTCCTGGATCTTGAAACCATATGTTTCTCAGGCTTTTCCTCGCCTTCTAAGATAGGCCTCTGATGTTTGCTGTCTGAAATCATCTTGTTTCTTTTTTGATGCCGTCCTGGAAAAGAGACTGGAAAGCAAAGTTCACCATGAGGCTAAAGAGAGAGCGAGGAAGAGCCACGGGTGTGTAGCCTCACAGGCTCCCTGCGTAAGGAAGGCCGGCTTTTCTGTTGGGAGGTTGCTGTACCCTAGTCAGTGAGCTCTTCTGACGGCATTATTCCCCTCAGCTGTCCCATCTCCCTTCTCTCACCTAATAGGTGCTCAGCAAACATATGATATTCCTGTGTTTCAAAATTGTATTCATTTGGTGTGTGCATATGTAAATTGCATTTTATGTATATCTTGCATCAATTGTTTAAGTCCTTGAGTTCAGAAATGAGATTGTTTTTACTTTTTTTTACTTATGTATTAAAAAAATTTTTTAATGTTCATTTATTTTTGAGAGAGAGAGAGAGAGTGCAAGTGGGGGAGAAGCAGAACAGAGAGAGAGAGAGACAGGGAGACACAGAATCTGAAACAGGCTCCGGGCTCTGAGCTGTCAACACAAGTTCTGGCTTGAACTTGGCCATGGGAGATCATGACCTAGACTGAAGTCGGATGCTTAACCAGTTGAGCCACCCAGGCGCCCCTGTTTTTGCTTTTTTAGGGTAGGGATTCCCAAGTCACCTGGGAATAGAATCCTTTGAAAAGCTTGTTAAAAATGAGACTTCTCAGGCCCTTGTCTTGGGGATTCTGATTGAGTTATCAAGTAGGTCTGGGGAGGGCCTGGAATGTCTTTCTTCCTGAGTGCCGCTGATGATTTTGATGATTGGCCAAATCTGAGAGTCCCTGTCCAGAGGATAACTTGGTCCAGTCCCCGAGTTTACCCTTAGAGACAGACATGAAAATAAGCACTAGCCTTCAGGCCTGGAACCTTGAAACAAAGTGCGCTGCGACATACAGAAAGGTTATACGCAGAACAATTGGCCAGTATACCTGGTGTCAGATTGAGAGGGGGTGATTGAGAGGAATGATTTGGAACCCTAATTAGACCTGCTCCCCAGTTCTCAAACCTGCAGCTCTAAGCCCCCTGCTAATTGGCAGTCCCTTAATAGATTAGGACTTGGCATCGGGCTTGCATGTTATTATAAACCACACACAGAAAAACCCAGTGGCTGAGGAACTCCTGCCAAACCCAGGCCTGGGTTTTTGTGAGGCTTTTGAAGTGCGCTGGTCTTTCAGTATTTTGTATAGTCAGTGTACTGAAAGGCATCAAACCATTCCTTTGGATGGGATTTGTGAAGGGCCGGCTTGTTGAATAATTAATTCCCCAAGACCCATTCTATCGTCTTGACGGACAAGCAGGAGCCCACATACCCGGTTTTGCTCCCAGGGGTACAGGGAGTGTGATAGGAGAGATTATTTCTCACGGTTTCTGTCCTGTGCTCAGCAGTCTGTGCCCCTCTCCTCGTGCTTTGGGGGGAAGGAAGAGACGGAGGGCATCTACTCTGTGCTGTGCCCAGCTGTTTAACAGCCTGTCTTGGGAAACCCTCACAGCACCCCTTCCGGGCTGCATGACCTTTTTGGCTGATGAGGACCGGGAGGTTCTGCGAATTCACTATCTAGGATCACACTGCCACAACCGAGAAGGGAGGGACTCCTAACTAGTCTGCTAAGTCCAAACTGCCACAAAACCTGACCAAACGCGGAAAACCATTTTTCATTTTTTGTGGTGCTCAGTTGATTAAGATGGACTTCGGGGGTGCCTGGGTGGCTCAGTTGGTTGAGCATCTGACTCTTGATTTTGTCTCAGGTCGTGATCTTGCAGTTCGTGAGTTCAAGACCTGCATTGGGCTCTGTACTGACAGCATGGAGCCTGCTTGGGATTCTCTCTCTCCCTCTCTCTGCCCCTTCCCTGCTCATGCTTGCTCTCTCTCTCGCTCTGTCTCTGAAAATAAATATATAAAACAAAAGATGGGCTATGAAACAGTTTCTGTTATGGACGTCATTAGCCAGGAATGCCTAGGGTAATGATGCACTTCCAGTGTTCCCCTCTCCCCTGAAGTTCTGTAGTAGGGTCCCTGCTCGGAGGTGAGGCTGCCCCTTACAGAGAGCCACATTGTTCAGACAGATGGGCGGCTGGAGAAGGCGGCCTCCAAGGGTGCACAGAGCCCTGCTCCAGGCTGCCGAAGGCACAGTCAGGTCTTCCTCGGGCCTCCCAGCCAATCCCAGGGGCCTTGCTCTCTGCTCTTGTCTGCCCAATTAGGTTCCATTTAGAGGCCCTTCCATTTCTTTCCAAGTCCATTTCCACAAAGGGAGAGCTGTAGTGGAGGCCGAGATTTCCATGAAAACCTTCCAATTTTCAGGCAAACATACCAGGCAGCTCTCATGGCAATACCATGGTGAAGGGGAATAATGTTATTTGGCATTTCGCCCTTGAAAAAAATGTATGTGGGGGGGGGGGCGGAGGCGAGGTAGGGAGGATGTGGAGGATGGGCAGAGAGAACAGTGGGGGCTTTGTAATTTACTGCTATACAGAGGTCAGGTGGGCAGGGCCGTGAGGGGAGGTGGGGTGCAGAGGAGGCCCTCCCTGCCTTGAGGTTCACTACCTGCTTCTCCCCTTTTGCCTGGTTCACACATTTGGAGAGGTTGTAGGGAGGAAGTTAAGGAGTTTTAATGTTTTTATTTGGAAGAAGGACTCTCTATCCAATACCACTGAAGAAACATCCGAGGAAGTACCCTTTTCTCTCAACAGCTGAAAAATGCATCACAGAGCAGTGGCTTCCTGGAGAGTTTTGGCAAGAGCTTCCCTCTGAACAATAGGGTTCCTATAGCAAACCACCTAGGGTTTTTCTTTTTTTTTTAATGCTGCCACTTCTCCTGTATCAGGAGATAAAAAATGCCCACATTTTGTTATCCCCATCCCAGTGGAGGCGGTGGGGGGGGTTGGCTGCCAGAGCAACTGAGGGTGGCCCCAGAGACATGGCTTTCTAACTGCAGAAGGCGAGCCAGTTCGCCAGGGCCACCCCTTCTCAGTCTGTGCAAAGGCAGCCAAAGATAGGACCTGTGGTGGCTGCATGGACCTGTGCAAAGCCAGCCGGCCCCGGTGGCGTTTCTGCTCAGCTGGTCTGGGACCGTGTTTCTGATCTTCTGTTTGGTCCTTGGCAAAGCCTAGCTGGTACCGCTTACCCGAAAGGGATTACTAAGGAGGAATGAAAGAGGCCCAGCTGTTAATCACCGAGGAGTGGATCCAGTGGGCTTCAGTAGCTGATGTGAATTCCCACCTGTTTCCGACCCACACTGCATTTTTGCCGATAACCTGCTTCTTTGACCGAGCCAGGAGCTGCCAATGGTTAATGCAGTCTGTATGGGAAGGCCTGCAGATTTGGGGCCGTTTTCTGAAGCTGTTATTTATAAATGAACACCTTTGAATTCTGGAGGGCTCTGCTTGGCCAGGCTCTCTTCCCCGACTGAAAAGAAAGTAGCACGCTCCTCAGTTACTCCAGGGGGAAGGCGGGCAGGTGGCGAATCTGCTCCATAACAATGCAGGAATGAAGCCTGCAGTTCGATTAGAGAATGCCTAGGCTACAGGCACAAACTCCTGAATTAGAAATGTCCCTAAGCCCCCTCATCAAAACAGCCCTTTCATTTTGCACATGAAGAAACAGAGCCTGAGAGAGCAGAAGGGAGTCTATATAGTTAGCCCGCCACGGAATGAACCCTGATGAATACAGGTCATTATTATTGTCAATTATTGTTGGTTGGCATTTGTTTCTTGAGGTCGCCTTGCCCAAAGGAACTTCGCTCGTACTCCTAACTCACTTGTGAGAGCAGGCATTTCTTCACCGAGTCAGGGACTGGTGTGGAGACCACTTTCTTCTCCAGGACATTGGCTGAGCTGACCCAGCTCTGACTCCTTGGACTTCATTATTCAGTAGGTGAAAGGTTGCCTCATTCACTAGGCTAGAAACACAATGTAGAATGACCCGGATCCATCTATTTGGATTCGACTTCCTTCAATGTATAGTACGTAGTCTGGGTGGTAATTAAACTAGAAACCTTTTCCCCCAAATCAGACATTTCTTCTGGAGTGAACAACATTTTTAACTGCTGGTTTTCCCTTTTTAAGCATCTTTTCAGCATCTGTGGAATTAGATGGGCTCCCTCAGACTCCTTTTCTCATTTTTCCTCTGGGTTAAACCTTGGGTTGGAGACGAGGTAGGTTGCAACAGCAGTATTGTTAACTTGTTTGCCATAGGGGGCAGGGGGAATCTTTCCAGTTCTGAATTTTTATTTTTTTAATTTAAATTTTATTTTATTTTTTTTTGTATGGCCTTACCTGCATTGTTGGCGTTCACATGACAGCAAAGAATCTTGGAAATGTGTTTACGGGATTAGGCGATAAACTGGTATCGTGTGTCTGCTGGCTGCTGATCACATGCTAACACGTGTCCTCCGTGTTCCCTGGACATTCCTGTCGCACTGCATCAGGAGTATGCCTCCCCAGAGGCACACGCTGTCCCCGGAGTATGCATTCCTAGAGGGCAGGGGCCACCTCTTAATGATTTCTGTAGCCCGTGATTCTCTCAGTAAGGACTCTCCTTCAAAAGCAGCCTTATTCTCCTTCACTTACTTTGCCACCCAGTGCAGTTTGGAAACCTCGGTGGGGCACACACCAAGCCTCAGATGGCGGGGAAAGAAGTTTGACTTGTACTTGAATCAGGTGTTTTGTAATGCCATTCACTCCCAGGATACTTCTGAAATGAAAATGTAGCCCCTGCAAGTCCGACACAGAGAGAGGAAATACACTACAAATTAAAAAGTGATTAGCAAGCATTTAGGCAGAAGGTCAAAGGGATTATTTTGGACTTCAGACTTTTCAACTTTGGGGGCTTGTATTTGGTTTCAGAATTGCATCCCCGAATTATTTGTGCAGGTGGTAGCTGTCAGATTGAAAGGAGATCTCTGGGTTTTACAAAAGGAACGTTTGACAGGCTGGGAATGGGGAGGGTGCTCGAGGCGGGAGGCTGGTCTCACGCCTAGCACTCGGGGCTGAAATCGCTCCAGCCTTACTGAACTCCGGTGACGGTCCCTGTCTGAGCTGCCACAGCCCTGACCAGGTGAGTCTAGCGACCTTCTTGAGGAAACCAGTTAAGCTGGCTGATTTGCATCATGTAAACAGCAGGATAGTTGATTTTCAGGCTGGGAGGGCAGGGAACGAACCTTTGTTAAATGCCTACCACGTGACCTGTCACCCTCCCAGCCCTTCCAAGCGGGCATGGACCTCCTCTTGTGAAAACCGGGGCTCTGAGAACTTAAGCAGCTTGCTGAAGGTTGCATGGATTTTAAGTGGCAAAACTGGTTTTCCAACCCGGATCTGAGTTGCTTTCTTGAGATTTGTGTGCTTCCTCCAATTGGGAGCGTTCTTCCGGGCAGCGATTCCCAAGGGGATCACAGGAAGTGGGTCAGAGGTGGGCTGAAACAGGTCCCTTAGCCCTCGGGGTGGCCGGGCAGGGTGGGGTGGGGCAGCCGAGTCACTGAGTGACAGCCTCCTCACCTTACCTGGGGGTGCCCCACAAAGTATTTTCTTGTAGTTTCACTACATGAAAAAGATTAGGAAACTGAAAGTTTAGGGTCTCCGCAGCCATCCAGCCCAACAACCTGAGGCTTGGAGCTGGTTAGGTTCCCCGTAAATACTTTCCTGATGGATTTGTCTGCTCTTCATGAGGACGTATGGTGGTGTGTTGTTTCAGGGGATTGGGTTAGAAAAACAGGATTTGAGATGTGAGAGAGATCAGATTAAAACTCAGAAGATGGTGAGAAAGGGATCTACCACCCGTACACTGTATCTGGGGCAGAGCCAGGTCCTCTGGGTTTTAGTTTGTTTCCTGTATACATTTATACAATATACATTTGAGGAGCACCCACTGGACACTAGGAATTAGTCTCTGTGCTGGGCATACAGACATGAATAAAATATGGACCGTTTCTGAAGACAGTGTAGGGTGCTTACAGAAAAAGAATACTTACAGTGCTAGAATGTGATGGACAAATCCTTGGATTTAGAGAAGAACACATAGACAGGGTTAAGATGAAAATATATACATAGGGGCTCCTGGGAGACTCGGCCAGATGAGCGTCCAACTCTTGATGACTCAGGTCATGATCTCACTGTTTGGGAGCTCGAACCCCACATCGGGCTCCGCACTGACAGCGTGGAGCTTGGGATTCTCTCTCTCTCTCTGCCCCTCTCCTGTTCACACTCTCTCTCTTAAAATAAATAAATTTACATTAAAAAAGTTAAAGCAATGGGTGTCCACACAGAACATCTCTGCCAGCCAGATTTGGCCATGGGCTGCCAGTTTGTGACCTTTGACCTAGGTCAGACCGTGCAGCTTGCCCTGGTGGCCCTGGGTGCCTACCAGCCTGAGTTTGTTCTCCCAGCATCTCCAGTAATGCTCCAACTCTTCATTTTTGGCACCACGTCTGGCTCCGGTCTTGCCTTTTGACTGTCTCGAACTTTGGCCCTCCCAGGCATCTGATGTCCTGCCAGTCCACATGTTGTTTATTTTACCGCCATGTGAGCCTGGTGTTTTGTGTACACCTGGGCAGCAAGGCTGGGGTGGGAGCTTGCATGCTGACGAATGTGTGCGTAACTGTTGGGAAAATAAAAGGTTTGTTTTCACCCTTATGGACTTACCACCCGTTCAGGCTCATGTGATCCTTTGACAACACATGGCTGGGTTCCTGCCGTGATATTTCTTCCCTGCATGAGGGTGCCAGGTCCTGCTAACCACTGTTGAAGCCCCTTCTATTTATACAGTCCCAAGAAGTCCCTGGGATTATAGGATTTTATGAGCCTGCTTTTCCTGTGGGATCAGTTTGCATTTGGGAAGGAGCTGGCAAACCCACAGCTGCGTGAGGGAGCTTTTGACTGAACTCTGATCACATCTTATACCTGCTTAAAAAGTATATCTCCACCAACAGGAGCAGGAGCTAACCTTTATGGAGCCAGGCAATTGGATATTTTATAAGCTGTGTCTCTGTCCTTACAAAGAACTCTGTATATTGGGAAGTATTGTACAAGGTCCTGTTGTACGATGATGAAGCTCAGAGAGGTAAACTGACTTGCCCAAGGTCATACAGTAAGCATGGCAGGTGGTGGAAGTAAGACGTGATATCCTGTCTGCCTGACTCTGAAGTTCACAAATAAATTGAAAAAAGTAACTGCCAGAGTAGCTTACATGACTCAGTGAATCCTTTGTAGAAGAGATATCTGAGTAGGAGTTTGCTGGTGGTACTTTAATCCAGATGTTAAGACATCATTTCCTGGAGTTTTTGGGAAGATTAAACATGATTATGTCAGAGCTAATAAAACCCCATGCACACATGGGATTCTTGCTGTGTCCTAGCTCTGGGGAGCCATATTGGAAATAAACACATTTGGGTCATAAGGGAGACTGAGGCAGGAGAGAGTAGGTGGATCTGTGTTAAGTCCACCTCAACATCTAAGGGGGAGCCCTGCTTCTTATCCTCATTCAAGGTCAGCCTATACTTTTCAGAGCTTTGTAGCTTTGCTAATATCTACATAGACGTATTTTCTATGTACTTAGCAAGAAAGGCTAACTGGCCCCATCTCTGAATGGACTTTAAGGGTCTTGGTATTCTATGATAGATCCTGGTTACATTGCTCTTATCAGCAGTGGCAAAGTATAATCTCTCTGGCCCTCAATTCATTGGTTGTATATTAATAATTATCTTAGAGGATTGTTTTAAGAGTTACATTAGTTGATGTATACAGGATTCCTGGCACATAGTATGGGTACCCAATGGATGAAAATTTACTCTCATCCTTACTGATAAGAAAGGTCAAAAGAGGAAGAAGTTGACCCAGTTTGACCTGGGGAAGAGCAATTATAAATCCTATTAACTTCAGTAGCGGTGTATTACTAGAAATACACGTCGAGGGGTGCTTGGCTGGCTTAGTTGGTAAAGCATGTGGCTCTTGATCTCAGGGTCATGAGTTCAAACTGCACATTGGAGCTCACTAAAAAATTAGACATATCATGTCGGCAAAAGAGGGCTGGGACTCTCTTTGTGAAAGGTTTGAATCATGTGCTATTGGCTAGTTTGCTTTTTAGTTTCTGGTGAATCTGACACCCCTTTCAAAATCCAAATGAAAAGGCCAAAACAGCCAGAGCTAAGAGTTTTAAGGTGGCCGATATTATTTTGGAGAATAAAATGGTTTTTTCCCTTTAAGCAGTTTCCAATAAGAAAGGCCATCCAAAGTTCTTTTTCACACCCACGGTTAGCCTAAAGACAGATGTCCCTTTGTCATGGAACCTGAGACTTTCCAGTGTTGAGAAACTCAGAAACAGTGTAGTATCTCAATACTGTGTGCCCCCAGCACCTAACAGTGCCCAGTACTCAGGGACTGTCAGTACATCTTTGTCAAATTGCAATGAAGGCCTTAGATTTGGGCTCAGGAAACCCGGCACCAGGACTAGATCTGCCACTGATTTCTTCATTTCTCCTGTGGAGTTGCTTTTGGTCATGACGGTCTTCTTTTTGTAAATAAAGGGCTGGACCTTCCAGCTTTGAAGAATGACCATTTGTCAAGAAGAACCCCTAGACCCAGAACATTGCATGTTCACACCAGCATACAGCGAGTGTTTTTCATGGCAGCCCTTTTCAAAGGTAGGAAACGCCTTCATAGTAAACTCGGTTTTGTCTCATCTGGATTGTGTCCAGTTCAAAAATCTGGACAAATAATCATAAACCAAAGAAAGTTTGCACACTTCTAAGACCAGTAGCAATTAATTACTTTAAATAGAAACCCTGTCACTTACAAGCAACATAAATATTTGTATTTTGAACCTCTAAGTAGTAGTTGGGTTGACCGTTCTGGCCTTAAGTGATTAAAAAAAAAATCAGTTGGTCATATTTTAACAGGGAATGCATTTATAAAGAAAGGGAGGGTCAGGTCATGGAGTAAGAAACATGAACCAAAAGACAGCAGACCGGGGTTCAAATCCCAGTGACCAACTGACTCAGTGTGGGAACTTTGGACGTGTTACAAAACTTCTGGCCTCAGCTTTCTGTTGGGTACAGATGAGAATAATAACGCACATTTTCACAGCTGTTATGGAAATTCAGAAACATTAATTCCTAATTGGATTCCAAGCTTGAAATCAGAAGCCCGATGTCTGCCTGCCTGCCTGCCTGCCTGCCTTTCTTTCTTTCTTTCTTTCTTTCTTTCTTTCTTTCTTTCTTTCTTTCTTTCTTTCCCCTTCCTTCCTTCCTTCCTTCCTTCCTTCCTTCCTTTCATAGAGAGAGAGAGAGAGAGGGTTCAGGTGAGCGAGAGGCAGTGAGAAAAAGAAAGAGGGAGAATCCCACAAGGAGCAGAGAAAGAAGAGGGAGAGAGAGAGAAGTGGAGCTCATGCAAGGCTTGAGTTCACCCGGTGTGGAACTCAAACTCACAAACTGTGAGATCATGACCTGAGCCAAAGTCAGATGCTTTAACGACTGAGCCACACAGGAGCCCTTCAGATGCCATCACTGTTTCTAACATCTGGTCCATATTGGTGCCATTTGCCGGCTTTGCCCTTTAGATGTGCTACAGTCTTCAGTCTCTGAGCTTTTTGTACAATGAGCATGATAGTGAAGTCTACAGTGTAGGTAAGATGTAGAAATTGCTGTTGTAGAGTTCTCCTGGCTGCCTGATTGGAGCAGTTAGCCTGCGCTTGATACCCACACACGTATTCTGCACCCAGTGTTCTTCTTTGGGTAGGAGCGTAGGCTTTCTGCAGCTATTAGTTTAATTATTACTTTCATAGATCCTGGACTTTGCTTATTTTAAGGTAGCCACAGATCGGATGAAGTGGCAAGTTGGACAACTCTGGGCAAGGCACTCAAAGGACTTGGTATCTGGGAGTCACGAGCAGCCCCTCCCTGATGCTTGGAGTTGGGTCGTGCTGTGGGGCCTGCCCAAGTGTAAAGATTTCTTATTCACTCTCCCACCCCCACTCCTTCCCTTTCTAAAAAAGCACTTTGAGAGCAGGAGGCTGTGTTTAATTTTGTGCCAACGTGAAACTGTGGCTGGAGGGAGCAGGGCTCCGGGGCTGGGTCACTTTGGTAACACTTCCCACATGACTTTATCAATGGGTGGGCCACAAAAACTTATCCTGTGTTTTTTTACACCCCACCCCCAAACCACCCAACCTGCTCAAGTGTTAGTTTTTCAAAGCCCAAGAAGTTTCAAAGGCCCGAACCCAACACAGGGGCCTTTCTTCATGCTTTGATTTTCTGCCCATTAAGTGTTTGTCAGTGAGTTCGTATTTCGCCTTCTCTGCAGCCTACATATCCCGAGAGGTCCCTGGAGGTATAGGAAGTTAATTAATCCTTGATTAAAAGAAAGAGAAGGGCTTTGAATTGGGGTCTAGAATCACCAGATGGTATGTATACACACACACACTTCATATTTCTGCTTTGCAAAAAGCTTGTAATGTACCTTGCATTATAGATAAATCTGAACTCCAGGATATTGGCTTCGGAGTGTTGGTTAAATTAGATACTCAGCACAGATGTGTATGTGGTGAATGTTCAGTGAGTAATTGCCTGCACTGTTGCCTTGACTGTTCAGTATAAAACATCTTATTCTTCAAAGGCCATGAAATTTGCTGAACTTTAATTGATCAATACTCCTCAGGGCTTCCTTCTCTGTTTCAAGTGACTCGCTTACTTTAGAAAGCACTTGAAAGTCTGAGAGTCTCTGGTAAGTCACTTTAATCCTTTTGAACCTTCGGGTGACTAAATGTGTTCGTTTTTATGACTGTTTCTCGCATTAACCTTTGGGCCACTTGAAGCTTGGGACTTAAGTGTCCCAGTCAGTGCTGAGAACATAATAGGCATCCAGATTTTCCAGATGACAGTCATTTGTGTGGGGTTCCTCAGCACAGTTCAGGCACAAAGTAGTTGTTCAGTAAATGTTAGCTACTATTGTTATTGTCTGGGCTGACTTTCCCTTTCTTCCTTTCATTGTCTACTGTGTGTCTCTTTCAGCTCTGTAGCCAAATCTAAAATCATGCTCTCATAATGGCCATCATTTATAATGACTGCCTTATTGAAATCCCTAAACTACATTGAGTTTCTTGAGCATACTCAGTCCCTGGACTCCAGAAACCTCCTACTCAATAAGGGTTCCTTCAAGCCTCCCATCCTCTGTGGGCCATCTTTAGTGTCTTTATACTCTATACATATGTCAGTCTTCCCATTTAGAAATACTTGAGTGCGCTTGTTTTTGCAACTTTCTTAAAATACCATGAGCCTCTTGAGGGCAGGTGCTATGACAGATTCACCTCTAGATTTCTAGTCGCTAGCACTGGGAATTTTTTTTTTTTTAAGAACTGATCGGGGACTCCTGTGGTTGGTCATAAAGATGGCGCCAGTGCTGAAAATGGAGATACCTCTGTGGAAAAGAACAGCCTCTTCCCTGGGTCCTGGAGAGGCAAGGGAGGCAAGGTGCTGTGTCCCTTGAGGACCAGCTGCCCCATTGGAGAAAATGTCTTTGCTTTTCCCATCAACTAAAGGTAATCTGAGGTTACTGTCTTCTGGAGCAAAGTCAAGACTTCCCCCAATCATACCACAGATTTGTAGGAGAGACAGAAAAAGCCATTGGGTTTTCTAAATGCTATCTCCATGCCTTTCAAGAAAATAAACAGAACACGTTCAGATCCAACTTCTTGTTTGTTTGTGGACATCATCTGCATAATCAGAATCGAAAACTTCCCAAGCCTTAGGCAAAGGAGGAAGAGAAAGGATTTGGATTGCTCCCAGATTAAGAGAGGGCAAAGGAACGGAATGAACAGATTTTCTTTACTAACTTTCTCTGTGGGATCGTCCCCCCCCCATCTCCCACCACTTTGTCCTTTTAACATTTATTGAGTGTCCATAGTGTGTGTCAGACCCGGAGCTGACATGACCCAGTACTTTTGTCTGGATTCCTTTAACTAAAGCCACTTCCTGTACGGATTTTATTCCATGACGTCTCCCCCTAGTAGATTGTAAGCTCCCTGAGGGCAGGGTTCATGCTGTCTTTGTACTTGGTGTACATAGTGAAGACTGAATCAGTATTTGTCGAATAAATGAATGGGTTCATGTAGTGGATGACATCATCCCAGCAATCCCCAAGCTAAACCTCACTCTTCCCATTGCAGAGATGAGAAGAGCATTCTGGAGATGTGAAACAACTTGCTCAAGTAGCAGGGAGCAGAGTCAAGGTCATTAACCCAGTTCTGTCTAACTCTGCAGCTCTTTTATATGTGTTTTATTGTCCTTAGAAACATATGTTTTACAGGCCTATCATGTGAACACCATTAAAAATAGAAGCCGAGGCCTAAGAGCATAGCCCAAATGTAAGGCACCGGGGTCTGTTCCCTTCCTGAGTTTATTAGCAACGCTCTGGCTCCCAGGCACCACAGAGGCTGCGGCCCGGCTCAGACGTGGAGCTCAAGGGTTTTATCACGATGTGTGGAGCTTTAAAGTGGACTATTAATATCATACTGCTGGCTTCTTGGCTACTTTTCATAGCCAACTTGGCCACATTTCAAGATGTTGAGGCAGTAGAATGAAGACGGTTTGGGCCCATAGGATATTTTTTTCTCTCCTAGCGCCCCACCCCCAAAGATCAGCTGACAATTCTTGCCCTTTCCTGGCCCCAGCATTTCCTCACTGCCTCGCCTCTCCTGCTTCACTCCTGTGCAGAGACACGGTCTCAAGAGCTAATGGTTATTGCCTTCCAGGGCCCCTCTGTGTTTACTTTGAGAAGATCAGGCACAATGCTGTGGTGTGTTGCCGTTTCTTTCTTTTCAAAGCACTAGTATGAATTTGATAAAGTAAATTGTTGTTCTAGCAGGAAGCAGTTAGGGGTCACAAAATAAATAGCCGTAGAATTCAAATAAATCCAAAGAATAAAACCAAATAAATCCATGTGTGTATGCACAGTGATACATAAATACACTTTTTAGAAAGTGAGCTTTTTTATCGCTGCTGGTCTGGACCAAAGTAATTGAAAAATTGTGGAGTTCATGGTACTTTTTTTTTTTCTGGGTAAGAGGCGGTCTGGGGCTTTGAGCAACATGACGTGAATTTAATTCGTTTTGAAAAACATGAAAATGGAATTTTATCTTTTAAACCACTGCTTATCTTGGGCTTTTTCAGCTAATGAAATTCACAGTTGGATGAAACCAATTTGCAAAGTTAAATTAGGGATTCAGGCATTTGGGGGTAGACTAAGAGACTCTGAATGAGCTAAACATTTCTCTCGTCGCCTCTGTTCTCTTCTTGAAGATGAATGACATATGCTTAAGCGATGGTTTAAAATGACGTCTTGAGGTTGTTGGAGGATCCATTGCAAAAATGAATGAATAGCTTACACGTTGTTGATGGCTGTTAACATTGGTGGTGGCTGTTAACGGGGTGTTTTTCTTGGTCTTCCCTGGTCCTCACATTCAGTGGCTCACCTTTTACTTAGTGAAGTGGCACTGCAGCTTGGTGTTGAACGTGGGCGGTAGGGGAAGTGGTCTTCCAGTCTCAGAGAAGAGCGTGAACTGAAACAGAGTCTCTGTGTCCTGTTTTCTTTGAGGCTGTGTCAAGTGGGCCAGCAGACCATGAGTCAGGAGAAGGAGGTCCAGGTCGCGGGAACTCCAGAGGTCACCCTTAGGGACTTTATCTCGTCCTGTGCAATGGCGAGCCACTGAAGAGACTTAAACAAGGCAGTGACGTACTCACAGTCTGGAAGTGAACTGGTAGATATGGGTGAGAGGCAGTGAAGGTCAGGAGACTGATGTGGAGGCTGCTGCCGTGGCCTGGCAAGAGACATTGTAAGCCTTCGCTTTTTGCTTCAGGGTTGTGAGGCACTTTTCCTGGCAGGTGATGGAATCCATTTGCCATGACCTTTAAGAGAATGGCATGTGAGCCGGCCACTGATAAACCAGCAGCAGCTGCAGGAGGGGCCGGGTGCTCCCAGACGCCCTTGGGCTCTGCTCCAAAGCTACAGGCCGAGGGGCCCTCTGCTCAGCTCTGCTGAGTCTTGATAGTGACTCTTCAGTGGAAGAAAAAGGTTGAAAAGGGCGCCATCGAGCAGCTACTACGTGCCAGGCACTACGCTAGAAGTTGCGTGTGCTTGGTTCCCCTTCTGTCATTCCCTACAACTCATGTGTGAGGTCACTGAAGCTCAGAAAGATGGAATGACAACCAGGGGTCACATTGACAGCACGCGGTGGACCTGAGATTGAGCTTATGTGACCCCAAGGCCTTCCCGGCTCCAAGCCGCAGAGCCTTGTGATGGGCTTCTCAAAGGGGCAATGGTGATGTCCAGTGCACTTGGAGAAGGACACATCACTAGACTCGAAGCCCTGTTGGTAATGATCACTCATCGGCCTTTAATGTCAGCAGGGTGTTGTAGTGCAGTGGGAAAGCTCCTGCCCCGGCTCTTCCCCTGCCTCCCGCTGTGCCCTTGGGCAAGATGTTAATGCTCTGCTCTTCCTGGCACTTCCTGGGCGTGACCAGGAAGGAAAGGGTCTGCAGGTGCCGATCGCTCTCTGGGGACTGTACATAGCTGCACGTGCACGGAAGGCCTGGCCCTGTCAGGGGTGCTGTTTGGGGTGATCTTTGCTGTAGGTCATTCTTTGGCCTCCTTTTATTGATGTTTTCCCTTTCTCTCCTCTCTCTTTTTATTTTCTGGTGCGTGTGATGGTTCCTTCTGGACCAGCGGGCCTGCCCTTCCTCATCATCGAGACAAGCACCATCAAGCCTTACCACCGAGGGTTTTACTGCAATGATGAGAGCATCAAGTATCCTGTGAAAACTGGCGAGACCATAAATGATGCTGTGCTCTGCGCTGTGGGGATTGTCATTGCCATCCTTGCGGTAAGCGCCCAGGCTGCCATGCTCAACCTGTACGACTTCCCCTGTATCATGTTTCAGAATATCTGAGCTAGTGGAAGTTGGCAGCTCAAGTAGAATGTCATTTGCTTAATAGTGTGTATTTCATGCGGTTGATACTGTCACTAAAAGCATATACTAAAAGTATCATCTGTGTACTCACATATATACTGAACGTCTTCTAAAAGTATGCTAAGCACCCCTCTCAAATATTTTGCATGGATTATCCTCACACTCATCCAGTGAAGTCTAGGTACCGTCCTTATCTCTCTTCTTTAATTTTTTTAAATGTTTTATTTATTTCTGAGAGAGAGAGACATAGTGTGAGCAGGGGGGTCAGAGAGAGAGGGAGACACAGAATCTGAAACAGGCCCCAGTCTCTGAGCTGAGCTGTCAGCACAGAGCCCAACGCGGGGCTCGAACCCACAAACCGTGAGATCCTGACCTCAGCCAAAGTCGGATGCTTAACCGACTGAGCCACCCAGGCGCCCCTATCTCTCTTCTACAAATTAGGAAACTGAGGTCTGCAGAGTGGAAATAATTTGTCCACGTTCACTTGGAGTGGTAGAATTAGGATTCGAACCCATTTGTCCCTTACCCCAGAGTCTGACCTCTAAGTCATGGAGCTGAGCCCCAGAGGAGGGGTGTCGCAGACAACTTCTGCTGTCTTCACACCATGGCTGTGCTGCTATAACGACGATCATGCCACAGGTGTTCTCTGCCATATTGTTTCCTTCTCTCATCCAGGGGCTGTTGTGGCAAAGCAGAAACAAAATTGGGACTTGGCATCGAGGTTCTAGACCTGGCACTCAACTGACAAGCTGTACATGCTTAAAGCCAGGGATGACCCCCTTGCTTCCTAGTGTTGTACTGAGGAGTGAAAGAGAGCATGAGTTTTGAAATACTTTGCAAAATACTTTCCAAATATCTGAGTGGGTTACTAAGGCGAAAGTGTAAAGTCTAGACTTACACGCAGATCTTTCCTTCAAGGATGAAGTCCTCACTGGGGAGGCACAGATGTGCCATGGACTTTGACAAAGTCCAGAATTCTTTGGAGCAATGTTAGCCTCGTGGAAATTGGGGCATGGCCTGCTTGGGCTTTACTTGGGAGGTTACCTTCTTGTTTTAGAGGTGTCCATTTGTGTCCATTTATGGCATTCAAGAGAGTAATTGATGGTAATCCACTCTTGTAATCTGTGAGGCATAATTTTCACAGATGGCCATTCCACACCTCCAATATTGTCTGTTTGTTCTTTGCCCTTGAACCCCAGCCGTGTAGGCATAGGGATAGGCGTCATGTCCACCGAGATCATAAATTGTCTCTCTCAGATCCTTGAGTCATGTTTATATTAGCCAGAGCCTGGAAGCTTATCTTTGGCCTATAGGCGAAGCCGAGAAGGAAGGAAGCTCGAGTTAAGAACACTACATGTGAATTGAGTGCCAGTGTTCCCATGATACGAATGGAAAATCAGAAGCTCGAAGGGGTTAAGTGATATGTTCAAAGTCTACAGCAAGTAGAAATTGGGGCTTGAGCCTATTCCTGGCTTATTTCAAAACCCTCTTCCCATCTTTCCAGGCTTGATTGCAAATGCTGAGTAGCTGTCCTCCCCAAATTAGTTGCTTGAGGGATCGGCATTTGTCTACTCATGCCTACTCTGGATCAAATGCTAGCTGCTGATGGTACTGAGCCACATTTCATGAAGTTTTCCTTTTGACTTCCCCACTTTGGGGATGGTTGTAAACTTTGAGACCCCTCTTTGTTTTTTAATAACATCGTAAACCAGGCACACAATCAACAGTTTGAAATTGGGGAGGGGGAGTGGGGGCTGGTAGAATTCTTTCCAACCTTTAAAATAAAAACAGTTCATTTGGCAACACTCGTAGTTTCTTAAAGGTGGACTGAGGATCTTTGTGTTCAGAAACTGAGAGATACAGAATCTAATTTTACCATTTGCTCCAAAGGGACAGTGTGGGGTCAAGTCCTGTAAGAAGAATGGCTTTTCCTGGAAAAGAAGTTTGTAATAGAAGGCACGTGATTGTACAGTATCGTGCACTGAGGTTTGAACAGGTGTTTTTGACACTTGGGAACATCAGTTAATTGAGTGCTTTTAGGAAGCTGACTATAACCCAGGAGTGGTTAAAATAAGAATAGGACAGGGACAGTGTCACATGCCCTTTGCTCTTTCTACATGCAATTGTTTTTAGCTTTGGCTTGCCTCGGCCGGGCTGATCCCAGACCCAGCGCGATGGAGAGGGGCGCTCTTCAGAGGCCATGGCACCCCCAGCTACGAGAATCAGTCCTCGTTTTCCTTACCTGTGGTCAGATTCGCTCGTGGCCATTGCTCTAAGACTCAGATGTCATTATTTGTGGGAACGGACTTTGTAGCAGATGGACACAGGGTGCTAACAAGGCTTCTCTGAAGGCTGTGCTTCTCATCTATTCTTCCTTCCTCAAGCAAAACTCCTGGTCAGCAGCTCTTTCCCTGCCGTTGGCCAAGACCAGCCCCTTCTTCCTCTTGAAATGCTAGCATTTCTGAAAAAAGTCTGCTTTTAGGAGTTTAGTTTGGCTTGCTCTTCTCCTCATGTCATGTTGGTGTTTTAATTAAAATCCTCCCTGACCTCCCAGGTTTCCTTGAAACGGTCAGTCATGTGCTGTGGCCTTGGTTATTGGAAGAGCAATAGCATTACTTCCACATCCTGTACAATGTCAGCAAAATAGGTTTGGATGGTGCTTCCCTATAGTTCTCCACCCCGCCCCCCAAAGAACCCCGAAACAAAACAGGCAAACAAGATAATAATTAGTATTGTTTGTTAGGTGCAACTACGTGCCATAGAAACCTATGAATTGGGTTCAAGCATTTCCCCTGTGCGGAAAGCCCGACAGCTAGGCAACCTTATAGGTCTCCATTTAGTCTGGAGTCACAGGCATGTGCTCTGGTGCCTATCTCAACTCCTGCTGTGCAGTGTGTAGCAAGTTAATTAACCCCGCTGAGCCCCAGTAGGCTCATTTGTTAAATGGAGATAATATGTCTACTTACTAAGGTTTTCAGAATTACATGCAATGGTGTATGGAAGGGTACTCAGTGCTTGGCACCTGGAGCATACTCAGTGAGTGTTAACTGTTTACATTATAAATGAGTAAACAGTCAAAAAGCGGTGAAGTGACTTTGCAAAGATCTCATGCCTAATCAGAGTAGAATTAGGAATGCCAGCCTGGGGACCCATCTGTCTCCTGCTCTTTCCTCGTAGGTAATTCACTAAAACCCAGATCTCTTGACTCTTCATCCAGTGCTCTTTGCAAAAAGACCTCTGCCTCCGAATCCAGCTGGGGGCATGTGTGAGATGGGGGGTGGGGGCTCATAACGAGGTCTGCTTACCCACTTACCTGCCATTAAGGACGAGAGTACTCATGGAAATAAGCAGAAGCAAGACCTCAGAGGAAAAATGAGTAATTCACTTCAGTATACTCAATTCTGGAAAAGCTATATACAAGCTGAAATTAAACAACAACCCATTTCCCATTTTCCCATCATGACTGGTCACAGAGCCTGGTTGGCTCCATCCAGGATCTGCTTCTGATCAGAGGGTGTGAATGACAGTCAGGGAGGGGGTACAGGGGGAGGCAAGGGAATGGAGTCTGGAAATCTAATCATCCTGCTGTTTGCTGCCCGCGCCTTCTCCTGCTGACCTCAGGTTTGTTTAAAACAACAAGAGAATCCTTAGCTGACTTGGTTGCCGCTGCTCCAGTTTGAGTGTCCCCACAACTAAAGAGTCAAATGGTGGTGCAGTTTCGAATGCGACTTAGGCAAATCATCAGAAGTTATAGAGAAAGCAGACACCTTTCGATGGCAGGAGATATGGAAAAATCTAGTTGCTTTGACTTCTTTTTCAGATGTATCTCGGATTCTTGAATTATAGCATAATAGGAATTCCTTCCAAATCCACAAAGCGGCGGTTCCTATCCCTGCCTTGTAAAGGTTTAATGATTCTAGCAGCAGTGAGATTAGGAGCAAAAACGGTCAAGTATCACCCCCTACCTAGCCTCCCCTAGGTTTGCCTTGAACTTGCACTATGAAGCGTATTCGGGGCGAAGATTTTAATATGGAAAAAAATGCTCAGTATTCTTTTTAAATAAACGTGGGCTCAGTGCATGCCTTGGGCAGACCCTGAAAGTGGTTTATATAGATTCTTAGTATCTGGGACTTGATGTGTGAACGAGTCACGGGTGAATCCCCTTCTCCCTCTGGCCATATAAATTCGACTTTTCCTCTCAGATCCTACCGAATATGACTTTTGTAGTAGTACTCCTAACTGTTGTGCTTTCTCGTTGTCAGACCCCTTTGGAAAAGAAGAGTACCTTCCTTTTCTGTAAGTTGGTGGCAGTAGTTTCCCGACTCCATAGGCTTTTCTGGAGGTCCAGTTAAGGGACACTGTGTGTATCATCGGTGAGAATCCTCCTTGTCATTTCTGTAGTGTCATACAGTTAACAGAGTACCTGTGCACATTCCCTTATTTGCACCTGGTGGTGATTCTGAGAGCTTGACTGTTGCAGCTAAGGCAACAGGGGATCAAGGATATTAAGTGACTTTCCCATAACTAATTAGTGGCAGGGCCAGGCCTGGGGTCCTCTGATTCAAAGGCAAGGCTTTTCAAAAAAAATAAAACAAAAATAACGGCACCATTGCTGCCTTATAAAACCTGCCTGCCTGCCTTCACAGCACTTCTCAAGCACCCCCGATGTAGCAAGTGCGGGGGACCCGATGGTGAACCTGCTGCATCTCAAGCAGACAAATAGCACCTTGGTACTTCTGCCTGGTAGTGTTATTTGTGTCTGGGTATTGTCTCCCCAGCTAGATAATAGGTCTTTGGAAGGCTGACACCCGGCTTTTCTTCTTGCCCATGCATGGTACACATTAAAGAAACCCTGAGCAGACATCCCTCTCCAGGAACCGTTCCTTGGCTGCCTCCTTCCCCGCCTTCCGAAGGTCCCAGAGAACCCTGGGCTCGCCTTTGTCTTTGCAGTTACTGTGTGCAACTGCCCCGTCTTTTTCTCGGTGAACCCGTTAGCTGCAGCAGAGACAGGGAGCGGCCTGATCCATGAAACTGCTAGCCTCCAGTGCAAGGCACAGACCGGGGTGCTCAGTACGGGTTTGTGAAACTCACAAGCCATACGCTTTAGGCAGAATATCAAAAGCATTAGGCCAGGGGATGTCAGAGGACTTGGGCAGCTGGGCAGAGTACTCCATCTGCTTCCCTCAAATCTTAAACAGGGTCCCTGATGCACTTGGGAACGTGCTCTGTAGCGCATGTAGATATCTTGCTGCAGAGACAAGAAAAGCTTCATCCCTCCAAGACTTGTTTATTCAGGATCAGGCTTCAGCGTGCCCACATCTGGACTTCATTACTTCCTCCCCGCCCCCCAGCCCCTTTATCTGAGAGCCCACTGCCAAGAAAACAAGGTTCCCCAAGATTGCCTCATTAAAGGTTAGTCGAGTTTTCAACTCTGAAAAAAAAAAGTGAAGTCGGGCTGGCCCAGCGGTGCCTTGGTAGGAGACCCGGTCCCCCAGTTTACAATCCACTAGGTCTATGCAATTACCAGGACCACCCACGGAGAGTGGCCGCATGAATCCTTCCACTGTGTGGGTCCCTGATCAAATGGCACAGAGTTCTGAGACCTTCTCATCCCTGAGGGGCTGGTGGCAGGGGGCATCTATCTGCAATTTAACAAACACAGGCGTTGGGATTAGGATTTAGTTTGTTCTGTTACACACACACACACGCACACGTACACGTGTGGCAGCAGTTCTTCAGGCACATGCAGCTCTGAGGGGTTAATGACTACTTGGAAAATGTTTCCAGGATGCAAGTGGCTTTTAATTTGTCCATTTTACATGATAATGTGCTGGAGGCTCAGGAATCCATTCTGTGAGTTGGTGTCTGTTAGGGATTGGGGGCAGGGAATCAGATAACATTCACAACGTTTCTGATGGACTGGGAAACCAATGCCTTATATTAAATCCTCTTGTTCAGTTAGATGAGGTAGGTATTATTATTTATTTGTTTATTTTATTTTATTTTTTAAAAACAATTTTTTAAAATGTTTTATTTATTTCTGAGAGAAGAGAGAGACAGCATGAGCAGGGGAGGGTCAGAGAGAGAGGGAGACACAGAATCCAAAGCAGGCTCAGGCTCTGAGCTAGCTGTCAGCACAGAGCCCAACGTGGGGCTCAAACCCACAAACCGTGAGATCATGACCTGAACTGAAGTTGGATGCTTAACCAACTGAGCCACCCAGGCCCCCTATTTGTTTATTTTTTAAGCTTACTTATTTTTGAGAGAGAGAGAGAGAGAGAGCACGCCCGGGGGAGCAGCAGAGATTGGGGGACGGAGGATCCTAAGCAGGCTCTGCACTGACAGGAGAGAGCCCTATGTGGGGCTCGAACTCATGCTTTGTAAGACCGTGACCTGAGCCAAAGTCGGACGCTTAACCGACTAAGTCCCCCCCCGCCCCCCGGCGCCCAAAAAGGTAGTCTTTACCTTGTTTTATAAATGAGGGAGGGCACAGAGGTTTCCAGGAGAGAAGAGGCTAGTGCAGCTTTCTGTTTAGTGAAGGAGGGAGCAGAAATGAAAACCCAGGGCTCCGTGGCTTCTGAGCCCAGTGCCTGAACTGACATTTATTGAAGGCCTACTCTGTGCTAGGAGCTATGCAGAGTGCTCTTTATTTCAATGAGCTATAAAACCTTCTCGTTTCTGGGCTTGGGGAGCTCACTGTCTGGCCGAAGGCACAACACTTAGACCACCAGGCAGATGGCAGCCTGGGATCCTCAGATGGAAGGTAGGCGATGGTGCTTCGGGTAAAGTGGCTTTTGCAGGAGGTGGGAACCTGCTGTGGGTAGGTGTTTGGTGAGACCTCCCTTAGAACAAGCAGGCCTTGTGGTTGACCCCTTGTGATAGGACACAGATGCTCCCCTAGGGGCTTATGATCTAAAGGGGAAGCAGGCCAGCGACAAGACTGACGATGCCTTTACCCTCAGGGAGACCAAGGAGCTGCTCAGAGAACAGGAGGGGAGCCAGAGCACTGAGAGCTTCCAGGGTACAACGAGCCAAAGGCTGTAGGTGGTGTGAGGTATAAAGTGCTGCTGTGAAAATTCAGAGGAAGATCACCGAAGGTTATTTTCATTGGGGAAGACTAGCATTATTATTGTCTGCCTCATCATTCATTGAGCACTGGTCCCACTTAATGATCACAACAGCCCCTGAGTTCTTGGTATTGGCCTCATCCCTTTTTTGCACATAAGGAAGCTGAGGGTTTACAGCGCTCTGTTGTCCAAGACCCGTAAGTGAAGCGAGCCAGAACTCTAACCCAGGGCACTCGTTGATGGAGCTCTACTTTATGGGGTGGGTGGGACTTCCCTCAGAGATCCTGACCTTCTGGGCAGAAGGGGTTGCTTGGAGAATGAGAGGCTGGAACAATGGAGTGTTTTCTAGAAATGTAGAGCAAACCTGTTTGGCTAGAGAAATAAGAGTATCAGGGAGTAGCTGGAGATAAGGTAGGAAAAGATCATAGTGAGATTGTGAAATTCCTTGAATGTCAAGGAGTCTTTACCCCAGTTAATTGACTAGAGATTGATGAAAGTCCTTAAAGCTAGCTTCGTCAATTTTGCAGCCAAGGCGAGGAGACCTGAACCATGTGGGGCTGATGCGAGTGGAAGAGAGAGAGAGAGTGAGAGAGATGGATGTGAGACCCCTCATGGATGTAAGATGACCAGAATTGGATGACCATGTGATAAGGAGGGGAGGCGTCTACAGGGTCATGTCTTTGCAACTGTATGGTGGTGACTTGAGCAGGAATGAAGGGAAGAGGAGTGAGGTTTGGGGCAGCAGTGGGAATGGGTGTGACAGACTGGGTTAAGCTGACCTGCTGAAATCATCGGTTTGATAAATGGTTGGGAAATTTGGCAGAAGATTGAAAGAAGGCTGACCACCAGGGTAAGGGGTAAGCTGAAACCAGAGATTGGGGAGGGAGGGGGAGAGAAAAGAGAGAGGGAAGTGCCCTTTTGATGGTCATCTTCACAGAGGTAATAATTAGAACTGTCGAAGCAGCAGAGATAGGGCCAAAAGGCAAGGCTTCAACTCCAGGAAGACCCGCATTTATCTGGAAGAACCCTGAAGGGAAGCCTCTGGAGGGAGAAAGCGATTGAGAAATAGGAAGCAAAGCACAATGGTGCCATATTCAGAAAGTTCAGGGGATTCGGTGTCAAAAAATGAGTAAGATATGGGCAGCAGGCAGTGCCGCAGAAACAACCTTCAGGAAGGAGGCCCTTGCACAGACAGGCAGAGCTAGTCACCTCGGACAGCCCCATGGCTTTGAGTCCCTGACTTTTGGGAAAATAATGATTTGTCGTCACACTTCACACTGCCTTCTTCATAAAGCTTGTGGGCTTAGAGCAGCCACTGCTGATTTCCTCCATAAGTAGCCTCTGCGGCCTCTCTGCCTCTTTGCTGTCTATCTATATTCTAGATATTGGGGTTTTGACTTACCCACAGAGCCCAGAAACTCCACTGGTGGCCTTGGACAGAGCTGTGTCCTCACTGCCTTTCCCCATCTGCAAGGTAATACTCTCCTGCCAAGAGGCCGAAGTCACCCAAGCAGGAGAAGCTGCGGAGATTGAATTTCTCGTCATTTGTTTCTAGTCGCTAAAGATACTGCATTTTGTTGTCCCGGACGTATCCAGCTTCAGAGAAAATCCAGCCACACTTCTGTCTCCATCCTGAGAAGCAGGACCCAGATATGTTACCTTATTCCTCTTGCCGGGGACTGAAAAAAAGGACTCTCCCTTCCTTCCTTATTGTCTATCATCCAGTGTTTGTTGAACGAATCTATTCTTTTGGATGGAAAGAAGTTCATTAATCTGCATAACTGAGATATCAAAGAATGGCTTGGTGCTCTGGCTAGCAGGGGCTGAGGTGGACAAGTGTCTGACAAGATTATGTGACCTTCCCAGGTATTCTAGTAGCATCTGTCTCACTGGGAACACAGATCCTGCCGCCTGCTAGGACATCTAAGAGAAAGACAGCTTGATGCCATCAGACAGGACGCAGGAACTAGAGTGAGGCATCCAGGCTGCAGTAACCATTCTGCCATCGCCTGCTTTCTGACGAAGGGTGATTTCCTGGCCTCTCGGCCTCCCTCATAATCACTTGTAAAGCGTTCATAATAATTCAGTAATAGGGTGTTGTGAGAGGCAGATAACGCAGTGGGTGTGAAGATGCTTTGTAAGCTCTCAAGTGCTATGCAAGTATTATTATTCAAGCAGATCAAAAAATGAGGAAGTTTGTCCTTCAAACTGGGCAAGGGAAGGAGATGAGTTCTCACCCTCTAAAAGAGGTATTGTTGGGACACTGTGCAAAAGTCTTACTTTTCTGGGGATAATGTGTAGAGTGGAATGTGACACGTGACACAAACAATGCCATAGGCTTTCCCTGGCTGCCTTGGGTCAAGACTTCTCTTCTGCGTTGTTCCCCTGAAAAGGACATCCTATAGATAAAGTGGTCAAAACCAACATATCCATAACACATATTTTCTGGTTCTACTCTGAAGGGGTGGGACTTCCAAATGCTTCACTTTGGAATGTGCTTTTCCAAGGAGCTTTTGAAAGTATCTTAGGGAAAGGTATTTTTGGGGCGCCCGCGTGGCTCTGTTGGTGAGGCGTCCACCTTGAGCTCAGGTCATGATCTCTCTGTTTCGTGAGTTTGATCCCTGCATCGGGCTCTGCACTGGCATCACAGAGCCTCTGCTTGGGATTCTCTCTCTGCCTACTTATGCTGTCTCTGTTTCTCTCCAAATAAAGAAATGAACTTAAAGAAAAGATTTTCTATGACTATTAATTTTTTGTTTCCTCTTCTCTTAGGGGAAGAGGAAAAAAATTAACTATCAGAGGGCTCTTTTGCTAGGTGCCAGGCTTTTGTCACATCACCTTCTGGCATCCCTTGGCAATCCTACCAGGTAGATGTTCTTCATCTTATTTTCAGAGATGAGGAGCCCTAAGCCCAGAGAGGCGAAGTCGCTTGCCTAAGGTAAGAGGTGCGATTCAGACTGAGGTTTTCCTGGCTCCAAAGTCAGTGCTATTTTGACCACCCTGTACCCTCTCTTTTCCAAAAGAAAACTATGGGCAGTTGAGGCCTTTGACACCAGAAAGGAGAGGCAGAGAAGGTCTGTCTTGGAGTTGGGACAAACTGTTACCATTGTCGGGACAAGCGCTGATCGCTCTCTGTCCCCTTGTAGCTTTAATTGCGATGCTTTCCCGCGTTATTAGTTTCCAGATTCTGTGCCAAGTGCTTTAAAAGGCAGGTAGGGGAGAATTCGCCTCTGCTGCCTGGCAGCTTGCCATTGCCCCCGGAATCTGTTGCTTGCTGTTTTAGAAAGGGATCAACATTGAAGGCATTTTTCTCAGCAGTGAAATTTACATATCACAGCCTTGCTGACTGAAGCAGAAATGAGGGCTCCAGGGGCTGGAGTCTGGGGGTGGGGACAGAGCCTTTGTAGGGGGGAGGGAAGAGCTTATTTTATTACCCAGGAATAAAAACACTGTGAGTAATGAATAAAGTCCGAAAGCTGTAAATCTGGAACTCCGGCGTTAGGTGTGTAACGTGTCAGAGAACAATTTAAGCCTTCGCCTCTTCTGCAGAGGTGAGGTATTCAGGCCGCCTTTCACAGTCCGAATTTCATTAAATGGTCTTTTAAGGGTTAGGATTACAAGAAGCCAAGTCCGGCTGGTTCATAATGATGATTTATGGCTGTGCTGTCGACTCCCCGACCCTTCTGTACAAGGGGATAGAGAAAATACATAATTTGTTGCTCATTAACTGTAAGATCTGTCAGGGCTGCCCCGGAAGCCATGTGGTCCTGGAGTCATGTGTCTGCTAAATGGCTTCAGCCTGGCCCTGTCCTTGAAAATATACAGTTGCTATTGGGCAGGGGGGATCATTTTCAATAACAATAGAAATACAGCTGATCCCCAATTTAGGATGGTTTGATTTAGGATTTGTCGACTTTACGATGGTGTGCCAGCAATACCCATTCGGTAGAAACCGCACTTTGATTTTGAATTTTTATTTTTTTCCTGGGCTAGCGATACACGGTACGGCACTCCCTAGTGATGTCAGGTAGCAGAAGCGTGTCAAACTTGCCATCATGAGGGTGAACCCCCTGCAACCATTCTGTTTTTCACTGTCAGTGCAATAATTAACAAATTGCATGAGCTCTTCTACACTTTATTGTAAAGTAGACTTTGTGGTAGTGAATGTGCCCAGATATAAGCGAATGGAAGTGCTCGGAGCATGTTTAAGGTAGGCCAGGAGAAGCTGTGATCTTCGGTAGGTCAGGTGTGCTCAGCACATTTCTGACTTAACAATATTTTCCTCTTAGGGTGCATTTATCAGGATGTCATGCCGTCGAAGGTTGAGACAGATCTGTAATCAAAAATTTCAGTACAGCCTGTTGTGAGTCTTTGAGCTTAAGAGTCGGCGTATCTGGTCTCTACTTTTAGCTCTGTCCCTCTGAAGCCTCAGATCCTTCAGGTTAGTGACTGTCGTTCAGTGCCTTACTATTATCAGCTACAGAATGGGTATAACTTCACAGAGCCGCACGCACATCAAATGAAAACAAGAAGAACGAAAGAAATGCAAAAGATGGCTGCTCTTATTAGCATTGTTATGAAGAATTTGAGGTGTCATAAAATGCCTTCTTTCCCTCTTTCTCCTCCAGTGAGAGGAGGAAGCATTTTCACTGGCCGTTTGTTGTGTGCGAGGCTGTGGCACCCAAACCAATGTGTTCAAATGAAGGAATCTTAGCGCTGAAAGGAGTCCTTGAGTTGTAACCAAACCTTTTCTCCCTAAAGCGACTCAAGCACAGCAGCGAATCCCCTGAGATTAATTGGTAGATTCGAGTAGGAGATGCTGATTTGCAGTGAAAAGGCTGCGTGTTCTTTTTCAGCATTGAATAGGAAAATCGGGCTCAAGCCAAGACAGCTTAGAGTTTCTTCATCTGTGGCAGCGGTACGGTTCAAGGAACTCAGGAGCCATCCAAGGGCGGGGATTGTGCACGGGGCCTTGGTTCTGCTCTGTGCCCGTGGCTTCATCTCGGAGGAAGTGCCTTACCTCTGCTACTACTGATTACCTTTGCTTGGATGGGAGGCTCGTGGTGGAGGTGGTACAGGATAGTTGAAAATAAATGGCATGGCATGGGCACCTGGGGGTCTCCGTCGTTAAGCATCTGATTTTGGTTCAGGTCATGATCTCACGGTTCGTGAGTTCGAGTCCCACAATAGATGAATTCAAGCCGCGCTTTGGGTGAGCTCATGCCCTGCTTCAGGTGAACCCCGCTTCTTTCCCTCTCTCGCTTTCTCTCTCTCTCTCTCTCTCTCTCTGTGCCCCTTGCTCACTTACACCTACCTTCTCTCTCTCTTTCAAAAACAAAATGTCCCTGCAGTTATGAAGTGATAAATTACAGAGTCTAGCGCCCTCATTTTGCAAATGAAGAACTGGCTTATCTCAAATCCACTCAGTGAGTAGAGACTTGGACCCTGGCTACTGACTCCTACCGCAGTGTTCTCCCTGCATCCAAAGTCATGTGAGCATGATTTATAAATAAAGAAGAAGAAAGAGAGGGCATGACGGTGGTAGTGAACATCTGGAACTTGTTAGCCTGTAAGGTTACACAGGGTAAAAGTATAAACAGGTTCAAAGGGGAATTAGACCAGGAGCCCTAGGAAAGAATGCTGGGCGGGGAGCAGGAATGCCTGGGTCCAGTCTTCGGTTGCGAGGTAATTTGGACCTCAGTTTCTTCCGTGTATAGTGGACCCTTTCATTTCTGACTTGCTAGGCTTCTCAGATTTTAATCTCCGCAACCTGTTCTCAAAGGACGTTTGGTAATATTTTGAGGATGTTTCCAATTTTGCAACAAAACAACTGTGAAAACTATGGTCCGATTTCCATTCATTCATTCCTTCATTCAACCAGTATTCTCTGAGCATCTCTGCAAGATCAGGTATGAGTCCTGCCCCTCAGGGAACAGCTAAGCCAGGACTTGGACTGGCCTTTGGCCATCTCTCTCTAATGTAGAATCACACTCAGTGTGATGTGGGAAGCAAGGTGTAGCACTTAGAAACAACCAAGTATTTATAAACACGGAATCACTGTATAAACGTTAGTAGCGCCTGTGGCTATTCTCACTCCCACACCTGCTGGCCCCGGGGCCCAGCTGGCATCTCCCCGCCACCTGGCCATCCTCCCTCTAGACTTGGGAGCTCTTGAGAACTTGGGCCAGATCCCATGCGCTGACCCCTTCCCCAGCTGTAAAAAAACAAAAACAAAAAAACCAGGAGACTTTGAAAGGAGTGTCCGGATATGTCAGTCTATTGCTTCCGTTGCGGTTGTGAATGCGCTCTCTGCTCCTGAAAGAGCGAGTGTGGCTCATCACCCTGCCCCAGGAGGAGTTGTGAAGGGAGCTTTGTGGCATGTGTGGAGTTGAACATCGCTGTCCCTGGACTGTGGTTGGGAGCAGGAAGTGGCCGAGGCTGTGCCGTGGAGTTAAGACAAGAGCAGCAGGCTGAGGTGGGGCTGGGGGCGTTACCAGAGTGGAGTTGGTTCTCTGCTGTGTGGGCATCAAAGGCATTTGCCTTACGGAGAACACACTGGCCCCCTGCTCCCGTTTCGAATGTAAAGCCAGGCAGTTTGACCGGAGCCACTTCCTGTCTCTGAGCTGCAGCCATACCTACCTCATGCTCATTGTAAGCATTTCATGAAACAAAGTCTATGAAAGCAGTATCTGGTATGCGGTAGGTAATCAATAATTGGTGGCTCTTCTTTTTCCAGGAGTGACAATCCTCCCCTAAGTGTTAGGAATAAACAAAGTGGGATGGAGGAAGGATATGAAGATCCAGACTCACTGGCTGTCCTTCAGGATGGAGGAGATGGGAGACAGTGTGCCGAGACTTGGATGTTTGCAAACACTGTTTGCATTGTGTTAAAAGTTCCCTTGGTTTGGGGACGCCTGGGTGGCTCAGTCAGTTAAACGTCAGACTTTGGATTTTGGCTCAGCTCATGGTCTTACAGGTCATGGGATCGAGCCCTGTGTTGGGTTCTGTGCTGTCAACGGATTCTCTCTTTCTCTATCTCTCTCCCCCTATTCTCTCTCTCTCTGTCTCTCAAAAATAAATATTAAAAAAATAAAGAAAGACAACTAAAGAAACATGCCAACTAAATACAGTGCTTAATAGTTAACTGGATTCTATTTAAAAGAAAAAGAAAAGCTTCTTGGTTTGTAGGCCAGTTCTTTTCATCACAGCATTTTTCGGCAAAGGAAAATGAAAGAATCTTTTTCGATGATCCAGGTCGTTTCCCATCCGTGTTAACCAGATTTAAGCCAACACCCCTGAAAAGGCATGCAGCCCCCTCTGAAGGAAAAGGAAACTGAAGCTTGGAGAGGTTAAGTTGTTGCTGAAGTACACCGGGCAGGTGGCAGAGTGGGGAATCACCCCCAGGACATGGTCTTAGGCTTTCACCCGCCTACAGAAACCCCCACTGCGGCTCAGTGTTGATACAAGGCTGTCGACCCCTTGCTCAAAAGCCCAGATCCTGACATTTGCTCAGATCCTCTGACATCCTGGCCACCCTTGACCATGTCCTTGATTCTTCATCTAATTTTTTTTTCCATAGCTGAGTCCTTGTCTCTTTCTTTGTTTAAAAAAAAAATACAAATGTAATATACATTATGTAAAATGTTTCTATTTTTATATATTATCTATAATTTTTTTTTTACATATTATATCTGTTTACATATAAATATATTTGGTTGTATATTTCTATTGGGACTTTTTTTTTTTTTTTTAATTTCTGAGAGAGAGAGAGAGGGAGACACAGAATCTGAAGCAGGCCCAGGCTCTGAGCTGGATGTCAGCACAGAGCCCGATGTGGGGCTTGAACCCACAAACTGGTAGATCATGACCTGAGCCGAAGTTGGACATTTTACCGACTGAGCCACCCAGACGCCCATGTTGGGACTTTTTAAAAAAGAAAAAAATGACCATGTTAGCACGTTGCTCTTTCCTCTCATGAGTATTTCTGTCTCTATATTTCTTAAATAGAAAACTGGGATGTTCTAGATTGCAGCCTGCAGTTACCTACTGAATGTTGTCAGCATCTGCTTTGATGACGGGTCTTGACATGGCCTAATCCCCCCGTTGGCTTCCTTTCAGATCATCACTGGGGAGTTCTACCGCATCTACTACCTGAAGGAGAAGTCCCGGCCAGTGATTCAGAATCCCTATGTGGCAGCCCTCTACAAGCAGGTGGGCTGCTTCCTCTTCGGCTGTGCCATCAGCCAGTCCTTCACAGACATTGCCAAAGTCTCCATTGGGCGCCTGCGTCCTCACTTCTTGAACGTCTGCAACCCCGATTTCAGCCAGATCAACTGCTCCGAGGGCTACATCCAAAACTACAAATGCAGAGGTGATGACAGCAAAGTCCAAGAGGCCAGGTGAGTCACCACCTGCCGTGGCCATAGGCATGGGCAGTTTGGGGAGCACTTGTGAAGGCACCTGCTACGAGGGGTGCCAGGCTCAGTGCTGGGCTTTGGTTTCAGTGGGTGAATAAGGCATAGTCCCCATCCTTAAGGAGCTCAGGGTCAAATGATGTAGCTGCATAGGTAAATAAGCAATTATGGTAGAATACTGGTAGGTCCATTCATTCTTTTGCTTATTCATTCATTGGTGCCTGCTAGGTTCTAAAAAACACGTCCAGTGGACTCCCAAAGTGGCAAAACCAAACAAGACAGTGATGGTGTCGAGGTCACAGTCTAGGCAGGAGAGACAGACAGGCAGACATGTATTAGGGATGTGCATATGGCCCTCTCATGGCCCTCTCTTGCTCTTGCAGGAAGTCCTTCTTCTCTGGCCACGCCTCCTTCTCCATGTACACTATGCTGTATTTGGTGGTAAGTACCTTCCTTCTGATTCCAATGGAATGTAGTATGGAGCCCCAGCTTAAATCCCTTCTGTGCAGAGAGCCCTCAGGATGGTTACGGGTAGACCTCATTGTGAAATCCATGATAAAGAAATTAGCTAGAAAGATTAGGTACTGCTTTGAGCTTGGCTGCAACATTAGAAGTTGTTTTCCTTTCTAGACTTTTCCCATTTTTCAAATAAAAATAATATTTATCATGGCTGCTTGATAAGGATTATGCACCCATTTTGAAAGTATAAAGCGATAAAGACGCTTGTATAATATTTAATGGTCACGGGTACTGTTTTCTGACCATCCGTTAACTCATTTGACTCTTCCAGGCCCCCTGGGTTGTAAGTAATACTGTTTCTGTTGTAGGAAAGGATCACTGAGTAAGGCTCAGAGAATTCAAGTAAACTGTCAGAATTGACAGACACTAGAACTATTGCTCAAATGCAAGCCCTGTCATCAGATTCCTTGTGTTCACCGTGCCAGTCTTCTTCCATCCCCCACTGACGGAAAGAGTTTAAAAATTATCAATATCCCACCACATAGAATGATTTCTAGTTTTACGGAATACCTCTGCTTCCATGAGCGCATATAACCTCATCATAGCACGATAAAGTATGAAGTGTGTATCCCCACTGCTTGGATCCAGAAGCTAAGGCCGAGGGAGGCTAAGCGGCATGTTGGGGGGGTCCCTCAGCTAGCAGTGGGGTCACGATCTGCACCCCTGTGGCCATGTCTGCCCTGGCTTCCTAGAGGTGCTGGGACGGCACAGGTGAGTGCCCTGTTCTTCCTAGCTGCTGCACAGACAGCAGCGGGTCTGTTTCTCTTTGCGAGTTAGATATGGTCCCCTGCCTTTCCTCTCCCCTTGAATGAGGCCCTTGTGCCAAGGCACTGCCTGTCTTCGGCCCCTTTGATGCAGAGCGCGAAGGCGCTGAGAGGTCAGACATAGCTCAGGGGAGCAAAAGCTGTTTGCAAAAGAACGTTTTGATTTTGACTTCTTTAAGAAACATAATTAGGATTTGGAAAAACTAGCCGAAGGTTTTTTTGTCCCCCCCGCCCCAAACCATCCTTTCCAAGCCTGGAGGCCTCTGGGCGGGCTTCCCATTACCTGCAGGGCTGAAAGGTGGGCCCCAACCTATGAAAACCTCAAACGGAGATTTTATTTATACACAAATCACACTCCCCTCCATTCTTCGTTTGTTGTTGTTGTTGTTCTGCTTCCCTCTTTGCTTTTAGAAAGCTAATTTAGCGAAGATATTTTGTTTCCTATTTCAGTTTTTTTTGTATTCTACCCAGGTCTGGAAGCAATTTTACAAATGTAATTTCAGTGTTTGGCAAAGTCGTTTGGAGGAGTGGGTCTCTGTTCATTTTCCTCCTGTTCTTCATTTCTTCCAAGAGAAAAATACTGGGTAATTTTGAAACCAACTCTGTGCACTATGTGCTCTATGGCCGCCCAAAAGATAAAGGTGCTGACCTGTTTCTGGTGCCTTCTGTGTGCCGGGCACTGGGTCAAGCTCACACTCCGTCAATTGGGTTCTCTCAGTAACTCGATGAGATGCGTTTTGATTACCTTGTTTTCAGTTGAAAACCAACCAACCAACCTGAACCTAAGAAGTTTAGTACTAAAAGCTCCACCTCCAGGAGTGTCTGGGTGGCTCCGTCAGTTAAGTATCTGACTTTGGCTCGGGTCATGATCTCACAGTTCATGAGTTCCAGCCCCACATCGGGCTCTGTGCTGACAGCTCGGAGCCTAGAGCCTGCTTTGGATTCTGTGTCTCCCTCTCTCTCTGACCTCCTCCGCTTGTACTGTCTCTGTCTCAAAACAAATAAACATTAAGAAAATAAAATAAGTTTCACCTCTGGTAAGAGACAGAAAAGAGATTTGAAGGCTGGTCTTGATGCCACCAGAATCTCTGTCTTTTCTTTTCATGGTCCTGCACTAAAAAACCATAATCAGCCTCGCCAGGATCAACTTAAAGAATATAAGCTCCCGACCCTAATTTCAATTTCACCTGAAGGCGACCTGCCTTTCTTCAAATCTGCCTTACTGGATGAGGTGCCCCTCTCACCCCCTGACCCCCACCTCCTACCAGCTATGATTGCAGCCGAAGATCTCTGCAGGGGTGAGGAGTAAGGGGTAGTTCAGACTGAATGTTTATTTGCATCTCTGAGTGAGGAAAAAAATTATAGTGTCTTTATGTTCCTGGAAAGAAGGAAGGGAAGGAGGGAGGGAGGAAGAAAGAGAGGAGGAGAGGGAGGAAAAGAAGAGCGTCCTTAGTCCTTTGTGTCCCTCACATCCTGCTACACGCGCACATACAACTGTGCACACACCACACGTTGAAGAATTCTTGCAAACAGACACGACTCATGGACACCCACGTATATAACATAGAAACACACAGCTCCATTTTTAGCTCTAAGGTTATCTTGCCCTAAGACAACCTCTGAGGCTAAATTCCAAGGAGGACAGAGCTCTTCCCCAGGGCTCTGTCTCCCTGTGATGGCACACAGAAATCTCAGCCCTCTCTATGTTCACTTTGCTTTCTAAAGCAAGTTAGAACACCACGGCTGCTGCCTGTCAGGGTCAGTGGGAAATGCTACAGTCAACCCCCACCCCCCCACCAGTGCTTTTCTGTTGAGCTTCCGGAAGTGAGGGAGCTGGCCTTCCCCCCTGCCCCCAGACAGCTTCCCTGGGGCCTTGGGAGAAAAATTGCCTTTGAGCCATCTGGGTGTAGGTACCATTGATGGGCGTTTGCCCTCAGGGTCAGACAGACCTGGATGACTCTGCCTTGGTGGTTACGAGCTCTGGAATCAGGCATTGCTTACTGAGCTTTGGAGCTTCAGCGCACTCCTCTATAAAGCAGAGACAATCGTATATTTCGCAGAGTTTTTGCTGCTTTTCTTTTCTGGGCCCCACTTTCTCCATTTGTCCTGTGAAAGAGTAGAATTAGATGGTGTCTACTTAATTCTCAGTCTCTTTGGCTCTATTTGAAAGATGCTAGAACTACCCTAAACTCTGCAAAGGAAGACGGGAAGCCCTTAGGGACAAACTTATGCCCTCATGGCCACGGCATACAAAGAGAGGGGCGGACAGGAAGCACCAGCCACCCATACTCTAGGCCTGTCGACAGCAGCTGCCATCTAGAGCCTCCCATGGCTTTGAAGGACACTCCATATTAGGTTTTGATTTGTAAAATGGTTGGCTTGGAAAAACCATGCCCCAAACACCAAATTATCTCTGGGCATAGAAGCTTACAGATGAGGTTAAGGCATGTTAGTGATTAATGCAGATTCTAATAAGAAAAACCCACAGCACATATAAGCATATGTGATGCTTTCCTAGCCCGGAGTCCTGGCCTCAACCCCAGAGAACCACATCTGGACGGGCCCTGCACCCTCCACAGTCGGGGACCGAGGATGACTTGGCTTTCTGGATAAAACGCAGCACAGGCACCAAACCACGTAGCAGCCAAACAGCCCGATGTTCCTTCTGTTGTGCCAGCACTCTGCTACCTCCCGGTGCCCCTGACGGGAACCAGACCTGGGCCCTGCCCTCAGGGAACTCAACATGGTGTCAACATTTGGCGTTCAGCACATATTCAGTGGGTGACTGTTGCACACCAAAACAGTGTGCTAGGCTTGGGATTATAGACATTGGGGTCGTGGTTACAGCCCTTGGGGACTTCAGTCTAGGGGAGCAAGTAGACAGTGGCAGTGGTTTGGGACACCATGTGCAGGGAGGGGTGGGTGGGTGGATATAGGTTCTTACAGAAGCTCAGAGTCATGGCACCTCCAGCCAGCCCTGAGTGGAGGGGGCAGATGCTGGAGAAGCCTTCCGGTAGGCTAATGATGGGCAGATTGGAAGAGCCCCCATGTTCAGGTGACGAGGCTGGTGGTTGGGGGGCTGCAGGATTTTGTTTCAGTCTAGCTGGGGCAGCCAGTAGGGAAAAAAACAGGGGCAGGAGGGCACATGAAGGCTGAAAAGACCTTCCAGACCAACCGCCCCAGCTCCTCCTTCTGCAGCTCAGATCAGGGAGCAAGTTGGTGGTGAGGCCTATCCCATGTGGCTGTGCTCCCCTCCCTGCACGTGAACCTTGGCCCCTTGCCTTCTTCAAGGTCAGAAAAGCCCTTCCTGGCCCCTTCTGCGATACTCCCTAACTCCCTGTGCGACTTTATCCCCTCCACCCAATTTCTTACCATCTGACATAATGTATCTTCTTCGCTTCTTTGTTTATCTCTACCGGATAAATTGTAAGGTTCACGAGGGTGACACTTTTGTCTCTTGACTCACTCTTGCATCCCACTGCCCTAAACAGTGTCTTGACACTTAGTTGCAATAAATATTGAATGAATGAATGAATCAATCCGGGATCTTCGACATTCCCAGGCCTTACTCCTTTCCATTCCATGCAGATTTTGTTCGTCTCCTCATCACTGAATTGATAGATCGTGAAGGGCCTGTGTGCCTTTGCTGCCTCTTTGCTGAATTGTTTACGCATTGGCTCCTTACTGCAGTGCCCATGAGAAATGTTTATGTGTCAAAGGGTTTGTTGGATACCAAGGAAACAGGGAAGTGGCTGTCCTCGACCGCCATGTTCTCTGGTCTGTGGTTGTTAGTCACTGAAGTTTCATTTAACGTGTTTAGAATCCTGGAGTGGTGGGATCTGGTCTGCCCATTAGACATGCCCACAGATCCTGGGAGTGTCTGGTGAAACCCCTTGTAGGGACAAGATGGCTGTTCCTAAGGGGAATAAACCACCATACCAAATGTTTTCCAAACTCTTCCCTCCCTGCCTTCCTTCTCAATATCTCCATCCATCCATCCATCCATCCATCCATCCATCCATCCATTCAGCCAGGCATCCAGCCAGCAGCTTCTGACTTAGACCTTGCGTGAGCACCTAGGGACACCAAGAGACCTCATATTTGGTGTGGAAAGCCTGAAAAGTCAAGTCTCAGAGCAGTTGGATGAAGTCTCCAATTTGGGTGGACTGAAGCATGGACCCCCAAGGGAAGGGCTGTTAACTCTGCTCTGAGGTGCACCGACTTCAGTTCACAGGGTCTCCTTAGCTTACAGTCAGGTCAGAGATTCTGATACCCTGACTCTTACAAAAGCTATATACTTGTGTTTTGACACGGGCCTTATAAAAGTATGTGACTGTTGAATTTGAGGAGCATAAATTTTCAGATGTCCCCTGTACGTTGTTCTTGAGTCCATGACAGACGGGTAGTCCCCTCAAATTGCTTATCTCCTAAGACAAATTCAGTACAAAAAACCATTACCTTGTTGCAGAGCAGTAATTCCCTCAAAGGAAGCCAGGCTCTGTGGTTAGAGCTCGGACTTGGAAAAAGATACATCTTACTCAGTGTAAATCATGGCTCTTTGTTACCTTGAGTAAGTGACAGGGCCTTTTGGCCTTGATCTCTTCATCTGAAAAATGGTCACAATGGTGAGGTGCACCCAACAGGATGATTGTGATAGTTGCAGGTAAGGCCATTCAAAGCCCCTGACATGGTATCTGAAATGGTGCTCAACAAACAAGGACTTTATTTTTCTCCCTGATAGTGACAGAAAGCAAGAGGTGATCCCTTTCTGAAGGAGGAGAAAAGTTGACTAAAAATCCTTCTTTTGTCCTGAAAGTAGTTGAATAAGTTTCCAGAGAGAACTGCCAGTAGTGTACCACGTAGGCAAGTCACCAGGCACATGAACTAGAGCCGGGCAGGAGCCATGGAGGAGATGAGAGGAGGGACAAAGTTTCTCCCTGTGGGTGTCAGTGATCTGGACAGACTTCCAGGAAGAGAGCATGCAGGGACATAAGGAGGGACAAAAGCCTCCTTTTCGCTCTGAGCAGAGCAGTCCCAAGAGCAATGGAAATGAAGTGAGAGGACAGTACAGACCTGTTTCACCAGTATGCAAATCATGTAATGAAACACAAATGACTTAGCAAGAAGGAGTGTGACTCACCCCACTTCTGACTCTGCTGGTTCAGACCAGAGGAGCCAGCTTGAGTTCAGCCAGACCTCTCTAAAGAGGTTTTGTTGGGATTCCACAGGACCCCAGTTTGGGAGCTAGGACCAGGAAGGAGAAGAGAACTCCATTTATGGAGTGAGTTGGGTGTGCCAGGGACTTCCACATACATCATTTTGGGGATGGGGGTTCGCAGGCAGACATGATCCTTTCTGTCATAAGCTCCCTGTCTACAAGCAGCAGTATTGTTTAAGCTACTGGGGAGGGAAATCTTAGTAAAAGAGCGAGATTTAATTTTTAATGTTAACATATTCTTTTTGCATGGAGGAACTCATTCACGTTTGTGTCTTTCACAATTTTGAACAGAATAGATGCAAACGATATGTGTTGGGGTTTTTAAATGAACAAATGGCCTTGTTATATAACAGAAAGCAGAAATTTCAGAGCAGCCGAGTGACTGGCTCAGGGTCCTACAGCAGGCATGGAGCAGAGAACAGATTCAAGTATAGTTTTGCTCTGATGGCAAATCAGACACTTTTCTGCAGTGTCACACTGATGCTTAGAAGTGGATTCTCCCAGGGGTGTCTGGGGTATCTGTCGGTTAAGCGTCCGACTTCGGCTCAGGTCATGACCTCACAGTTCGTGGGTTCGAGCCCCGCATCGGGCGCTGTGCTGATAGCCAGTTCAGAGCCTGGAGCCTGTCTTCGGATTCTGTGTCTCCCTGTCTCTCTGACTCTCCTGCTCATGCTGTCTCTCTCTCTCTCTCAAAAATAAATAAAACATTAAAAAAAAAAAAAAAGAAGAAGTGGATTCTCCCAGCCCAGGGGACTTCACACCAATGGGGAAGTAGAGATAGGTAAGTCAGGACCTCAGGGCTGCTGACCACAAGGAGAGTTCAATGTGATTCAGCCTTTATGGTTTTGCCCAAGTCTCTTATGTCTTTGCTAACCACACTTTCAGGATGCCTAGGACTTTCCTGAAGCCCTTGCAGAAATTCTGATTCTGGGCAAGTCTCCTTGCTATTTGGTCTAGGACAGGGGCCATAGAGCGTTGTGGTCAGAAGTGCCACTTCCTCCTGTGGAATGGGAATGCATGCAGCCTCTTGCCCCATGGACTGTTCCCAGGCTCAGGTTTCTAAGAGAGCAGGGTGCTCCAGAAAGTTCTCTGTGGTCGTGGTGAGGCCCAAGCCTCTGGTATGGAGTGCCTCACGAGAACTGGGCCGAGAACCAGCAGAAACCAGTCCCTTTAACGACAGGATTGCTGGGGCATGGAGAGACTTACCCGGCCTTCGGTCAACCTCAAAACCTGTTGTAACCAGCTTCGCAAAACAGAATTAGCCACAAGGTGGAAGGTTGTTGTGCAATCATTTGCTTTAGTAATCAACCTGTTTAGGTGAAATCAGCCATCGTCATTGAGTAAATTGCATTCATCAAGGCAAAGAGTTGACACAGGTTTCTGAAGGGTGGCTTGAGTTCCCCCGTCTCACGCCAGGCACGGTGCTGCGTGCCTCAATTGGTCCTGGCAGCCCTGGGAGGGAGATAGTGTTAGGTCCTGTTTCACAGGTGAGAAGTTGGGGGACCACCCACTTAGGAGATGGCAGAGCCAGGAATGGAGGAGGGGCCGCTTCACCCCAGAATTCAAGTTGCCGCTGCTGGTGTGCTTTCCCCCTGAGGCCCCAGCTGCAGATACCGGGATCAGTCCCCGAGACCTTGAGCCATTCGTGGATGAATGCGTCAGTTACTGACGGGTACAGAGGAGCAAGCTTCAGTGTGCAGCCGGCCAGTCCACGTCTGACTGCTTCCCAAAGGGACTCTCTTCCTGTGGCCCCTACTCCTTTTTCATTCATAAGCACTCCCTTCCTGAAGCTCTTCTGATGACTGGTCTCTTCCTCTCCCTTCAAGTTCCTCTCCTGTATTTATTTTGTTCTTTTCTTAAGCTCCAGTATCTGAGTCAGTGGAAGGGGAGATGTGTGCCGTGTCCGGTTGGGAAACCCACCCTTCCTCTGCCCCACCCTCATTTCCAAGGCCCATGACCTAAACTCTGCACAGGGTGGGGGAAGAGTTGGAGGATTCTAAACAAGCATTTTCTGAGGATCTGCAGACTTTTCAATTGAGGGAAATGAGAAAATCTCAGGGCCGAATTAAGAACTGTGGTTAGAGAATAAAATCATCTGTGTATTGAGCAGAACATGGTGCCAGGCACCTGCTCTAAGCAACAATCTGTACTACAGCCTGTGAGATAGTGGCTGTTACATTTATTTTACCGGGGAGAAAACTTAAGGCTCAGTGAGATTTCTCTCTCTCTTTTTTTTAATGTGTATTTATTTTGAGAGAGCGAGAGTGTGAGCAGGGAAGGGGCAGAGAGAGAGGGAAAGAGACTCTCTAGCAGGCTCCACATTGTCAGCACAGAGCCCAACACAGGGCTTGAATCCACGAACTGTTGAGATCATGACCTGAGCCGATGTCAAGAGTCAGACGCTTAACCCCATTACCTCTTCTTTTAGATTTTCAACTGGTTATTTTTTACATATGAGAAACTGTTCATCTTTATCACTTGTTCAACAGCCCACATCAGTGCATTCTTTATTATTTTTCATTTGTTATTCTTAGATTGCCCAATAATGCATTTGTAGCATTTCATGATGATTGTAAAGTTGTCTGCTGTTTTCTACTCCTGGGTTTTGAAATTATCTTTCAGGTTAGTTGAGAATTCAGTGCCGGCCAACTTTCCCACCCTGTCGGGCTGGCTCCGGAATCTTCCACTCTTCTTTCTCCTCAGGACCAGCCACTGGCTTGCTCCTTCCTGACCACCAGGAGGAAGGTGTCCCTTTGTCTCAGGCAGGGCAGAGTCTGTCTTTGGGCCATCAGCCCCTCCCCTCTGCTCTCCTCCCCTTTCTCCTGGTCTCCCCCTGTGCTTGCCTTTGATTTGTCTTCGGAAGTTCCCCTTGTCCACTTGCCTTTTCCCCCTCATTTCCCAAGTTCCCACAGGAACCTGGGAAGTAGGTTGTGCCCAGAGGTTAGAACGGAAACTGCAGCCAGATAACTCTGAGGGACAATGCTCCGTTGACGTCATTTCTTTGCCTCGGCCAGAGGTGGGTTTTTTTTCTTCCATTTTTCTTCAGGTTACTCTTCTACTCCACCCAGTCCAGTATCTGTCAGCCCCTGTGTGAAAGCTCCCTGCCATTGTCTGGTCGGTTTATGTGTTTCCTTTATATTTGAACTCAGAAGTCCATAGTTAGACTTAGACACTTGTTCTTTGGTAGAGTTGCTTTCTTTGAAGTAGAAGCATCCCCTTGTGACTGTCGCGATAGCCTCTCCTATCGACCCTGCGTTTCATCTCCAACACGATCCTAAGAGGCAAGTGGTGTAGGGACTATACAGCCGTACCTCCGGGATGACACACAAATGCGTGAAATGAGTTGTCATGGTTTTGCAGAAAAGAGAGCTTTCCTATCCTGGTTACTATTCTTTAATTAGTTTCAATCAGGAAGATGAAAGGAAATTAGTAAACTTGGGAAGTGCCTAGTGTGTGCCATGATATATATTCTTTTTTTTTTTAAGTTTATTTATTTATTTTGAGAGAGACAGAGCACGTGTGCGCATAAGTGGGGCAGGGGCGTTCAGAGTGGGGGAGAGAGAGAATCCCAAGCAGGCTCCACACCGCCAACACAGAGCCCAATGCAGGGCTGGCACTCACGAACCCTGAGATCATGACCTGAACCGAAGTTAGACATTTAACCAGTTGAGCCAGCCAGGCACCCCCAGGCTGTGTATTCTAAGGCATTCCTTGCTCTCTCCATTTTTCTTCTCCTTATTTATTTACTTATTCAGTATGGGAACTAAGGCTCAAGGCTTAAATAACTGGCTTAAGGTCATTGAAGCTGAATGCTCTTTGTACAAGGTGCTTCCTAAGGTCCAGATGGTTCCATTTGGCAGAAACGCAGCGTGTGTTGACGTGGTGGCTGTTCTAATGCACTGAGTGTCTGTTCGTTTTCTCTCCTCTGTGCAGCTTTACCTGCAGGCCCGCTTCACGTGGCGCGGGGCCCGCCTGCTCCGGCCCCTCCTGCAGTTCACCCTGATCATGATGGCCTTTTACACAGGACTGTCGCGTGTGTCCGACCACAAGCACCATCCCAGTGATGTGCTCGCGGGATTTGCTCAAGGAGCCCTGGTGGCCTGCTGCATAGTGAGTAGCATCGCGTTCAGAGCGCACACTGCTCGCTTGTTAAATGTCTCCAGCTCAGTGACCAAAGCCAGGGAGCTCTCAATCCTTTTTCTTGCCTCGTGTCTGAGGAGTCACCCAGCCCCAGGCCCCCTTCAGTAAAAGGAAAATCATTTCTGTCTCCTTCCAGCCTGTGAGTTTTCACTCAGCAGAGCCTGTGAGTCCTCTTCTCTGGAACCTTGGAAGGTTTGGGTTCATAGAACATTGAGGCGGGAGATCTTCAATATTGTCCACCTTGCTCACTTGATTAGGGTTTAAGAGGGGAAGAGGCTTGCCCCAGGTCACATGTCAGGTGACTCGTGGAGTCTGGGTCCCTGACTCAGTGCTCACGTGCTGCTTTGGTGGACGCTGACAATTCACTTGAACTCAGATTCTTGGAAGACTTCCACCATTCCCGGTGTGACCTTTAGGGTGACTTGGTCAGACCCTAAACGTGTTGGCGAGAGAAGAGGAGACTTGGTCAAGGCTAAGCCTTACCCTGTTTAGCCGAAGGGCCTTGTACATCAAAAGAAGGGCCTTGTACCTAGAGAATGGTCTTGGGACGGGCCAGGTGATTGGGTTACCTGCTTCCCATACTTTATCCCTGACTGGGAATGTGCATAAGGCCTCCCAGCTCTCTGAGCCTCTGTCTCCTCAGGAATCTCTGTTTTTCTTGCCTGCTAAAAGTTGTGAGGGGCTTTTTCACGGTGGTGCACCTGCTCTGACACCGTGCCTTCCTGGGCCCCACTCAGGGGACCTCATGTCAGGCCAGTGGGAATCTCAGAGCACAGTCATGGCTGGATGTTTAAGCATCACTCATGCGGGTTGTATTGTCAGTATAATCCTTGCCACTCACAGTAAGACTCCTAAACAGTAGAGATCTGGACCATCCCTTGGCCTTCATTTCTAAACCTGGCTGCTGCCCTTGCCTCCCTACGATCACCTCTCCCAGTACCCCTGTGATGGCGTGTGTCATCACCCTGTGCTGAAATTGCAGATGTGTGTGTCCCCTTAGAATGTAAAGTTCCCCAGGGATAGGGACCATAGGTGACATGCTGATTGCTCTCCCTGCTTCCTCAGGGCCTCTCAGGGAGTCTGGCTCAGAGTAAGGAAACGTGTGTTTTTTAACCCACAGAAAGCTAGAATCAGTGGGTGCCCTCTTCCTGGAAAGCACTACAGGGCCGCTGTGTTGAAGGCAGAGGGATGAATAAGGCAGGGCCCTTGCTTCCAGGAGATCACAGTCTCCTTGCTCCCACTGCCAGGCCAGCACACGAGTGAGAACACAGCACGCGGCTGTCCTGGAGATGCGATAGGGTGCTTGGGCTGCAGGCTGGGGCAGGGCGCAGGGGGAAGGAAGGGGGCAGGGAGTCGGGGCGATCAGAGTGGGCACCACAGAGAAAGTTGGGTCTGAGCTGCTTGTCAGCTTCAGCATGGGAATCCTGGCCTGAGAACCTGCCCGTTTTGATGGCTTTCTTCATTACTTTCTTTCTTCTTTTTTTTTGAGTGAAGGGCAGAAGGGAAAGAAATTGGGGGAGCAAACCGTTAATGAGAGCAGCGGTTACTGGCCAGCTCAGTCTCTGATGCCTGGCCCTTTAATGTGAAGTGACAGCAGGAGACGGGTGTTCGCAGGAGGGGGTAACCCTTTGCTGACTGTGGCCTACTGTGTTCCCTTCTGTGTGCTGCCATCCTAGTTAGGGTCTCCTGCACCCCCAGTTTTAAAAAGTACGGGGATCCATCATAGCCTGCCTCTTTCATACCCTAGAGCACTCTCCATGGGCAATGAGATGGTCTCTGGAAGAGCCAGGGTTTATTTTCAAGAAGGGAAATGAGGTGTCTGACTTTTGTCCTGTTTAGCTCTGGCTGACTAGCTCAGGAGAGGAAGTTGGATACGAGCATTTATAAAGCCCCTACTCTGTGCCGACACCATTCCGGATCCTTTACCCACGGTCGATGGCTGCTCCTGGGTGCTCCCTGACTCGAAAGCCATGCCCTCTGCACTTGGCAAGGAAGGATGGTCACTGGGGCTGAAGGCCAGCCAGAGTTAACCCGAGACGGAACAGCACACACCACACAAATTTATTCTCTGGTCGTTCTTGAGTTTGGAATTACGAAATATGTCTCGCTGGGTTAAGATCAAGGTGTTGGTGGGCTGCGTTCCTTTTGGAAGCTGCCTGCGTTCTTTAGCCCCTGACCCCTTCCTTCCTCCCTCTTCAGGTCTTTCTTTCCTTCTCTCTAGCTTCTGCTTCTGTCACTGCGTCTCCCTCTGTGATTCTGATTCTCCTGCCTCCGTCTTCTGAGGGCTCTGACGATTCCACTGAGTCTGCCTGGTAACCAGGGGAATCTCCCCATCTCAAGGCCTTCAGCTTCCTCCCATCTGCAAAGTCGGCTTGGCCACGGAAGGGAACATGTTTGCAGGTTGCAGGGATTAGGACACGGACGTCTTTGGGGGGCCTTGTTTAGTCTACCACGCTTTTCCCTCTGTCTTCCTCGAAGACAGGGTTATCTGACTTTCTCCTCTTGTTCCCGTGGCACTTTTCATGGTTTTCTGCTGTGGCCTTCTGCCTGGTTTCGTAGAAGCTGCCTGCTCAAACGTCTGTCTCCCGAACCAGGCTGCCAGTGCCTTGGTAGCAGAATGCTATGGCTTCACCTTCCGGTTCTTCGTCATTCTCAGGCCTTAGGGCAGTGCCTGGCACACTGGGTGCTTGGTTAGCATCGAAAGAGTGCATGTGAGGAGTGAACTTGTGACCTCAGGCAAGATACTTCCCCTCTGAGCCTCGTTTCCTCATCCTGTGAATGGACCTTGGAGTCCTGGTAGCTCTGGAACCTTCTCCCACAGAGGTTCAGAGACACAGCTGACTTTGTAGTAACTAAACTACCTGCCTTCTCAGATGGAACCGTCTTCCTGCATTGCCCACGAAGATGGCCGGTTTGGGGGGACTGGGACTTGTCTTTAAGTCCCAGTGGGTGCTGTGCATCACCCTAGGATGTTGGCTGAGTCACGGCAGAGCCTTGGGCAACGGGCCCTGACAGCTTAGTGCTTTTACCCAGGTCTGTTGAGAGTAAATCCTGTCACAGCAAACAGATGTGTCTAGACAGAAACCACATGCCAAGCAGGAGCAGATTCGATTTCCTTCCCCACTGGTCACTGGTTTAACCTTTACAGAGAGGGAAGATGATGGCACTCACCACAAACAGAAAAACCTAGGTGGCATCATGGACCAAACATGAAGATAGGGGCACGTGGGGTCAGATAGGCCCGGGCACTGACGTAGTCTTCACACGTGTGGCCGGAGATAGAGACACCAAGAGGCAAATGGACAGACCCAGCAGTACCCAGACACATAGACGTCCGTCCTCACCGCTCAGAACCACAGAAACAGACAGGCAAGCCAATGCAAACACAGGCACATACTGACCTTCGCAGTGTTCCTCCTGCCTACAGGCACACACACACACACACACACACACACATACACACACACACACACACACACACACACACACACACACACACACACACACAGTCAGCCCTATCAAGATATGAGCCCTGCAGCTGGGCTCAGCAGACCCACCCCCTGGAGTAACCCAGGGACTCCGATGAAGTGACAAACATCAGTTCATTTCCTGTCTGGTGACAACTTGCCTATCTGGTCACCTCCTCGCTGACCCACTAGCAGATGGCAAATGATGCGGCCCTGGGATGGGTCAGGGCAGGGCCAGGCCGCCATTGCTGTGGATTCAGCAGAGGAAGCAGCTGTTCTCGAATGTCATAAACACACAGCAGAGCCTTTCCTGGTTTTCCTCTTCCCCGGGGGTGTAGCTCAGCTAGCAGTCGCTCTTTTGTGTGCTGCTGTCTTCCTCCAGGATGTAGGGAAGGGAGAGGGCGTTCTTTGTCTCTGTCCCAGTGCGGTGACCTTGGGAGAAGAGACCAGCAAGAACGCAAGTGTGAAGAACTTGGTGATGACACCCCTCGAGAGGAAATGGGCGCAGAGAGAGTGTGACACACCAAAGGACACACAGTGGCAAAGTTGGGACCAGATCCTGGCTCTCAATTCTCTCTCATAGGACTAAAACCATGAACTCCAAACATGCTTGGTTTATGTGAGATCTCTTCCTTCTCTAATGGAAGATTCCCATCTATTCCACTGAATTGCTTGCACTGTTGCCTGGGCACAGGAATATAGATGAAATGGCCTTGTAAGTCTTTTCCGGCCCTGCAAAAGTCTAGTTCTTTGCCCAGGAGCCCTGGGGCTGACCTTGTCTCCTCAGGGCCCCCACTTTGCAGAGGGTGAGGGTGTCAGGACTGTGGATGTCCTCCAGGACAAGGTCTGGAGACAAACTTGGTCCCAACAGATGATGAACGTATCCTCCATCCTCTGCAGTGTCCTTCTAGAATCTTTTCCTCTTTTCTCATTCCACTGCTGAGATGAATGAGATGAATGATGAGTCAGAGACTCCTAAGGGAGTCCCACTAGCCACCTGCTAATTAGGCATATTGGCATGTCACTTCTTCTCACCCACTTTTCCCCATCGTGGGGTGTGGGGATGATAATACACCCCACAATCTTTGGATTGAGGAATCAACAAATAAAAGATGCTCATGCTTGCCACATGCAACATATCAATTTCATGTGTATCATGGGGGAAGTACTAAACTTTGTTTTAAAGATTTGGAGCTAAAAAGAGTTGGCCCTAAAAGAGTTTTAGTGCAGGAGCTTCCCCAGACTTGATCATGATCCATAATAATAAATACATTTTCCAGGCCACCTGGGTGGCTCGACTGGTTAGGCATCTGACTCTGGATTTTTACTCAGGTCATGATCTCATGGTTGGTGAGATAGAGCCCGTGTTGGACTCTGTGCAAGCAGCACAGAGCCTGCAGCCTGCTTGGGTCTCTCTCTCTCTCTCTCTCTCTCTCTCTCTCTCTCTCTCTCTCAAAATAAATAAATAAACTTTATATTTTCCATTATAACCCAATAGAAGCACCCACACATAACTGGAACATTTCTCAAAATAAGAGTTACCCTTACTGTGTGTGGTACATTCTAATTTTCATGCAACCTTTAAAACTGCTGGTAGTGACCACCCAGTAAATGGATTTTGTAACTTTCTAAGGACTTGTGACATGTGGCTTGAAGAACACTGATATAGTGGGGACAATGGGCCTGGGGTGGGGTGGGGGGGAGCATAAGAGAAGGGATGGTTAGTTCTTTCTGAGGGCATTGGAAGGCTAGAAAGAATTCCTAGAGGAGATGGAGGCCTGATGAGTGGATGTATTTTTTACGAGCTACAAAAGGGAAGGAAAGGCATCTTACACAGAAGGAAAGTTGCAGAGACATGGGGATGGGTGAGAACATGGAAACCCAGTGTGTCTTCTGATCCTAGAAAGCTTCAAAATGTAGGACTTCTGGATGTAGGGGCCCCTGCCTTTTTCCCAGTCTCTGTCATCCGTGAGCATCATGTTCCTGGAACCCGGATACTGGTAGGTCTAGCACCCGACTAGCTGAGCTTGGCTCTGTGACCCTCCTTCCCAGAAACCCTCCTTTGTCATAGCCTAGAAGTGCCTTCCCGGAAGGGCCCTAGGCAGGCACAGATCCCTGTTCTCCTCCAGAATTGCCCCAACTCTGCTCTGCTGTTCTAAACCTTCCTTGCTTTTGTGGGACTGACTTCCCCCATGTCCCTCAGTAGCAGTGATGGCCGTGAATGATGGTAACTGAGATAGGATTTGAATAGCTTGACATCGGTCAGAAGTGTTTTCACGTGAATTCTGCCACTGAAGCCTGACAATAACTATGGGAAGGAGAATTTTAAAATAGTGCTTGCGTACAAATACAGAGAAGATCCGTCATCTGAAGTTACAAACCTCTTCATCTGGTATAAATTCAAGCCTCCACCAGAGTGTGACTTAGTCCGAGGTCACACAGCAGGAGCAATTTTGGTACCAGATCCTGCTGCCTGACTCCTAGCGTGACTCCACCCCATCACGTTCCCTCTCAGATATACCAGGAAACCATTCAACAGAGACCCTGGCAAGTTCCTGGTGTCAAAAGCCACTGAAAGCCCTTTTCTGAGGTCAGAAAGTGATGACTGCAATTGAGTAACTCTCATTGAGTCAAAAGACAGGGCCGCCAAAGATGGCCTTTCCTTAGACAGCACTTACTATACTTGGGGCACGAGGGTGAGCCAGGTCCCAAGGCTTTCTCCTGCAAAGAAAATGATTCCTTAATCTATGAGATTGTTTATTATGGTAGAGCAGGATGCCAAAAGGAAACCCTGAAGCCAAGGCTTGGGGGTGTCTGCAAAAGGAACAGCACAGGGGCGCCTGGCTGGCTCAGTCAGTGGAGTATCAGACTCTTGATCTCGGGGTTGTGGGTTTGAGCCCCACATTGGGTGTGGAGATTACTTAAAAATAAAATCTTGGGGCACCTGGGTGGCTTAGTCGGTTAAGCGTCAACTTTCGCTTAGGTCATGATCTCGCGGTTCGTGAGTTCGGGCCTCGCGTCGGGCTCTGTGCTGACTGCCAGCTCAGAGCCTGGAGCCTGTTTCAGTCTGTCACTCCCTCTCTCTCTGACCCTCCCCTGCTCCCGCTGTCTCTCTCTCTCTCTCTCTCTCCTAGAAATAAATTTAAAAATATATATTAAAAAAATAATAATAATAAATAAAATCTTAAAAAAAAAAAAGAGGAGCAGCACATGGACTGTATCCTCACATGGGGATAAATTAGAATTTGTTGAGGGCTACGGTTGCTGGGCTCTTGAGTAGCTCATGCACTTGAGCAGCCCACAGTCTAAAGCGGAAATGTGGCATAGCATTACGCCTTGAAGCCTGTGCCTAGTGCTAAGATGGAAGGTCATTGAAAGTTGAATGTGGGTAGGGGCCCCCTGGGTGGCTCAGTCAGGTGAGTGTCCCGTCAGTGTTGGTTGTGGCTCAGGGCATGATCTCACAGTTGTGAGATTGAGCCCTGCGTCAGGCTCTCCACTGACAGCATGAAGCCTGCGTGGGATTCTCTCTCCCCTTTTCTCTCTCGCCCCTCCCCTGTTCACACTGTCCCTCTCAAAATAAATAAACTTGAAAGAGTTGAGTGTGGGTAGCAAAGAGAAAATACAGACAATTCCAGGAAGGTATCCTGAAACCCAGTGCACAGAGGAGCTGCTCTCAAAGCAATTGCAAGATGTGCAGCCATTAAAAGGCAGATCTAGTGAGACCTATCTCCATAGGGTGCTCACTGATGGTTCTCCTAACTTTATTCTGTATACAGAATTTATTCTGTATAACAGACTAAAACAGGGGTTTTTAAATGCAGATTCCAGACCACACTTCCCGTAGGTCTTGGGTGGGCCCAGGAATCTGCTTTTTCAAGAGGCAGCCAGCTGATTCTGAAATAGATCATCTGAGGATTACACTTGGAGAAATACCAGAATAGACAACCCTCCATTTTCCTCTGGTTGGAAGATTCCAATGCTCTTTTCCTTTAATATTTATCTCCACTGGGCTGGCATCTAAGCTCAATAGGGGCTTATAAAAATCCTCGATGTATGAAGAGGTGATTCCCATTTTCAGGGAGTTGAAACACTCAAGGACTCCAGAAACGTTTAAAGAGCAGTTTTGTTGTCATAATCTACCCTTAAGGAAGTGACCCTCAAAATTTGCTGACGTGGCCATTTGCAGCCAAATGGGAGTGGAGACCTGGCTACCGACCAGACTTCTTTCTGGCTGGCTTGGTTCTTACTGAGCTCCAGCCAGGCGGTACCCAGCAGGGCTGGACCGCCTCTGCTCCAGGGGGCTGGCATCTCTGGGGCCAGCGAGTGCTGGCAACAGGACATCAAAGGCATCTTCCTTCTTGATTGTGCTGACTCATTCCCCAAAATAGCCTCAGAAATTATAGGACTTTGAGATCAGATTCTATCTGTCCTGTGGAAAACTCCTACCTGCGTATGATCTTCCTGTCTGGCTTGACTTTTCACCTATTGACTTATTGACTTACATTCTTAATCATCCTTCTCCCTTCCCCGCACCCCACCCCCCGCTCTCCTTTTCCTTTTTTTCTAGTTCCTTCTCTTGTTTTTTGTCTTCCTGCACAAGGGTCAGGGGCAGAGAAATGATGTGTAGGTAGGCACTGAACTCATGAGCCAGTGACCATGGCTCCCATTTATTAACCTTTCACTGGTGGCACATTGTCACACTTGTGCCTTTTGCTACATCACATCCTTAGAGTAACCCTCTGAGGTGGGTACTGTGTCCCTCATTTAGGGATTTTACTGAAAATGGCAAAGGTTGGATTTGAAGACAAGTCTCTTGCTCTTGTGGGCAGAGCTCTTCGCCAGTGCTGCATGTGCTGGATGGGGAGGGGGAGAGGGTGACGCAGTGGTAGGGTGAGGATGGCAGCTCCCTGTATGCTTCTTACCTCCTCTTTAGAGTGAATGGGGTTCCTCATCCTGGGGTTCCCTTGTTTGTAGTGAAGGACTCCACTGTCCTGAGGGCTTGGGTCCATCAAGGCATCTTGCACACTCAGGTCATAGAATAGCCTGTCATTTTGACTCAGACGAAGGCCAGAACCGCTTCCCCAAGGTACTATCAGAGGGACCCCAAATATTAGAAGGCAGAGGAAACCAGAGCTAGAATTTTTTCCCCTGGCACAGTTACCCAAGCCTTAAGAGTTCTGGGGGGAACAAGGGCAAAGATTTCTAGAGTGAAATGCAGAACTAGAAAGGAAAGCATTGCCTTCCCTGCACACCTGTCCACCTACACACATATATACCCATTCTGTCAACTCTATCCACTGCAGTCTGCTTTCCACATTCCAGAAATCCGTCTCTTCTTCATCTTCACGGCTTGGTGACAGTGAGGGACTCCTCCTGTCCTGGATTCTGCCGGTCCTGACTTGGTACGCTTGCCTTCGGGTTCTCCATTCCCCTTCTGACTCCTTCTGCATCTTAGATACAGTCTTCTTAACATGCTATTTCCCTGCTACAGCCTTGACAGTGTCTCCTAAAGCCAAGAGGATAAGGTCCGAATTCTTTAACGTGTCCTAGGAGGCTTCTCAGGACCTTCTCAGGCCCTCTCCTTTCCAGCCTTACTGGCTGCGCGGCCCCAGCCATGCTGAGAGCTCCCTGCAGTCCTGAACATGCTGTTCTCTCTCACTCCCGTGCCTTTGCATGCGTTGCTTCTCTGCCTAGAACAACATCCTTGGCACTCACCACCTGGCGAACTCCTACTGAGCTAAGCTCGAATACACCTCCTTTGGGGGAAGCCTTCTAAAGCCCCCCCCCCCACTTCAGTCTGGGTTAGCTGCTTCTTCAACACCCCTGGCTCCCCCCTATCATGATCTTTAACACACTATCTTGTAGCTACCTATTTGCTTGGATCTCTCCCTTACTGCCCTGTGAGCTTTCGGAGGGCAAAGGACTCCTAGGTATCTTTATCTTTATAATCTCAGGGCTTGTCACAGAGCAGATGTTCAATATGTGTTACTGGTTGCATTAAAAAAAATTACTTTATAAAATTCAAAGAATCTGAGAGATGGAATTGAAAGCAAAAGCTCAAGGAGGTTTAAACAAGAACTTTTCTTGGTGCTTAGGGCATAGATTTCCGGCTCTCACGGACACTGTGTTTATTATCTCTTGTGCTCTCTTCTCACAGCAGAGATGTGTGGAAGTGGGGCTGTGGGCTGGGAGTGGTTCCCTGGACATGAGATAGCTACCTAATTTGTATAGACCCTTCCCCGCCTTTGCCTCTGCGTTTTTTGGGTGGAGATCACCTTCTGCAGGAAATGGAACTGCTCGGAGCAAGGTTTTCACTTCTGCTAGTCCTTTTTGTGCTCTGCTGTTCAAGCGTTAGAAAGACCGAACCCTTTTTGAGTCCTGACAGGATGGAGTTTCATGATCCCAAAAAAGTGTTTGTGTAAGCTCAAGCCACGCTGAAAGTGAAATGCAGCTTAAACGGGGAGTGGGGGGAGTTCTGCTGGACCTGACTCAACTTTTCATCTTGCCGCCTGGCCACGTATATGCAGTGTACTAGTGTGTGGTTCGCCCGAAGTCTGGGGGATTTGTGTGTGCTGATAAGACCCAAGGCCAGAGTGCTTGCTTCCAGTAGAGAGGAGTTTAGAAACTCAACAAGAATTTTTTTTAAGTTTATTTATTTTGAGAGAGAGAGAAAGAGAGCGAGCAGGGGAGGGACAGAGAGAGGGAAAGAGACAGACAGAACCCCAAGCATGGGCATAGGGCTCAAACCCAATGAACTATGAGATCATGACCTTGAGCTGAGATCAAGAGTCAGATGCTTAACCGACTGAGCCACCCAGGCACCCCCTCAACAACAAACATATACTGAGCTCCTCATGTGGACAAGGCTCAGTGCTAAATGTTGTGGGTGATGTAGGTGTTGTGGGTGATCATTAGGGCCACAGTTCCATCCCCGAGAAGCCTCCCATCTAGAAGGACAGGCTGACAAGCAGGACTTGGGAGGCTTACTGTAGACCATTAGGTCATTACTTTGGGACTCAGAGCCTTGCAGAGGGGAATGTCTTTTATTGAACTGTGTACCAGACACAGGTTTAAGTCTCCTCAAGTACATTCTTGCCTTTAACTTCCATATTATCCCTTCTTGCAGGTGGGAAACGGAAACTCTAATATGCAGTAGATAATGAGCTCAACAAATTAACCTGGGAAATAAGCCAGTAGATTAAGGTGGTGTCAGATTCTCTAAGGGAAGATGTTTCTTGGCAGATAGGGGTTCATCCCATGCTACATTTGCCTTTGGCAGGTGGGATGAAGCTGGGAGAAAGATCTTAAAGAAATGAGAGCAAGGAGAGCCCTTATTTGCTGCGGACGCCTGCTGGGCAGGAATAAGTGCAATTGAGAGCCAGCCATGGAGGGCGTGATTGAAGCCTTCCTCTAAAACAAAGTAAAGATGGAAGGAGAGGGTAATTTTCAGGTAGAGATGGGGATACTGGCTCTGCACCTGTCAGAGAAGGATTGAAAAGTGTAATTACTTCCACATTTAACTTCAGTCATGGTCGTCAGTATTTCCTTATATAGGAAGCACTTGAAAGTCCCTTCTCTGACCACATGTAAAGGATTCCCAACCAGGGGGCCTAGTACCTCCTGGCAGGGTTGGGTACACATCTTTCCTTTCCTGGTTCTCAGGTTTGGCCCTGGCTAGGAGCCAGGAGTCCTCACTGTTCACACATCCTTGGAAAAGAAAAGGGACAGAAGTCTTAATTTTTTTTATTTGCAAAATGGTACATACTATAACACTTGGACTGTAAATGTATTAAAATGTTAACGTTTCTTGGCAAGATTTCACTTCCTGATAATAGCACAGAAACATCCCAGCCATCGTTTCTTATTTATTGCTTTTTTATAAATAATTAATAATCAAACCTTTGAGTAGGTGATGTATAGAATGGCTACAAAATTCAAAAGGTGTCAGGGTTTTGTAGCGGCCGGTAAGTCTCTGTTTCCTGTTTCTGGTCCCTTGATCTCATGGGTGATCAGCACTCCCAGTTTCTGGCTGTGCTTTCTGAGCCACTTGGTTGATTGCTGTCTGACTACAGAAAGGACATTATGGGAGTTGGTTCAACAGGTGGTCCACGGGGCGATCCGTGGATCCTTGATGCATGATCCAAGGGTCAGAGGATCGAGCCCCACATCTGGCTCCACACTGAGTGTGGAGCTTGGTTGGGGTTTTCTCTCTCTTCCTCTGCTCCTCTCCTCAGCTCATTCTCTCTCTCAAATAAAAAAAAAAAAAGAAAGAAAGAAAAATAGCTCTTTAGCCTCTACCATGTCCAAAATGAAGTCACAGTGCCATCGTTATTGGTGAGTGCGTGACCTGTGTCAGGACAAGGATTTCCACTCCAGAAAACTGCTAGGCACAGGAAATTTGGAGGTGCTCTAGTCTCCATTTCGAAACTCTGCCATGTGTTTCCAATTAAATAACACAACCGATAACTACCTCTTATGGTTACTCAATACAAAGTCCTATTGCTGAATGGCCTAAGTGGGTGTCTGTGTATTTATTTAGCCATGTAATACGAAGCATAGATTTTCTGTACTCCATTAACTCGTCAGGTTCTTGGATCTGTCATCGGAAGCCAATCGAGACAGGAGCTATGCCTGAGCCATCATTGTACCTTTGCAAGTTGGGTGTCCGTAATGTTCCTCAGAGATTCTAAGACTGGGTGAGGTCTCGTGCTCACAAGGAGGAAGGACTTTGGGAAAGAGCAATAGGATTTTGCACTGACCTCTCCTCCGGGTTAGTTGCTGACTCCCTCAGCAACAAAACCCCAGCTTCTGCACCCCCATCAAATTGTTGAGATCCGGACTTTCAGGAAAACGTGGTCACAACGGCTTCCTTCTCCACTCCTGCTGATAGGAATTCATGTTGGCTGATCTCTTGTGGTTACACCCTAGATTTCTTTGTGAGGAAAGGGAAAGTAGCGTAGATTAATGAGTGTGACTAATTATGACTTGCTTCCTTACGTAGGAATTTAGTTTTCATTGCTGTTCATTTGCCTTGAGAAAGAAGGAAGTAGCATTTTGGATATGAAGCACTGGACTGAGAGTCCAGAGAGCAGAATTCTACTCCCAGCATGTCTGTGCAAGCTGAAGCATGTCACTGTCCTTCTCTGGACTTCAGTTTCCCTGTCTATATAACACAAGTTGGTGTCTATGTAATCTCTCTAGGATCCTTTCCTCGTCAGAGATCTATGGTTCAGGGTCCCCTTCCCAAATTCTGTACCCCTATGACCTTCCCTTTGCCTGTCCCCAGACCTTAGATGCCAGTTATTAATTTGGATGTCTGATTTTGTGCTTCTAGGTTTTCTTTGTGTCCGACCTCTTCAAGACCAAGACGACCCTCTCGCTGCCTCCCCCTGCTCTCCGGAAGGACATCCTTTCGCCTGTGGACATTATCGACAGGAACAATCACCACAACATGGTGTAGCTGCCGCCCACCTCCTGAGCTGTTTTATAAAATGACTGCTGACAGCAAGCTCTTGCTGCTCTCCAATCTCATCAGACAGTAGAATGTAGGGAAAAACTTTTTGCCCAACTGATTTTAAAAAGGAAAAAAAAAAGTCTTACTTTGTGGCCTTCCAAAATAGGTAGGATTCACCTATGTGGAAACAACAGGAAACTAACACCAAGTGCCGAAATCCTGGATGTGCAATTGGTCTAAGTGTTCATGTTCTAGTGAACACGGGCTTGTTCTGGAACAGACACTAAAATGATTTGAGTAGAGTCTGCCAGTCACACTTGTGACTCGAGGAACCCCAGGCCTGTGAGATAAGATCAAATTCATGTTGTAGCACACAATGCCAGAAGTAGCACTGAATCAAGACAGCAGCCACTGGGGGGGCTCCCGTCTCGTGTCTCTCAGTCCACACCACTCTAATCTGTGCTGTGCCTTTGGTTCAGGAAGTTCGGTTCTGTTCTGTTCAATATAAGGGCAGAGCAGGTGTGCCGAGTGAGGCCGTGAGATCCTGAATCCAGATTCCCAGTCCTGAGGCCTTTCTCCCTCACTCCCCCAGCCCACAGGCCAGCAGCCACGGCCCCTCACTTTAGCAATTAGGAGTCTCTTTGTGGATGAGTGAGTTTCACAAATAGCACAATTTCAAAAGAGATAGAGGGTGCTGGCCCTCGTTTGTCTTCTTTGGCCGCATCATCCTGCGATGCGAGGACGTCAGCTGCAGGAAGCCCCTGTTGTGTTCACCAGTCACCCGGCACCTGCACACTCTTGGTCATAGTTAGCTTTGGTCACTGCTTTCTCCCTGGAAGTCCTTGCTGTGTGCCCATGGCGGGGGGGAGGAGGGGGCATCCCGGGAGGGTCCCGACACCAGCAAAGGCGTGCTCTGCTGCCAGCTGACGGGAAGCAGCCTTACGTACAAGAGATGGAGCGAAGGGGCAAGAATGGAAAACTCCCCAACCTTTCGGCGGCTACTCAAAGTCAGAATGAGCCAGAGCGGCAGATGGTCCCGTGCCTGAGAGGCCGCCCTTCCAGATCTCGGAGCGACGAGCCGCTCTGTGGGGGCTGCTCTTGCGGAGCTCTGTAAAGCACTATTGTCTTGGGGTTGATCTCTAGGGCAGTTCTTGGTAGGTTCTGCTGGGCGGAACACATGGGTTAAATCTCCGTAGAGTTCTTCTCATCCTCTGTCCGTAAGTGTCCTTTCAGGCAAGGTCCCACGCTGGGCGGTAGACAGGGGTCCTTTCTACTGAACCTTCGAGGAGAGGAGGAAGGAAGAAATGCTTTCAGATCACGGATGCAAACCTTTCTAAGGGCTAAATGTAACCACATGGATCAAGCACATGTACGTCCTTACGCCAGAAGCCGTCCTTTTCATTTCCACTTCTAGCAAGCTATGATTTTTATATATAAATATTATATAAATAATGTATAAAACATTAAAAGTTAACTATGTAAGATATTATTTCTGAAACAATTTTAGCTACATCCACTATGATTATAAATTGTGTCTCGACCTGTGTTATTTACATTAGCTGCTTAAAAAAGCATGGAGTTAATTTTTTTAATATCAACTAAAATATCGTAGTTCTGTGGTAGACATTGTTTTATAATGAAAGAAATAACTGCAACTAGAGAAAACTGTATAAAAACATTAAAGTGTCAGTATTTTTGTAAGGTTCCATTTTGTAAAGAGAATAATATTCAAAGACTTTTGTAGAATACAAAGTGAAAACTTGTATCTGCGAAACTATACTTGTATTAAATGTGCTTTTTAAATAAAAGCTCATAACACAACTAAAGAAGGAGTTGGAATCCTGAAATGTGTGAGGGTGTTTGTGTGCAGTAGTAGGCGGGCTATCTGAGCTCTTTGGGCTAGCTTCACCTCAGGGCACCACTTCCTCATCTTTCCAGTGGGAAATATGGTGGCCATAGCTCCCTTGGCTGCTCTTTCATCTCTGAAAGCCTGTTTGCCCAGGGAGACTCTGGCTCTGCTCTGTCTCAGGCTCTTCTAAAGAGCTTTTGTATTCTAAAGGGGTTTTGTCAAGGAGGGAGGAGCTAGTGGGTCCCCCAAAGGCAGATAAGAAGCAGGGCTCCTGATAAGGTGTGCTTGGGGAGCTCCCAAGGGAGTCCTTTATACATTAAAAGAAGGCGAGTGGAGGGTGCTCCCCGGAGAATGGCAGTTGGTCCTTGCTTTCTCTCCCTGGGTCTCCACAGCCTGGAGGAAGAGGGGAAGCTGGAAATTTCATACTCATTGAGCACCTGGGTGCCAGGCACTTCTACCTGTTTGTCACTTTTGATCCTTATGGTAGTTCTTATTTTGAGAAATGAGGGATTGAAAGGAACCCAAAGATGAAGCAACCTGTCTGAGATCCTGGAAGAGTACATGGCTGGCCAAGACTCATGTTCACTTACTATTGCTGCTGTAACAAGTGACTGTGAACACAGTGGCTTAAAACAGCACAGATTTACCATCTGACAGTTTTGGAGGCTCTGGGGTATAAGCTGTTTCCTGGTCTTTTCCCGCTTCTAGAGGCCATCTGCATCCCTTGGTTTGTGGCCTTTTCTCCATCTTCAAAGCCAGCAGCATTGGGACAGGTCCTTTCCATTCTGCAGTCTCTGCTTCTCTACTTCTGCTATGTCTTCCACATTCCAGGCTCTGGTGATTAGTTAGACCCACTTTTATTATCCAGGATGCTCTACCTGTGTTAAGGTCAGCTGATTAGCAACCTTCATTCCATCTGCTACTTTAATTCCCCTTTGCCATGTCACATATCACATGCATAGAACCCAGGGATCAGGACATGGATGTCTTGAGGGGTGATCATGCGCCTACCACAGCTGACTCTCCTCTAGGCCTCAAGGAGTCACATCCAGCCCATGTGCAAAATAGATTCACCAGATCCCAACATCCCCCAAAGTCTCAACACATTGCAGCAGCAAATTAAATCCAAAATCTTATCTCAGTCTTAACTCCAGAGTCTCAGATTTCATCATCTAAACTAAATCATCCACGTCAAGTAAGGATGGGTTTCTGGGTTTACTCCATCCTGAGGCATAATTGCTCTCCATCTGTAAATGTGTAACCCAGGTCAGCTCCCAAAATTCAGCGATGGGACAGGCATAGAATAACAGTTACAGACATTCCTGTTCAAAAGAGAAAATGGGAGGGAAAAAAGGAGCCATGGATTCTAAGCAATTTCAAAATTCAAGTAGGCAAACTTCATTTGGTTTCAGGATATGGGGGAATAAAGCCCACGTGGCTCGTGGCTCTTGCCACCAAAGTCACTCAGTCTGCTCTTCACTTCTAGATAAGCCTGCTCAGGCCGTGACACTAGCTCAGCACTTCCTGCATTTCTCTGCAGGCAGAAATGTACCTTTGGGCCCCAGATTGCAGCTAGGGAGACCCTCAAGGTCAAAGTCCAAATTTTCCCTCCAAATCCACAGGAACAAAGGTCCAGATAGACAGAATAACTTGCTGGGAGGAGAAGGGAAACATGGCAAATTAGAGGAGGGACTGGGAGACCAAGCCCCTGTACTGCTAATCTTCTAGTCTTTCTACCACACCTTTCCAGTAGCACTCAACTGGCAGACTCAACTGGTCTCAAGAAGAAATAATTCCATTTCCTGGAGACTTAAGGAAAATTGGAGCCATGCCATAATATGGGGCAGCTCTGGGATTCAAATCCAAACCACTTCAAGTATCTGTTACCTAGTATTAACTCCCTACAGTGTTCTGAGCACTAGTAAACACATAAGGTAGGATCCTGAAGCAAAGGGACAGGATCTCAGTTTTAAGGAGTTCATAGGCTAGAGGAGAATGTAAAAAATCTAACAATCACACAAGTAGGTAATCACGAACTAAGCCATGTGTTATGAAGGAAGAGTAGAGGAAGCTATGAGGTGTAGGCAGGGGCTGTCCTATCTGAGGGTGGTTTCCCAAGGAGCTGCCTTGGGCCAAAGCCTGTTTGTATCCTTCCCTGGCTCCATCAGAACGAATGAAGATCCTGCCAAATGTAGGTCTAGGACAAGAGACAAATGAGCAGGTAAATAATTATGGCAGTGTGATGGGGGAGGAGGGGCCTGTATGAAGTATCCTGGAAACTTAAATGGAATAAATCAGAAAGACTGACACCCTCCATGTGGACCCTCTCCCTACCTTGTGTAAGCACCCCTTCTAGAACATCCAATTCTGGAAAAAAATAAGCCAGCTTCTGTAAGAATCCTTCCAATGATGATAATCATGCCTTTAACAGCCCTTTGCAGTTTTCAAAGACACTTGAGTGTGCCCAATACCATCTGGATTCTCCACATCTCTTTCTAAATGAAGACATGGAAGGAATGGCCACAGATATCAGAGAAAATGTTAGTAACAGGGAGGCTTTGGTAGTTTTCTTTTGACACTAAAACAGGTTGTAAATAATAATGAATAAGAGAAAGAGAGTAAAGGTCCCCGCTTCGATCCTGGGTTTCAGCAAAGAGCAGACTTCCTTGGGGCACCTGGGTGGCTCAGTCGGTTATGCATCCGACTTTGGCTCAGGTCACGATCTCGCAGTTGGTGAGTTCAAGCCCCGTGTTGGGCTTTGTGCTGACAGCTCAGAGCCTGGAGCCTGTTTCAGATTCTGTGTCTCCCTCTCGCTCGCTGCCCCTCCCACACTCATTCTCTCTCTGTCTCTCTCAAAAATAAATAAACATTAAAAAATTTTTAAAAAAAGAGACCAACCCATTTTTATTTATTTATTTATTTATTTATTTATTTATTTATTTTAATTTTTAATGTTTTATTTATATCTAGGAGAGAGAGAGAGACAGCGCGAGCAGGGGAGGGTCATAGAGAGGGAGTCACAGACTGAAACAGGCTCCAGGCTCTGAGCTGGCAGTCAGCACAGAGCCCGACGCGGGGCACGAACCCACGAACCGCGAGATCATGACCTAAGCCAAAGTCGGATGCTTAACCGACTAAGCCACCCAGGCGCCCCAAGACCAACCCATTTTTAAAACTTCATAACAGAGGATATACAAATGGGAGATAAACATAAAAGCATGCTAAACTATTAGTCATGGGCAAATGCACATTAAAATCACAATGAGATATCACTACATACTTTTGACATCCTTGTCTAGTTAAAAAAAAAAACAAGCAACCCAATGGTATAAAATAATGAAGACATGAAAAATCTAGAACTCTTATGCATGGCAGTGGGAGATAAATTGGTACAACTATTTCAGAAAATGTTGGCAGTATCTACTAAAGCCAGTAATACATGTACCCTATCCCCCAGAAGTTCCCCTCCTAAATATACACCCAACAGAAGATATATATATATATATATATACATATATGCTCATTAAAAGACAGGTACAAAAATGCTATATCTAAGGCTGGTGACAACTGAAATTCTCATCAACTGAGTGGATAATAGCCACGTGATGAATACTATTTAACAATTTAACAATGAAAATTAACAAACCCCCACTGTGCACAATATGAGTTAATTTCACAGAAGACTGTAGAGTGAATGAAACCAAGCCCATCAGAATATATACTGTGTGAGTTCATTTTTATGATGTTCAGAACTGGCAAAACTCACAGCAAAAGAAATGATCAACAAAATGAAAAGACAACCAATGGAATGGGAAAAAAATACTTGCAAATCATACATCTGATACAAGGTTAATATTCAAAATATATAAAGAATTCATGCAACTCAATAATAAAGAAAACAAAAAACAAATAACCCAATTTAAAAATAGCCAAAAGAGGAGCACCTAGGTGGCTCAGTTAAGCTTCTGAGTCTTGATTTCAGCTCAGGTCATGATCATGTGATCATGGTATGATCACATGGTATGATCACATGGTATGATCATGGTGTGATCGTGTGACCACACATGGTTTGTGTGATCGAGCCCCGTGTTGGGCTCTGTGCTGAGGATGCAGAGCCTGCTTGGGATTCTCTTTCTCCTCTCTCTCTCTCTCTCTTCCCCTCCTCTGCTCTCTCTCAAAATCAATAAATTTAATTTTAAAAAATGGCCGGAGGACCTTGAATAGACACTTTTCCAGAGAAAATATAGGAATGGCCAGCAGGTAAATGAAACGATGCTCAGCATCACTCATCATCTGGGAAATGCAAACCAAAACCACAGTGATAATATCACCTCACCTAGTAGAATAGCATGAAAAAGACAAGAAATAACAAATACTGATGAGGATGTGGAGTACAGGGAACCCTTGTGCTTGCTGGTGGGATTGTAAACTAGTGCAGCCACTGTGGAAAACAGTATGGAGGCTCCCCAAAAAATTAAAAATAGAAATACCATATGATCCAGCAATTCCACTTCTGGGAAGATATCTGAAGGAAGCAAAACCACTATGTCAGAGAGGTATCTACACCCTTATGTCACTGCAGCAATATTTACAATAGCCAAGACATGGAAAGCACCTAAATGTCTATCAATAGACGAAGAAGTCATGGAATATATAAACAATAGAACACTATTCAGCCAAGCAAAGGAGGAAATTCAGCCATTTGCAACAACATGGATGCACCTTGAGGGCTTTAGGCTAAGTGAAATAAATCAGAGAAAAATAAATACAATACAATCTTGCTTATATATGAAATGTAAAAAACAAACAAAAAAACAGAGCCATAGAAAGAGATTAGATTTGTGGTACCAGAGGCAGAAGGTGAGAGGGAAAGGAATTGGATGCAGGTGGCAAAAGGTACAAACTCCAGTTATAAGATAAATATGTAGTAGGGATGTAATATACAACATGATGGCTATAGTTAACACTACTGTATGGCATATTTGAAAGTTGTTAAAGAATAAATCCTTTTTTAAAAAATGTTTATGTATTTTGAGGAGGTGGGCAGAGAGAGAGAGAGAGAGAGAGAGAGAGAGTCCCCAGCAGTGCAGAGCCCGACAAGGGGCTCAGTCTCCAACTGTGATATCATGACTGGAGCAGAAGTGAAGAGCCATGTGCTTAACTGACTGAGCCACCCAGGCACCTCTGTTAAAAAATAAATCCTAAGAGTTCTCAGCACAAGGAAGAAAAATCTTTTTCTCATTCTTTTCTTTTTCTTTTTCTTTTCTTTTCTTTTCTTTTCTTTTCTTTTTTTTTTTTTGCTATCTTTATGAGATGATAAATATTAACTAAGCTTACTGTGGTAACTATTTCATGATTTTTGTAAGTCAAATCATTATGCTATGTACCTTAAACTTACACAGTGCTGTATGTCTATTATACCTCAGCCTGGGAAACAACAACAAAAAATAAAACCAAATTAACAAAAAGCAATACTTCAAAGAGCTTCATAAGAACAGAAAATTCCAGGGCAATGATTATACCTCAGACAGAAAAAGATTCTTGAATCAAAGTAAATATTTATACTACTTGATGTCCTAGCCTTGAAATGGCCTGGTTGGAAACCAAGAAAATTATTTAACTATCATAATGGTGCCTAGCCTAAGAAGGTTGTTCTTAACCTATCCTCCATGATGGAGTCTAGAAAAGAGGGTCACTGGCTTTCTGAGGCTCCTTGCAGCTGCTCATGTTCTATGTATTTGAGAAAACAGGAAAGCACTGGAGGAGATGTCTCATTAGCCTGGTTATGACTGTTTCCTTCCTTTGGCATTGTCCTGTGAGGCTATGATGTTTGGGGTTATGGCAGCCACCTTGCCAGCCATAAGGAAAGGGCCAGAACCTCACAGAGTGGTTGACCCAATGCCCTGGATGGATCAGCTCTGAGATCATCTGGATCTAGATTCTCATGATGTGTGATAACTAAATGCCTTTGTTATTTTAATAAATTCAACTCTATTTAAAAAGAAAAAAGATGAAACTCATCTTTGGTGACAGAAGTCAGATTTGTGATTACCTTTGGAGGTATATTGACTGGAGGATTTGACCTCGGTGGTGGTCACTTTGTGAAAACTTATTAAGCATTAGATTTATGATTTATTCATTAGTCTATCGCCAAGACAAATTTCAATTGAAAAGGGAAAAAGGGAAAGTCTGTAAAAAAAAAAAAAAAGAAAAGAAAAAAAGACCAAAGGACAAAGGAAAAGGCTGATAGTACATCGGCAATTTTACTTCCTAAATTACTTTCAAACTCATCCTTTCCTTTCACTTCCTGGCCATGAACTTAGGCCAGGCCTCATTAACTCTTTCTTAGTCTATTGCAATAGCCTTGCCTCCACCTATATTTTCATAAGAATTCTTCCACGCAGGAGCCAGAGGGAGCTTTCCAAAGCACAAAACTAACAATGTCATTCTCCTCTCAGGGAATAAAATTCTTTGCATGGCATTTATTCTTATTTTAAAGTTTCAATGTATTTTAAAAATTTAATACAATATAGAGAGTAACATGAGAACCATATGCCTACCCCTCAGGTATAACCAACTTGCATTTTGCCCTATTTGTTCCACATTAAATATTCTTATAATTTAAAAATGAACTATTAAGATACAATTTAAGTTCATGGGGGCACCTGGGTGGCTCAGTTGGTTAAACGTCTGATTTTGGCTCAGATCATGATCTCATGGCTGGTAGGCTCAAGCCCCGTGTCAGGCTCTGTGCTGACAGCTAGCTCAGAGCCTGGAGCCTGTTTCATATTCTGTGTCTCTCTCTCTCTCTCTGACCCTCCCCTGCTCACACTACCTCTCTCTCTCTCTCAGAAATAAATAAAACATTAAAAAAATTTTTTAAAAAGATACAATTTAAGTTCAGTCCCTCTGTTCCATACAGTCTTTCCCAGAGGTAACCATTATCCTGAATTCTAGTCCTTTCGAATCAGATCTTCTTAGTTGACCAATACATGGATGCATTTATGAATAATGTATAGAACTATTTTATGAGTTTTAAATATATATGTAAAAATTATGAGAACAGTATGTATTTTTATAATCTGCTCTAACTACTCAACATTGTGGTTTTGCAATTTATACATGATGGAACACAGATCTAGAATGTTCATCTTGGCCACCCTGCAGCATCACTGTATGAGTAAACCATTCTTTATGAATCTATTATAATGTTGAAGGACATTCAAGTTGTTTGCAGTTTTTGACTACTATACACAGTGCAGTAATGGACCCCATTATGTCTCTCTCCTTGTCCACGTAAGTGAGTTTTAGTCACAAGATAAACAGAAATGGAATCACTGGGCAGAATATGTACAACCCTTCTTTAACGGATATTGCCAAAATACTCTCAGAAGTAGTTGTATCAAACTTACACTATTATTAGCAGCACATGAGATTTCCAATTGATTTCCATCTTCAACAACTGCTGGACTTAAAAATTTTAACAATCTTTTTAAAATAGTTGTTTTATAGTTTTTACTTTATTTTTGAGACAGAGCATGAGCAGGGGAGGAGCACAGAGAGGGAGACACAGAATTCGAAACAGGCTCCAGGCTCTGAGCTGCCAGCACAGAACCCAATGCGGGGCTTGAACCCACAAACCGTAAAATCATGACCTGAGCTGAAGTCAGACACTTAAATGACTGAGCCACCCAGGTGCCCCTAAAATTTTAACAATTGGATAGGTATAAACACGAAACAACCCTTTGCATTTTAGTTTTCTTTTGGATACTAAATAGGTTGAGCTTGTATGGTTTATAATTTTTTTTATTCCAAGCATATCTATAGCAGGGCTTATGTTTTCTGTAGGTGTCCCATGTGCCCTGGTCTTTAAAAAGTAGTTCTGTGCTTGCTCCTGCCAGGAGGGAGTCCCAGGGATTTCATAGTCCTTGACTCATGTAAATCTAATCATGCTATTCTCTTTTTAAATTTTCTAAAGAGGGATTTCGGGAAAGAGTTGAGACTCTTCAGATGTACAGGACAGCATGATTTGATGGCTACATACCTCTCCAACATCAACTTCAGCCTCAAGGTCTTACCTTGCTCTTATTCTTTTCTTTCATTTCAGATATAGGGAACTTCTACTGATTTGGTCCATGGGTTAATGGGGCATGGAATTGTTATACTTTATTCAGTGGAGGGAGGTAGTATATTTTATTCAGTATTTCTATGTGTTTTTCTGGGAGAGGTAGTTCTGTTTTAGTGAAGTCTGCCATGTTGCTAGATTTAGAATTTCAGCATGGGATATACCTTTCATGACCTGGGACTTGCCTATCCCTCTACCCCTGTTTTTTCCCAATGTACTTACTTTTCCCTTTGCCCCGTAAAATCCAGCCATGCTTAACTGCTTGCATTTCTCCTAAACTCATACTGCTTTGCTTTTGCATATTTAGCCAGTCATCCTCAAGGATTGGATTTGCCTCCACCCTCGCTGGAAAACTCTGAGTTCAGAGGTTGTGTTGGATGGCTTTGCTGGCCTTCCAATTGCCTTCCTGTTCTGCAATTGACCATATGTTTCTCTATCTCACTTATTGACTGAGAACTTTTTGAGGGCAATGACAATATCTCATCCTTCATTTTTACCTTCAGGTGGAGCTCAGTGGCTAGCACAGAGTAGAAACTCCATAAATAGTTTTTGATTGAATAAATGACTAGAGAATTCCTCTTTCAGTTTATATGTGAAAGTTGTATGTGTATGTGGGGGGTGTGAGTGTATATGCAAGTATGTATATGTATTTGCAAATGCATGTTTGTGTATCTCTGGATATGCACACAAGTGTGTGTGTGTGTGTGTGTGTGTGCGCGCGCGCGCGCGCACATCCAAATTCATGTATGTTCATGTTCAGTCTGCTTCTGAGTGGAAGACACAAACTGTTAGGTGGCATTTGTGGAGATGCTGTGATATTTGCGGTGACAGTGGAAAGGGGAAATAAAGGATAATTGCCACTTTGGTGACCAAACTGTGGCATATGTGGTCCAGGCAGCTCTCAGTCAGATACTCTCCCTATGGAAGGTGCCTCTAATGGGGGGTGCAGTCCGGTCTACCTAAGCAAACACTACACTGCTCTTACACTTAGGGTGTTGGGAGGAGGGGGAGGAATGAATTTTGACATCAATGGGACAGCCTCAGTGGACAATGGTTCCTACTGACCTGATCTCTTTAATGCCAATTGAAGCTTATGTGCCAAGTTTTCACTTTTTGTTTTCTTTTTAATCCTTTGAGGCCAGTTCCTGCTGCACACAGAGGCCTCTTTCCATTCCGTTAAGACTCTGCCTTCTATTTCTGCGTTTCTTTTCCTCTCATTACTCTGGCATGTGTGGGCAAACAGAAACTTTCTACCAGCACTGCCATTCGACATCATTCTCTTTCTGTTTGATTCATGAGAAGCTGTCTGGGGGTCCACCTTTATTGGCAGAGGAGTTCCATGACCATGATGTCACCTCTGCTCAGTTGGAGGACCCCAGCATGAATCAAGACATCAGAGGAAATGAGTGGTGATCCCCCAAGGAGACAAGCTCATAAAATCATCATCAGTGACAGCAAAGGAAATTAAGAAAAACCGAGGTCAGATTTGTAAGAGTAATACCAGTGTTTGTTTATTCATTCTCCATTCATTCAATGAATAGTCACTGAGCTCCTACACTAGGACTTAGACATAGTTCCTGCCCTCAAGGAATTTACAGTCTAGGGACAGAGATTGATTTATGGAAAACCAGAAAGACAGAGGTAAGGCAAGGATACAATGGAAATCCAGAGAAGATGAATCTGAATGGCAAGAAGCCCAGAGAGGAAGGAAATCACACACAGTGATAAAGCATGTGGGCTTGGAAGCAGTTTCAACCTTCATTCTGCCACTAACAGCAGAAGCCACTTACTAACAGAGCCTCCATTTCTTCATTTGGATATTGAAGATAATGTACCTGTGTGAAATGGTCTGATGATTAAATGACATGAGGTTTTAGCAGAAGGTCTGACTCACTGCAAGCATTTAAGTAGAAGATATTTTATTTTTTATTTTTTTAGTAATCTCTTTACCCAACGTGGGGCTCAAACTCACCACCCTGAGATCAAGAGTGGCACATTCTTCCAACTGAGGCAGCCAGGTGTCACGAGTGGAAAATATTTTATTATATCATATATAGATGATGCTTAATGCTAAACTTCAAAGAAACATGCAGGATTGTCTAGAAGAAAAGTGTTCCAGTGGTGTTCTAGACAAAGAACACAGCCTTGTCTGGAGGTCTGACATATGTAATGAGCCATTATATAGTTTGATGTGGTTGAAATGAAGGGTTCATTCACAGAAGCAGTGGAAGCTGATGTGAGAGACACAGGGGTCAAATCATGAGTCTTGTGCACCTACCTAAAAAGTCTGAACCATTTTCTCCACTCCATCTTTAGAAATTTTAAAAAGAGAATAATGTGGGGCACCTGGCTGGCTTAGTTGGTGCAGCATATGATTTGATCTCAGGGTTGTAAGATCAAGCCCCCACACTGGGTGTAGTAGAGATTACTTAAAATCTTTTTTAAAAATTAAAAAAAAAAAAAGAATGTGATTATATTTGTATTATTTATTCATTTATTTTAAAAAGCTTTTTCAATTTACTTATTTTGAGAGAAAGGCAGAGAGAGAGAGGGAGAGAGAATTCTAAGCAGACTCCTTGGTGTCAGCACAGAGCCTGATGTGGGGCTCAAACTCACAAACTGTGAAATCATGACCTGAGCCAAGATAAATCGTCAAACATTTAGCTGACTGAGCCACACAGGTGCCCCTAGATTTGTGATTTTAAAAATTTACTCTAAGGCAAAAAAAAAAAAAAAAAAGTTTCTCTGAGGCAACTTAATAAAAGTGTCAAGAGCCTTAAGCACATTCATATAATTTGATCTAATAATTTTACTTCTAGGAATTTGTAATAAGGAAATAATCAGAGATAAAGACAAAAATTTATGTGCAAGAATGCATATCGAAGACTGTTTTATAATAATGAAATCATAAATAATCTAAATGTTAAACAATTGGAAAATGATTAAGTGAATTATAATACATACAAATGATAGAATGTTTTAAATCAAATGTATTTGACAACATTTAAAGGCATAGGAGGCATTCATAATAAAATATCAATGCAAAAAGAAGAATTCAAAGCTTAAATACAATGATTCTGGGTTTGGTTTATGTATTTATTTATTTTTAAAGTTTATTTATTTATTTTGAGAGAGAGCGAGAGAGAGACACAGAGAGAGAAAGAGCACATAAGGGGGAGGGACAGGAACAGAGCATGAGAGAGAATCCACAGAGCCTGATGCAGGGCTCAATTCCACCAATGTCAAGATCATGACCTGAGCTGAAATCAAGAGTCAGAAGCTTAACCAACTGAGCCACCCACATGTCCCTGGTTTTGTTTTAAAAGAAAGAGAGAGAAAGAAAGAAAGAGAGGAAGAAACAAAAGAACTACATCCAAATAAATAAATAACTGTAATTATCTCTGTGTGGAAGGATTATTGGTAATTTCTTTCCTGCTTTTCAAGTTTCTCTGTGCTTTCCATGTCTTTAGGATAGATATGCAGCTTTAAAAATTTAAAAATCTTTTTTGAATTATCACTCTTACAGGCATTGTACAGAATAGAGGTTTATGTAGGACAGTAAGAAAAAAATGAGACAACTGACTGGCTGTTATACTAATCCAGAAGAGAGGATAAAATTTTTAGCCAAGGCATAAACAGAAGGGCTATATGGAGGCAGGGACAGAATCTAGAAATATCAAGAGTCAGAACTGAGAAGATCTCATTGTCTATGAAAGATGGGTGAAATCACAAAGAAGAAATCAGGCTTCTTGGGCAATCAGGTGGAATGTGTACTACTGTCAGAGGGAGACAAGACAAGGAAAGGGCAGTTTGGCGGACAGAGCAGTAGAGATGAGGAAGTCAGCTTTGGATATGCTGAACTTCAGGTGTTTGTGGGAGGTTGAGGTGAACACATCCAGTGAATAATGGAAAAATAGGTCTGCGGTCCATTTATCCAATCATTCATTCAACAAATATTTATTGAGTATCTACTACATGGCAGACAATGTTTTAGCTCTCAGCATGCTACAATGAACAAAACAAAATAGAGCTTGCATTCCAGTTGGGTGGTTAGACTTCTTGGAGCAACAACTGGCACAGATGGTGTACAATCACATAGACATGGTGGTGGTGGAGAAAGTCAGGAGGGGTGGATGCGATAGATGGTCCAGTAGGGGAGCGTAGAATGAGAAGTGGACTTATTGGGGACCAAGGTCACTCAGGCTACTTCTTTTTCATAGTGTAGGGGATTGAATTACTTTGATAAATATCTGCAACCCCCTGAAATATGATTACTTTCTGGCTGTGGTCAACTCCCAACCCAGCTGCCACTTCTGTGAGAGGTGGGCAAATCACGGTCTCTCTCAGACTTAGTTGTCTTATCTCTAGAACAGAAGTAATAGGAATTCAACCCACATCAGTGTAACTTTTCTGCTTCAGGACCTCTGTACTCTCTATTCCTTCTGCCTGGAATGCCCTTCCTTTTGTTCCTTCCCTGCTTGGCTCCTTCTTGGCATTCAGGTCCCTCTTCAAATAACACTTTTGCAGAGAGGACTTCCATGACCTCCCGGTATAAGTCCATATAAACCCAGGCCCTTGCTACTCCAATGCCTTCTTCTAATCAGGGCCTGGTATTTTGCTGATTGCTGGTTCTCCCACACTCCAACCAAATGTGCCATGAGGGTATGGAGGGAGCCTGTCTTGTTCTTTGTGACAGTCCATCTCCTAGAACAGAGCCTGGCTCATAGAAGGCAAGCAGTGATTTTTGAATTATTTTGCATTCAAATTTTGAATAATTCGGAACAAATATATAAGAGATTTTCCAACTTTATAAGTAAACATTAAAAAACAATTATTGAACATTTCCATGTGCCAAATATCTTGTTAAAGTGCTGGGGATGCAGAACGAAATATTATTTGCTTCTTATTTGCAAACAGGTTTACAATCTCATGAGAGATACAGACATCTATGGAGCTATTATAAGATAGTGAATGATGGTGGGCAGAGGTTTGAGTTGGTATGAAGAAGGATCTGGAGATGTGTTGTATGGTTGGAGGATGGAACTAGGTAGTCTCAGAGCTCCAAACTGGAACACTGGGATTGTAGTGTTGACTTGATATTCTCACCGATAGGCTTGACTGATGGTAGAATAACCTTTTATCCAGCTGGTAGGTCATATACGAATGTGTATGCAGAAACATAGCATTTTTTCAATTAAAAAAATCCCATCTCAGTGTGAACTAAAATTCAGAGTTGGTATATACCTACAGTGGAATATTATTCAGCCTTAACAAAGAAGGAAATTCTGACATATGTTACAATGGATGAATCTTGAGGAAATTGTGCTAAATGAAATAAACCAACCACAAGGACACATAAGGCATGATTTCCCTTATACGAGGTGTATAGAACAGTCAAAGTAATAGAAGCAGAAAGCAGAAGCGCTGTTGCCAGAGACTGGGAGAGGAAAGAACAGAAAATTGTTTAACAGGGGTATAGAGTTTCAATTTTGTAAGATCAAAAAGTTCTGGCAATTAGTTGTACAGCAATATGAATATACTTAACACTACTGAACTGTACACTTAACAATGGTTAAGAGGATAAACTTTATACTATGTATATCTTACTGTATTTAAAAGTTAAAAATTAAAAAAAAAATTCAGTGTGTGGCTGGTGCTTCAGCTGTAACTGGACCTGTGTTATTCTGGTCTCCTGAGAAGTTAAAGAACTCAAAAAAGTCTGTGTTCCCAGTGAACGCTCCTCCTGCTCCAGATTTTGTGAACCCCATGAAAGGGGGAAGGGGAAGATAGGGCTCAGAGAGGTTGTATAACCTGGGCAAGTTCACACTGCCAGCAGAGACTAGGGCCCATGACTAGAACCCAAGTTATTTATTTCTTTTAAGAAAGAGAGCATAAGTGAGGGAGGGGCAGAGGGGGGGGGTACAGAGGATTCCAAGCTGGCTCCACACTGACAGCAAAGAGACTCATGCTGGGCTCAAACTCACAAACTGTGAGATCACAACATGAGCTCAAGTTGCTCAACCAAATGAGCCACCTGGGCACCCCAGAACCAAGTTTTTGACTCCAGTTCAGTGCTCTTCCCATTCCACTGGCAGTCAGGGTCAGAGTCAGGGTTAGCCTCTGCAGTCACTTCACATCCTGATGCTGCCTGGAGTACCACTGTTCGCCATAGCAGAGAATGTATTCCATTGACGTCTCTGCCTAAATATCTAATAGGCACCTCACAATGCCCTAAACTGAGCCTCTGATTTATTGTTATTCAATGATATAGTTTTGAAAACAATTTTTGATGATAGTTCACAATGTGGTTTTGGAATGTGCCTTAGAGGGAATTCAAAGAATTGTGTCACATTCTTATAACAAACTCTTTCCCCACATACTTATTTTTGAGAATAAGGTTTCTCAGTGCTGACATCTGTAAACATGAAAAATAGGAACAGAATTGATGCTTAACCTTGTGCCACTCTAGCAATAAATATATGCCAATGGATACATGAACTGAGAAAATCCTCATATATCTCACTATGAGATTAATTTTCAATAAAATTTTACTTTGTATGTTTTAAGAATTAATTTTAAAAATCCATAGTATATTTATTGTTTTGATAAATTGTGTACTACTGATAATTATTATAATTCAGATGGAATTTTCTTTTTTTTAATTATTAATGCTTATTTATTTTTGAGATAGAGAGAGACAGTGTGAGCAGGCAAACGGGGAGAGGGGGGAGGGACACAGATTATCAAGCAGGCTCTAGGGTCCAAGCTGTCAGCACAGAGCCCAATGTGGGGCTGGAACTCGGGAACTGTGAAATCTTCACCTGAGCTGAGCGGACTGAGCCACCCAAGTGCCCCCATATGGAATTTTCTAATACTTTTAGCCACATGGATACTGGAAGCAGACCATTTTATATTTCTAATTATATCCATATTTTTTGTGAGATCTATGGTATGATGAATAAAACTGTCAATCAAATATTCTGCATTAGGCTAACTGATTTCTTTAAGTCTTCCATTTTTGCAAGCAACAGTGTGCTATATTTAAATTCAATTGAAGAGAAGTACCTCTATAATTTCGGTATTTGCAAATTGCCATAAATGATTACGTTTGCAACTACTGAAACTTAAAATGAGCAATTTTAGACGTTAACTTAAAAATGTGCTTTAGAATACACGATTCTTCTCTATTCTTTCAGGCGTAGTGGACCAAACAAGTTTGACGACCACTGGCGGAGTGTTCTAAAGGGTGCAGAGAAACGGGTAGGTAGCGGGAGGAAAATAGGGAACCAGAAGACAGATTTTGGGGTTTTGGCTTGGCTTTGGTTTGCTTTTGTTTTTGAAGATCTGATTAAATTCCTGAGCCCAGGGCAATGATTTGGAAGCGAGGGGCAAGTGATGGTGCAGGTGCGGCGGGGAGGGGGAGAGGGCATGCGCACAGAGCACCAGCGAAGGCCAGGCGGAGGCAGGGGCCAGGGCGACCCCGCAGACTCCCAGGCGCGGCGGCGGGCAGACGGCCAGGCTGAGGTAGAGGCGGGGGTGGAGGGGTGTGAGAGCTCGGTTGAAGGTGACCTTTCTGGCCCGATTGCACCTACCTCCGCAGTAATATCCGGGCAAACTGAGCCCATGTGAGGAGGAGGGTGAAGGTGTTGGGCTGAGAAGCGAGTAGATGTGAGATGTCCTTTAGAGGAGCGGGGAAGGATCCGCTCGGGAAAACCTGGCGTTCGTGACAGGAGTTTATCGACCCCAGTCAGCCAGGCAGCGCGCCCCTGTGCTGCGTTCCCGGGGCGGGCGCGGGTGAGGGCGGCCGGGAGGTGGGCTGTAACCGGCTTGGGGGGGGGGGGGCGGGGGCAGGTGCGTCCAGGCACGGGCGTGGGGGACGGGGCACAGGCGTCGAGGCCGGGTGCAGGCGATGGAGCCTAGCCTTGCAGCTGCGGAGGCTGGGTGATGGGAGCGATAGCTTGTCAAAGCCGTGGGGGTGGAGTATGGATTTTTCTTTTTAACATTTTTCACTTTTATGGCACTTTGTGACTGTCCACTTCTCTTTTTCCTTTTCGTAATAGCCTCTGCGGTCGTTCTCCCGTGTGGACTACTTTCCGCCTTTCGGGAGAAGGTGAGTGGCGTTTTCGCCCTGGCGTTTCCTCCGCCGCGCGCGAGGCCCGCACGCCCCGCGCTAGGTCTGCGCAGGTCCGCTTTCCCGCGCGCCCGCAGCCTCTGGCTCAGCACTCCGGCGGCCGCAGGCGGAAGTAGGCGCTGATTGGAGGCCTGGGTGCGGGGGCGGGGCCTGTGCTGGGCGCCGAGATCCCGCGGGGAGCTGGCTGCCCGCGTTCCTGGGCGACTTGGGCTCCGCAGCCGTGCGTCGGGCCTGACCTCAGTGTCCCGGGGTGGGAATTAGGCCGGCCGGGGCCCAGTTCCCTGTTTTTCGTTGGGGTGGCCCCGATCACAGCAGCAGGGTTTTGTTTGGCGTGCTTCTGCCCCAGCCCCGGCCTCCGGTGGGACGCTGGAGGGCGGGGCAGGCACGCGCCCACGGGGAGCCCGGGGCTTCCAGCCAGGTCTGGTTTTGAAAAGAATGGGATCCGAAGGGTGGTTGGTTGAGCGTTTAACTCTTTGTGGCGGTAGTTTATTCGTGGGAGAGGCGGCCAGACGATTTGGATCCCCGAGCTGTACATAGCACATCGTGCCGTCCTCTAGCGCTGTATTTCGTGCTTTCTTTGTGCCACAGCCTGGGACGTTTCTGGAGAAAAAGGCCACTTCCAGCCCTTTCTTGGAGACCTGACAACCCTATGATGTAGGTATTAGTCTGCCTTTTTTTTAGATAAGGCAGTCGAGCCTTAGAGGGTTGACATGACGTACCCAACATCATCTAGATAGTAGGGACACAATTCCGGTTCGCCCAGTTCTGCCTTCAGAGCCTGGGCGCTTTGTAATACTCCACCCGCGACCAGCCTCCAGGGGTAAGGGCCTTGCAGGGTGGCGAGAGGAGAGAAACTAATGATTAGGGAAATAGTAAGTGCCGTATCTGGGGAATGCCAAACGCAAGGGAAGAGGCCAGTGGTCATTTTTGTGTGTTGGCTTCTTTCTGTGAGATCCAAGGAAGGATTCCCTGACGAAATTAAATGTAGCCTGGGCACTGAGGACGAGTAGAGACTTTCATGGCTGAGACAGACTCCAAGGGGCATATATTGGTACCCACAGAATGGAATGATTAGAAAACCCTTAGGGAGCCCCCACCCTTTCATTTTACAGAGGAAATAAATGGAGGCCCAGAGAGTAAGATCACAGAACAAGAGCGACAAAATGGCCTGGAACACAGGTTTTCTACCCTTTAAGGTGTTCTCTGGATCTAATAACTTTATGATCAGACTTCTGTACGAGTTCACTTGTTTAGCACTTACCAAATAAGTGCTTTATACACTTGCATTTCTTTTAGTCTTCATAACAACTCTTTGACGTATTGGACGAGATACAGTATTTTTACAAGTATTTGCCAGAGGAGAAAATTGAGACAATAGTAACTTACCCAAAATCACGCTGCAAATCTCAGCCCAGAGCCCAAGCTCTTGACTCCTCTTACGTGTTTGTGATAAGGAAAGGAGAGCATGAGGAAACAAAAACAGAAACAAAAAATCTTGTGCAGTAGAAATGTGTATCACTCCCATATTCAGATGAGGATTTGAGGCTGTAAGGTGTCTGGTGCCAAAGGTTGCAGCATGAGAATGTGATGGAGCCGGCACCGGCCACCAGGCCTGGGTTCTCTCTGCTCCATCTAGTGCAACCTCGCCTTAGACAGAGACTTAACCACAGCCCTCCTCCCGACTCCCTTCTTTTTGACATTTTCCCTGGGGACTTGGGCCTCTGCTGGCAAAATAGCTCTAGTTCTGGCTCAGTTGTATGGTCAAGTGCCACTTTTCCCACGAGGAATCTCCTGTTAAAACAAGACAGGAACCTGGGTCTCCTGACTGCCAACATGATGATTTTCTGGTTTCCTCCTTACCTTCCCCGGTGCAGCATGTCATCAACGGATCTGGATCACATTACCCCAGAAAACCAAAGTGTGAGACGAATTTGGCTCTGGGACCCCTTAGAGAAACCAGTTTGTAAAGCAACTTTCGTTTAGGTTTGCAGGATAAGAATCAGAGGGGCAAAGCCTGGTCAGGATAGCCAGCACCAGAGGCACGGGGCCCGCTGGCACTTAGCACCTTTTAAATCCGGGTGGAGAGTGATGAATAGATAGAGTTATGAATTGGAGGTAGAAAACTGAGATTCCCCCCCAAATATTTCTGTTCACAAGTGACCCTCACTGAGTGAATAAGGTACGTGAGAGTTCTTAAAATTAATTTAGCCCCTCTGGCTTGTCTTCACTGGTAACTAAGATATCTCTGAAGGCTTGGCTTCTAGAAGGGATATTTAGAAGGAGGGCTTCTACTGTGGAAGGCGACTCTGCAATGGATTCCAGGAGGTGTGGGGAGCTTGAGGCAGCTCTGGCGCTCATGGGCTGGGTGACCATGGAAAAGGCAGTTAACTTCTGTAGAGCTCTGTCATGGTTAATTCAGTCATTCACTAACATTTCTTGAACTCCTACTGTGGGCCTGGCACAGTCCTGGTGGCTGAGACGCCTAACAAGATAGTCCCTTCCATGGACACACAACCCCAAGGGGGAAACAGACAAGGCGGAACATTGTGAGTGGATCCTGAACTATTCTGGGGTTTGGGCAAAGGCCCCCTGGTGGAGCTGGTGGCAATAGGGCCACATAACCCTAATGGAACCCTCATGAAATTTTGAAAAAGGTGCTTCCCTCCGCCCGCCCCAGCTTTTTTTTTTTTTTTTTTTTTTCTGGGCAGCCCCATATCAGAATGCACAGCTTGGCAAGCAGAGCCCATTTGCACCTGCAGTTGTCCCCAACCCCCCCGCCCCGGACTCGTCACTCCTGCCTTGTGAACAACTTGCAGATCTAAACACCACAGCCCTGAATGTCAATGCTGAGGTGTAAAGGTCCAGTAGAAGACCGAGGTGGAGAGTCCATTTTAGGCCAGGGAGTAAGCATGGATAAAACATGCAGGCTTGGGAAAGAGCTTCCTGCACGTGGGGCCCTGCAGGTGGCTCAGTGTGACTAGAAGGGAGAGTGCGTGGTGTCTTGGGGGCATTGAGGAGGGGAGGCTGGAAGGATTGGCAGAGTCGTTTGTTCACTTACGAAGTCAATATTCAGTGGGCATTTAGGTTTAGTATAGTAGACATGAGGGAAAGTCTACACAGTCCCCTGTCCTGGAGGAATTTATGTTTTAGTGAGATCCTGTTGGGCCTCCGGTGTCTATCACAGTATCAAAAAGGCCCTTCCCTCTGTATTGTATGTAATGAGATAATGTGTGTAAAAACCCTTTGAGAACTGGGAACTTCTGGGTCATTCCTATGAATAAACACTCTTTTAAAAAAATGTTTGTTTATTTTGAGAGAAGGAGAGAGCATGTGCAAATGGGACAGGGGCCGAGAGAGAGGGAGAGAGAATCCCAAGGAGGCTCCATTCTGTCAGTGCAGAGCCCCATGTGGGGCTCAAACTCACGAACCGTGAGATCATGACGGGAGCTGAAATCCAGAGTTGGGCGCTTAACTGACTGAGCCACCCTGGTGCCCCAACACTTTTAATCAGTGTGGCCAACACCAGTGCACAGGCATTTGGGGGCTTATTCCTGACACCAGGCACCTACCTGATCCTACCTTCTGGGTAGAAGTGACCTTTGGTGATGGTCACAATGCAACACCTTTCCTCGTCTGCTGTGATGGCCCATCCTGCCCAGAAGAGAAGCCATCTCTCTGTGGGTCAGCTGAGCAGGCTGGCTGACCTGTGACTTTCTGGGGCCTGTATTGGGAATTCACCAGCTCGTGCTCAGGCTGGGACCATCTGCTGTGGTCAAAGCTGCTTTCTCTTCTGGCTGAAATACTAGTGGAGAGGGAGATTCCCTTAAAGCTTATGAATGAAAGGGAAGCTCTATCTCTGGGGTAAGAGCGGGCTGAGGGACTCCAGGAGGCCTTGTTGGGTTGTCGTCAGCTTAGAAGCTGCATGGTCTGCTCCGTAGGTCAGATTCAGGTGAAAGAGGCTGCTTTTTAGGCCTGGGAACTTGGCTTCTTCCTCATTGTGTGGTTGTGGGCAAATCACTTCCTCTTTCTGGATACTACATCCCTCCTCTATTAACGAGAAGGTTTCACTTAGTGGCATGTGATTAGCAGAGCTCTTTGAACTCTTTGGTGGAAGCCCGATATATAAACCAGATGAACGCAGTGGTGCTCTGGCCTGAGGTTCTGGTGATTTCAGCTTCAGATTTCACCTTGTCCTTACTCATCCCCTCAGGACTTCTGGCACTACTAGACATTGCCCTGTAGCTTTAGTGGAATTTAGTCTGAAACCACTGAATCGAACATTTTCTCTCTAAACTGGCTCCTCGGGTCCTTGGGCTCAAGGTAGGGGTGAGGGTAATTAAAAAGTCTTGTGATCATTTTTATAATTTTGTGTATGCATTAAATGTTCATCCAATGCTCTAGCCATTCAATATAAACATGTTCCAGATTATCTAGATGACCCTCCCTGATCCCTTTATCTCACAGATAGACATGAAATTTCAGTTGCCCCCTTGGCATTTATATGTATGACTGTGGCAGCAGCCTGAAAACATCTAAAAGTACCCCCATTTCACTTTCTATGCTGTGTGTTTCCCAAACTGGGGAATCTGTGAATTTTTTTTTTTCTTGAAAAGGGATGTGTTTGTTAGGAGATGTAAACAAGATAGGAATTTATTTCTTTTTCAAATATAAAGTCCACATAGGGATCCCAAGGCTGGAACAATGGCTTCTCAAGCATCAGGACCTCAGCTTTTTCCATGCAAGTTCTCCACACATGCCTTCCATCCTGTGATCCAAGATGGCAGCCACAGTTCTTGCCATCAAGTCTGCATTCCATCCAGCAGGAAGGAGGAAAGGCGAGAGCCTACCATTTCCTTTACAGGACAGAAGATGCACACATCACTTCTTTTAATATCCCCCTGCTCATAGTTTGGTCATGTGGTAACCCCCACCTTCAAGGGATGCCAAGAAATCTCTTTAGCTCAATGTTCTTGTGACTAACTAAAAATTCTCTCATGAACAAATAAAGGGACCCAATGGAGATAGCTGCCGTAGGATCAAGCCATTCTTCAAGCTTGCAAAACACTAATTTCTACAGGTCTTTCTAGGTATGAAATTCTGTGATGTAATTAGACCGTAAGGGATCTCAAGAGTTTAGCTAATCTGGGGGCACCTGGGTGGCTCAGTCATTTGAGTTACCAACTCTTGATTTCTGCTCAGGTCATGATGCCCCAAATCAGGCTCTTTGCTAAGTGTGGAGCCTTCTTGGGATTATCTCTCTCCCTTTCTCTGCCCCTCCCCCACGTGTGTGCTCTCTCAAAATAAATAAACATTAAAAAAAAGAGTGTAGCTAATCCAGTCTCCATCAGGTGATGAAGATATTATAGATCCATTTTACAGATAAGGAAGGCACAGAGGTACACAGAGGTTAGGCAATTTGCCCAGGGTTAACTCAGTAGCAAAGGGAGAACTCAGTCACAGGGGTGGTGGGATTCCTTGGGCATGTGGAAGGGCTCATGTCTCTGTTCTTTATATTCCTACACTCAGAATGTCCTGGGCCTTTAGACTACCCCTTTCCATTTATGCCATCGTGTGTGGGGAATATGGTAGAGTCTATCCCAGGGACCAGGATACCCTGAAAGGAACATGAGCTTTGGAGTGAGGCATAGCTGAATTTTTTTTTTTAATTAAAAAAATTTTTTTAAAGGCGTATTCATTTTTGAGAGTGAGAGAGAGACAGAGACAGAACATGAGCAGGGAGGGGCAGAGAGAGAGGGAGACACAGAATCCAAAGCAGGCTTTAAGCTGTCAGCCCAATGTGGGGCTTGAACCCACAAACCATGAGGTCATGACCTGAGCCAAAGTGGGACACTTCATCTACAGAGCCACTCAGGCGCCCCAGGCATAGCTGACTTTCAATCCCTGTTCTGCTGCTTGCTGTTGTGTGGCCTTAGGCAAAGCGTTTCATCTCCTGGCTTTACTTTCCTCATATTTACAGAGAAGATATTATCTCTCTCAAGGGTTTCTTCCTCCCCCTCCACCCCCATTCGTTTATTCCAGTCAGGGAGTGGAATAAGTGCCAGGACCTGGTAGGGGACTTAGTACATGCAAGTGAAACCAAAGGTAGTTTCCTTCCTTTCTTCCTTCCTCTTTTCTCCTCTTCTTTAATTTTCTCTCTTTTTCTTTCAGTCTCCTTTGATCATATGCTTTTTCCCACCAGCCTTAATAATCACAGGATCCAGAAGACTGGATAAGTGAAGTAGCCAGTATGCACCAGATTCTCTTCAGAATATGCGGTGCCCAGGAATAGTTTGCGCTGTCTGGTGACCTTCTAATTCCTTGCACCTTTTTTTTTTTTGCATTTTCCTTTTTTAATTTGAAAAGTAGAACTTTGCAGTTGTTCTTGGGTTTCCCCCCGATCATGTCATTGCTGGACCCTAATGTGGCCATTTCCTCCCCGTCTACGTGGCTTCTGGACTCTATATCATGCTTATCGTGGCTTTTTTCTCTTGTCTTTGGCTGTAGTTTTCTATGAGCTCCTTGAGGACAGGGAACGGACATCTTGTGTATTCCTGCAGCTTGGCCTGTGGCCTGGATACACAGTCATGTGACGTCCCAGAGGTCTGTGGGGGAGCATGGGTGTGGAGAAGCCATGTCTTCCCACCTTCACATGGAAGCTTGAAGCTCGATGGGAGGCGAGCTTCCTTTGAGCTGGGACTCTGTGCTGCACTCTGTGTTCATCACAGTACCTGCTGGGAACAGAGCAGGGAAAGGAGTGGAGGGAAGAGGGAGAAAGAGAGAAGGTGGGAAATCACCACTGATTCAGCCCTGAAAGCTCCCACTTGTAGGTAAATGCTCTCTGACTCCATTTTGACAACAGGAATGTGAGAGCACTGCCATTATCCATTCTGTGGGGGGTAGGATTGAGGTCCGGGAGTGTGAAGCTCACATAGTGCGCAGGAAGCAGAGTGAGAAGTGAAACAAGGTCTGTGAAGCCGAAGCCATGCTCTTAGGCTCAAACCATGAGTCAGAGTTCCTGACACAGTCAAGTGTGAGAATTCAATGGGCTGTGTAGGAAGTCAGACCACTTTAAGAGATTTCTCCCAACAACACTAAGGGAGCTACGTGACCCTGTCGAGATGTGCACTCTGTGAGTACTAAGTCCCTCTCAGCTCTGCAGGGCTGGGATTCTGTCTACCGCTCTCTGAATCCCTCACCCCGTCAGTGAGAGCCACTTAAGAACGGATTCTTCCAGGAGCAGCAGAGTCTCTGAAATTATCAGGGTCAGGCCAAGCTGACTTATTTGGAGTTTTTGATGAGATTTTCTTAATTGATTGGGGTGAAGAGTTCAGAGCTAAGCTGGAGGACTGACTTTTCGGCTCCAAGCTGCGAGAGACTGGAGCTTGGCACCATTCAAGGGTTTCTGATGAGGCTGGTCCCTGCCTCCCCTCACCCATTGGAGAGCACCTTCCAGCACTCTCTGCTCTCTGGAGGGCACAGAGGTAGCCACTGCACAAGGAATAAATATGTATAGTCCCCAGAGAAACCATGTCAAATTTCTGGGGCCTTCCTATTTTGATTATGCCCACTGCCCAGAGGGTTTTCTATGTTCTTTTGTTTTGCCTCTCTCGCTCCCTCTCTCTCTCTCTCCTCTCTGTGTCCCTCTTCCCCTCCTCCTCACTTTCTCTCTCTCTTTCTCCCTCTCTCCCTCCCCTTTTTTCCTTTCCTTCTTCCTTCCAGGTATTTTATTATTCTGGCTTTAAAAACATTTAGGGCCATAAAAATTTTTGAATTATCACGCTCTCCAGAATCTAGCCTACAGTGGTTTTTATGTCTTCTGAACATAGGTGTGTTCTGTCTCCTCCTTATTGATTTAACTAAGATTTATTAATAATTGCAAGAGTTTCAGTGGGGAACACTTACTTACCGATGGATACCGGACACCAGTCTTTCAGGTACTACCAAGGACTACATTCTTTCAATCACCACCTTTACTGAGTGAGCATCTCGCCATTTCCGGGCACTGTCACGGAACCCTGGGATTCAGGAGTGAGCAGGGCAGGTCCCCTTCTTCATGGGGCACACACTGCAGTTAGAAACATGGACAGTAGGCACGTAAGCAAATATTTAACACCTTTTTCTGGTTATCTAATTACATTTTCAAAACGACCTCACATGGCAGGCAGGTATTACAAGCCCATTTCAGATATGCAGAAATATTGAGGTGCAGATAATGAACTTACCTGCCCGAAAAGAAAGAAGTTGTAATGCAGCCCAGCCTGTGGTCTTTCCAGCACCCAGTGAGGCTTCTTATTACAAGCCCAGAGGCAGATGCACTGTGAAGCCATAAAGCTTAATTCCAGGGACCGTCACTTGCACGGGCCTTTCCTAAATTCACTTCATACCTAAGTTTTCATCCTTTTCTTAATGAGGGCATTATATAAGCCTCATTACCACATCTTATAAGCCTAAAGCCTCACAAAACCTAGAACAGTCCTCACTGACGTAAGGATTCAGAGACTATTTTAAATTCCCATAAGAACTCAGAAGCCAATGGAGGAGACAGATGTGAAAATAAATCATGCTAGTTCATAGAGATAAGAGCTCTAAATGGAGGTGCCATGGACTGCATTTTGTCCCCTCCTCCAAGTTTATATATTGAAGTCCTAACCCTGAATGTGACTGTATTTACCAGTATGACCTTTGGGGAGGTTATTACGTTAAATGAAGTAATGAGGGTGGGTGTCTGGTCCAACAGGATTGGTGTCCTTGTACAGAGAGGCAGAGAGACCAGGGGGCTCTCTTCCTATGCACACACAGAGAAAAGGCCATGTGAAGTCATGAGACAAGGTGACTGTCCATAAGCAGCAAGAGAACTCTCATCAGAAAATGAATCTGCTTGTATCTTGGTAATGGATTTTAGCCTTCTGAACTGTGAGGAAATAAACTTTTGTTGTTTGCACCGCTCAGTCTGTGGTATTTTGCACCCCGAGCAGACTAGTATAGGAGGCATGTACAAGGAGATGCATTTGAGGAGGGGGGAAGCTTTCTGGGCATAGGACACAGCCTGAGGACAGGTACAGAGACCTGAGAGAGCTCGGTATACATGCAAACCCATGAGAAATACTGGTGCCCCCCTGAGGAGTGTGAAGGCAGGGATCAACAATGCCAGGCAGGTGGGGGCATCACAAAAGGTGTGGTATGCCATGCTGCAGAGTTCAGGTTTAATCTGGCAGGTGTGGGAGTGCCCTCCACTTGCTCAGAGCAGGGGAGAGTCAACACCTTCATGGTAGCTACACAGAGGAAGGTGCATGGCAGGGCAGGAGACTGGTTAGAGCCAGCTAATGCAATAGCCTGGAGAAGAGAGGGTGTGGCTCTGGACCAGGACAGTGGTGGGACAGGGAGAGGGACATGTTTAGGATCTGGACAATAGAGACAGTAGAGAGAGGGAGAAGCTAGGATCACACTTGGGTTCTTATTTGGCCATCAGGATGGATGGTGTTTAAAATATTTTGGCCGTGTCTAAAGTAACTTGCCTATATACATAGATTCAATTTACTTCTGAGGAAATGGGTTGGAAGTCTTATATTTCAAAGACACATCATTTGGAGTTCTGCTACAGTCCTAGATCTGTAGGTTTGGTGAACTGGGTACTCTGCCATCACGAAGTGTTGGAGGGAGTCAGGGTCCAGCTTGGTAACTACTTGACTTGGCATACACAACACTTCTGCTCTGATCCTGGTCTTAGTCCTGATCCACCTGGCTGTTTACCCCTGAGTGAGTCATTTGCTGTCTCTGGGCCTCCGTCTTACTTTCTCAAGAAGGAAGGTCAAGTGATCCTTAATTTCCATTTTAGAGTGTCAGTGTTTAATCAACCTCCGTATGCATCAAGATTTGGGGAAGAGTAAAGTTTCATTTCCAGGGACAATCCCTAATTCAGTCCTGAATGACAAGCTTTAATAACCCGATGTCATTTCAGTTCCGGTTAGACTCCTAGATTCATAGGGGACTCTAGAGAGAAGGGCATATTTGGAAGCTAGCTGGTCCAGCTTCTTTATCCCACACTTGAAGAGACTGAGAAATGGGAAAAGCATTGCCCAAGAGGGTCATACAGCTAGTTAGAAGCATAGCCAGGAACTGAATCCTGATTAGGGGCAGTAGGAAGGCTGACTGTGTGCTGTATGACTCTAGATGCTTCTGGGAGTAGTAGTTCCTGGAATTATGCAAGGTGGAGGTCCTGGTCATGACCCCTATTTCAGCACCACCCTCACTCTGTGTGTCTAACTGTTTAAAATGCCTCCTCTACAACCCTGGATACCTAGCCCCCTCCCTTCCTCCCTTTTACCTGCCTGGTGGAACTGTGTTCATCCTTTAAAACAGTACACATGTCACCACTCTGGTTGCCATTCTTCCCTTTGTACATACCTCCATGCTATAAATACTTAATACATTGCATAAAAATTTACATCTTACTTATCTTCCTACAGTTGGCCCAACAAGGGGGAACTGTGCCTTATTTATCTCGGTACTTGTAACATCTAGCCCAGGTACTTAATTAATGTCCATGGAATGAATGAGTATAACAGCTAAATAATGATGTAATGAGTGAATGAATGAATGAATGTAAATTGAAGTCTGCTGGAGAATATACTATCAGAAAAGGCTTAGGAAGCCATGCCCCATGAGTGGTAAAGGAGACTAGAATTTTCCTCTCATCTGGTTATTTCTTGGACCTACAGGTCATCACCCTCATTAAGGATAGCTCCCCTAAGCTGTAAGCAGGAAATGCCTCGGTATCAGGCCCAATGGCCCATATTGAAGACATAATCCTTTGGCCCATGACTCACCAATGGATTCCAGAAGGCTCAGTGTGGGTGGCCTTCCTCAATCAATCAATGGTTGGGCTTCCCAGCTTGTGATTGGATCCCCTTTCTGCCACCCAAGCTTATAGGTCTCTCAGATTCAGCCTGTATGGAGACCTCTGGCCATGAGGCCTGCTCAATTTCTAACCACCCACCAGGAGACTCTCGGGAATCATCCATAAAAGCTAGATTTTATGATCACTGACACCCCTTGAGCGTGGTCATTATGATTATTTAACATTTATGAGACACCCGTGTGCACTGGGGACAAGGGAAAGGCAGTTTGGCAGCATCAACACAAACAGATGTTTCTCTATGACCCCACAAAGGTGCTCCCTCCCACCCAGAGTAGTTCATTTGCAACTGTGATCAGGAACTTCCATAGGCCAGGGCAAAACTCACTTAGTGCATCGTATGTACTAGTTAACCCAGGAATTTCCAAGAAAACCTCAGGTAACCAAATTGCAACCGAGGAGAACAGTTGATTAACCAGATTTTGATTCTTTCATTTCTACTGGTTTCTTTTCTCAGTGATGTTGATGTGCAGAGTTCTTCATTCTTTCTCATTCAATAAAATATATCGACTTTGGACTTGATGCCAGACTATGTGTCAGGTCTTGGCATTATAGAAATAAAAAAGACACCCCATGCCCCTAGACAACTCAAGCAGGGAAACAAAAGATAGTATCACAGATGATATATAAGAGTCAAGTTCACAGAAAAGTGGAGGCCTACCAACAGGGAGAAGTCAACTCCCTTTTCTGGTAGGGCCCAGGCTGGGAAGGCTTTGCAGGAGGAAAAGCTCAAGGTGGCATTTGACTGATGACAATTTTAGAATCGGTGGATGTGGACCTTATAGGCAGAGGGGATGGCCGAGCAAAGGTATGGAAGGATGAAATGGTATAGCGTATTTGGGAATCCTAAACGATGCAGACAAGCTGGATCTACAGTGTGAGGAGATGAGGTGGGACATCTAGGCAAAAGCTGGATTATAAAGGGCCTTGCCCATAATTGAAGAACTGCTGCATTTGGAAACCCTGTCACTCCTAGAAATGCACTCCTCCCTTGGTCTGGTTGACATCACTCTCTGATGGAGAGTGCTCTTACCTCTCTGGCCAGTCCCCCTCTGACATTTGCATGGGGTTGTCTTTCTCTGCCCACCTTTTAATGCCAGTGTTCCTCAGGGTTTCCTCCACTCTTTTTCTCACTCTAGACCACTGCAGTGATTCCCCCAAATGATATCTCTCATCTGTACGAGAGCTTTCCTGAACTCCAGAAGTGTACATAGACCCAGCTGCCTAGTGAAGTCTCTTCCTGATGTGGGTGGCTGTCTCCTCCTAAGACTTCACTCATCTTGTGTTTCCTATGCTTATAAAAATTGTCACTATCCAGCCACTTGAACTTGGAATTATTCTAGACTCCTCATTTCCACTAATGAGTTACATCAAATCCACTACAGATTCCTTCCTTCATTTGACCCTTACCCAGTTCTTACTTTCTGCCAGGCTGTGACTAGCAGCTGGCGGTGTAGAGACAACTAGAACACACCTCTGGCCCTTGAGGAGCTCACGGTAAGATGAGAAGAATGGCACATGGATAGCTGGCTGTCACTCTGGGTGCGCCGTGTTGCAAGAAAGGGAAGATGGGAAGATGACTTACTCAGGTCCTAAAAGGTGCTGTGGAAAAAGCACTTACCCTCACCAGAGGGGTTGGGGTGAGGTGAGAAAGGCCTGGCAAGGTGTCCTCAAGGGGATGATACTTATGCTGTGCCACGGAGAATGAGGAGTTAGGTAAGGGTGGGGGAGGGGGAAGAAAGGGAGGTGTCTCAGGAAAAGGGAAAAACATGAGGAAATGACTGGAGATGAGAAATGGCGTGATGTGGTTTTAAGTGGGTGACAGCGGCTGGAGAGAAAGGTGGAAGGCAGGGGGTAAGAGGGGATGAAGCTGGGTTGTGCTGGACCTTGTGTTTCCTGATATAAAGAGTCGGGATGTATCCCAAGGGAAATCGGGATTCAGCCGTCAGAGCGGAGAACTGACCTGATCGGGGTAACTGGGTGGGAAGATCACACCATCAGGGAGGGTAGGTTGCAAGTGTGTATGTGTGTGTGTGTGCGGGGGTGGGGGACGGGTTGGGAGGTTGCTGCTGCAGTAAGAAGGCCATGGGTGAGGCAATGAGGCCTGACCTAGGGCAGGTGCTCCAGGAATGGCGAGGAAGGGATATGGGGAGACATTTCTCAAGTAAGATCAGCTGCTTTTGTTCATCTTTTGAACATGGGAATGATGCAGAGATAAGATGAAGATGCTGAATTACTTTTCTAGCCGAATGATAGGTGAATATTGATGCTTCCTGAGTAAACGGAGTGGAAGTCAGCTTGGGGGATAAGAGCCCTCATTTTTAGACCAATTTTGAGATGTTTTACTCAAAAATTTGAAAGATTTTTTTTACATGGGGATTGGGACTCTGGGATCTGACCTTGACTTCTCCAGGTGGAATCTATACCCTTGAGCTGGGCATAGAGGCCCAGGACAGAACAGAGGGCTGTTCTGCAACATGGGCAGTGAGGATGGAAGTCATGGCGATCTTCAGACTGAGGAGAGGCCTAAGTGACCTTCGCTGGCCCACAGGCTGCCGGCCACGCCGGGACTTGTGCTGTCTGCCACCTCCTGCTGGGAAAACTGGGCCATTTGGGATGCACGGCAAGCCCCCATCCATGTCGTGAGGCAGGAGCTTCTGGAGCTCTGTCCACCCCCGCACTATTCCTGTCCATCTCCACATGGTTCTGTGTGGAAGGGTCTGCTGTGTTTGCTGGATTCATCATCCTTCTATTCTCCTCCAGCTCGATCCTCCAGAAAGTCTCCCGTCTTCCCGGCAAAGGGACTTTGAAGAATAAAGTGCAGTTCTCTAGAAAAGGATTTTCAGGCTATGACTATATAATGGGTTTCTTCTTTTTTTTTGTTTTGCTTTCTGTTTATTTTGTTTTAAAGGGCAGGTGTTTCCTGCTCTCTTGGAACCGAGCAACGTTTCTCTGGTAGTTGTTCAGAGTAACAGGAATGGGGTTGGCCTGAGGGTGAGGACAGAGAGCCTGGAGACCAGCGTCTCTGAGCCACTCCTTCCTTGTCCACAGGAGGTTGGGTTAGATGCAGCTGAAGGCCCTCTTATGCCTGACCATCTGAGGTACGGTTCTCATGGTCAGTTAAAGGTGGAGACTGCACCACGAATGGAAGAAGCAGGGGCTCAGGAGTCTTCACTCACCAGTTGTGAGACCCCGGGTCTCACCAAGTCTAGATTTTGCTGTCAGATGAAGACAGGCTGTTTGCATACTTTTCAGGCTGTTGTGAGCATTAGATGCAGCTTTCAAAGTGTAATCTGTAAAAGGCTGTGCACTTTCAAGGAAACTGGGCCTTACTGGTGACTGTGCCCAGCCTGCTGTCTCACCATCTCAGCTGATTGTATTGTGGCCTACAGAGCAGTCGGTGTGAACAGGCAGGGTCCCCGCTCAGGGAGACCCAGGTTTCCTCATCTGCTCCATAAGTACAGTAGTAACTATCTCAGCAAGACTGTGGTGACATCATGACAGGACTCCATGCACCTCTCCTTCCATCCATCTGTGCATCCATCTGTCCACCCAGCAAACTTGTATTGCACACCTGTTCTTTGCAGTTTCTGTGTTGAGTGCTAGAAATGCAGAAATGAGTTGTTCTCTGTGAAAGTGCAGCATGGTCACAGGGACAGAAACTCTCTAGGTTTCACACACAAACTACACCGCCCAGATTATAAACCCATGTGGGAATTTGGGGAACGCCCTGAACTTGAGGTATCTGGGAGCACAGAGGGGAGCATGTTTCAGCCTAGCCTGCAGGTCAGCTGAGTCTGTTTCAGAGGAGATGGTACCTGAGTGGAGGAGCCTGGAGGGTAAGTCAGCTGGGTGTGAGGGTTGGGGCATCCAGGGGAGGCGGACCAACACACAAAGGGGCCGCGTGGAATGCTCTTTCTTCTTAACTTCTCATGGCTTGCTCTCTTACTTCTAGGCTTCTGCTCAAAATGTCACCTCCCCACAGGCATTTAGTCCAAGTACTTTGGTTACTCTATTCCTTTACCTTGATTTAGTTTCCTTAATATCACTCATCATGACCTGAAATCATCACAAATATTTTTGTGGATTTACAACCTGTTGTCCCTGTTGGAATGTAAGCGCATTGTGGGCAGGGACTTCCTCTGTCTTTTTCAGTGTGGTGTCCCCATTGCCTAGGCCTGATGCTGGATCAGCTTGCTTGGGCTGCTGTAACAAGATACCACGGAGTGGGTGGCTCAAACAACAGAAATGTATTTCTTCCTGCTTCTGGAAGTCAGTAGTCCCAGATCAGGGTATAGGCAGGATTGGTTCCTTCTGAGGCCTGTGAGGAAGAATCTGTTCCATGCCTTCCTCCTAGCTGCTGATAGTTTGCTGGCAGCCTTTGGTGTTCCTTTTCTCGTAAATATATCACCCTGCCTTTGTCTTCATCTCTGTGTGGCATTACCCCTGTGTGTGTGTGTGTGTGTGTGTGTGTGTGTGTGTGTGTGTCCAAATTTTCCCTTTTTGTGAGGGCACAATTCATGCAAGATTAGGGGCCCAGCCTGTTTCCATATGACCTCAACTCAATGGATTACATCTGCAATGACTTTGTTTCCAAATAAGATCATATCCTGAGATATTGGGGGTTAGGACTTCAAGACATGAATTTTGGGTGGACACAATTCAGCCCACTACAGGCACACAGCAGACAGTCAGAATATATTCATCAAATGAAGGAATGCATGGATGAAGGCAAAGAGGCAAGGATTAGCTCGGCAGGGGCCAGTGGGGAGGCAGTCTATAGGCAGCTCTGGGTTATTTTGGATTCTTGGTGCTTCAGAAGCAAAACAGGGACCGGTGACAGCTGATGCCCAAGAGGTATGTGCCTCCTCCTTAGCATGTGGGAAATAGTCAGAGTGGTGTGTGATCTTAATTTCTACTGGTAGTGAGGTAGGTGCGTGACTGTCGGTGTGCGCGCAGCCCTGCTCCTGGAGGCCTCCCTCCCGCACAGGGGAGCTGCGTGTCAGCACTTTGGGCCAGCACCATCCTGCTTACAGACGGCCACGTGCACCCCCGCTCACTCAGCAGGCCCCAGAGGCCGAGTCCTGTGGGCGATGCCGTCACCAGGCCATCTTTCCTTTATATTGCAACAATGGGCTGCCCTCTGCACTCTGATCAACAGCCTGTCCTTCATGAGCTGACAGCAGGGACAGGTTGGCGGGGGTTCTGAGCAGTTCTTCCAGGGTCATAACCACAGAGACACAATTTCTGATTAATCAACCCTGGTGATACAGCATGGGCAAGGTAACAGACCATAAATAGCATAGGAAACCAAGATTAATGTGGAAATGTCCCTGAGATATCAGGATAGGAAATTGCGAAGGAGCCAAGGGGGCTCCTTGGAAAACAAGCTGGAAGTCAGAGGGAGATAAACTTAGGGTGAAGTGGAAAAGAGCTCTGACTTGAGCCCAGCCTCTGCCACCTGCCTGCTGTGGGATCCAGGGGAAGTCAACCTCCTGCTGTGACTCTCGGATCCACAGCCAGATCCTGCTGCTCGGATCAGCAGCAGGTGGGGATAGTGTGACCCATGATGTCATTTAAATGAGAGCAAATAGATGAGACTTGAATGTAGAGGCTGACATGGAGCAGGAGCTCAGTGCACAGCAGCGGTAATAGCTCACCTAAACCGAGTGCTTACAAATGGGTGAGACATTATTCTAAATGATTTAACCCCATGAGGTATGTATAGTCAGAAAACTCATTTTGCAGTTGAGGTTCAGACAACTTCTGTTAATGCCCAAGATCACCTTGCTACCAGGTAATGGAGTTGAGATTTGGATTGAGGCAGTCAGTCCTAAAGCTTGTGCTTTGGACTATTATGCTATGTAATCATTGGCGTGGTTACAACTGACGTTGATATTCTTTAGCCATAACGTGAGAATTTGGCACATGTTCAGTGAAGAAAACTGAAAGGTAGAGAAATAACCAAAATTATTAAACAATTCCCAGGTGCCAGGTGATAAAATACTTATCTCAGTTAAACCCCACATGCAGTCTGGAAAAGATGTATTATCTACTTGCATTTTAGAAATAAGTAAACCAAGACTCAGAAATATCGAGCAGCTGAGATTCAAACCCAAGTTTCTCTGGGCCCAAAGCCCAAGGTCTGTCTACCGCGCCCGCTGCTTCCAGGAAATTTGCTCAGGTTGACATGGAAGGGGCAGCATGCCATCGAGAGCCCTGTCCCCAAGGGGTGACTAATACATGGAGGCTCTTGCTGACTTGAGTCAGAGCTGATGGTTAGGTAAGGACGACCATTAACAAGTTCGTAAGACACTGGGTCCAAAATGAGTAACAAGCCAGACTCCCAGAGGAAGTTTAGAGGGCAATAGGAAAAATACCGCTGGTCTGATGGTCTGTGAAGTGCAGAGGAAACATTGGTGAGTAAGGAAGATGGATAGGAGAGCCTATATTTAAAACTGGCCGGAGGTAGGGAAGGAAGCCATCAACCTAATTTTAGAAAGCTTCAGACTCCGGGGCTCCTAAGGTACGAGACAAGGAGCTTGGTGAGGATTACTTGTCATTTATCATCCACTGACCTCCAGAGGAGGGGCTGGTGTAGGAAAAGGACGAGCTTTAGGTCACATAGATCTAGTGTTGAGCTATATGTGCTCAAGTGACTTATTTCAGCTCTCGCAGGCTTGGTTTTCTCACCTATAAAATGGGATGATAGTGTTTGCCTGACAGAGTTTTTGTTAAGGATGAAATGAGAAAAGGTTGAAAGGGCCTGATAAATTGCCTGGCCCATGGTGAGCACTCAGTTAATGTCACTGAATGAGTCTCCTGGGGAGATGAACTGTTTGTAAAAGGAAGTCTTCCTTGACTCATGATAAGAGCACCACAGGAGGATCTAATTTCTTTACATTAGTAAAGGGATTTTCATGTCTACAGTGTTCAGCTTTTCCCTTATTCAGGCGTAGTACGTGCTCATGGCTCCAAGATTGGTTATCAGCTGCGTGACTGTAGATGAGTATACTCAAACCCCGGCGTAAATAAAATATTGTTGTTAATTTTGTAGCACACTCCAAAATTCACATTAAAGGACTTTAACACCATTACCTCTCTTGTCCCCAGTATTGAGGAATCTTTATGGTTCTTTTTCCTAATTCTAAGAATAATATGTTGGCTGAAAATAATTTTATTAATTCAGGATGATACGAAGTAGCAAGCAAAAGAATACTCTCTAATTTGACTTTCCAGATGTAGCGACGCTTTGTCATTTGCATATGCTTCCAGACTTTATTCTCTGTTCGTATAAACATGTATGCTGCACTCTACATACGCATGTGGACACACACACACACACACACACACACACACCAGTTAGTGCAGAATCTTGATTTTTAGCTGACCACATTGCCACCTGGAATAGAGATGACATTTCCCAGTCTCCATTCTAGCCAGGGGTGTGCATGTGGCTAACTTCTTTTCTTTCTTTAAAAAATTTTTTTTTTAATTTTTATTAATTTTTGAGAGAAGGAGAAACAGAGCACAAGCAGGGAAGGGGCAGAGAGAGACACACACACACACACACACACACAGAATCCGAAGCAGGCTCCAGGCTCTGAGCTGTCAGCACAGAGCCCGACGCAGGGCTAAAACTCATGAACCGCGAGATCATGACCTGAGCTGAAGTCAGACGCTTAACTGACTGAGCATGTGGCTAACTTCTGACCAATAGCAGATAAGCAGACAGATTGTACAAAACCAACAAGGTTGCTTAAAAGAATCTAGGTAAGGTGGGAGGGGCGTCTTTTTAGCTTATTTCCTGTCTCCTTCTGGCCTACAAGGCAGATCTGAAGGTAGAGTTCCAGCAGTCATCTTAGGCCATGAGGGGACCGTGAGGATGGAAGCCACACATTGGAGGTCACAAGAAAGTGAGTCATTGACAGGTTAAAGGAACAGCCACACGACCTCTGATTGTCCTTCTTCAGGCTCTCTTTAATATCAGAGAATAATTCCCTGTGAGTTTAGGCCCCTGTGAGGAGGTCATCCACTCTTGGTACCTGGGTGCAGTTTCTAAATGACATCTAGTTCTTTCCCACTTCTTCCACTTCACTTTATATTGTAGATATTTTTCCCAGTCAGCACATTGAAAAATCCACTGTACTCCTTTTCATGACTAAATAAATATTCCCTCATAGGGATTTACTCAGTTCCTTATTAATCAATCTTACAAGGTCTTTTCAATTTTTGAAAATTATAAACAGTGTGGAACATAAATCTTTGTGCACATGTTAATATTTTCTTAGGATTAGGGGTACCTGGGTGGCTCAGTAGGTTGAACGTCTGACTTCAGCCCAGGTCATGATCTTGTGGTCCATGAGTTCGAGCCTGACGTTGGACTCTGTGCAGACAGCTCAGAGCCTGGAGCCTGCTTCAGATTCTGTGTCTCCCTCTCTCTGCTCCTCCCCTGCTTGCTCTCTCTCTCAAAAATAAATAAATGTTAAAATTTTTAAAAAATATTTTCTTAGGGTAAGAAGAGGGATTTTAGAGTTAACTTGTTTGTGTACCTTCAGTTGGTAATTTAAAAATGGATAACTATATTTGTGCATTGCAATAGCTGTGTATGCCAGAATGTCTCCAGAAAAGCTGTGAGCTCTACTTCTTTAGGTAGAATTAAAAAAAAAAAATTTGGTGAGATTTTTCATGCATGCAAGGCACAGAGAATAATCTCAGAAACACCTGCATACTCTCTATCCAGTGTAAGAAGTAGAACTTCTCCACAGTTCTCTGAAGTGCCCCATGTATCTCATTCCAGTGGCATCATCCAAGTCTTCTCTCCCAGCAGGCCAGCGTCTCTCTGGATATTTCAGTGACCTCCAGGGGCGGGTGGGTCAATCTGTAGGATTCTTTTACTTGTAAGAATAGATACTCTCCCCCACTCAAAACAGGATGCGATGGTTCCTGCAGTTTAAATGCCCTGGGGCAGAACTTGCTAAGATGATGTCATCAGGACCCACTTTCTTCCCTTCCTGGGCCTTCCTTTCTCCCTGCTGGCTTCATTGTCACTTTCCACATGGTGCCAGCATGGCAGCCAGCGCCTCCACGGATGCGCTCGCCGGGTTCACGTCCAACAGAAAACAGTAGTGCATCTTTCCAGTAGCTCCCTCACAAAACCTGGCTTCCCCCTGACTAGGTTAGGTAGAGTGATGAGCCAGTCCTGAGTATATCCAGCTCCCGCTATGGATTTATCAACTGGAATTCATCCAGCCCTTCTGATGCTCATCTGTAGTTTTTGCCTGTATTGGGTTATCTGACCCCAAGGGTAACTGCCTTATTGGTAATGTGGTCCCTGGCCACCGAGGAAATAATAACCATCGCTAGCATCTCCCGAGTGCTGTTGCATGCTGGGCGCCTTGCCTCATTCAGTCTCCCCAGCGAATCTGTGGGGTGGGACGATGTCCATTTTATAAAGGAGGAAAATAGAGGCTTAGACGGGATAGATAGGTGACCTGAGCTCACGCGGCTGGTGTTTGTGTGTTGAGACTGGGTCTCTTGCAAGAGGCTTGTGTTGACCTCACAAGGCTGTTGGAAAAATGTAACACGAAAACATTGTGTAAACTGAAGCACTTCACAAACGTTAGTTCGTTGAACTCACTGATACGTCCTAAATGTACCTCCTTCAAGCCCCCGGGGAAGGAAGGGGACAGCTGGGTAACTGGCCCAGTAATCCTGAGTAGACAGATTAAGTAAGGGATGAGGGAGACATGTTATTTCCTGAGTGATTGTTTTCTTTATTTCCACAAATATGGTTTTGAAAAGGTAGCTACAACGGTTTGAAATTTTAAGAATAACGGAAGACACTTTTGGGGAGTGTTTACTCTGGGCAGAGTGCTGGGAGAACCCAGTGTGATGGAAAGTGGGGTTCAGAGTGGACAGGTCAGCTTTCCTGACCTGTCCTACCGTGTGATGTGGTGCCGGTCCAGTCTCCTTGCTGGCCTCAGTTTCCTCCGTGGTTCAATGTGGGGTTTAGACAGACCTCTCCTATCCAAAAGCCCCTGATGGTTTTTCATCGATAGAATAATTATGGGGCGAGAGTGATGGGAGCCCAGGCTAACCAGGTGTCCTCCGTGAGACTCTCAGGAGGCAAAAAAAAAAAAAAAAAAAAAAAAGTCTTCCAATGGCTGCAGAGCGGCCTCCTCATGGACCGTGGAGGAGCTGCAGAGCGGGACCCTAGGGGTTTTCCTGTCTCTGGAAATAGTTGACTTCAGTTATTCCCCAGCCCAAAGCTTTGTGACTCCTGCAGGGGCAGGAGCCTCTGGCCAAGCTCCAATTTGAATGTGAGGAACATAGGTCATTAGCAAGAGACTTTAATGCCCCGTAAACTGGCTTCCTGGAGTGGAGTGCTCACCCCAGCCTCCTGGAGTGGAGTGCTCACCCCAGCCTCCTGGAGTGGAGGGCTCACCCCAGCCTAATCGAGCCGTTAGCAAGAAACCCAGCCTGTTTCCAGCTAGGAGAGAGTAGTTCCATGGAAGGCTAAGAAGTGTGCCAGAGGTGGGAGGGGCTCTGGAACTGGGGCAGGGGGAGAGTTCTAACCCAGGCTTTGCCACAGGCCCACGCACTGGAGCAAGCTCCCCTTCTTCTCTCTGGGCCTCGTTGTCTTCATTTTCAAAATGAGGGGTGGTGGTGGATGTACTCTGGGGCTTTCCAGCTCAGACAAAAAACGTATGAGGTGATTAAGTGAGAAGACAAAGGAACCACCTTGCCTGAGTTCTGATCCAGCCTCACTGCCTATGGTCTTTGTGTTCTTAGGTAATTTATTTAAACTGCGCCTCTGTTTTCTCCATCTGTGAAATGGGAATACTCCCAGTACACACCACATGGGGTTTCGCACTTCGGATAGTGCCTGGCATAGATTAAAGTCAGTGGCCTGCAAGCATAAATGGTTACTGTGATCATCACCTGTCCCACAGCAGGCGATGCCCTCTGCTTCAGAGCCTGGGTGGGGTAGACTTGCCACTGCGGGGTCCCAAGGTGCACTGGGCTTCCTGTGCCAGTGGGAAAATGACTTATGTCCAGATCTGGCTGTTGAGGACTCCCCTGGGAATGATGCTGCTCACCGAGGTAACCTTGGGGGCGTCAAAGTGTAAGACTCAGAGGTCTCGTGGCAGGGGAAAGGAGGGGAGGAAGAGGTGGTCTGCTCTGCACAGTCAGGGCCGGAGGGGCCAGGCACACTTGGCTCCCAGTCCTGGCCGTGTTGCTTACTTGCCACGGGAGCCCTGAGCAAGTCTCTGGATTTGTTTAACCCTCACGTGGCTCACCTGGAAGATGAAAGCAGAGTGCGCAGGCCACAGATCTGTGGAGGGTATGAATGAAGTCACACAGCGACACAGTGTCAGCTCTCCTGGGGATGCCTGGCAAATGTGAGTTGAATCTGAGTCAGAGGAACAGAGGATACAGCTGGGGACAGCACCAGGGCATGTGGCTCGGTGACCGTGGGGATGCATGGAAGGGGTGCGTGTAAGAGAGGAGGAAGAGGAAAGATATGCCATTTCCTGAGGTCTGGGAAGGCCTTCCCTAATGACCTGTCAGAATCTCATTACCCTAAACACCAGTGCTGTGGTCCAGGCCCACTCCCCTCCCACGGGGACACCTGCCGTGGCCTCTTACCCAGCCTTCCTGCCTCCAGCCCGGCATGCTGCTTTCCTTCTTCATACTGGCATTTGTTCTTCTAGAATGATACTCCACTTAGGATAGTAATGGTGCCACTATAGCAGCTCCCTGGGGCCCCCTGGATGAATAACAAATCCCATGACAAGGCTGTTTTCGTGTTACACCCTTACAGACCCTCCATTTCCCCTTCTTCCCCCTGCTCCATGCCTCATGACCCTGACCCATACCTAGTGTGCCAGCGGAGCCTGCTTGCATGTGTGTTTCCAGTTGGGTTCAACCCCCGAAGCTCCAAGAAGTGGGAAGGGAGGAGAGCGTGGTCCGAGCACTTACCTCCTGCCTCCTTGCTGCCAGGCTCCCGTGGAGGGCCGTGCCCCTCGACCACAGGCCACAGCTCCTGCCATGGTCCTGCCCCACAGGCCGCAGTCCTGCACACTCCTCCTTCCCCTTACCCCTTCAGGCTGCAGGTGCTGATGGTTGCTAACCTGTGAGCACTGCAGCAGGTCAGTCTCCTGGTCCCTGCCCACACTTTGTGCGAAGTTCCTTTCTTAAGCTTTTCTTGAACCGCACAGGCGGGTGTGCCAGCTCTCTCCTGCTGGGACCCTGTGTGACACGTACGGGGCTTACATGGCCCTGTGTGATCCGCCCCAGCTGATCTCTCCTCTGCCTCCTTCATCATTCACGTGCTCCCAGCCTTCTTCTCACCCTGAGGCTTTCTCGCTCTGTTGCTCCCTATTCGTTTCTTCTGAGAAGTCTTCCTTGATACCCTCAGGCTCTGTCAGAACCAGCCCCTCGTACATCCTCCATCATGGCAGTATCGTACTGTACTGTCATTGTCTGCTTACTTGTTACTTGTCTCTCTTTCCTACTGGACCGTCAACCCCCTGGAGGCAGAAACTGTGTCTTACCCCCAGAGAGAGGGAAGTAGTGTAAAGGTTAGGAACACGGACTCTGGAGCTAGCCTGCCTGGGTTCAGAGTCCAGCTCTTCACTCCCCAGCCACGTCTGTGGAGCCCTAAGCAGGTCACTTAACCCTACATGGGGATACAGAAAATACATACCTACAGGCTTGTTGTGAGAATTAAATTAGCTACTATATGGAAAACTAAGCTTTTAAAAAATATGTACTGACCAATTTAGTGTATGAAGTGTAATATAGAATTATTAACTAATTTGAGACCTGGAATTAATACCCAATAAATCTTAGGTGTTATAGTCAGCTTGTGACACAAAGTGTGTACTCAACAAATAGTAAGTGAATAGATTCTTTCTTACCGGTAAGAAATTGCACAATAGTGTACTTTCCTGTTGAGTTTTTACAGCAGCCTTATGAGGAAAAAAGGGTGGAAATTTTATCTCCACTTTGGAGAAGAGGGACATTGACCTTGGAGGGACTTGCCCAGGGACCCACAGTTGACAATAAAGCTGAGTGGCAGGTGAAGCCTGGATGAACAGATCCCACGGGCTCCCCCTCCCTCATCCGCGACCCCAGGCAGTGAGAGGGTCTGTGGGATTCAGCTCCGGGCAGGCCACTCCTGCCCCGGGGAGGGTGAGGGGCAGCTGCAGGGTTGGTAGAGTCCAGGGGCTTTAGTGGCCTCAACTTTGGTCACTTTCCCTGAAAGTCTCTGAGTCACCTTTGGGATTTTCCAAGTTATCGGCTCCTGGAGGGTTAAAAAAAAAAAAGAAAGTCCATAGTGTTGCAAGTTCTGGAACCAGCTGCATTTACAAGTTCTGTTGGTCCAAGTGTTTATGTGGAGAATGTGGCATCTGAAGTGAGAACCGATGAAGGGGGACTCAGAAGGGCCTTTAATGTCCCGATGAACAGTAGTAATAGTAATTTATTCTTTAAGATTCCTAAGAATCCTGAACATTTATCCGGTGTCACTGGGAGCACAGTCGGTTTCCTAATAGCGCTTAGCACACTGCCTTTGGTTAATTGCATGGGTGTCTTTGGCCCTTGTTGGTGGAGACTCATTCAGCTCCCAACCCCCAGAACCTCAGTGCCCGATATGTCAGGGAAGCCCCACAAATGCTTGTCAAATGACTGGCTAAGTATGCAAACAGATCTAATGTTCTTTGTCCTCATACAACTCCATTTTACAGATAAGGAAACTGAGGTTTGGAGACGTTCCATGCCTTGACCTAGGTGGCACAATTAATAAGGGGGAGATTTTTGAACAGGGGTCCTCATGGTTTAATGGAGATCATCCAGGGCATTTAGGTCACAGACATAGGTTCAGACTCCCAATCTGCCAGCTACCTGCTGTTTGATTTTCTATAAGTTACTCAACCTCTCTGAGTCATTTCACAGGGCGGAAATGGTGACATGAGCATAGTAATAGTAAATATTTTATCAAGTTGCTGTAAGGATTTGCAACCATAATGCAGGCAACTGGTACGTAGGTACAAAGGAAGAGTTCTGGGGCTGTGGGTCATAGTTATCACTGTTCTTATTTGTCCTCGGTTTCGTATTTATTATTATTATTTCTTATCGGTAGGTAAAAAAATACTGCAGTATTTCTTACTTTTATTACGGAACATGAGCCTGGTATTCATTTGGTCTGCAATAACTAGGTTTTGTTTTTCCTTTCTCAAGCTTAGTCTGTCGCAGACTCTCCTATAGCTGGTGTCCCAGGACTGATGTTTGTGAGCCCCAACTCTTGCAGGTGTCATGGGCATGGAGATTGGGGGTGAGGATATTGAGGGTGATGGCCTGGTAATATGTCCCCAGAATCCCATCACGCGGGCCCCAGATCACCTACGCTTTTCCTGCTGTGGCTGAGTGAGGTGGTGGCTACGTGAGCTATTTCAGGGACTTTCCAAGGATTTCTTGAAGCTTCTTGCTTCTCCCAAACACTCCTACATCCCACTCTCCCTCCCACCCTCTCCCTAGTGACCGACAAAACTTTCTGGGTGTCTTCTGAGGTATTTTTCTTACACAAAGACAGCTTAAGGGCCAGCTACTTAAACAGTATTTGTTTATAACCCGACCAGGAGCCACGTTGTCTCTCCCACATGTAGAGACTGTTCTGATGGGCCTCCATTGTTTCTTATTTATAAACCTAGGGGACCCTTGCTGCCTTTTCATGATTCAGAAGGGGAAACTGAGGTTGAGAGAGGCGAATGATTTACCTGAGATCCCAGATCACATACGGGTTAGGCGTAGGGTTAGAAAGAGATCCAGACTTTGGGACTCATTGTTAGGCAGGAAGGGTAAGGGAATGGGAAATGAGGACATTTTTCTTTTTTTAGAGAGGGAGGGAGAGAGAGACAGAGAGAGAGAAGGAGACAGTGAGAGAGAGAGAGAGAGAGAGAGAGAGAGAGAGAATCCCAAGCAGGGGCTGCCTAATGTGGGGCTTGAACTCCTAAACCATGAGATCATGACCTGAGCCGAAACCAAGAGTCAGACGCTTTAAGGACTGAGCCACCCATGTGGCCCCCTGGTTCTTTTCACTGCACATGTGCCCTTGGGCAAACACTCCGGTACTCTGAACCTCAGTCTTCTTACCTGTGAAGTGAGCATAATTGTACCTTCTCACAAGAATGGTAGGAGGAATACAGTAGATAATGGAGAAGAAGTCATCCAGCACAGTGCATAGCAGAGAATAAGTGTCCTTTTCCTCCTACCTGCACTTTCCTTCCAGAAGTGAACAGGAGGTTTGGAATAAGACAGTCTTGAGTTCAAATCCTCTGTGAGCGTGGGAAAAGTATTAACTTCCCTGCGTCTTGGCTCTTCTTAATTATGAAATGGCAACAGGAATGACCATACTTAGGGTTCTTTGAAGAATTCAGAGATGATAGGTGTATCATAGACTCCCTTTTTAAAATATTATTTTTATTTGTTTGAGACAGAGACAGAGCACAAGCAGGGGAGGGGGCAGAGGGAGAGGGAGACAGAATCTGAAGCAAGCTCCAGGCTCCTAGCTGTCAGCACAGATCCCAACGTGGGGCTCAAACCCACCAGTCATGAGATTATGACCTGAGCCAAAGTCGGACGCTCAACTGACTGAGCCACCCAGGCGCCCCGAGGATGCCCTTTTAGACAAAGCTTTTCTTTTTCTTTCTACCCGCCTCCGGGATTCCTTCCAGAGCATCACAGCCTGTGTCCCCTGGCCTCAAGCTAAGTTGGTGGGAGACTGTCTGTGTCTGCCTCCTCCCCTGGGCATGAGCAGTGTAGCCAGTTCTCTGCAGGCACGGGGGATGGGAGGGGGGATGTGGGGGTGCAGCCAGCAGAAATGATGGCTCTGGGGACAGCAGTCCTCCCTCCCAGCCCTCAGGCCACTTGAGGACACGTATCCCTTCAGGGCGTCAAACCCAAAGAGGGTCACTGTAGCAGTTTCCAAAGGGGATGTTGAGACCCGGATGTATAAATAACCCTGAAGAGGCAGCCCCTTGGCACCCCTTCCCGGTCATCAGGAGTACACATTACGTTATTCAGAGAGACACTGAGGTTTCAAACCACTTCATATTTAATCAGGAATCATGCTTCCTTCCAAAACCCATTCCAGGAAAAATATCAGTTTAGTTTTTGACAAGAAACAAAGCTTTCTGAAGACTTGGGCCCATAGTGCAGGCCTTGAGGGACACAGTCTCTTTTGAGTCAGAGGTGGCAGCAGCCTAGGACACTGTGGCCAAGGCAGTGCACATGGGTCTGGTGCTTCAGGTTTCATGAGTCCTGAGAGGAGCTCATGGTACAGCAGGATACGGGGCTGATGAGCACATTAGACATCATTCTATTTTTTTTTTTAATGTTTATTTATTGAGAGAGAGTGAGCACGAGCAGGGGAGGGGCAGAGAGAGAGGGAGAGAGAGAACCCAAGCAGGCTCCACACCCAGCTCAAAGCCCGACATGGGGCTTGATCCCATGACCTTGGGATCATGACTTGAGCTGAGATTAAGAGTCAGCCACCTAAGTCAAGTTCAGGGACAGAGAGGTGTTCATAGGTTGTGGAGATAGGCAACCCTGTGTTCAAATCCCTCTCTGCCTCCCTCTGATGGTGTGTCCTTCAGCAAGATGTGGAGCCCTGCGGAGCCTCTGTTCTTGGCTGTAAAATAGGAATAACTATTTAATTATTATGCCCGCCTGGAAGGTTGCACTTTCTAAATCACATATGCCCATGGATTAGGTTGAGTCATATGAAATTGCCACTTTTGAAGGTAAAAATGGTTAGATGTTGGTGATTTCATAGATTTCAAGCTTTAATAATTATATGTGTATAAATATACTTACAATATAAATCTAAATATATAAAGTGGCACATTCGAATAGACCCCAAAGTGGGCTAAGCATTTATTTATGCAGTGAGTCTCAGAAGGTAGTAAGCACAAGTAGTGGGGGTCGGGGTGGGGGCAGTAAGGAGCTGCACGGGGCCTAGGAATATGCATGTGAATGGACATGATTCCCACTGGAGGTGATTTTCATGATGTGATGCTTCATGCTCAGTTGGACTAGGCTTTGAACAAGAATAGCCTAGAGAAGAAGGAGTAGATCAGATACTAAATGCCACTTTCCTTCCCCATCCCTTACTTTTTTTTTCTTCTTTTGTCCACATGTGTGGTAGCATTAGCTTGGTGTGTGGGGTGGTGTGTGTGTGTAAGGAAGAGAGAGAACTTGAGAATCCCTTATGGTCCCATTAAAAATCCTACCCCTAATATTTGGGGCCTGTCTTTCCTTTTGAATTACTCATACCCTAAATCTTTGCTCTCTTCTGATGTGAGAGATTGGTCAGCTCGCATTTTACCCTCAGTGGCTGCCTCCAATAACCTAATATTTAGGACACAGTTTCAGCTCTCCTTGAAACATCCTTAGACGTCAGAGCTGGAGGAATTAGCCAGTGGGAAATGTGAACGTCACACCTGGACTCAAGCTGCGAACTCCCCAGACCCCGCCTCCTCTCATCCCAGGAAGGGGATGTACCTCCCAGTGTCAAGTAGTGGGAGATGGGGCAGAGGTGGGACTTGAGCTCAAGTCCTCGAGGGCTAAACTTTTGCTCTCCTGGGACTTTGTAAGCAACCTTTACCTTAATCTCCTTGCAGTTATGACCTAATGAACATGGGCCAGCAGACTCTGTGCGTCAGTATGAACCTACATGACTTGGTCTCAACTGATTCTTCCTTGCTGCAGGCCATGCTAGACACACATCATGGCCCCGTAAAACAGTCTTCTGAATTCATCTGTTCCTTCAACACTGAGGATAGAGCCATGAGCACATTAGACATAATTCTTTCTTTTTTTTTTAGATGTTTATTTATTGAGAGAGAGTGAGCACGAGCAGGGGAGGGGGCAGAGAGAGAAGGAGAGAGAGAATCCCTAGCAGGCTCCACACTCAGTTTGAAGCCCCACATGGGGCTTCATCCCATGACCCTGGGATCATGACCTGAGCTGAAATCAAGAGCTACCCAGGTACCCCTCATTAGACATAATTCTTACCCTCATCAACTCCACAGCCTCTGTGTTCCCACTGTGTATAATTGTACGAGCTATAGGTAAATTCATTGGAATTTTGAGAATGTGTAACCAGGAGGCTGGCTCTAGTTGAGGCTGGGTGGAAACCTGGTGACGAGTCCAGTCTTCAAAATTATTTGTAGATTTTAAGTCCATGCTAGTTCCAGACACCATGTCGGTCTCTATGGCTTAGCCGTGGATCAAGAAGAAAGGAAGACAAGGCCAGAAAGGGTACCAACCCTCAAGCTGAGAGGATGTTGGCAAAAGCCCTGAGCCTCACGATGTTTGGGGGGAGTCCTCCTATTTCCCACGGAGAGGCATTCCCAGGGCCTCCCTGTTTTACACTGGGAAGTGGGCTCAGAGACTCCCTCTGTGTTGCTTTTGAGCTCTGTTCCACATCTGCAAAACGGGGACAAGAAGAATCGCTGTCTCTGGGACACCAGGGTGGCTCAGTCAGTTAGGTGACCGACTTTTGATTCTGGCTCAGGTCATGATTTCGTGGTTCATGGGAGTGAGCGCCACGTTGGGTTCTGTGCTGACAACATGGAACCTGCTCGGGATTTTCTTTCTTCCTTTCTGTCTGCCCCTCCCCTGCTTGGTCACAAGCTCTCTCTTTCTCAAAAGAAAGAAATTAGAAAAAAAAAAAAAAAAAAGGCTTCACAGCCATTGTGGTGAGAATGCCTGGAATACTAAGGAGAAGTGCCTAACCCCAGATCCTATCTTGTAGTACTTGATGGATGCTCACTTGTTTCTTTCAGGAAACCTGTCCACAAGATTGAGGCACTCTGTGGCATGGGCTGGGCTGTGGCTACGTGTGTGTGACTCCTAGTCCAGAGCCCCCTACCCCACTGTACTATGAGCTCATCTCAGGATAAATGGTGGAAAATTCTAGAAGACCTTAACTTTAGGCTCTCATTCTGAACTTCATTTGGGAGATATTAGGGATTCACTGAAGCTCTTTCAACTGAAACTCATATGACAAAGCTGCTTCTAGGTGAGGCGTGACCAGGGTAGATACAGGGACTGAGGAGGCAATGAAATCTAGGGGGCAGGAGTCTATTTTATTTTGACTGTTCCATGTGTTTGGGTATTGAGGAATAGCCACTCCTGAACTGGAGCAGGGCGAGGCTGGGAAGGACAAACAGGGACAGGGGTCATCTTCCCCCGCAAAGCACTTAGTGGCTGCCTGTATAATTTGAGCCTGGTTCTGATTTAATTTCTGTGGCCCATCAGCTGCGCCCACAGAGTCTACCCCAGTACCTCCTCGCTGCGATGTTGGCTGACGATTATACTCTTCCACCCTTTGAAGAAGCCAAGGGCTTCAGATGCCGAATTTAAATTGCTGCCGTTCAAGATCAAAGTGGTCATCATTCTGCTGGTCACCCATCAGAAATTACGTCATAGTTGTTCTTTTTGCTAGGAGCTTTCCGGATACTATCTCTCATTCTCCCAGCAACCTTGAAAATGAGTATTATTATTTATACTTTATGGAAAAGGAAGCTGAAGCTCTGAGGTTCCTTTAAACAACATACAAGGAAACAGTTTGCTAAAGGAAAGATGTAGAAAATGATCCTAACCGGCTCTGAGTGTGAAACCTATTGCTTTCTGCCTACCCACTTTTTACAAATGATCCATTTTTCCAGATGAGGAAACTGAAGCTCAGAAAAGCTAGGTAAATTACCCAAGATCATGCAACTGATACAACAGCTAAGTAACTGCTAGCTTTTATAGAGTGTGCTCTATGACCCGGGCGATGGGCTTAGGGTCTAACATACATTCTCTCATTGAATCTACCTAACAGTCTGCCTTACAGCACCAATAAATGCCAGAACTGGTATTTATGATCAGGTCTGCCTCTGCTCAGAGACTTCTTCTGCCCAATTCTGCTTTAAGGAGACTGACGGGCGATTGATGTAAATCCCAAGTTTTCAGTGGAGGAAAGCTCATGTTGGCTAAGAAGACACCTAATCAGAATTTATGGGGTGAAGTTTTCATGAGCCACCTCTTCCTCTGAATGCAATTCCTGTCCATTTATAAGTGATGGATGGAGGTCAGAGCACCGGGGATCAGGAATCTCTGGCCTCACATAATGGACACTTGAGCACCAGTCAGTCTCTGCGATGGATGAACCGATAAAATCCCAGAGACACCCGGGTTGGCTGAGATCAGATGGATGAATGCAGGCTGCCTCTCTGGGATCTTTCTTTCCCACAGAAATTGACGGAAGATGTGTCAGGCCTCACTCACTGCATTCCAGCCCAAAGGGTCAGCTGTCCAAAACCCGAGAGCGTCCCATATCCAGAGGTGAGGGGGCTGGGGAAGGGTGCTCACAGTCTCTGCCCCAGTCCTGGAGGCGATGCGCTATCTGCTCTGTCAATACTGCAGACATTCCTGGGAGATGAAAGGCAGTTCCATGGGCAGCACTGTGAGACTGTGTCTCCCAGCTCCAGGCAGGCGCTGCTCATCTTGGCCGGCTCTCACCTGAAACAACTATGGAAAATGGAGAGCCTGCTGTGAAGGGTGCTAGAGGCCGGAAGGCAGCCGCTGTATCAGGAGCACAGTTTATTTTCTCCGTTCAACCCCGGGAGAGTCATCACGTCATAGAGTTAGAAGGATAATCAGAAAATTAGTGGACTTTGGTGTAAATTTTTGGAACTATATTGAGTGCTCACAGATCCACAGTTTCCTTTCTCTGCCCCAGTAGCCCAGTGAGCTGTACATTGTTATTCTGCCTGTTTTTGTAAAAGAGGTGACCAAAGCCTCGTAAGGGTAAGTCATTTGTCCTTATGCCTTGGCTACTAAGTAATGGAGCAAGGTCTTGTGTGCAGGGCTCCTAACTCCGGCTCACGTTTTCCCTGCAATGTGACTTAGATGTCACCTGGTTCAGCCTCTGACTGTTTCTACCATGTACGATATCCCAATTCTGCTTGAACATCCAACGTGGCTCATTCTTGGGGCAGGCAGCTATAATTGAGTGTTAAAAATAATACTATTTTTTTGAGCCGCTGTCAGACATCACAATGTATTTTAAATGCACAGTGATCCTTGGATGAGCCGTACATGGCTTATATTTGTGGGAATTGAGTTTCATAGAACACAAGTGACTTGCTCAAGATCACACAACCAGTAAGTGATGGAGCAGGAATTCAGACTCAAGTCCATTTTATGTCAAACCCACAGCACCACACTTTCTCCTTATGTTGAATGGAAATCATCTCTAATTTCCATATGTTGTTACTTTTGCATCAGGCTATCTGTTGTTCTGGCAGATGCTGGAAGAAATGTTTGCTTTCCAAGTCTTCTCCCTTCCAGGTGCAGAATTCTTGGTTCCTCCAGTTCTTCCTGATTAGATGTGGCTGTCGGATGGTCCACGCTCCTGGCCTTCACCTTGTATCAGGAAGCACAGAGTGGTAGAACAGGCATGGGGCTTGAGGTCTAAAGAAGTGGGCTCTGCTTTAGTTCTAGGTTTACAAGCTGTGTTCCATTACTTGTTCCTGGGATCCACATCTGCTCCATGTGAATACTACCTCATTCTCAAGGTTGTTCTAGAATACAGCATAGGAAATTAAGGCAGTCATAGCCTTTACAAAAAGCTGGATAAAGTACACGAATGTCCAAGGCAGCAGTATTTAGAACAGACCTACAAGTAAAAGAAAAGCCATCCACAATAAAACAGAAAACTGAACTAACCTAAACATTCACAGCAGAATGGTTAGATAACAGAGGTACATCACATAAATGGGATAATATGCAGATATTAAAGTTTCTTTAAAAAAGAGCCTATGATAAAATCCTAATTAAATCAAACAATATGTGTCATATACCTCAACTAAACTAAAAAAAATACCCAAACAAGATACAAAACATTATCTCTAGTATGATTTCAACTTAATATAGAGTAAGACTGGAATAAAGTACATTCCAACGTTAATAATCATTTCAACAGTATCTTGAGATGTTAGGCTAACGAATTGTGTGTGTGCACACGTGTGTAAATATGTGTGTACATGTGTATGTTCTTTACATTTTTCTATTTTCCACATTTTCTGCATTGTGCATAGGTCATTTTGAAAAGCAACAGAAAATATGAGGCTCAGAATGGGGTATAATGAGCTCCCAGATAGGGCCTCAGTGGCCCAGAGATCAATTAGCACCTTTTCAAAGCCATTTTGTTTTTCCTGCTGTGCCAAAGTGCCGTTTCAGCCTCTCTCCTCTGCTCACTTATCTCTTTTGGCATCACTATCTTGATTTGACTGGATTCAAATACAATAGACTAAAGCCGGTCTTTAGGAACTGACTGGGCTCAGATCGCAAAAATGATATGCTGACATCTCTTTAGAAACCCCCCACAAAATCTCTTTAGCATCTCACCCACAAAGCAGCAAGATGAAGAGTTACCTCATCACCTGCTCCTGGAGGGTTAGCTGTTTGAGGCCTGCCAAGGCAGGTTGCCAGATGGATGAATCTTGCTTAACATACCAGTGGGTGACCTGGGGACAGTTGAGTCTTGTCAGGATGGCTCCCTAAGTTATGTCTTCTTTGTCTGATAATATTAAAACTGGAAAATGTGGCTCCCACTTGCTGGGTAAGGCAGGAGGGGTAAGGTAAGGAAGAGAATATTTTCTTGAGTTGCTTCAACTACAGTTTCAGAAGAACATCAGGAAGTCGAGCCCTTGGTGAGTGTTGGTGTGACTAATTCTGAAAGTAGCAGAACTTTAGCCTTCTTCCTGTCTTGCCATTGGTGGGGCTAGTGTGGAGAATATATTTATTTATTTATTTTATATTATACAATGGAACTATGCAAGGAGAAAAGGAATGTAGGTATTAGGGATGCACAGTACATCCCATTTGTTGTTACCAAGGAGAAGGCATCAAGGTATTGCTAAGGCCATCTTAATGGCAAGGCAGGGTTAGAACTTTGCACCAAATAAGGTGGCTCAGTTGGTTAATCGTCCGACTTCGACTCAAGCCATGATCTTGCAGTTCATGAGTTTGAGCCCCGTGTCAGTCTCTGTGCTGACAGCTCAGAGTCTGGAGGCTGCTTCAGATTTTGTGTCTCCCTCTCTCTCTGCCACCCCCATCCCCCTCACACTCATGCTCTGTCTCTGTCTCTCTCAAAAATAAATAAACATTAAAAAAAAAGAACTTTGTACCTTATTTAGCACCTCACAGCCCCCATTTGTCCATTAAAGCATATGAGGGAGAATGAGTGGTCACCTGCCCTACCATCCCTCTCCATGATGCCAGTGCCAGTGATACTTGCTATCTAACCAGTGCCTGCTGTATGCCAGACATCATGCAGAAATTTACAAATGTTATTCCATTCGTTATAGGCTGAACTGTATTCTCTTGAAATCTGTATGTTGAAATCCTAGCTCCTGTTAAATCAGAATGTGACTATATTTGGAGATAGGACCTTCAAAGAGGTAATTAAATTAAAATGAGGTCAGTAGGGTGAACCCTAAATCCCATATGAGTGGTGTCCTTGGAAGAAGAGGATAGTAGGACACAAAGGGAAGACTGTGTGAAGACACAGGAGAAGGTGATCATCTACCAGTGAAAGAAAGAGGCGTCTGTTCACACCTTGATCTCTGACTTCCAGCCTCTAGAGCCATGAGAAAGTAGGTTTTTGTTGTTTAAGCCCCGCTTCTGTGGTGCTTTGTTTGGCGACCCGAGCTGACTAGTCCTATACCATCCTAACAGTAGCACTGCCAGTGGGAGGAATTTGTCCCAAGAGACAAATGAGGAGCTTCAGACTCAGAGTGGTGAAATAACTCATCCAAGGTCTCAGTTAATAAGAAGACTTGAGTAGAACCCATTCTCGCTGAAACCTAGGGCTCGACCACTGCCCTTAGAAGAAACGGGACCTCTTCTCTGAACATGCATTGCAAACTGTAAGTGGTCATTGAGTGAACACAACATCATAAGGTTATTATTTTTGCTGTGGTAAGTGGCAAATTCCCTTAATTGGGAATTCTAGGTTGAGCCTGGTCCTCCAGAGAGGCCCTGCCTGGGGATGATTTGCTCTTTAACCCCAGGGTCCTATCTTTGAGCCAGGGTAGGGTGTCTCCAATCCCACTAACCATTGCAGGGCATCGTGAGGCAGCAGACTTGGAGCCAGGGCTCTGGGGCTGCTTCTCTCCCATCTCCATCTTCAAGGGGACAACCTTGGGCAAAGATAAAGCCTCTTTGGGCATTAGAGTCTGACTTTCATGTGTTCTGACTGCTCTGCCAACTTCTTCTTTTTTTTTTTTTAATGTTTTATTTATTTCTAGGAGAGAGAGAGAGAGACAGGGTGAGCAGGGGAGGGTCAGAGAGAGGGGAGTCACAGACTCTGAAACAGGCTCCAGGCTCTGAGCTGGCAGTCAGCACAGAGCCCGACGCGGGGCCCGAACCCACAAACCGCGAGATCATGACCTAAGCGAAAGTCGGACGCTTAACCGACTAAGCCACCCAGGCGCCCCTGCTCTGCCAACTTCTGCCACAAAGTTCTCTGGGCAGTTAGTGTATAGGTATTTACATTTTCTTATAGGCCACCCAGTCCCATTGCTATCATAGCAAACTATTAGTCTTTCCACCTGCTGTCTGCCCTCTTACTCTTGGCTCATCCTTTAGATCTTGGCTCAGCTGTCACTTCCTCAGGGAAGCCCTCCCAGCCTGGACCAGTGTCCTCTGTTATAAGCTAGGTCAGTTCCATAACAGACACATAGATCCCTGATGGATCCCTATCACAGCCTAGATCTCTGACTGGCAATATCTCAACAGATATTGATGCACACATTAATATGCGTTCTTAATTTTATTAAAACAATTTTTTAACATTTATTTTTGAGAGAGAGACAGAGAGAGAAGGAGACATAGAATCTGAAGCAGGCCTCAGACTCTGAGCTGTCAGCACAGAGACGGACGTGGTGCTTGAATTCACGAACCACAAGATCATGACGTGAGCTGAAGTTGGATTCTTAACCGACTCAGCCACCCAGGCGCCCTGCATACATTAATATGCCTTTTTATTGCCTTGCTCTGTGCTTTTCCCTCACAGTACATGTCATAATTTTTAGTTATGTGGTTGATTAAGGTCCATCTCCCTGTTCCCAACCACTACAGTGTAACTCCATGTGGGTAGGAGCTTTGTTTTGCTGGCCAGTCTGTTCTCAGCACCCAGTCTTGCCCTGAACAGAGGAGGCTCTTTAAGAATTCTAGTTGCATAGGGGCGCCTGGGTGATTCGGTCAGTTAAGAGTCCAACTTCGGTTCAGGTCACGATCTCACAGTTTGTGGGTTAGAGCCCTGTGTCAGGCTCTGTGCTGACAGCTCAGAGCCTGGATCCTGCTTCGGATTCTGTATCTCCCTTTTTCTATGCTCCTACCCAGCTTCTGCTCGCTCTTTCTCTCTCTCTCTCTCTCTCTCAAAAATACCTAATATACATTAAAAAAAGAATTCTAATTGCATAATATTAAATGAGGGACACTGAGAGATCAGAGAGGTTCTGATTTGCTGAAAGACATGGTGCCTCAAGTGAATTTCCGTACCTTGGGAAAACTCACTCTATACCATTTACTGCTTTATTCGTTCAACAAACTTTACCCATCCCTGTCCTCTCGTGCCAGGCAGTGCATTTACAAAATGATCCAGAAATGGACTTAGCCTCCATATGGTCACAGTCTGGTTGGGGAAGCAGGCACTGACCCTGGTAGTAATAATTCAGCATGATCAGTGCTGTAACTAGAAGAAGGCACCCATGTGGGGGCCTTATACGGCAGGGTTCATTGGTTCTGGTGTGTGGGGTCACAGAAGGCAGAGAGGAGGCAGCTCTTGAACTGAAGCCTGAGTAAGTATGCTTCAGAGGAAAGGAGGGGAAGGGCACAGTAGGCAGAGGGAAAGCCTAGAAGGAAATAGAACGTGGCTGGCCCAGGGAAGAGCTGTTAGGCTGCTTCCGGCTCAGCTCTGCCGTGTGGGGGGGAGGGGAGGCGGGAAAGAGGGGTGGGCGGCAAAGGGCACCCATGCTTGCTCTCTAGAGACCGTTGCAAAAGGAGGAGGAGAACAGGTTGTCATTCTTACCCTGCTGGGATTCAGCTTTTGTCCCTTGTCTGGGCCTCTCTCTCTTTGATCCCAGCAAGGCCATTGTTTCCCCAGCACTGGCTTCTCTGCTTCAAGGAGGAAAATGTGGTCTTTGTTCTCCCAAGAGTCCTGCCCTGGTGGGGACCAGTGGGGAGGGGCTCCGTGTGAGGAGCCAGTCCCTGGCAGCTGGGGGGACAAGGGACGCCCCTGTCCCTGGTCCCCGCCTTGTGTGGGCTGCATAGAGCTCTCAGAATCTGCTTACTCACTTGGTACAAACCCCGCTGTGATGGGGGTGGAGACGGAGTTCTGGGCAAACAGCTTCAGCTTCTTTATTTTGAAAAATTGCCTTTGTTAACATTTTCAGCCTGATCTTAATCTGTGAATCGAATGCAGCGAGGCCTGGTGAAAACCTGGGTTTGAATCTTAGCTCTACCGTTTACCAGCTGTCAGCTGGGGGAAGACATTTCCATCTTTGGGAGTCTCAGTAGCCTCTCTGAAAAATCAGGAAAACGGTGTTTAACCCACAGCATTGCCAGGAGGTTTTGTGTGCTCATCCAGTAGAATGTTAAGCACCTATGTGGCAGGCACTGTGGCAGCTGCTAAAGAATCTCTGGGGAAGGAGGGAGACTTGATCTGCCCCTCAGGAAGCTTCCCAGCAGGGAAGAGACTCAACACAGCCTTGCAAGTGATGCCAGAAGAAATGGCGGCTTGCTAAGGGGGCGTGTAGCAGGACTTCACTGGGTCCTAGGGGAGGAGTCACGAGAGGGGCCCCAGAAAGGTGATGCTCATGCTGAGGTTTGCTGTGCATAAAAGGAGCCTGGAATGTGGAGATGGTCCACGGATGTTCACTCCTGCCCCCCTGCCTTGGCTCAGACTCCTCATTGACACCTGTCAGGTTTCTATGGGTTGATGAAACCCCCTCCCCTCTGGGGAGCTTACTCAGCTGAAAAGAAAGTGGATGCTGGGGGCCACTTCCAGGGGCCTGGAAATTGATGAAGACACATGCTAGGGAATGACCACGGGGCCAGCTGTGACACTTTCTGTGTGCCTTAATGAGACGTGCTGGCGCTGTGCTACTCGGAGCTGAGCTCTTGGCCCAGCTCACCAGGCTGGAGAGGGAGGGGCGGCCTCCAGAACACAGTGCTTTGTGAGAGGAGACAAATGGACCTGTAACTTGATCGAGGTGGCTGGGGAGGCTGCAAGAGCGCTAAGGGTGAAGAGCTTTCAGAAGCATGTTGGGGCTGGAGGCAGCTTCCTCTCCTCCAGTGAGGGATGTGCAGAACAGAGCTGCCACTTGGAGTGGCCCTGAACCCAGGGGTGTGGGCATCTTTGGCTGCGGTGCTCACCTGTACGGAGCACCTTCTACAGGCCAGGGGCATTTATAGAGCGTGTGCGTTCATTAGTCCTTGCAGCGACCTGTCTGCTGGGGAGCATCTTTACCCCCTTTTGGCAGATGACAGAGCTGAGGCTCAGAGAAGTGAAGTAACTTGCCTGAGGTCACACAACCAGTAAGTGGTGAAGTTGGAACTTAGATCCAGTTTTGAATGTCTTAGAACCCATAGTTCTTCCACCGTATTATGCTGCCAGATAATTTTTTGGACAATATTTCCTTCTGCATTTTCTACATATAACGATGATAAGAAGAATCCCTTTTATGTCATGTATGTTACAAAGCAGACGTGCCAATGACATTTCCCAGCGTCCTCGTAGCGCCTTCTCTGTGAGGTGCAGTGTTATCATATTCGGGATGAGGAAATAGAAGTTCAGCCAGGCGGGTGGCTCCCCCACACAGCAGGGAAGCCAGAGAGCTGGGGCGGGTGCCCAACCACTTCCCACCGTTGTCTTGAGACCCACGTGGGCTCCTCAGGTATCCCCTGATATCCAGACTGTCTCCTGGTCCTTAAAATAAAGCCCAAACACAAACCGTGTATTTTTCTAACAAGCTCAAAGCCTTCACTTTGTTTTTAACTCTTGATAAAGCGAGCAGCCCAATTCCCCTTTCCTGGGGCCCATCCTGCCTAGAAAGGGCCGGCCATGTGTATTTTTCACAGGGGCTCCCACAAAGAATGTTGCATGTAATAGGAAACATGTGTCATTGGTGTTTGCTGGAGTGCCCCATGCCATGCCCTTCGCTTTGCAGCTGGCAGCCCCTTCTGCTGAAGCCCTATGGACACCCAGAGAGATTCCCCCCAGAAGAGCCCCTCCTGCAGGCAGAGCCGGTCACTGAGCTTACCCAGCTCTCTTGTCTCACTACCCCACGGGGGTCCTGGCTCCCCTCAAGGCTCACATGTGTCTGATTTCAAGCTGGAAATGTGCATCGCAGCACTCGATCCTACCTTGGGGGGTGGAGATTATGATACAGTTCCTTTGTTCCACAGAAGGCAGCCAGCACAGAGATTCATGGAAATTGCATGAGGAGGTCACCGGGCCGCAGGGTTTGGTGGTTTGTTCTCTTCCAAGGGGTTGACCTTCCCCCGATCCAGCAGCTCTTTTGGTTGCCTTCTCAGGAGTGAACAGCACCGCTGGCTCTGTGGCATGCATCCCGGTTTCTTTCACCTGAATGTTTCCTGTTCCATGATCAGTACAGAGACCACTCTTGTTCTCCTTAAGCCATTTGCCAGTGGTTCTCTTCCTGGTTCCCTGACAGCTGTTGGGTTCACACTGTAGCCATGGCAGAAGGGAGGGAGGGAAGAAACAGCTTGAGAGCTCACCATGCATCAGAATCAGGCTAGGCCCGTGCATGCGTGATATTAGTCCTTACCACCAATGGCTGATGGTGTTCATGGGTAAGAACACTAAAGCTAATGACAGTGGTGAAGCTCAAGTTCAAGATGAAGCCTCTTGTCTGAACTCATAGTGTCAGGTGGTAGAGCTGAGATCCAATCTCAGATCTGTTTGAACAAGCAGAGTAAACAGTACCAGCTGTGGGGAAAAAGTTCAGAAGCCAGAGCCTTACCTGAGGGTCGGTGTGCAGTGGGAGGATGTGTCTGGAACATGATACACTCTTCCACATGTCCATACATGCCAGCCTCTTTCCTGTACTTTCCAGCCTCCTCTCCCCACCAGCCCTTGCTCATGTTTGAAGCATCCTCGTGATGGCTGTTAGGTGCCCCTCTTCCAACTTCCAACTTCCTATTTTTCGTACTTATCCTTCATATAGAAATTAGCACAATGACCTATAATGGATGTTTTTCTGGGCTTGTTTTGTTTTGTTTTGTTTTTTTCAATTGGCTGTAAAGTGCCAGAAGCAGAGTTGATGATGAATCTCTGAATCCTGAATGCCTATCACAGATCTTGGCATGCAAAAGATGCATGAGTAGATTCTTGTTGAGTAGAAGAGCGAACAACTGAAGGGATGAACCTTGTCCCCAGATTCATTTTACCACAGTTGACCTAGAAAATCCCATCCTCTGCATTAGGAGGTTCAGGAAGCTGTGGCGACATGTCTGAAGTACCATAGGTAGCCAGATGAAAGTCAGCCAGGACAAAATGAAACAAAGCAGCCACCACCACTGCTGCCCGGGGTCCCCTGTCCTCCAACACAACACTTCGCTGTGATCAACCACCCAGACCTCCTATCTCCACCCAGACCTCCTATCTGGAACTCACGTTACTCTCTAATGATCAGCCATGAAACCGTAGCAGAGATTGCGAGCCGCCTGCCCAATATCCATTCTCTTTGTCTTGCTCGCTGATTTAAATGAATTGGGAGTTGCAATATGCCCAGTTTAAAACAGACATTTCCCAGCCTCCTTAGCATCAAGGGGTGGCCCTGTGATGAAATTCTGGCCAATGAGATATAACAAGTTTGGAAATGGGGTGTGTGGGAAATCTCTTTAAAAAGGAAAGGGTGGGGTGCCTGGGTGGCTTAGTCGGTTAAGTGTCTGACTTTCACTTAGGTCATGATCTCACGGTTCGTGGGTTCAAGCCCCGCGTCGGGCTCTGTGCTGACTGCCAGCTCAGAGGCTGGAGCCTATTTCAGAGTCTGTATCTCTCTCTCTCTCTGACCGTCCCCTGCTCATGCTGTCTCTCTCTCTCTCTCTCCTAGAAATAAATAAAAATATTAAAAAACAAAAAAGGAAAGGGTAAGGGGGCACCTGGCTGGTTCAGTTGGTAGAGCATGTGGCTCTTGGTCTCAGGGGTGTGGGTTTGAGACCCTCACTAGGTGTAGAGCATACTTAAAAAAAAAAAAAAAGGTAGAGGCTAAGAAAGATAAAGGTCTTTTTTTGTTGTTGGTTTTGCTTTTCCCTTTTCCTTTCTGAATGTTGACATAATGGTAATGATAGTTGTGGAAGTGATTTTGGACCACGAAATAACCTTGAGGATGGAGGTGTGCTGAGGATGGAGGAGCAGAGAGATAGAAGGAACTTGAGTTCTTAAAGACCGTGGAGCCCTGGGCTGCTTGCTTCTAGACTTCACACATGGGGAAAAAATAGACTTCTGTTTTGTTTAAGTCACTCTTCTCAGTTTCTCTTTATTTATTGAAAGATGCAGGAAGGGAAGTAAGGGGTCATTAGCTCTGAGCCTGGTGGGCTAGGCTGTTTTTAGAAACAGAATCTAGAAAGCTGCTAGAGGTACACCTTGGCTGAATGGGTGTCCTGCAGGCTGGAGGAGAGTTCACTGATGGCTGTGGAGTCTGGGTTCACTCCCCAACGCCACCTCCCTCCTGATCCATCCACTAGGAACAGGGTAGGGCTTGGAGCCTGGGCAGGGGGCGGGGTTCTGGGACCTTGGGCTGATCTCATCATTGCACTTTGGGGTTTGAATGGACTGCAGAGATCCAGAGACTGTCAGACACTGAAGGTTACCTGCCCAACAGCCATTTCTGCTTTGGTTCTTGTTATTAGAACACTGACTTTGTTGCTCTACATGGTAATTCCCTTTTGTTTTTCCTGATTGTTAAGAGGCATGTGATCACCCTCCTGACTCCCCCCTCCCCCTGCCCCCATGAAATACAAGAGGTACATCTGGGAAATTTTCCTTATTCTTTTCTTAAGAGGTGCCCAAGAAAAATACTCAACTCCTTTTGCCTTTGGATATTGCTGAGTGAGGGTATGTAGTTTGAAGCTGCAGGAGCTGTTTCAACACCGTTAAAGAATGACCTAGAAACTGATTTGTGGCCCTGATAGCTTTGGGGCCCTGTAATACCCAGCCCAGGACCCCTATATCTGAACTTCTTGCTTTGAGATAACAAATAGAGTTATTGATTATCACTTTTTTTTTCCCTCGTAGCCCTAAGCATCTTAACTTATAAAGAATCTGATCTCTTTATTTGATAAATGTGGAGAATGAGACTCAGAGAGGGAACAACTTGCTCGTAGTCACATTGTAGGTACAACAGTGGCAACTCAAAATCCTATTCTATCTTCTTCTCTAATGGAAAATAATCTTTGTTTTTCTCCTGCATTGCACATGGGGTCACCTCAAGAATCAAGTGAGAGTCCACACATGTTTGGGATACATGGAGAGCATCTTACTGGCTCTTTGCTTTCTCTCTCTCGATAGGTGAGCCACGGATGTGGGACCAAGTCCTATGCTACCACGATGAGCATCATCCCACAGCACAACAAAAAGAATAATCGTTCTTCACATTTACACAACGCTCGATCATTTATAGAGTGTGTCAGCACTTGCCAAGGTTTTTCATATCCGTAATTTCATTAGATTTTCACAACACTGTGAGGTGGGTCAGACAGGGATTATTCTTCCCGTTTTAAAGATGAGGACCCTGAGGGTCGGAGAAGCTAAGTGATTCACCTCTGGGAAATCTGGACCTTGAAATTGAGGTGTGAGTGGAGTAGGTACAGACCTATAGCAGGCAGTTCTAATGTCAGTGTTCTTTACTGTTTACAATGCCCTGTGTCCTTCTGTGGTCCAGGTCAAGACCCACAAGGGCTCTGTGGGGTAGACCACATAAGTATTTATCCCCACTTTATAGAAGACTAAGTAGAGGCTTGGAGAGGTAGAGGAGGTCCCAGAACCAGGTCATTGTGGCAGTAAGCTGTCATCCTTCCCGTATCCCACAGCATTTTCTGGAATCATTCCTGAGAGGAATCTCTGACCTTGTGGTGAGAGGGGCAGATATGGCCATCTTGTATAAGCAGCATGTCACAGGGGCAGAGAGAAGCTAAGTGGCCTGGCTGAGATGACTGTGACTGTAACTCAAGTACGGATCAGGGCTTCCTGGCTCCCTGTCCCTAGCTCTTCGTCCTTCTCCTCTCCTTCCACAGTAACAGGTGATATTGGCTTATGTCACCTCTCTAAGGAATCACATTTCCTCTTGTCTGTCCTAGGAACATGCTCATCCCATCCACTGCCATAACCACTTCTCTGGAATAGTGTCTGTCTCGATAAATGTTTCTTAAGTGAATAAATGAATCTCTGCATTCCAAGCAAATGTTTATTGATGGTCAGATGCCTGGTGGGTCTTGGGGGGAGGACAGAGGTCAGCAGGAACAAAGTACATGTGGGAGCCTGCCTTTGAGTTCTCATTGCCCCCACTGCTCCGTGTCCTTGGGGGACCAAAGTGATATCCCAGGCATGGTTCAGACCTGAGCCGCTCTGGGCAGCCCCAGTGTTTGCCCTCCTGGGGCTTCGAATAGGCACTGCCTTCGACGAAGCCCAAAGGCCTATTTATTCACTTTACTTACTCCTGCCTTCATTCTTTCCATCCATTCATTCACTCGCAATAAACAGACCTGCTCCTGGCTCCTGGGTTTACCAAGATAGAGAGAGTTTCTGCCCATGAGTTGCTTACTGTCTAGTTGGGCCACAAATAATGAGCAGATATTAAAACCCTCAGATGAATGGCAACTGCAGGGATAAGCACAGGGTACTGTTGGAGTCTAGCGGAGGGGCATCTAATCCAGTCGGGAGTTTAGGAATGCTTCATGTGCACTCACAGCCTCCATTCATGGAGAGCTTTCCCTGTGCTTCCATCTGTGCCAAGTGCTTTACATTTACTATTTCTCATAGCAACACTCTGAAGAAGCTGTTATCATTCCCATTTTACATATGAGCCAACTGAGGCTCAGACCTGGGAGGTGATACTCCCAAAGTCACACAGTGCATTAGTGCTGGGGCTTCACCTTGAATGCCTGGGCTCCTGACAGCTGAGACAAGCCAGTGTGTCAGTGAGGTGACACCTGGGTTGTGTCCAGAAGAAGTGTGAGTCATGTAGGCAAATGGGCTGTGGTGAGGGTGGTGGCTGCAGGGATCTCATGTGAGGTTGTGGTTTGGGGAATGGCCAAACAGACTTCAGACCAGATTCAGGCCATTTCAGGCCGCACCGGCAAAGATGGAGAGGTTGGAAGCAGCAGCAGGGCCAGTGAATGGGAGGTGGGTCCTCCCCACCCATTTTTATGGAGAGATTATATAGGGATCTCCCTGCCCCGTGGGGCTGGGGATGACTTGTCTCATAACCCCGACAACTCTGTAGTGACTGTAACCTTTGGGTGACAGGTTGCATTCAACATCATATAGGAAAGTGCTGCTGAAAAGGACCATAGCCAGGCTTTTTGAGTTCGGAAAGGCTTTGGCCAGGAGGGCTAAGAAAATGTGTGGCTCTAGCACTCAGTGGGGGGAATGAGAGTGTGGTCTGCCTGGCGGCTGCGTGGGTAGAACAGTAGGCTGGGTGGGCTGCTCAGAACAGAAGAGGGGCTCTGTTTCCTTCCCTCTTCATCCATCTTTCTTCTTATTTTTCACATGTACTCCCTGAACACCCGCTGTGTGTCCAGCATCGCCCCATGGTGGATGCATGGATGAATCCATCCCGATCGCTGCCCCCGGAGTACCTACAGCGTGGAAGGGGAGGTGGGCCATACTGATGGACATGCTGGTTCATGATCCCACAGGGGCACCAGCTACAAAGCATTTTTAGCTTGATATATGTTTCTAGAACCCACGGATGGCCAGGGAAGTGAGAGCAAAGATAATTACTATGGAGCCCCTATTTCTGTAAAGCCACCCTTAGAAGGAGAGAAACTCGAAAGACAGAGGGTAAAGATGGAAGCACATGCAAGGCACCACGATGCATGGACCAAGGAAGGAAGAGGAGGGCGGGAAGCCACGGATGGGAGACCACATCTGAGCCAGACCTTCATTGTTGCCGGGGGATGTCCCATTCCTGTTTCATGCACATGCTCTTTGAGGAAATGAATTTTCAGTAATTTCTCAGAATCCTGCACGCATCTATAAAATCCATGCAGTGGGCTGTTGAGGGAACTGAGGCCCAGAGAAGTAAAGTAAACCAGCAAAGGTCACACAGCTGGCATGTGGCAGGGCTGGGAGGGAACCCGGGTCTTTCAGCTCATGTTCTTTTTAAGACACCCTGCTGCCTCCACAAATAACACAAGGGAGAAAGTGACAAGTGCCATGTGCTCATGCGCCGTCTACTTTTAGCCCCTTCGTTGGACCAAGGCCCAGAAAGTGTCCCATTGTGTCACATCTGTTCAAGGCTGCGGGTGATCTGTGGGCTCAGGCTTAATCCAGTAGGAGGATTTAGTAGCAGAGGTTGCCCGGCCTCTCAGTGGGAGAGCTGGTTAATCCTCCAGCCCCCCCCCCCCCCCCCCCCGCCGTCCGGCTTCATCCTTCAGTCACACTGATCTGATCGCTGATTGGGCTGCGGCTTGGAGCCCCTGTTTTGGAGGCTTTGAAATGTGAATGGCAGTGGTCACCCCAAAGCTCTCCCTGAAGATGCCCTGGGGTTCAGGGCATCAGGGGGGCATGGGGCAGAGCCGCCTTATCCAAGGCAGTGAGGCATGCAAAGTGGGTGGGGACACTTTGAAGCCGGTGCAAGAAAAGGGAAGGAAAGTTTTAACACTGCCTGGCTTAGCACACTGTGCTGAATGTTTTACATACATCTGGGAGGAGGCATTTGCTGCCACAAGGACCTGAAGATTTTGCAGCAAGCTTGGAGGGCCAGTCTCGATGTCAGTTTTTGTGCCGGGATAGCAATGCCTGTCAAACCACAAGAGCGCAGGCAGCCCCGTCCAACCCCACCTAGAGTCCTCTGACTCCTGTTTTGCAGAGGAGAGGAAAGTGGCCCAGAGAGGCCAGGCGGGGGGACAGGGTTAGTCACTGGCACAGCAGAGACAGAACTTAAGGCCTTGGCCTCCAGGACGGCATGTGGGAGAGGGGCCGCCAACCCCGAGGAGGAGGATGGAGTTGGGGGTCCGCATCTGTGCACAGGAATGTGCTGAGTCCACGAGGTCCAGAGGAGGCGGGGCAGAGCAGAGAGGCTCCTGTGCCTGGCGCTGGGCTCCGAGAGCCCGGCTGTCCCAGAGAAGTGCCTGCGGCCCCCACTCCTTCCAGAGGAGCCAGCCAGATCCTAGCTCTGCAGGGCAAAGGCCATTCCTCTGAGAGAATGACCCCTTTCTCTCGTGAAGCTGCCTCTTTCAGAGCTGCGGCTACCCCAGCCCCAGCCACTGAATGCAACTGCCCCGAGAAATAAATGGTTCTCACGGCCGGAGAGACGCTTCTACACAGTTTAATTTGGCATAATTATAAGTTTCCTCAATGCATTTTATTATGTGCATTGTTGTTTCAGCAAAAATTGTTTTGACATAGAGAGTTTTTTTATTATCGGTAATTTTTTTTTTTTTCAGGTTCTTTATCATCCCTTCAGGCTGGTTTTCCCCACGTTCACACGCTTCAGTGACAGCAGTTCCCGGGGTGGCTCTTTCCCTTTCTCCAGTTTATGCCTTAAAGAGGGAGGGAAGCCTAAATTACAGGGCAGGATTCTAGAGGCTGCGAAGCCAGGGGAAGGCCAGGTCAGAGGGCAGCGAGGGAGGGGTGCTCCCAGCAGTGGAGGTAACATCAGCCTCCCTGCACTAGGCCATCTCTGGCCAAGGAGCCTGGCACACCTATTGCACCCCGCAGGTCCCCAAGAGCACTGCTTTGGGAGTCTGCTCATTCCAGAATCCAATCCCGAATCTGTCACTTGCTAGCTGCATGACACTGGACAAGTTCCTTAATGTTGCTCCTTCCTTCAGTCCAGTTTGCTTTCCAAACTGCTGTACGAATATTCTTAGAAAGAGCATGGCACTGTGCTGGGGGGATGCAAAGTCACCTATTCAGTAAATATGAAATTTCCTAATGAAGCATCGGTTTTATCACAATGTTGGCGAGGTGTGTGTGTGTGTGTGTGTGTGTGTGTGTGTGTGTGTGTGTACCAGCAACAATAATATAATATTTATATTCAGACAGACTCATAAGCATCTGACTCTTGATTTCGACTCAGGTCATGAGTGAGTTCAAGGCCCCGCAGTGGGCTCTGCACTGACAGCATGGGGCCTGATTGGGATTCTCTGTCTCCTCTCTGCCTCTCCCCTGCTTTCTCTCCCTCTCTCAAAAACACATAAACATTAAAAAAAAGTAAAGAACACCTCAGCTATGGGGGCATCTGAGTAGCTAATTCTTTGAGAGTCTGACTCCTGACTTGAGCTCAGGTCGTAGGATAGAGCCTCACGATAGGCTCGACATTGAGCATGAAATCTGCTTATGATTCTCTCTCTGTCTCTCTCCCCTGCCCCCCATTACTGCATGTGTACTCTCTCTGAAATTAAAAACACCACAAACCGAGCTAGGTGGTGGAGGAGATAGTCCACATGCTCAGATTTTAAGGCTGAGTAGGGAGCTTTGAAGATATGTGGTATTTGTCCTGGCCTGCTTCTATCTGCCTATTCTCTTCTAGTTCTTACCTGTTCCCTTTTTTGTCTGTTTAAAGAGCCATTGTCTCTGCAAAATGGGTGTGACACCGCTTACCTCAGAGTAGTGGTGTCATGATTACATAAGTGAACACATTTCAAATCATTTGAGGCTTGGCAATGACTTTCTAGATGTAACACCAAAGACGGGGTGTAGGAAGGGGAAAGTGGACAACCTGGACTCAATTCAAATTAAAAACTTCTAGAAAAATGAGAAACTTCTTCTCTGTGAAAGATACCATTAAGATGGGCAAAAGATGAGCCACAGAATGAGAGGACGTATTTGCGAAACACATGTCTAATAGAGGACTTCTATTCAAAATCTATAAGAGCACTGAAAACTCAACAATACAAAAGTGGGCAAAAAATCTAAACAGGCACCTCATCAGAGAAGGTAAATAACAGATGAGAAGATAATCAACATCATTTGTCATTAGGAAATTCCCAGTTACAACAATAATGAGGTATCACTGCATACCTGTAAGAATGGCCCAAATTTAAAGCACTGACCACAGCAAATACTGGTGAAGGACAGTATAGCAACAGGAGCCATCCTTTATTGCTGATGTGAACATAGAATGGCTGGACCACTTTAGAAGACAGTCTTGCAGTTTCTTACCGCATGATCCAGCAACTGCACTTCTAGGTATTTTTCTAACTGTTGTGGTAAGTTGGTATGCAAACAAAAGCCTGCATGCTGGTGTTCATAATTCCAGAAACTGTATCCCCCCACACACCCAAGGTGTTCCTCAGTGGATGGATAAACTGTGGTATGTACATGCAGTGAGATATTATTCCACAGTAAGAGAGAGAAAAAAAAAAAAGAGCTACTAAGCCTTGAAAAGATACAGATGACTCTTTTTCTTTAAACAATTTTTTAAATGTTTTATTCATTTCTGAGAGAGAGAGAGAGACACTGTGAGCAGGGGAGGGTCAGAGAGAGAGGGAGACACAGAACCTGAAACAGGCTCTAGGCTCTGAGCTAGCTGTCAGCACAGAGCCTGAAGCGGGGCTTGAACCCACGAACTGTGAGATCATGACCTGAGCCGAAGTTGGACGCTTAACCGACTGAGCCACCCGGGTACCCCTTGGATGACTCTTAAATGCATACTGCTAAGTGAAGGAGGGCAGTCTGCCAAAGCTGTGTGCTCTGTGATTCCAATTGTATGCTATTCTAGAAAAGATGAAACCGAAGTAGGGCTAAAAACATCTGTAGAGGCGGTACCTGGGTAGCTCAGTTGGTTAATTGTCCAACTCTTGATATCAGATGGGGTCTTGATTTTGGGGTCATGAGTTTGAGCCCCAGGTTAAAAAATAAAATCTGTAGTTTGGTTAAAAAATAAAATCTGTAGTTTTCAGGAGCTGGGGCAGGAGAGTTAAATAGGTGAAGCTCAGTGGGGTTTTTTAGGGTATGATACCATAACTGTGGATACGTGACATTATGCACTTATCAAAACACATCAAACTTTATAGCACAGAGTGAACCTTAACATACACATATTCAAGGAAAATCATTGAGATGTCAAGGGATCCGGGATGAGATGAGAATGTGACAGAATGATTTAATTATATTACACATGTAGGACAAATTCAGTGAAGGGGGGTGAAGGAAAAAGTCACTGAACTAAGTAACTTTGGAAATGAGTGAAATTTGTACAACTAAAGGCAGAAGGAACTGTATATAAGCACTGAACTTCAGTTAAAACTTGGTTCTCAGGGAATATGGGTCAACAGTTTTGATACTGGTATACAAGTATGGTCGACCCTTGAACAAAACAGGTTTGAAATTTGTGGGTGCACTTACATGCAGATTTTTTACAATACAATACTGTAAACATATTTTCTCATCTGTACGATTTTTCTTAATAACATTTTCTTTTCTCTAGCTTACCTAATTGGAAGAATAGAGAATATAATATGTCTAACACACAAAATATGTGTTAGTCAACTGTTTACGTTACCAGTAAGGTATCCAGTCCAGAGTAGGCTATTAGTAAAGTTTCTGGAGAATCAGAAGTTATATGGGCATTTTGGACTGCATGGAGGTTGGTGTACCTAACCCATATTGTTGAAGGGTCACCTATATATTGGAACTGAACAATTAAATAAATGATGGTAGGAGCCCAATTTCTTCCTATTTAAGTGAGAGTCCATAGTTGAGTAAGAGGAGGAAGCTAGAATGACCCATGTGGTAATAATGGATTAGAGTTGAAAGTATTAGTGTCAACAGTGTTCAGCTTAATGCAGATACAGATGGCTACATTTGTAAGTATTTATGGAAATGTTTAAATACATGGGTTACAGTTAGCATACACACAAAAATTTCCTCACTCTTGTCCACTGAGCATGCCTAAAGACAAGGACATTCCAGTCATGGTGAGCACATCTAGTGGCCAGATCTTGGTTGCTAACACCATTCTACAATAAGAGGATCAGTTTTCCTTAGAGACATGGCTGACTCAAAGCCTGGGGCAGGAAATTTACAAGATGAGCTTAGGGCTTCTCATAGAACCAGGAAGTGAGGAAATGTTCAAAAGTAAAACAAAGCAAAACAATGATGGAGTATGTCGAAGGTATGTAGGAATCAAGTGAAAGGGCTCACAGTGATCAAAGCTGGAGTAATTTGAAGAGCAAAATAAATAAGTTAGGATTTTGATTGTAACAGGAGCCCATACTGGTATAGGCAAATGATTGAATAAATAAATCAGTGGAGAATTCCCAATAATTTATATAGATACTGTGCCATCAAGGAGGTGAAGCACATCTCCCCACTCAAGTGTGGATTGCATGTAGTGTTTTCCTTCTAAAGGATGTGGGATGGAGAGGGAGAAAAACAGAGTAGCTTTACAATGGAGAAATCTGGCAAACTCTACCTCAGCCAGGTGTTCAAGGTCAGCATCAACAATGATAAGTTATATTGCTACATGGTGATATGATATGATCAAAATGGCACTTGATTCCTGCAGTCTTCCTTCTCAAAACCCAGTCTCTCAAGTTATAAGAAAAACATCAGACAATGGCTAATTGAGGGACAGTTTGTAAAATACTTGACTGGTTCTCCTCAAAATTGTCAGAGTCATCAAAAACAAAAAAAGCCTTTGAAATTGTCACAGCCAGGACAAGCCTAGGAGGCAAGACAACGAAATATAATATGTTATCCTTGATAGGATCCTGAAACCTAAAAAGGACATTAGGTAAAGTATAAAGATGAATGAGTAAATACAGATATATCAGTTAATATGATATATCAACCTTGGCTCATTAATTGTAACAAATACACCCATTCGTGTACAATGTTAATACCTAGGGTATCTGCGTGTGAGATATATAACAATTCTGTACTATCTTTGTACTTTTCCTGTAAATCTAGAACTATCTTAAAGTGTGAAGTTTATTTGAAAAAATGGAATAATACCATAAAACATTATTTAGTAACTGGTTACTATTAAATGGTAATAAATGATAATGAGACTGAGAGATTTTTACTCACTCAAATGGCCTACAGGGAGAGCACTCAGAGGAATGACCAACAAGGCAAGTTTCCATAGGAGCTAAAATTTTCAAGGGCATGGATACTGGCTTATGCCAAGGTTTCAGAGAAGGGGCACCATTATTCTTTATGAGACAAGGAAAGTTTTTCTTTTTCCTTCTGAAGGGGAGGAGGAAGCAGAATAAAACAATAGCAAACATTTATTGAGTACTGAATTGTGCCAAATGCTTTATCTGTTCTAAGTGCTTTATCTCACTGAATCTTAATGAGGTAGGTACCATTATTTCCCTAGAAAGAAGGAAAGAGAGAAAAAAAACTGAGGCCCAGAGAACTTGACCTGCCTGATAACATGCAGTTAAGAAGGGATAGGGAGTATGAAGTAGGATTTGAACCCAGGAAGTTTGGCTCCAAGGCCATCTCCATGCAGCTACTTGCCGAGAAATATGCCGGTGCCCTGTGACCACTCAGATTCCACTGCAGTGTTTCTGAATTCCTGGAATGTGTGGTGTGAGCTTATTTTCTGTACAAACAACAAAAAGACGGAGTTTTCTATCTTCGATGACTTTGGACTCTCCAAGGCCAGTGAGAGTTTAGGTCACGTTTACTTAGATCTCTGAGTATCAGGACAAGGGGGTGGGGTGGGGGCTTAGTACTTAGCTGACACTGGATAACACTATTATTACTACTGGTCATTGCCTTCCTGCCCCACTACCTACCCACCCCTCACTCAATACCCTGGAGGCCCCTTCAAGTTGAGCTGCTTCCTTAGGGGAAACAGGATGTCTTCTCCAGGCTTGGGCCAGGTCCCTGGGGTTTTGGGGTGGGAAGAGGCTGTCCAATTGGTTAACACAGAGCTAGGCACCAGAGAGGAAGTAATGTCCCGGGAGTTGAGGAAACTGCCATTTCCTCCTCCAGCAGGAAGCGAGCGGCCTTGGCTATTCTCAGCACCCCGTGGCCATGTGGAGCAATGGAAATCACAGCCTGGCAGTGTCTCAGATTTGCCTCCTGCAGTTTAACAATCTCCCAGTCAAAATAAACTGGCTCCTTCAGTCTCCAGGGCATGGTTAAGGTAATAATTGAGAGAGAGAAGCCAGAGGCCTGGCTGTAGCACAAAGGCATGGAAAGACTTTTATATCAGACTGGTATTGGCTGCTTGTGCTTCATTAAAGTGGTTTAATTGAAGCATTGTGAAGACAAACAAACCAAGAGACTCAGTTACGGTTTCTCAAATAGCTAGTCTCCACCTCAGGAGGATCTGTGCTGATGGGGGTAAGGGGGCCTGTTGTTCCTTCAAGCGTGTATGTAGGTAAGTTTTAAACAGGAACGCTGCACAGTTTGGGAGAAAGGGAACTGGAAAATGGATCAGAGAGATTGGGGTTCAAATTTGAACTTCACCAGATGTGCTGTTTTGAGACAGTTACAACATGGCTGACCTATGCTTTCTTCATGTAGCAAAACCTGCCCTGTTTACCTCACGAGATTGCTCTAAAATCAGCTTTGATTCCTTCTTTGCTTTATCTCCTCATGTCCACCAGTTCTAAAACCTTGGAGACTCCCTCCCTCCTTCCCTCCCTCCTTCCATTCCTCCTTCCTTTCCTCCTTCCTTCCTATCATTCCTTCTGTAAAAGTTCACTGAGCACCTACTTAATGTTTGGAAGTGATCTTGCCTTTGGGGATTCCACAAGGAATGATAGAGAATTTACATTTATTTGAGGAAGCATATACCAAACAAGTAAATACAAACACATGAGATAATTTATAGTGTGATCGAGCTATGATAGAACATACACATATGTCTTAACAGAAAGCAGTTCGGGAGGAAGAAGTCACTCTACACGAGATCATGGCGGCCTCCCCGAAAAGGTTATATTTGAATGATGCCTCACTGGGATGGCTGGGTAGTTCGGTCGGTGGAGCATCTGACTCTTGATTTCTGCTCAGGACATGATCCTGGGGTTGTGGGACTGAGCCCCCAGTTGGGCTCCGCGCTGAGTATGGAGTGTGCTTAAGATTCTCTCTCTCTCTCTCTCCCTCCCTCCCTCTGCCCCCTTCCCTTCTTTCTCTCAAAATTAAAAATAAATAAATAAATAAATAAAATGAATGATGTCTAACTGATGAGACTAAGTCAGCCGTTTAAGGAGGTGGGTCCCTGGGAGGGGGCAGGCCAACTGTTCATTGATAATGTGTGTGTATTAGGGGATTCTTGATACCAGAGAATGGTGATGAGGCAGACAGTCAAGGTCTCTGCTTTTATGGAGTTTATGTTTGGGAAGAAGGGACAGAGAAAAATAAACACACAGGTAAGTCAAACCAGTTGTTGATAAATAGTCTGCAGAGAATTAGGACAAAGGTTGGTTAGAGAGTAGAGTAACTGGGTGACCATGCAGAGGAAGCCTAAGGCAGGAAGGGCCTGCTGGTTAGATAAACAAAAGGAATAAAATGTCCTTCTGACCCACACTTGGATGTTTTCCATGCCCCACTGGCCACATTCATTGCTGCCTGGATCATGATGGCTAGGAGTCCCCTCCCCACTTACCTGTGGGAATTCCACGAGGGGATGGGGGGATGAGGGGAATGTGCACTCACACAGCCTGCAGCTTAGGCATTGCTGTGATGCTGTCCCCTCCTCAAGTCTCTGGCAGTCAGAGGCACAGCTTGACATCCTCACAGTCAGAAGGGCCAAGCCCTCCATGATGGTGGTCTCCCCAAGGACACTGATGGGGGAGCTGAATGTCTAATAAAACTGATGCCTTGCAAAATGCAGCTGACTTGCAGAGAGTTGGGTCCAGCATATGATGCAAGGGGACCCCAGTGGGACTTCTTACCTTCAGGAAGCAGATAATATACTAGAGAGAGACCTGGCTTCATAGACTCCAAAAAAAAATTTTTTTTAGAGTGCCTGCTATGTGCTAGACTGATGTGAGAGGCTGGCAGTACCAGGGTAGATGAAAGCCTAGTCCTTGCCCTTACCTCTCATTGATCTTGGAGGTTAGTGGGCCTTTAATACCAAGGTAGGGCATCTGGATGCAATTCAAAGTGCCCCGGGAGGCATTTGAACCACTCGGGAAATTTTCTGTGGCAGGTTACAGGGAACCTAACCTACGCTGGCTTGAATAATAAAGAGAGTTTATTGGCACACCATAACTAAAAGGGCGAAAGGTGACGAGTCCTCAGATGTGGTACAGTCAAGGCTCCAACCCTGGCTCTGTGATTCCCTTGGCTCCATGCTCCTCTCATGTGGGTCAGTGCCTCCCTCCAAGGTGGCTTCCCGCAGGCACAGAGGCTGTGCTTTTTCATTCATGTTCTGGAGAAAGAAAGAGATAGTGACAGAGACAGAGACAGGGACAGAGAGACTGCCCCAGAATGCGAACAGAATATCATTTCTGAACTTCTGACTAATGGCCTCTCCCAACACCTTGCTCAATCTCTGCAGCGAAAGGGATGCAATGCCTGGATTACCAATTCCTGCAGCAAGGCTACTGGGAGTCCCCAGATTATCTAACTAGACTCAACAAACCATGGATTACAGGCAGGATGGATGCTGGGAAGTAGCAACAGCCCTTGTTAATGGTGGGAAGATTTCAGGCAGATTGCAGGAAGGTTGACATAACTGGTTTGCATTTTTAAAGATCTCTGTGCATTGGAGGGGGGAAAAAGAGGAAGCTGGGAGAACCACTCAGAGCTACTCCAAAGAGAGACGATGGTGGCTGGGCCCAGGAGGAGGGAGGCAGGTGAGGAAGAGCAGAAAGGACAGACTTGAATCTGGTCACTTAGCACTGAGTGGCAATGCCATGGGTCTTAACTTCTCTAGATCACTTTTTTTTTTTTTTTACAAATAGTTTATTGTCAAATTAGTTCCCACATAACACCCAGTGCTCATCCCCACAAGTGCCCTCCTCCATGCCCATCTCCCCTCCCCCCCATATCCATCAGTCCTCAGTTTTTGTCAGCATTCAAGAGTCTCTCATGGTTTGCCTCTCTCCCTTTCCCCCACCATTTCCGCCCTTCTTCTCCCCCTTGGTCCTCCGTCAAGTTCCTCCTAATCCTCCTATACGTGCAAACATGATATTTGTCCTTCTCTGCCTGACTTATTTCGCTCAGCATAACACCCTCAAGGTCCATCCATGTTGCTACACATGGCCAGATTTCATTGTTTCTCACTGCCATGTAGTATTCCATGGTATAGATAAACCACATCTTCTTGATCCATTCATCCGTTGATGGACACTTAGGCTCTTTCCATGTTTTAGCTATTGTGGAGAGTGCTGCTATGAACATTGGGGTACATGTGCTCCTATGCATCAGCATTTCTGTATCCCTTGGGTAAATTCCTAGCAGTGCTATTGCTGGGTCATAGGGGAGTTCTATTGTTAGTTTCCTGAGGAACCTCCACACTGTTTTCCAGAGGGGCTGTACCAGTTTACATTCCCACCAACAGTGTAGGAGGATGCCCGTTTCTCCACATCCTCGCCAGCACTCTAGATCATTTTCTAAACCTATAATATGGTTGTATAAATTCTTAGCTTTCAGGATTATAGAGATACATTAAATGTATCTACCATAATCAAAGTTCTCAATAATTGCCGTTATTAGTTTTTACATCTAAACTCCTTAGATGACACACAAGTCCCTTTGCATTCTGGACTCAAATAACTCAGGGTGCATAGAGAAGGGGAGAGTCTCCCATGTTTAGCTGATACATGTGCTCTTCCCATCCTGGGGTGGAACCTTCCAAACTGGGAAAAAGTTATCTTATAGCCAGTCACGAAACTTCTTTTTTGTTCCCAGGGGATTTTTGTCCCTAGTCCAAACAATCGCTGTCCACATCTTGACCAGCACAGAGAGCACTTTGTCATGTTTTCAGTCCGCAAATATTGACAAAAGAATGAGAGTTGGCCCAATGCACTTTAATGAGTAAGAAACAAACAAACTTGCTCAAATTTCCAGGAATTTTCTCCTGAACTGAGTTGCAGTGTGGTTTTTGCCACTCCCCAAAACCAATGTCCTAAGCTCAGGAAAGCCCCCTGTTATCGCTGTCACTCCAAAATGTTTTCACTAAAATCAGTGGGTTGAGTGATTTCCTTGACAATAATGATTTTGCACAATACAGACAGAGCCTCAGTCTGCAATAGAGATATGCATTCCTGGCAGAAAGTGAGTCCACGCCTAGTAGAGAGGCTGTAGAATGTGTTTGTTGCAAGGAGGGTGGGAAGGGGTTGGGGGGAGCGGATCAGGGGGATGGGGGGTATAGCACTACCTGTCTTTAGTTAGGTTTCAGTGGGGATGGGGGAACCCGTGAGTTTAGGAATGAGACTGCCCTGGGTTTTCATCTCATTGCTGCCATTCATTAGCTGTGAGATTGTTCATTCATTTAAAACAGGCCAGAGAGTGGGGACAGAAAGTACAAGACCAGCTCCTGAGAAAGGGCTGTTGAACAGTTGCTACAGAGAACTAGACTACAATAGAGCAGAGCAATGGGAAAAACATGGCAGTGGCTTTATGGGAGCACAGGAAAGGGGCACCAGATCCAGCCTTGCCAAAGGGCAAGAGTCGTGGAGAGCTTCCTGAAGGAAGGGTAGAAGCATGGAGCATTGGGAAGGTTCCTCTAGAACATTAGCCTGGAGGAAAGGGCAGGCAGCAGGGACTGTGCTCCAGGCAGAGGGAAGCATACGCAAATTCCGGAGGCAAAAGGGACTTGGAGTGTGATGGGGCAGTGTGGGGCAGATCTGGCTGGGAGGTAAGCAGGGTCAGATCATGAAGGTGCAGAGAGCCACTGTAGTTTCAGCCCCCGGGGACAAGGGGACGTGTGGAGGGGTTGGCACTAGGAAAAGGTGTATATGTACCTGAAACCATTGTTAGTGGCTCTGAGAAGAAGGGGCCTGGAAGGGAACAAGATTGCAATCAGGGTCGGGAGCCCTGAGGCTGTCCCATAGCCCAGGGGAGAGATGGCAGCCTGGATTAGGTCGTGGCATTGGAGAGAGAAAGTCATACATGGAATTGAGGGGTATTTGCTCAGCGGTTACTTGATCTCAGAGACAGAATGTGCCAAACACTCTGTTTGCTTCATTCTATTTCTTACAATGTCCCTGTGAGGTAGATATGGTTCCAGGAGGTTAAGCAACTTGTCCACAACCAGTAAGTACAGAGGCAGAATTCACACCCAGGTCTGCGTGCCCCCTAACCCCAAACACTACTAGATTATGTGGCTTTCCTAAATCAGATACGACTGTTTCTTGCTTATCATTAAGGACCATAGAAGTTATACCCATTCTGGAGGATTTAAGTGGAGTAATACAACACAGACGGAAGAAAGCTGATGCCTGGTACCTTTGGGAGTACTAATGCTGCCCATCAACACCCTCCTCCATCTGTCAGACCCCTCCCCGCACCAACCTCGCTGGGAGGTTAACTAAGTCAACCACCATCTTCCTGAGGAAGCGTCCTGCGCGCACCTGCTTCCTCCTCGGAATTAAGAGCACTGTTACCTTCCTATCCTTGCCTGTTCACAAGTCCATTTTGCCCACTGGCCTAGAAGCTCCTGAGGGCACAGGCGGTACTGTCATCACTGAGGCATTCCCAGTGCCTAGCCAAGGACCGTCGACTCGTTACATAGCGGACAAAGGAGTGGTTGCAGGAAGACCGCGGTTACACTGTGATAGACCAACCTGTTTGCTTTGGTGGGATGTGTGAGTGAAGGCTCCGTTGGCATCCATTCTGCCCACTGCTTTGCCCTTGTTTATGCCGAATGCTGTTCCTTCTCTTGTCCTGAGAAATCGTGCTTTCTGTCTCCGGCCCCGCCTGACCCAGGGCCCAGCCCTACAGGGTCCCCTTTGTACGTGCTCAGCGCCCGGTCTTCCTTAGCTGCCGTTCACTTGGCTCTTTCGCACAAATTACATGTTTCTTCCAGCTTTAATCAACACAGCCTTGAATCCTCATCAGACTCTCTGCCCTATCTCAAACCAGTGCTTACAGGGCACTCTTTCCCTCAGAAGAGATGGTATAATTTTCATAAACATGGGTCATTTCCCCCTTGCATCAATGTCAGATACGAAACCAGCACTTAACAAGACGTACCAGAAATGCGGAATGTCTGAACAAAGGCTGGGGACAATAGTTTTTTGTTTTTCTTCTTTTTTTTCCTTTCTCCAGTTCTATTAAATTGCTCTCCCAAAAATAATCCTAATGCTTTATTTACTTCAGCTCTGGGTTTATTTTGAGATGAACTTTCCTGAAGCAGAGTCTTAGGATGTGATTCTTATCCTGGTCACATCCTGGGGAGTTGTTTCGTGACTTGTTTGAATGGGCCCTGGCTTTTCCAGGGAGCCCCCCGGGCACCGAGGAAGAGGCCAGAGGATGTCAGCTCCTGTGTGCAGTACAAAAGACAGAGGTGACAAACCGCAGCGTTGGGTGGAAGTGCCCCCCAGGGGACTGTTCGTCTCCAGGCTTCACTCACTACAGACACGGGGCGGAAGCGAACGCCGCTCAGACTTCATCAACTGTCTCTTCCCGAGACTGATGCGTCTCATCGTTTCCAACATCTGAGTGATTTGTGAACGTTAGGAATTCAGACACTGGATGATTAAAACTGCCAGTGCTGGGAATTTTCTCATTTCAGGAAATTTTGGTCGTGAGGCATGCTGGCAACCTCCCCAGCAGGCAGACCCGAAGGGCAGGAAGTCCAGACCGGGGGTGGGGACGGGACTGTGAGAACAGACCAGAGGCAGCACAGGCCTTCACTATCATGTCAGACATATCTGTGTGGGAACTCTGCTTCCCCGAGCCTCAGTTTCTTCAATGGCAAAATGGGGATGATAATATCTACCTCACAGGAGTATCACGACAACTAAATTAGATAATGTCACGCCTGGCGCACAATCCGGGCTCGGGGCATGTGAGTCCCCCTCGGTGTCTGTAGGTGGATGACAGATGGTGGTGTGTGGTGTGCCAGAGTCGGAACCTGAAGGTCAAGGGACTGGGGCTGACTCTTGGAGGTTGGGGGAAGGGGCTGGCCAAGGCCACACAGGTTGTTGCAGTTGTGAGGCTCAGGGCAGGGTTTCAGTCCAAACTTTTAACTGCAGGAGGAAGCTCATATAGCCACAGATTGATCCCGGGTAGTATAGGATAAAGCAGTGGTTCTCAGAGTGCCTGGGTGGCTCAGTCAGTTGAGTGTCTGACCTTGGCTCAGGTCATGATCTCATGGTTTGTGGGTTGTAGCCCCATGTTGGGCTTTGTGCTGACAGCTCAGAGCTTGGAGCCTGCTTCAATTCTGTGTCTCCCTCTCTCTCTGCCCCTCCCCACTCATACTGTCTCTCTCTCTCTCTCTCTCAAAAATTAAAAAAGAAAAAAATTAAAAACAATTAAAAAAAAAAAAAAGCAGAAGCTCTCAAAGTGTAGTCTGAGGGCCCTGGAGGAAGCTGTGACACTCTCAAGGGTCCATGAGATCGAAATTATTTTCATCCTCCTACTAAGATTTTCTTTTCTGTTTTCATTTACTTGGTGTTTGCACGGATGGTGCACAGGCGGCAGTGGGTAAAACTGCTGGTGTCTCTGTACAAATTAAGGCAGTGGTGCCCAGCTGCAGCAGTAATCACTGTGTGACTCCCCACTGCACAGTAAAACAAGGAAAAAAACCAAAAGCCAATTTTCAGAGTGTGCTTGGTGAAGCAGTAAAAGTGACCAAATTTATTAAATTTTAATACTTGAGTACTTATCTTTAAAAAATTTTTTTAAAAAATGTTTATTTTGAGAGAGAGAAAGAGATTGAGAGAGATTGCAAGCAAGGGAGGGGCAGAGAGAGAGATAGAGACACAGACTTCAAAGCAGGCTTCAGGCTCTGAGCTGTTAGCACAGAGCCCAGCGTGGGGTTCGACATGAGATCATGACCTGAGCTGAAGTCGGCCGCGCAACCGACTGAGCCACCCAAGAGCCCCGAGTATTTATCTTTTTAATGCTTTGTGTGATGAAATGGGAAGTACCCATAAGACATTTCTGCTGCCCACCATAGTACACTGGCAGTCTCAAGGAAGCACACCAGCACAGTTGTTTGCGTTGGGAACTGAGCTAGCCACATTTTTTCTCAGAATACAATTTTCCCTTTAAAGAGACTGATACGCACACTGTGGTTATCAGACTCGGGTAGTTGGCAGATTTTTTGGGGCTGTCACTTCACAGAAAACAAGATCGTATTTGAGAGTACAAATTAAAAATGAGAATTTCAGAAGATTTATATTCTCCACTGTGAGCTGTCAGATTCTGCCCTTTAAGAAACCACCGCCTGTTGAGTGTTGGTATAGTATCAAAGAGGAATATCCACAGTTACCCGAAGAGGCTATTAAGATAGGCCCCACTTTCCCAAGTCCACATCTGTATGAGGCCACATTTCTTATATTTCAGCTATTGAACTGATTAAACAAAGAGGCCATTAGGTTAATTCGAATTCCTTTGTATCCTAGGCAAGCAAACCAAAATTTAAGCCTGTAAATGCCTCAAGTTTAAGAAATCAAAACCCAAGGACAATCATTCACAGCCAAAGAGGCTTTCCCAAGTAAGGCGAGCACTGCTTACGCTGCAGCCAATCCAGTAATTCCCTAGTCCTGCCCCCTGTCTTCTCTGTGGAAGTCTTGCTCCGAGCTCCTTCCCTGGGGACGCTCCCGACCACTACTGGTCTGCTGCTGCCTGATTCAAATGGGCTTCTACTCAAATAAGCTCTTTTTTTAAAAAAATTTAAAGTTTATTTATTTATTTTGAGAGACAGAGAAGGAGAGAGAGAGAGAGAGAGAGAGAGAGAGAGAGAGAGAGAGAGAGGCAGGGAGAGGCAGAGAGAGGAGAGAGAGAATTCCAAGCAGGCTCTGCACCATCAGTACCCCTCAAATAAGCTCTTAAAATTTTGACTGTCCTCAGCTTATCTTTTCACACACCCCAATACCCTATCAGCATAGACTGAATGCAAAAGAGGATGGTCATGAAGCCTCTTGAAGGAAAAAAAAGAGGTGGGGCATCTGATCTTTGCTTTTGGCTCAGTTCATAATCTCACAGTTCACGGGTTCTGCACTGAGAGTGTGAAGCCAGCTGGGGATTCTCTCTCTCCCTTTCTCTCCATCTCTCTCTGCCCCTCCCCAACTTGCACGTGCGTTCCCGCTCTCTCTTTCTCAACATGAATAAACTTAAAAAAAAAAAAAAAGAGGATACAGAAATCTACCTGTATGCTACTAAATCAGACATTAAAGGGATTTGTAAATATGTGAAACAATGCCATTCTTCTCACTAATTTTTATATAGATTTTTTAATTTAAAATGTTATTTAGATTAACATGTAGTGGGTTTGTTATCATTTTAAACAAATCAATAAATGTTAAAAATTTTTTTAATGTTTACTTTTGAGAGAGAGAGAGACAGAGTGTGAGCAGCAGAGAGACAGAGAGAAAGGGAGACACAGAAGCCAGAGCGGGCTTCAGGCTCTGAGCTGTCCACACAGAACCCGATGTGGGACTCGAACTCACTGACCATGAGATCACGACCTGAGCCGAAGTCAGATGCTTAACCGACTGAGCCCCCCAGGCGCCCCAGTAAATGTTTTTAAAAGCATAGAACAAGTGCTACAAGTATGGTATTAGCAGTCACTATACCACAGCACATGGTGTCCTTGCCAGTTTCCCCCCCGCCTGTGAGACCCCCGGAGCAGGGCCTGTCTCTGAGTCACCCCTGTATCCTAGTGCAGAGCATTGTGTCCTTTAGGGAGGCATCAGGTTTGGAGACTGAATGAATGAGAAGCTGAAAAAGAGAAGGCAGATCCCAGCGGGACTCCTGATAGGTAGCTAGACTCATGAACCAGGAGGCTCAAGTCCAGATGGTAAGAGTGGGACATGGACAGAACCCGGATCGAGATGGGAGCCTGTAGAGGCGAGAGTGCCAGTGTCTGCAGTCAGCCTGCTGGGATAGCCTTCCCCGAGCAGTGTCCCTTGCCGGCCAGTGGGTGCAGCAGGCTGTCTACAGACACGGGGTGGACATCGGCCCCCCCTGCTGCTGGGGCTGGGTAACACAGCCTGCCTGATCCCACCTGGATTGCCAGACAGACCTGCCAGCCTTCCGGGCTCCGTGTGAGCCACCGGGTGGGCTTGGGGACATGGGAGCTGAAAAAATTAAGCCTGGAGCCTTAAGTATGAGTCTTGCCTAAGTTTTCAAATCACGTTTTACATAATGAGGTGTGTGTTTGACCATCTTATCTCTGTGAATTGTTATTCTGGGGTATTTTTGGATATCCGGGAAGGAAGGGAAAAATGTCATCAGTGTCTGCTTGGTGCCGGGCGCTTTATTTATGTTTCCTCATTCAATCCTTGCAAATGCCTCATGAGGAAGGTGCTGGTATTGACTTTTTGGATATGAGGAAACCGAGGTTCAGGGAGTGTAACTAATGTCTCCATGGTCACAGTGCTGATCAGTGGCCTGACAGGGCCTTGAACCTGAGTCTCTGTGAGTATGAAGCCCAGACCTTTGAAAAAACCCAATTTTATTTATTTCTTTGTTTATTACCACTTAAGTAATATCTATTTACTGCCTAAAAATGAGAAAACCCTGCAACACGTGGAAAAGAAAAATTACCCATTAATTCTGTCATCCAAAAATGAAAATTATTGTCACATTGGTATGTTTTTTCCAACTTTCCCTTCATGCACATATTTGTAACCTGTTTTTCTGCTTAGCAATATATATTGTAAACATCTCTCTGCATCTATAAATATGTTTCTGTATAATTTAAAAAGGGCTGCCTCATGGTTCATTATGTGAACGTGCCATTCATTTAACGCATCCTCTGTTAAATATTTAGTTTTATCTAAATATTTGTCTAAATATTTGTCACTAGTGTTAAAATATGCTGCAGAGAGCCTCTTTGCGGTTCAATCTGTGTGAACATCTTTACTCCCTTAGGATAGAATCCTAAAAATACAGGTGATAATTTAAAGTACATTTCAGGTTTAAAGACATTTCAGTATACTGTGCTCTCAAGTTATCCCCCCGGAAACTTGTAAAAATTTTAATTCCCACTAAGTGGGCGAACTTTCCTATTTCCCTACTCCCTCAACAAGTGATTGATATCAAAAGATCTCTGCCAGTTGTATAGCCAAACACAAAATATCTATTTTAGTAAATCTCTGTTCTTCCAGTGCCGCCTTCTTGTCTTTCTGATCCAGTTTGAGCAGTGCTCTATACTAGGAAACGAACATTTTTTAATATGTCAGTTACCCAAGGAAACACGTTTCTCTTTCCTGTATGAGCTGGGTGGGGTGGAAGCGGTGGCAGTGGCCAGGGAGCCACGTGGGAGGGAATGTGTGGCTCTGACTTCGGTCAGGCAGTGGGACAGGTTGCATGGAGAGGGATTGGGTACTGGGAATTGTTCTCACCAGCAGAGTGTTGGCTGGTGGTTAGAGTCTGGTCAACCGCATAGGGGTAGGGTGAGTCCTTTCAAGGTGTGCTTACTCCCCAGGGACTGTGGTGGGTAGTCCAGACAGAGAATAGGTGCCTAGAAATCCACCAGGGTGAGTGGGGTGTACAGGGAGAGGGGTGGACATGCATCCCAGTAGGGGACAGATAGTAGGAAAACAGCCGCGCACTCTTGTGGATGGCAGCCTCCGGAGGATTGGGGAGAAGTGGAATTTTACATGTAGGAAGGAACGCTCTCTTTGGCAGCTGCACGTTCTACCCAATGATCCCCAATGGCTTGGCCACCAGAGGGTCTCACAGTTTGTCAATTATGCCTTCAGTGAATTCTCCACAACCGTGCTGGCTTTCAGATGTAGACATCTACTTCGTGAGGTCCCTGGCAGTGTATCTTCGACTCGAGGGGAGACTGTTAATGGATGGAAGGAGGTCTCAGAAGCCAATTGTTCATGTAGCTTGCTACTTCAAGTTTACAGGAATGGAATGTTCCCATTGGCATAATGAGCTCATGCTTTCCCTGAAAGCAGACCTACTGGTGAAACTAACCCCTAGGTGCAAGGTTGTGTGGTAAGTATGAAATAGGAACCAGGAGAAATAGGTACCTATAACATCTTTATAAGACTCGTCGATTATTTACCACACAGTAGGGGCAGTCTGCCAGTGGGGCTGTAAATGCTAGAAATTGTTGGGCTAACTCTTCTCCAGAGGCAGTGTCCTTTGGTTTGACTTTGTAACCTTCTACTTTTCTCAGTTGACACGGTCGGCCAGCTCCCTTGCAGTGTGGCCCGCCTTCCTGTAGAAGTCATGGGGGTTTTCAACCTCTCCTGGCGAGGAGCCCATCTAGGCCTTTCAGGTGACTTTGCATATTTCTGTTCTCATCCACTGATTTGAAAGGTCACGTCTGAGCACAGTCTTAGTTCCCTTACCTCCAGGTTGTCCCACGTTGTGCTCGCACCTGAAGGCCTTGGGGTCAGCCGCAGAACAGGGATTGTGAGAGCAAAGACCCAATCCTGGAGGAACTGGGGGGCTGGGTGGGAAGCCTCAGCGGAGGGTAGGCACAGGGACAGGTGGGGACCGAGGCTCTGACAGTGGCCTGCAGAAACACCATGCGCACCTTCACTGAAATCGGGGCCACCCCCTGAGTGAGCTCAGCAGGCTGACCTGCTTCATCCACCAGACCCTGACTGCCTACATCTGGGCTCCTCCGTGTCCCTCGTTAGTGCAACGGGAGGCCTGGTGGGAGGGGGCAAGTGGCCCCAACTCCAGTGAAGCCAGTCACTGGCCCAGCAGTGGCTCTGCTTAAGTGGCTGTGGAGTAGCGGACTGTCCTGTGCCTTGTAGCAAAATACCCGAAGGCAGCTTACTTACACAGAGACACTCCAGCCTGTGAGACAAAGCACACTTCAAGTCGAGAGTAGCAAAGCGAAGAGAAAGGCGAGGCAGGAGGAGGAGGCTGTGGGCAGGTGAGTCAAGTGCAGACAGCACCGTGTTCACAAGCCATTCCTGGTGCTGCTGGAGAGCACTCACCCTGATCAGTTTTGCAGGCAGTCGTAAAAGGAGGCTGTCAAATCCATTCTTCAATGCCCGGCCCCTATGTCTCACCTGGCCTAAGCGGTTCCTACTCCACCTATATGGGCACAAGGCACATATTTAGAGATGTAAGCATAACTTCTCTCAAAGACTCGAGTTGACTCAAGGCAGAGACGTTGTGTGTGTCTTACTTGCTCTGGAGGGGTAAGCCTCGGGGCATAGGATTTGGAATTTAGAGCTGAGTTCCATCCCGGTTCTGCCACATCATCGATTTGACCTTGGAAAGTACTTTAACTTCTCTGAGCTTCAGGAAGTTGCTGAGAAGATTTCAGGGGAAGTATTTTTTTTTTTTAATGTAATTTATTGTCGATTTAGCAAACATACAGTGTATACAGTGTGCTCTTGGTTTTGGGGGTAGATTCCTGTGATTCATCGCTTACCTACAGCACCCAGTGCTCCTCCCGGAGGGGGCCACTACTTTAGGTCTGACTTCCATGGACGAAAAATCTGGCACTCAGTGAAGGTATAGCTTCTCGGGTTCTCTACATGCTCTGTATGCGGCAGATTCAGATGGAACTGACCTCATGGGCTCTTGGCTAAGGAGGCTCCACAAAGCTTCCGTGGCTTGTCAGACCCCACAGCTAGATGCAGGGAGCCAAAGTAGGACCTCTGGTTTCCCAATCCTTGATCTTTCTCCTGTACATACCGCCTCTCCCCAGCACCCTCAGTGCAGCTGCCTGGGAGAGAAGTTTCCTTTTACAAAGGGTCCCGAGTTAGCAGAAATGTCATGGGGTCAGTAAGACAAGTGGCTGCTTGTCCTTGGGGTGCTTCTGACCTTTGCTTCATGCCTCCACTCTGGGCTGTTTTGGACCGTGGGGATGTAAGGAGGGTCTGTGGTGGGAAGACAGCGAGTAGAGCTGCTTCTTGCTGCCAAGAGCCTTCAAGAGGGCCCCTGCATTGCAGTCTGCCGAGTGCACTTGAGGGTGCTGGCTTTGCTGAACAGCAAAGAATCCCTCACCCCTGGGAGAAAACTTAGAAGTAGAACCTTTCCATGAGGCATTCTGGAACGAAGGCAAGGGGGAACCGAAGCTAGACTGGGCACCAGGAGACCTCATTGTTGTGCACCGTGGTAGAGGAAGTGAGTGTCAGACCGCCGGGTGCCAGGGAGTAAGACCATGATGGGCTCAGTGTTGGGATGGCCCCATAGGGAGTCGAGTTCCTGTGTAAGCGGACATTCACTTACCCTCAGGATCTCTCGGGACTGTCTGGGTGTGTGGGTTCAGATTAGAAAAACATCTCCTTGGCTGCTGGCTCTCAGTGGCTACTAGCTATTTTCCACTTCTCCAGCCAGCGCAGGCTTCATGCTCAAGGACTCGGGCTTGCAGACATGGGCTGTGGAGGGAGCCCCAGGCCAGCCACATAGTCCTGTAGCCCTAGGGACTGCGTTCATGAGGTCCAGGGCCACCGCGGTTCTGTGGCTGAAAGCACAGTGATGTCACTTAGTTTTTTTTTTGTTTTGTTTTGTTTTGTTTTTACAGAAAGAAGAAAAGTTTAAATAAACAGGGTTAGTTCCCCATCAGGAATACTTTGCCCATGCTATTAATTAGCGAATCGATACAGTCACTGTTTCTGGAGTGTCTGCTATGTGTCAGGTGACTCTGGGTGATAGGGACACAAAAAAGAAGACAGAGGCCATGCCTTAAAGAGTCCTGTGATGGGGACAGGTATAGAAATAGGGGAGTAGGCAGGCTCTGGGCCTTGTGTGCAGACAGAGGACTCATAGGACTTCACCAGTGCTGGTCAAACAACTGATGGGTTCTTAGCAGACAATTGGCAAGCTTTCTGGCTACTTGGAGGGGAATTTGAGTGGAACAAGCCTGGAAGCTTGTAGATCGCCAGATTTCAGAAACATTAAGGAATTTAAGAAAGACACACAGATATAGGCAACCAAAACCCAGAATTTTTTAAAAATTATTTTAATGTTTATTTATTTTTTTAAGAGACAGAGACAAAGTGCAAGCAAGGGAGGGGCAGAGAGAGAGGGAGACATAGTATCTGAAGCAGGCTCCAGATCCCAGTGTGGGGCTTGAATTCATGAATTGCAAAATCATGACCTGAGCCCAAGTGAGATGCCCAACGGACTGAGTCACCCAGGTTCCCCCTCCGCCCCCCCGCCATCTCGGAAGTATTAACTGACAATCAACTTTAATGAGAACCTATATTGATTTTTCACTTGACACTTTATGAACTGTATTTTCAGCTCTTTTGAGCCTCCTGAAACTCCCTTTTGGCATCCCTGAGGTTTTCCCCAGTTGTCTGCTCATATGAGCTTCAGACTCAATTCCTGAGAGGTTCACAGTACCTTTCTTTACAAGTGGGATGGCTGGGATTTCATGAAGAGCGTGAGGGCACCTTTCTACTCCTTCCGGGTTTCACTGGGTTTCCATCTTAGTGCCACTTACTCTTTTCTGGTTCCTGAGTTTGGGTGGCGCTTTGGGTATATAACACACGAGGGGCAGGGTTGATGAATGTGGGAAGCCCCAAGCACAGCCAAACCAGTAGAAGTATTTACCCAAAACAGTTCAGGCTGGGAGGGGAGAACCAGAATGTTGTTAGCTGAGAGGTGATCTCAACACCTCTGGGTGGGGGAAGCAGGTAGAGGGTCAAGTTCATGAGGCAAGGTGAAGAGTAAATGGAAAGTGGGCCATGGAATTAGAATTTAGGAGCTTCAGGAGCAACGTGGAGTGAGGCTGGAGAAGGAGACAAAGACATAGTTCAGGGCTAGGCACACAAAACCAAGATTGTGCTCTGTGTGTCCCTTTGTCTGTGGTTCGTGCACAAGAGGTTCAGGCACTGTGGCTCAGCAGAAGCAGGCCAGGGTACTGAGGCAAAATATAAGCTTGACTAGGAATACAAGATTAATGGTGTTTTAGACAGAAGCAGAAAAAAAAGTAATCAAACAAAAATAGGATTCTAGCAAAAAACAGAAAGCAAAGGATAAGTAGGGTTAACACCCACTTGTGTTTATGAACTCTGGTGGCCGAGAATATGTGGCTCATACATGATATTCAACACCAAACCTCTACTCATATTATATAGACTTGGCAATGGAAGGAACGGTAAATACTGGCCTCCCATAATAAGATATAGGAGAGGAGATGCTGGAGGGAGTTTTGTGAAAATATGTACATTCTTACACCAGCCAGTTTGAAGCTTCTAAAAAACCTTGGTTTTTTTTTTTCTTGGTGGTGTAGACATTTCCAGTTTAGCATATCAGTGAAATCAGACTTATGACTCTTTTCTTTGCCTTTCTCCACTGGTGTGAGGGTGGGTTTCCAGATGGTGATTGCTCATTCTGGTAGTTTTCAACTCAGATTGGGGAGGGTAGTGGTTACGGCTGCCTTGACTGCTCTCCTCGCCTCTTACTATCATCCAAGCCGATGGAAACCACTCGTGGCCTTCTGAAAGGGGGCTCTATGACCCAGGGGCCACTGTGAAGGTATTCCCTGTGCAAGGGTAGCTCAGGGGAAGAAATGCAGCACACGTTCAGCTTTCTAAGCCACGTGGATTGGCATAACGGAAGTGGTGCCTTTTTCTAATTTACATAAAAACATTATATGTGCCAGTGGTGGCCTTGTCCTGATTCTCAGCCAATCATATTTTCTATTCATAGCAGTCTAGTGAATCAGAGGGATGCTGATTATTATGTTGCCCAATTTCAGGTGATTTCCTTGGGCTGTTCTCTCTATTTGCCAGAGTCAGAAGTTGAACCCACTGAGGCTTAATCCTAAATCCAGTGCTCTTTCCATGGTGCCGGGTGCCCCTCGCCATAGTCCCATCATGGGAGCTCCCAGCGAGCAGGGACTCACAGCTACTGCCAGGACAGGGATCCCAGTTCGGCGGCACACGGCTTGCTGGATATGCACACTTGTCAGAAACACAGCAGCAAGGCTCATGCCCGTGCCGTGCCCGCGTGGGAAGTCCTCACTGAACATCTGACCCAGTCTGCCTCAAATTCTTCTCAACCCTTTTTAGCAACTTTTAGGCATTTCCCTTGCAGGGTGGGGTTAGGAGAGGCAAGGGTGGTGGGGGGGGGGACTGGGTGGGTTTGCAAAACATTAATGAATGTAATCTGTGCCTTTTCCCTGACCCAGCTTGGCCAGCTGCACTGGTCTGAAATTCCACATTCCATTGTCCTTCTAAGAAAACAGAATTGGCTCTATTCAGCCCTAGGAATTGTCTGTATAGACTTGTTTAAGAGAATTTGCAGACCAGATGGATTTACTGTTTACTGTGTCTTCTAGTCCTAGGCAAAAACGTTACTTCCGAAGACCATCTGCAGCCTGTTCCCAAAGTTTCCCAACCATTACTGTTCATGTTCTGGGCACTGCTCTCGCTTAGTACATTTTCTCACTTTAATTTTTTTTTTAACATTTTATTTATTTCTGAGAGAGAGAGACAGTGTGAGCAGAGGAGGGTCAGAGAGAGAGGGAGATACAGGATCTAAAACAGGCTCCAAGCTCTGAGCTGGCTGTCGGCACCAGAGCCCAACGCAGGGAACGAACCCATGAACCGTGAGATCATGACCTGAGCTGAAGTTGGCCGCCCAACTGACTGAGCCACCCAGGCGCCCCAATTTTCTCATTTCTTACTTCTCTGTATGAACGTTGATCACGCCCCAGCCTCGTAGCGGTGAGCTGTTGGACTTACTGCCACTTCCTTTCTCTGCAAACTAGCCTTCTTTGTGCATCTGTATGGTTCCGGTGATGAGGCTTTGGTAGCCACTTGGTACAGCACCATCCACATGACTGTCCTGCTCCCAGGTGATTAGCCCAGAGGTGTGCATCCCACTCAAGCAAGTCTTGGGAACTTGGGGACTAGGGCTGTGAAGAGGATTCTGTCTTTCTTTGGGTTGCTTGCTCTGCTGGCATAACTTAGAAGATGCTGCCAGCCATGTGGTCTATCACTAGATAGGAAGGGGGGCCAGATTCAGAAGCTGGTATGAATAGAAGGAGAAAAATGAAGCCAATTTCAAAGAGAAGCTGAGGATGAAAGCTAGACATAGTTTCCAGACCTATTTGACCCAATTGCATTCCTTCCTTTGGGTATCAGTACATGCCCTGATATCCATGTTATAAAATGCTCCATTTTTGCTCAAATTACCCTCAGTTGGCTTCTATTAACTACAGTTAAGAGTCTTTTCTGTTACTGTAGCCAGATGTTTCTCAAAATACAATCTCTGGACCAACATCAGCATCTTTATCAGGGGACAGGTTAAAGGGGCAAAATCTCAGACTCCATCCCAGACCTACCAAATCAGAAAATCTGGAGGGAAGACCAAGCAATCTGGGTCTGCAGACATCTCAAGTTGAGAACCACTGACCTGGCCATCCCAAGTAGTGGATGGAAGAGCATGGACCTAGAGGCACAGTTGACTGGATTTGGACCCTGGATCTGTGAGCTAGTGATATGATTGGACAAGTCACCTCATTTCTTGGGGACTCAGCTCTCTTAGCAGTAAAATGGAAGATAATGATGGTTTATATTGTACAGCAGCTGTAAGAGAAGCACACACCTTTTGGTACGTGAAAAAGCATCAGTTTCAATCTTGCCTCCGTGGACCCTGTTCTGACATGAGAAGAGAAGTGGATTAACCCAGGTCATACTCCGTGGAGACAACACCTGAGTGTTTTTTTTTTCCTTTTTTTTTTTTTTTTTTTTAAAGAACCCATTGTTTTAACAGAACAGGTTACTGTTTGGAGTTTATACCAAATCTGTGCACCCAGATTTTAGCACTGGTACTAGGCTATCACTTAGGTGATTGGGAATCAAGCTCAATTAATCTGAAGCTTATTTTGATTCCCCAGGTTTCACTGACCTATTTTCCTGCATATGAGAACTATGCAGTCTGGGCCACGCTAAAATAAAATGAAGAGATCAAGAGATCAACTGGCTTATATTCAAAGAAAGAAAGCATGGGTTTCCATTCATTAATTTATGTGTTTATATATTCATCCACTTACTCATTCACTAATGCATTCACTGACTCCTTCCTTCCTTCCTTCCTTCCTTCCTTCCTTCCTTCCTTCCTTCCTTCCTACCTTCCTCCCTCCCTCCCTCCCTCCACCTGACACTCACTGAGCTACTTCTCTGTCTAGACTCCATACTAGATACTAGAGACGTACAGATAAGGCCTTTGTGTCCCCCCGACCCCCAGCTACTAATTGTTGACATATTACAGTGTGAGCAAAGACCTAGAGGCAGGAAATGGTCATGGCATGAGAAGATCAGAGTCAGGAGATATGTCTTGCTGAAGCAAAGAGTGAGTGTGAGGAAATATTGAAGCAAGAGAGTCAGAGATGGTTATAGAACGGGAGTCAACATCTGCTCGGTTTCCACAGCACACTGTCCTATAATTAATGGTGGTAGATGTTTTGCAAGGACCTCCCAGTTCTTTGGGCTGCATTCGAGCTGATCCCGGATGGATGACCCTACAGTAGGTAGATTCATCGGCCAAATACTGTTCATGCTGTTCATACCCCACGAGAGAGCTGGTTAGCTCTCATTAAAAAGGAATCCTTGTGTCTGCTACTGCTTGACAGCTGAATCCATCCAACCCCAAGTGAACTCTTTCTGGTATCCAGAAAGTCTGGCTATTTTCTGGATGACTCTCCACCCAGTCCTTGGCTTTCATGTCATTGGAACCTCCAGTTATATGCAGACTGGAGCAAAAGCATCAAACCTCTCCCCAGACAGCTCTGCAGGAAATACATCCAATTGGATGCTTCCTCAGACATATCCTTTAGGGAGGAGTCTGGGACTGGGCATTCAGATGCGAAAGAGGTGTGGCTGGTCTGGGAGGGAAGATGGCTACTCAGTGGTTGAGTGTTAAACACTGCCTCCTGTTTTACAGGTGGCTTTTCTGTTTGTGTCAACCAAAGGATGGCCTAATGACAGTACAGTTATACCCTTCTTATTCCCAGACTTTAAAGAAAAGAACAGAAATAATGACTGGCTTGTCATATGGGGTCAATATCCTTGACCTCACTTGACCCTTGCCATTACCCTAGCAGAGGAGGTACAAGCATTTTATTCCCACTTACCAGATGACGAGATGAGGCCCATTCCACGCAAGGGTCTGAGTCTGTTTTTAATCCCAGTTTCTTGACTGTAGATTTTTATGCTCATTCTACTGTGCTGCGCTGTTCTCAAGTAAAACTATTGTTGCCAGTACTTAGGCTTACAAGGAACTTCCTGGGGGGACTCAGAAATATGGAAACAAGATTATCCTTTGAGAGTTAAAGTTTAAGACAGGCACAAGAGGATTAGTGAGGAGACAGAATGGCTCCCAGGATTCTGAGAGTCAACTGATCTTAATCCAGCCATAGATCTGAAATATATTTGAAGAAGGCAGGAAAGCAGAGTCACAGAGGGAAATTTTGGCACTCTGTCCATGCTGTGTGCTAGGAATCACATAAGGCTATCTTAATTGGGTGCTACTAGATAGTTTATTCATGTAACTCCTCTTGAGCTGATCCCTAGGTCATGCTGTGATCTTCAGTGTGTCTAATGTGACATCCCAAGCTGTATGGTCCAGGAGGTAGAGAATGTCCTAGTTGTGTTGATAGGTGGATTCTACTTCCAGGTTATGGTACCTTCCTGTGCTCACTGTCCAATAACATACAAGCCATCTGGTTTCCAGATTAGCTCTTGGTGTGTAGAAGAGAAGGATCAGCTCTTGGGGGCTGACAAAACCGAATTTCTTAGCCTTTGGAACTATAGGAGAAATCCAAAGCTTGGGCCAGGAGAGAATAAAATGCTCCCTTGGGAGGTGTCTGGGAAGACTGAATCGGGCCCTGCCTTCCCCTGACGGTGTGTCGTCTTTGCTTTGCAGATGCAAGTCTGAGTCAGGCCCATGGCCGTTCCCATAACATTGGCCTTGTTCTCACTAGAAGCCAGGGGCACTAGCACACGCAGGCCTTTTGACGGTTCCTGCCCAGATCATTGACTGATCACCTGATCAATTCAAGATGACCTACTGAGAACCCTGAGGAAGGCAGGATGAGTGAGACATGGTCTCTTCAATTCAAGTGCCTAATCTTGCAGTAGAGACAGATTTGTGCCTAGGTAACTTTAACCATTTCATTGGGTTTCTGTATTCCCTGAATTCATCGGCCATGTATAAAACATTATGCTACCTGGTTTCACTTGCTTTTCACAAGTATCCCATGAACAGATGCAAACATAAAATCTCAAGAAGTGAAGTGGTCACAGAGCTAGTACATGACCCAACACAGCTTTGCCGCCCAAGACAGCTGTGGGCAAAAGGGTGTCATTGGTGTTACGTGGGAGTGTAGAGGAGGGGGCTGAAATCACTCTTCTGGTAATTTCCACTCACTACTCTGGTTCTCTCTTGGGAGCTCATCAGAACTGTCCCTAGGCAATTTGTATACCTTCATTGGCATACAAGGGATCTGGCCAAAATGGATCCCAGTTTGGAGTTCTAGTCTCATATGAATAAACAAAGAGAGTCTAGGAATTATTTACCATAGCAAAATATTATAATGGAAGTTGTATCTTTATCTTAGATAATGCGGCACTCACCATTGAAGCTGTTTTGGCTAGAATTTTATTGATCCAGTCTAGTTACAGTGGGTATGTGTTCCTCTTCGTGAGTTCTTATTAGCTTGATAAGTATCTTGAGCATATACCTACTATGTGTAGGGCACTGAACTGTGTTCTAGGGATATAGAGACAAAAAAGATGTTTTTCCCTACTTCTTTTGAAAGTTTCATTCTAGGGAGGGAAGCATATCTGTGAAATGTTTTCTTTTAAAGTAAACTCTGTGCCCAGTGTGGGGTTCAAACTCATGACCCCAAGATCAAGAGTCTCATGCTCTACTGACTGAGCCAGCCAGGCACCCCCTTGCATAGCTATATAAGCATTTTAAAATATTTTATTTCAAATTTATAACAATAATACATTCTCATTGCAAACAATCCGAACGGTAGAGAGTATTTATGTAAAAGAAAAAAATTTTTAATTGTTTATTTGGCTTTTAAGAGAGAGAAACTGAGATGGAGCATAAGCAGGCAAGAGCTAGAGAGAGAGGAAGACACAGAATCCGAAGCAGTCTCCAGGCTCTGAGCTGTCAGCACAGAGCCTGACGCGGGGCTTGAGCTCACAAACTGCAAGATCATGACCTGAGCCAAAGTTGGACTCTTAACAGACTGAGCCACCCACGTGCCCCGAGAATATTTATTTTTTAGATGCTGGAGAGCCAATGAAGGATTTTATGCTGGGGCCTATGTGCAGAAGGATCGGCACTTGGAAAGATCCTTCTGGCTGCAGAGTAGAGGTTGGCTCATAGCTGGTTCTGGCTGGGGGCAGGAAGCCTGGAGTACCAGCAAAGAGGCCACAGTGTGATTTCAGCCAGAGATGGCAGCAGTGCTGAGCTGGACAGAGGCTGCTGAGGTGGCTTTCAGAGATCCCTGGGTAGAGAAGCATGTGTTGGGTGACTGAAGAAGAGGGAAAATAAAACAGCTTTTACTTAAGAAAGCAGCCCTGCTAGACAAGCCTTTTCACAAGCTGTTCTCCTGGAAAGGGCCTTGAAGGCACAGCTAAGCAAACAACCATCCCTCCTGGGCAAGGGCTCCCCACTAGGTGAATGGTTTGCCGTATTTCCGATTCCAGGAACTGGCTGGAATAACACTTATGCAATGGGAACACACGAGGCCCACCTCCAGGAGCCTGGCTGGGGCAGAACTTGGCAAGGCTGGAATCCTTCGTGCAGTGGAAAGTCCTGCTGATCTGCTGCAAGTGAGCGTCCCTTGGATGTGTGACTTTGAGGGGACATCAGAGCTAGCTGTTCAGGTGACCGTGGGGATGGCTCCGTGGGCCTGGAGCTGCCGACGGGGAGGGGCTCAAGGTGTGTGCATCCGTGGTAGAACAGAGGACAGTGCACAGGCAGAAAACTGCCGCCTCTTCCATGCAGTGGATGGAGTGAGCGCCTAGGAGCCCCAGTAGCCTGTGGAGTCACTTCAGCACCATGTGACCCTGGACAAGTCACTTAACCCCTTTGATCCTCAGCGTCCTTGTGTGTGAATTGGGGTCTGCATAGCAGCCGTCTCCTGGGACTGTTGCAAGAATAAGAGACATGAGGGAAAACTGCTAATACTATGCCCAGCGCCTTGCACAAAGTCCGTAAGTCGTAGTTACTGGTTGAAGAATCATGACTCTCGGGGTGCCTGGGTGGCTCAGTCAGTTAAGCATCCAACTTTGGCTCAGATCATGATCTCACAGTTCATGGGTTCGAGCCCCGTGTTGGGCTCTGTGCCGACAGCTCAGAGCCTAGAGTCTGCTTTGGATTCTGTGTCTCCTTCTCTCTCTGACCCTCCCCCGCTCATGCTCTGTCTCTGTCTCAAAAATAAATAAACATTAGAAAAAATTTATAAGAAAGATCATGACTCTCTAACAAATACAGCTCCCAGGAGATTGAGGGGTGGGGGGATGGTGGGGGAGACAGAAGGCCATCTGTCAAATCAAAGAATAAGTAAGAATGAACTTGCAACAATAAGGGCAGGCTCAATTTACGCCTGAGCGATGGGTAGGCTCCTGAATATTTGTCTGGGGTCCAAATGTATGCAAATCAAATCATTCTCAAGGCCTCAAGGAAGTTGCTCACCTCCAGATATCCGGGAGGGAGTCTTTCTGTAATGTTGCTCCTGCTGATTATGATAATATGGCACTTCTGTCTCACCTGGGGCTCTTAGGGGGAAGGAGACGGTGGGTGTAGCCTTAGCATCTCATTGCTACACTTTCTTTTTTATTAAAACAAACTGATGAAGGGCTTTTCAGCATAGTGTTCCCTGAGCAATCCAGAACTGGAGGTGAAGGCTGGAGTCAGGTGAGGTGGGGTCACCTGTGTTTCAGGTGAGGCAGCCGGAGGGCAGTGGAATCACGGAGTCAAAATTCAAACTCTTGTCTTCTCTCAGTCCTGTGTTTGTCTCTCTCAGCTGATGGCTGTTTCCAGGGAGGTGATGAGCCCTCTGTCCCCTCCTGTGCACATGTAACAGGCATGCCATGGACAAGCTTGTGGGTGGGGACGGGCGGGCAGGAGGTGAGATTTCATCACGGAGCATGGATGTTTTGTGTCTGAGTACAGGCATGTAGGATAAATACTTGGATGGGGAGACTCCCTTCCCTCACTCTCCACCCTGGCTGGGTATGTGGGAGGGAATTCTGGGTCAGTGCCTCCCACCACCGCCACCACCACCACCACATTCAGAATGTTAATAACATGTTCTTCAGGGAACAGCCCCCAAGTTCTCACACCCAACTCAACACCAAGCTCTTGGTCTTAGACAAAGGGTTCTAGCATGATCAGCCAGAAAATTCTTCCCAGATCTCCTCCTAAGCCTCTCCCAGCCTGGTTACCTCTCTGTTAGTGATCTACAGTGCTGGCTAGGAGCACCCAGGGAACCTGAATTCTCTCGTCCCTGCTCGGTTGGGAAGCAGATGTGCTTTTACTCATCAGAGTAGCACCCAGTGTTAATGGTCTTCAAAGACAAGCTGGTCTTAGATTTTTGGGACAAGTAACTAAGGAGTTCCTTCATGTTCCTTCTCGTGTGTGCTCCTCACTCAAAGCCTGCATGCTAGTTATCGGATGGCCCTAAGAAGGGTGCTCTTGCCAAACCGCATGCCTGTGGTCTTGCTAGTTGCTCACGTGCCTATCAGGTGATAGGGAAATCAGGAAAATGATGCAACCCACAGCCAGCCTTATATTTACTCAAATTCCCCAGGACCCCAGAGGAAGGGAACCCCAAGTATATGACCTACATATGGAATAGCGTGTCTTGGTTTGCAGACTTCTTTCACTCATCTGGTATCTTAGTGGCAGGGAAGTTTCCTGTGCTTACACATGAGAAAACTAGGGTCTTGCAGCATCTGCCCCTGCCTGCTCTCAGGCATCGCTAGGTACTTCTCCAAGCCCCACGTGGGAGGCATAGCCATGTCCCCCCTACGCTGACGTGCTTTCTGTTCCCCCAGCACTCTCGAGTCATTCCTGCCTCAAAGCCTTGGCACCCACTCTTCCCTCCTTCTGAAGTGTGCTTCCCCATCCCCTCACCCAGGTCCCAGCCCTGATGACACCTTCTCCAGGAGCCTTCTGGGCCCCCCTCAACCACACAGCCTCCCCCCGCTCCCCAAGACAAGAGCACCAGAATCCAGAGCTAACCGTCCTTCTCCTGAGGGCAGGGGGAGGACTTCTGTTCAGCCGTCCTTAGTGTTGTGATCACGTCCATCTCCGGCACCTCTGTCTCAGCCCTGACAGCACCAGAAGGAGGGCTTGGGGGTCCTCAGCCAGCAGGAGACACACTTGTCCTAGTGCCCCACAACCCACACTGTCTTCAGATGGGCAGTCACCACTTCCTCAGCATTTCCTGCCCCAGCGTGTCCTCTGACCAATGCAAATCTCACTAGCTCTAATTTTTCAAAAACCCATAGGCTCCTTTTCTGATAGATCCCTGGACCATGGAGGGGAAGACCAAAATCTTATTTCCTCTGTGAGGCTGACAAGGGGCTGAATTACCTGAGATGCAAAATGCTACTGGCTTGCTTTGTCCTTATCCCCAGAGCTTATAGTCAATCAGTTTTTTCAGCTCTGGTTTATAGGCTAGTGCACATCTCTCACTTAGTCCTTAAAGGCACATTTCAGAAACACACAAAGTATCTCCTCTCTGGTGTCCCTAAGCCCATGATGTCCCCAGTACTGCTTGGAGGGGAAAGCATAGTTTGCTTCCCTCTCGCGGACAGCCATCCATACTCTGTGCTTTTCTCCACAGTATTTTGGTTCACACTGCTTTCAAGTCCATTGCTTCAGTTTTAATTTCTGGATTGGCCTTGTCCTTTGATCCTGATAATCAGATTCGCTTATTCTGCCACTAACAGGGCTCCCTCTCAACCCTGGATTTGAGTCCATGGTGGTTTAACTGGTGCCTGAACATCATCACCTTGGCAGTTTCCCCCAACGGGCAATCCCACTAGGTCCCTAGGGGCCCCAAAACTAGAACTGATACTCAGAATTGCCCAGCTGGTGCTCAGTCTGCCCCACAACTCATTCAGTTCACACTCCAGGGCAGACTGTGTTCCTCCAGCTCGAAGGCAATGTATTCACCCAGCATGTGCTTTCAGCCCTCCCAGGTGCCCAGCTCTGTGCTGGGGGAGCCTTCTAAGGAAAGGGGGTGGCTTGTTAAAACAGAGGAAGTGGACTTTGGAGTTGGAGAAATTCAAGTTCCAAATAAAGCTGCGTTAACTAGCCATGTGAGCTTGGGTCACAACTCAAAGAGTTGGCTCTTTGAGCCTCAGTTGTCTCATCTATATACTAGAGATAATTACTACCTCATCTGTGGTGATGAGTGATTCGGAATGTTCAGTGGGACAAAGTATTTAAAATACTTGGTGTTCAGGAGATGCCGAATGAGTGGTAGCTACATGCAAACACAGGTATACCAGCACACACATTGGTATATTTTGCAAAGAAAAAAAGCACGAGCCTCAAGTCTTGAGATATTATCTGATGCTTCCCCTACTTATTTTTCCTGTGCCGTCTTCTCCCTATGTCCTACCTACTAGCACGGAACTTGTGCTTATCAGGTGAGGCAGCTGATATGGGATTGTTAATTTATTTGTGACCAGCCTCCTAAAATAGGGTGACCGTGTGCTGCCTTGTAAGTGCGATTGCAAAAGAACACGTGTACCGTGGATGCATGTGCATGTGTGTGTGCGCATGCATGCTGTGTGTGCGACAACATCAAGCACAGCATGTGTGCCATGCTAGGCAGGGCCCGCTCATGTGTATCCTTTGATTGGCACTTATTTTTAAAAGGGATAAAAGTCCCCAACACATCAATTTGCCACCTGAACCTTTTCGAAACACGCAGTTCAAAAGCGTTAAGCATATTCTTGTTGTGTGACCCATGTCCAGAACTTTTTCACTGGGCAAAACTGAAACTCTCTGCACCCAAAAACAACCCCCAATTCCCCTCTCCTTCCCACCCCTGGCAACTTCTGTTCTACTTTCTGTTTCTGTCAATTTGACTACTCTAGTGACCTCATGTAAATGAAAGCATACAGTATTTTTCTTTTTGACTGACATAGGTATTCTCCTACTTAAGCCTCCCAACCACTTTGGGAGACAGGCCTTGTTATTATTTCTGCCTGATGGATGAGGAAGTAAAAGCTAAGTGATTCATTCGATTCTCATGAGTAGTATGTGACACAGGCAGGATTTGAACTCCGGTCTTGTGGCTCCACGTTGGATGTATATACACAGGTAAATACAGAAAAACTGTGCTGAAAGCCAGGCACGTGTATGTTTTGGACACGTTTAAATCTCTCCGTACATATACTCACCTATTCATAAATATAAGGCTATATGTGGCATTATCTGAAGGAAGGAACATGAGCTTGGCTCTGAATCTATCCTGTGTGGTTGTTGGGAGATGGTGAAACAGGAAATGAAGTTGCCCCTGCTGCCCCTGCGGTCTTGGGGAAACCTGTGCAGTGACTGGGAAGGGCTCAGGCTCCAGTAAGGAGGATGGACTTCAACCTTTACTAGTTGGGGGCTCAGGTTTGTCAGGCCTCCTGCAGATGAGAAGACAGGTCAGAGGGTCCAGGGAGACAGTGGGGGTGGGGATGGGGGCGGGGGGGCCCGTATTCTGGCCCACAGCATCCCCCCCACTTCACATCACAGACTGGCTGGCTCCGGAAGCCCCTTCCTGCCTCATCTCTATGTCCTGGGTTCTAAGGGAGGGTCGTTTTCTCTCCCTTCTCTCCCTCCTTCTCTCCCTAGCTGCCCCACCTCTAAAGGCTTGAGCCCATGGAGGAATTCACTAAGAAACCAAATTCTGCGTTCAGGCTGACTGCCGAACTCCCAGGCCGCGCTGTCAGGGAGATTTCTGGGCCTTTAATGAGGGGAGAATTTGATCCTCAGACTCCTTGTTAAGATAAAGACCTGGCGCGTTTATTAACTCTGTCCAGCTGGGGTACAGGCTCACAGAGAAATAATTAAACACTCCCTGCCTAAGAATGGTCAGGATCTCGGAGAAAACCTGGCCTGGATCTTGCGAGAAAGGGCAGAAGCGTGATGGGTCTCTCCTGGGGCAGGAATCATGTCTTCAGAGCCTAGAGCTTGAGAAGAGAAGAGAGTGTCTTCCTCCCTGGAAGAACTCGCTTCCTATTTCCCTGCATCATAGACCACCAGTTCATTTTTTCATTTGGCAGACATTCATCGAATGCCTGCTGTGTGCCAGGCACTAGGCTGAGTCTGGGGTGAGGGTGAGGATACTCGGGACAGCCAGCTCGCGAGTGCCATTTTATATAGAAAGGGACTGAGCACAGAAAGAAGTAATGGGTCTAGGATGAGGGCATCAGTCAGGACTTGGTCCCATCCTTCTGCATGTCAAGCAGCTCTGACCCCCTGCCTGCTCTTCTGCCAGCCCTCCCTCCTCCCTCCTAGGATTTGACCCTCTTTGGGGTCAGCACTGGAGAGTGCTGCTGCTAGATTGTCAGCCCTCTGCAGGTGGAACCTTGCCCACCACCTCTCGGCTGGCCCTGGAGCCTGAATCTCAGCACTCTGTTTACTGCAGGTGAATGATCTCTTAACAGAGATGGAATTCAGTGAATAAGGTAGGGTAAGGGAAGACTGTGCAAGAGGAAGGACATAAATGGCTTTAGAAGGAGGAATGGTGTTCGAGAGAGAGAAAAGATTAGGAAACAGAGAGACAGAGAGCAAGAGGGAGAGAGGGAGAGAACATGTGTGTATGTGTGTATGGTATGCACACAAGCGTACTCACGTGGGTAGGGGAGCATGTGTGTATGTATGGGCCATTCCAGAGGCCATCATCTAAGGGGTCCCTGATGGAACCTGGCCTGTTTGCAGAATGGTGATACGGAAGACCTGAACTGGAAGGTGTATGCAGGAGGCAGGCACGCAGGGAGGAAGGCAGAAGGCCACAGGTGCTATGGTTGGTGCTGGGAGTGGGAGGGCGTCGAGTCCAAATCTCCAACTCTGCACTTTGCCAGCCGTGTGCCCTTGGGCAAGTCACTTATCTCAGCTTGTTTTCTCTTGTGACATGATGGCGATGTCAATGGCTGCAAGGTGCTCGCAAGCACCTGGTGCGCTATGCACGTCAACAGCACCCACCCCGCTGCCTGGTTTCTTTTAGGCGTGCACAATCCATTCAGCAACAGAGGAAAGGGCTGTTTTGCTCTTGATGATGCAAATCTGTAAGGAAATCTCGGGCTGATCACACAGCCTAAAATGAGAGACTGAAGAGTTTGGATAGCGTCTCAAAGATGGAAGAGGTTGGAGGTTGTAACAAGTGATGTGAACAATCTATTTGTTTGCTTTTAGAAAGTTGCGCTCAGGATTGGTAACAAACCTGAGTCCGAAGGCAGATCAGGCAGGTGTTTAAAGGACCTAAGTGAGAAGAGAAATGGCCTAGAATAATGTGGCAGAAGGGGGATGGGGAGGAAAGGGAAGGACAAATTACGAAAGGAGAACAGCAGTAACGACTAATGTTACTGAGTATTTGATGTGTCTCTGATATTGTCTAAGCACCTCAGAGTCTTTGCTCATTTAACATGTCAAATGTATTAATTTGTCCTACACCCTTAACACACCTTAGGTGAACACCATTCTTAACACTTTTTGGAGGTAAGGAAACTGAGGCACGGAGAAGTTGAGGTGCAAATAAAGCATGTTTCCACCCCAATTTTAGAATGGATTTTCAAAAATATTCTTAAGCATACCGACACTATAGAACAATCAATAAAAACACTGATTTTCTTCCTCTCTTTCATATCCAATGTGACTCAGTCACTGTGTTTCCTTTTGAAATGTTTTAGACTTTTATCTAAAAACTTTATCCATGACTTACATGTAATCGTAATAACGGTGTGCATTTACAAAAATCACAAGCATATTGCCCCTTTTTTTCATGATGATCATTTTAAATGGTGGTTTAATATTTTATTGCGTGGATAGACCAGAGCTGTTTCTTTCCTGCTAATATGAACATCTTGGAACGTAAATCTTTGACAGCACTTTTATTATGTTTTAAAGAGACATTTCCTGATGTTGAATTACTGAATGAAATACAGTACCAATTTCACGGATCTTCATTCATATTGCCAGGATTGCTTTTTCCATAAGGTTGAACTTAACAGTGTCCTCAACGATGCAGGAGGCTATCGATTTCGCATACCCTTGCCAGCATTGGGTACTACTATTGTTGTGGTGGTTGTAGTTTGTTGTTATTAGGAGAAATATGGTCAATCCCTTTCACCCACATTGCATCTCTTATTATTGGAACACATCGTTTTCCCTCATAGAGGATTGATACTTGCTGTTTCTCTTCAGTTATTATTTTTTGGTAAAGGCCATTTTTTCCAAGCAGCACCTTAGATGTTAGGATAAGTCAAGGACAAAAAGGGAGGAGGAAAAGTGTAAAGTCGAGGAGTGCAGGGGAATGCTTGAGCCAAGGGCCAGTGCTGTCTGGGAAATAGTAAGGCTTGCTGTCTTCTGGCTCATATCTTCTTCTCACTACAAAAATATGTTCATTGCAGGAAATAAAATAAATATAAGGACAAGAGATAAAAATCACCCATAATTCCACTGTTCAGAGAGAAGTCCTTTCGCATTTTAGTATATGTGCTTACAGAATCTCTCTCTAATTTCAAAACATTATATAACTGGTATACACACCACACACATACACACACACACACACACACACACACACACTCACATATCAGTGTAATATCATCTATTTTGAGCTTTTTTTCCTCCCAACACTGCTTCTAGCTCTTCCTACCTTCTCTTCCTCTTTCACTCTTTCTCTCATCATTTAAATTTCTGTGATTTTGCAGGTGTTGTTGCCATTTTCTTACTCCGAACACCTCAAAGGCCCAAGAGGTGTGGTCAGGTGTCAGGTTCCTAGAGGAACCCCCCATCTGTGGGTCTCAACCAAGTGACACAGTTGGCTACAGTTCTTTCTTTCTTTCTTCCTTTCTTTTTTTTTTTTTAATCGGATTCTATTTGCTGCCATGTTCTTTCAACTGATGGAGGACAATTTAGCAAGATTTGGAAGTCGAAACATGGGATAAGTCTTACGTGGGCACTCATGTGCATATCTACTTTGGTTCAACACTAGTTGATTTTCTCTAAATAACTGTTGAAAAGGGCCATGTTGAGCTGGCCCCATTACTTATTTGATTAAAGAATTAAAGTTTCAAGGACAGATTTCTTTATAGGCCCGGTTTATGGAAAAGGAGTTCCATTCTTTTCTCATGCTCCTTTCATGCTTTCTTAGCCTTTTAAAATCTGGTCTAGAGTGATAGTTGGGTTCTAATGAGCCCCAGCAGATGATGGGCCCCTAAATCCCCAGTCGGAGGAGGAACTTCGGATGGAAGTTTCAACACACTTGTGTTGCATCCCTGCTCTGTGACAAGCTCTTTTACACCCATTTAATCTATTTAACTTTTCTACCTCCCCAGAGCTCAGTTTCTCCATCTGTAAATTGGGAATAATAAAAATCTCGACTTCATAGGTTGGCTGTGGGAGTAATGACATAAAGAAGGTGAGAGCTTACAGAAGCTGGCACAATGCTAATGCCAGCCCTTATCATGGGAAGGGCTGCAGGAAGGGCTGCAACAGTGTTCTCATCCCGTCACTTGTTACCAGGACCTGTAACTCTGGCAGCCTGACCAGAAGGCTCACCTGCAGACCCTATACACCATTGCATTCAATCGCTCCACCATCCTAGGAGGAGAACAGTTACCTTCCATTTTAAGGAAGCACCTTAAAATTTATTTATTATATGTTTATTAATTTATGCATTATAAAGCACCCCCTCGGGGTGCCTGGGAGGCTTAGTTGGTTAAATGACTCTTGATTTTTTCTCAGGTCATGATCTCATGGTTTCGTGACTTCAAGCCCCGTGTCGGGCTCTGCACTGGCATTCAGGAGGCTGCTTGAGATTCTCTCTCTCTCTCCCTCCCTCTTTCTCTGCCTCTCCCTCACTCGTGCTATCTCTGTTTCTCTCAAAATAAACTAAAAAAAAAAAAAAAATAAAGCTCCTCTTCTATGCCAAGCACTATTCTAGATGCTGGGGACACAGTGGGAAGCAGAACAAATTACTGCTGTTACAGAGCTTGCATGTAAGCTCAGGAGACAGATAACCCACAACCGAATGAGTACTTTAGGTGGTAGTAAGGTCAGGAGGGGGAATAGAGCAGTATAGGAGGATAATGCCATGGTAAATAGGAGGTCACTATTGTGCAGAAGGGTAAGGGAAGGCCTCTCTGACAATATGACATTTGAACAAAGGTGTAGGAAAAGTAAGACACTGAGCCCCGTGGATAACTAGGGGAAGCACAATCCAGGCAGTGGGAACAGCTCCTACCAGGGCTCTGAGGTAGGAATGAGCCCATTGGAGATTGGAGGCACAGTGGAGGGTGGTGTGGGATGTGTTGGGATGGCTTGAGAGGGAGTGTGGTAGGAGAAGAGGGAAGAGAAGTTCTGGCTGTGAAAGAGGAAGACGTATTTTGCAGAGCTCTCTAAGACACTGTAAGTTCTTTAGCTTCTATGGAGTCCAGTAGGAAGTCACTGAATGATTTGAGTAGAGAAGTGACCTGTGCTCTAATGTTATAAGGTGTCACCATGGCACTATACATCAAAGGCCAGAAACTGGGAAACCAATGTGATGGCCATCGCAATAATCTATGCAAGGGATTAATGAGACCTTAGATGTTGGTGGTGATGGGGTGGGTATTATGAACAGGTGAGCTTGCAGAAGGTGCAGGAGGCAGGCTTGGCTGATGGACGGAGGTGGGATGTGGAAGTACACTACTTGAAGGTCTTGAACCCAAATAACTAGTAGAGTGCAGTTGTTTTTTACCAAGATGGGGAAGACAGGGCAGAGTAGGAATCAAGAGGTTGGTTTGGGATGTATTGACTTTGAGAGGTCCATTCCATGGTCCAGTTGAGATGCTCGTTGTGTAGTTAAATATTGAGTCTATAGTTTTGATGAGAGGCCTGGGATAGGCCAACATTTAAAAGTCTTTGGCATATACGTAGTATTTAAAGCCATAGGTAAGATCATGAAGGAAATGAATTTAGACAGAAAGTAGAAGTGGCCTGAGGACTGAGCCTGCCAGCATTCAAGGTGGCACAGATGAGGGAAACCCACTGCAGATGAAAAAAATCAAAGTTTGGGGGAACCAAGCAATCTGCTTCCTAGTGAGTGATGGAGTTGGGAATCCAACCTCTATAGGTCTGACTCTGAAGTCTATGCTCTTAAGCTCTTAGCAGTACTCCAAATGCTAGAGCAAAGAGAGATTTTCCTGGAGACACAAAACATGGGTGGCTTGGCTTGCCAGGGCTTCTAACTATGCTGCTATAGCAAGATGGGCCCTCAGGTTTGAGCAATAAGACACTTCATTTATTGGTAGAACCAGATGACACATCCATCAGCTCCACCTGGTGTAGTACTCAAGAATCTCAGGGGAGCCAGAAAGATCTGGTAATTAAGAAAGATTCCTTTCCTGTGCTGCAGTGGGTCACAGTGACTGTCAGGGTCGGAAGATTGATGCCTTAATAAAGACCACCTGAAAAGGCAATTGACCAGCAAGGGGAAAAAAAACATTGCCACCCACCCACTACCAGTGGTATCTCCGTCCCCACCACGGACACAGGACTGCTTGGAACTGTCTGCACCAGACGTCACTTGGCCTCATTTTATAGTTGTGAACAATCCTGGATCAACCAGGAGGATGCCTTCCTTCATTCACTGATAAACAGTGCTGTCTGCCCAGTTCCTTGACTAGATGCCCAGAGACAAACGAAACTCCGATCTCTTGCTCTCAGGAGTTCCAAATACCCTGGAGGCCATGACTACCGTCAAGACTGTGAACAAGCCAAGAGTTCAATTTTATAATACTGCATGTATTCATGTTTTAATATTTTAAAATTTTATTTTAAAATATTAAATAAATAAAATAATAAATAAAAAAATAAAATGTAAACATTTATTTTTGAGGCGGGTAGAGGCACAGAGAGAGGAGGATGGAGCATCTGAAGTGGGCTCTGTGCTGACAGCAGCAGTGATGTGGGTCTCAAACTCATGAACCATGAGATCATGACCTGAGCCAAAGTTGGATGCTCAGCCAACTGAGCCACCCAGGAGCCCCTCCAAATTTATTTCTGTAATGATGTGGAGAATTAGAGCCCTGTGTATAGTAAATGCTCAGTAAGTTATTCACTAAAGTGTGAGTGGAGTCATTAAGAAAGGGCACAGAATTGGGAATTAGGACTAACATTTCACCTATGACTTTGCAAATAAAATAGCTACATGATTTCAGAAGAATCACTCTTCTCCGGATCTTAGTTTTTCTATCTGTCAGACAGGGGTTCGATTAAATTATCCTAGGAGATCTTTTGTATCTAACACTAGGATTTGTTGAAAGGTCTGAAAAGCCCCAATAAAACTCCCCTTCCAAACATGCTGCTACATGCTATGATGTGTGTTTCATAGGATAGACATTGTAGAGGTTTAAGAAGAGGAATCAGATGCATGCTAACAACCTGCCATTCCCTCTTTGGAGCCACCTCCTCTCCTACAATTCCTCAGATCCCAAATTCTCAGGTGTTTAGCCTGATGGGAGAGCTGGCTGGGCACCTTGCCATTGGGCAACCCAACAGTGGCAAAGTGGAGAAAATGTGAATTATCTTTGCCTTTTTTCAGTATTTGCCAGGATCAGTACATATGTTGGCCACGAATATGGCTGCTTAGAGCTTCCTTATTCCTTGAGTCAGAGGGCTGGTTCCCCAATCAAGAATTCAGGCAGATGGGAGGCACATTGTGAAAAGGAAGGGTACTCTTTCCAGTGGATACCTTCTGAAAGAAAACTTGCTGTTTTATTTGCTTTAAGAATAGGAAGTTGCTGTTTGGAGCTTCTAGTGTAGAATTTTCTTAAAGGAGACCTTCTCTCAAGGCTTTTCTCTATGTCCTTTTGACCATCATGTTAATTCCATTCCTGGCTTTTTTTTTTTTTTTTTTCCCCCTCAGCAGGATAATTGCATAGCTTGTAGTCAGGATCTGTCTTCATCAGTCCTCCTCCAGCCCATTTCCTATTAAGGAACTAGCATTATCTTTTTGGGAAAAAATAAATAAAAAGGGCAGGTGCCTGGGTGGCTCAGTCATTAAGCATCTGACTTCAGCTCAGGTCATGATCTCATAGTTCATGAGTTCAAGTCCTGCTTTGGCTGAACACAAGCCCCCTCTTTGGGTGAACACAAGCCCCCTCCTTGGGTAAACACAAACCCCAGGTGAGCCCACTTCTCTCTCTCTTTCTGCCCCTTGTTCACTTGCATCCCCCCCCAAAAATAAAAAAAGTGGCAAACAAAATACTCCAAACAAACTAGCTCACGTCATCCTGCTCACAAACCCTCCCAAAGGCTCATTGCACCTAGAATGAGTACACGTACCCAACTAGGTAGGGCCTGTAAGACCCAGGCGGGCATGGCCCATAAGCCTTCCCCCTCCCTTCTTGTCAAATTGGTCACTGCTTTTTTGCTCACTAATTCCATCTACTTTTTTTTTTTTTTTAAGTTTATTTAATTTATCTCGAGAGTAAGAGAGAGTACAAGCAGGGTAGTGGCACAGAGAGGGAGAGAGAGAATCCTAAGCAGGTTCAGTGCTGTCAGCACAGAGCCAGATGTGGGGCTCCAACTCAAGAACAGTGAGATCATGACCTGGGCTGAAATCAAGAGTCAGATGCTCAACCCAGTGAGCCACACAGGTGCCCCCACTTTGGTTTTTTGAATCTGCTATGTTCCTTCTGGCCTCAGGGTTTTGTCTGATCTTTTCTCTCTGCTTGGGGTTCTCACTTCTACTCCTTTCTTCCTCTTCTGATGAAGTTCGTCTCCTCAGAGAGCCTATCCTTGACTATTTTACCTAAAGTTTAATGTCTCACTCATGTTCCGGCTCAGCGAATGGTACACTGCAGCAGGTATTTCATTTATGTGTTTCTATGTGTTTTTTCCTAGCACTCCTACTAAACTGAGAACTATCAACTCCAGGAGAGCAGAAACCTGTGATTTATGGCTGCCTACGTCTCCACTGGCTGCCTCAGTGCCAAGCCGATGCTCACAAAATGTTTGCTAAACCACTGCCTTGGCTCTGCTCAACTTCTGGACACGAACCTCCACCCTGACCCACTTAGCATCACTGTGTCAGAGTGCTGGGGGTCCCCCAGCAGGCAGTGTTCTTCCCCTGCCCCTGTGCCACACCTTTTGCCTGCAATGCCCCTCTTCCCTGTTGACCTCCTGAAATGTTGACTCAGCCTTCCAGACTCAGCTCAGACATCAGCTCTTTTTCAGTGCACGTCCTTGTCCCTCCTAGTGCAGTGGAAAGCACTGGCCTCATGGTGTGGGGTGTGGGGTGTGCACACCTGAATCATAGCCTTTTCCACTGGGTGGCCTTGCCCCTCTTCCATCTACTTCCCCTGCTGGATGAAGGTCTTGGGAACAAGGAGGAGATCTGTTGCATCTTATCTCCCCACCTCTTCTGTTGGTCAGATAGTAGGGGTTCAGTAAATGTGGAGGGAATGGGGATGTTCATAAAGGAACTTCCTTTGTGATTCCTCTCTGAGGAATCCCCACGCACACACCTCCTGTTTGGATGTTCTCTCTTGGAAATTTTCTCTGGGGTTCCTGGTTCAGGGAGACCATCTCTCTGGTTTTTGTCTTCTGGGATTAGGCCGTCGGTTTGGTTTAGGGAACAGTTTGCTATTGCCTGCTTTTGAAGGAACCTGGCAGTTAGTACAGGTCCCGTGGTGGGTAGCGGGGTAGACAGCCAACCCTCTCAGATACTTCTCTCCTCTGCCTGCTGCTAGGACTGGTTGTTAGGGATTCATTCAGTCTGTCATTCGTTCACTCATTTCCGCTCGTCTCTTGCTATGTGCCAGGCACTGTCGGGACTGTGGTCATAGAGAGGTGAGAGGTCCTGTTCCGGGTATTGTCCTTGTGGACAGGGAAGCGCAGACAGGCAGTACACAGGAGGAGCATGTGTGGAGTCGTGTGGGAGCAGAGGAAAAAAAGGCCTTGCATCTGCCTGGAGGGGTTCGGGAGGTCCTCTGAGGACAGGGACTCTTTATGTGAACTTGATAGTGAGTAGAAGTGTTCATGGATAAGGAGGTGAGAAAGCAAGGAAGAAAAAGCTAGGGAAGTCACAGGGAAGGACTCATAAGGCCTAGAGCAGGGAGTTGAAGGCATGCTTGGGAAATGACAGAGTTCACTGAAGTCCGGAGCTTTGCCACTCATTTCAGAGTATGGACTAGCAGCATCAGCATTGCACAGGAACTTGCTGGAACTGGGGAATTGTGTTTTAATGTTTATTTATTTTTGAGAGACAGAGACAGACACACACAGTGTGGGTGGAGGAGGGGCAGAGAGAGCAAGAGAGACACAGAATCCCAAGCAGGCTATAGAGTCTGAGCTGTCAGCACAGAGCTTGATGCAGGGCTCAAACTCAATGAATGTGGGATCATCGAGCTCCACCCCAGACCAACTAAATCAGAATCTACACTTTAACAAGAGCCGCAGGTGGTTCCTGCCCACATTAAAGCTTAAGAGAAAGTGGGTAAAGTGGTGTTTTTCCAAAATCATCATCAAAATTAGTACAATTCCAGGTGCCTGGAAGTCTCAGTCTGTGGGGTGACTCTTGATCTGGGAGTTGTGAGTTTGAGCCCCATGTTGGGCATAGAGATCACTTAAAAATAAAAATCCTAAAAAATATTATGCAATCAACATTGTCTGGAGGGTTTGTTAAAAAAATATATTGTAGGGCCTCACCTCAGGGTTTCTGAATGCGTAGCTGTGGGTAGGGCCTGAGAATTTGCATTTTCTAAGATTTGGTGGGTGATGTTGATGATATTGGCCCGAGGGCCACACACTGAGAACCTCTGGGATAAGTTGGGTGGGAAGAGTCATTTCTAGGAAATGAACTTGGCCAGGTAGCATGGTCCACTGCCACTGGGCCCTGACTGGGGAAGTTTGGTCCATATCCTGGAGTGTTGTGGACCGCTGTGGGGTTTTGATCTGGGAGAGGATGTGGTCCAACCTTTATGTTGGCAAGACCCCCTTGGTGGCCTGTGGCAGATGAACTAGATGGTGACAAGGAGGAAGAGTGTCACTGTTCTGGGCGAGACCCGTGAATCCTGAATCAAGGCAGTGAAGATGGCTTCGAGATAAATTGGGGGTTAAATATGGGAGTTGGCAACTGATGGAGCGTGGGAGTGGGGATCAGAAGCCTCCCTCCCACCCCCACACCAAGGCAGAGCCCAGCCTGTGGCTCTTTCCCTGCCTCTGGCTGTTGCTTTTCTTGCCCTGAAAGCTGCTCTGTCTTCTTTTTTTTTTTTTTTTATTGTTTTTTATTTATTTCTAGGAGAGACAGAGAGAGAGAGACAGCATGAGCAGGGGAGGGTCAGAGAGAGAGGGAGTCACAGAGTGAAACAGGCTCCAGGCTCTGAGCTGGCAGTCAGCACAGAGCCCGACGCGGGGCTCGAACCCACGAACCGTGAGATCATGACCTAAGTGAAAGTCGGACGCTCAACCGACTAAGCCACCCAGCCGCCCCTAGCTGCCCCGTCTTCTTTGCCTTCTCTTCACAAGGCCTCTGGCCTCATCTGACAGGTTTCAGCCTGCCGTGTTTGAAGAAAGGGGTGCAGTAAACCATTCAGAAGTAGGATTTATTAATGGGAGGCATGCAATTACTGCCAGACCCAGCAATCTGAAGAGTTTATGGCCTAAGTGTTTGGTGTCATTCATTAAAACAAAGTGGGCTCTTGGCATGGACGCCATTACCCTGTGACCAGACCGTCTGTTTCTGTGAGTGCCCCTCCCTCCAAGTCTGCAAGTTGAGCCGGGCTGAAGAGGCAAAAGCAGACACATCAGCAAGGCAGGGGTCTGGCTCTGTGGATGATGGACCTGTCTTGGGCCCCTTGGAGGGTACAGGTCCTGCTTCTAGAGTGGGACTCCTGGGGTGGGGGTGGCGGATTGTGGCCCATCTGCTTCTCATTCCATAGTCACATGTCAGCAGAACATTTATGGAGAGCAACCCCCCACACGGGTGACTTTTCCAACACCTTCCTGTCTATTTTGCCTCTCTGCCGACGCTGACCAAACCCTCTGACGCAGACCCAGAGGTTAGTATTGTCTCTTGACAAATGAGAAACCGAGGCCAGCCCGGAGAAGTTTGAGTCTCCCAAAGTTGCACGCCGAGGGCACACTCTCGTGCTGAGCTCTCATGAAGCCATTTCTGTCCCAAGGCAGGCGAGCCCAGGCTGGCCCAGCTCTGTGATGAGAAGGCTGGTTGGTACTGAGGACAGACCTGGTTGTCAGAGGTGCTGGTTGCTACAGGACTCGGGGTCAGACCCAGCATTTATCTTGACCCATTCTGCCTTCTTGGGAAAGACGCTCTAAGCCTCGGTTTCCTCAAATGTGAATCAAGGAGAGGGAGATAGGTTAGCTCCTTTCCAGGGTGTTGGGAGGGCTAAGCGGCATCGCAGGGCTTGGTGCTGGCTGGCCCTCTTTCCTTTGACTGTGACCATCCCTGGGCCTCACAGAAAAACCCTGTGCTACTCAGGACAGGGCTGTGGATGCTCAGATGAGATAATGGAGGGAATATGCTTTGGAAAATCCATGCACATCATTCAAGTGTGAGGTAATAATAGGAACAACGAGTCTGCCACCAGCCTGCCAAGAAACTAGCAACTTTTGAGACAAAAAACAGGCCTGAATGCTAGAATCCTCATCATCATGACCGGTTTTGGACAGAAAAAGTTTTCTGCTCTTTCAAGCATTTGTCTCAAAAGGTTATTTTGTTTTGAGGACTGGAGAGCGTGTGTATGAAGCACAAAGTGTGGGTCACAATAGGTGCTGGGTAACTGGCTGGTATTAGTATGCTGAGTAGGATACTGCGCCATTGACTGGAAGCTCTTCTGGGCGGGGCAGGGACATGCTGTTTATCTGCCCAGCACAGGTCTGCAAACATTAGGTGCTCAGCAACTCTTTATTAAGCTGAAACAAGTTGGATTCTGTCATATTCCATGAGTTCTTTGAAGGCAGAGCCTATGTTTTACTCATTTCTCTCTCTTTCCAGAGCCAAGCCCAGCATCTGGCCCAGACTAGGTGCTTAGTACATCCAGGCTGGATAGAAATGAAGCGCAGTGAAAAGTAAGGCAGACTATCTAGTGTCTGCCCTGGACCAGGGGTGGAACTCAGGGCTCCAGGTAGGAAAGGAGTCTGGGATTTGTAGCCTGAGTAGGTACTGGTCAGCTGACAGGCTCACTTCAAAGGCATGTGATGGGGAGCAGAGGGGATGCGGTTTCTCAAATGCCTTTCTGGCGGCGTGGGAGCCTCAGCTGGCGGCAGCAGTGGGGTAGGGGGAGGTTGCCAGTCTTCGCGGAGGCCTCAGCCGGGGCTTCAGAGATGGAACAAATGAGCCAGAGAAGAGGAAGCAAGTCAGATGGAGACAAAACACGCTTAAAATCTATTTCCCTCTCTGCGTCCGCGGGAACCGATGTGGCTGCATATGTGTGTGAGTGTGTGTGTGTGTGTGTGTGTGCGCGTGCCTGTGCGTGCGTGTGTGTGTGCGTGCATGCACTGGAAGGAAAATAGTCTTTGCAGCCAAATAAATCTGCCTGAAGATCCTCTCAGTGCAAGCCAGGGATATGGGATCTCAAGCATGTTTTATTTTTCTGAATCTCTAGTTCCACATCTAAAACAATGGGGTCAGTAATTCTTACCTTACAGGGTCGTGGTGGATATCAGTGCAGTGTTTTTTGTAAGCAGAGAGCCATTTCTCAAGCACCTGCCCCCTACCAGGCATTGAGCCTAGTAGCTAGATGGGTTTAACCGGTGAGCTCCTTTAGCATCTTGCGAAGTCTGTATTCTTGTCTCTAGTCTCCACTGTGGAGCAGAGGAAACTGAAGTTCAGAGGCATTGAGCATTTTGCTCTAACAGTTCCAATGCCTGACTGGACTCTTTTTGCAAATATCACGCTGTGGCTATGGACACGGTGATTGTATTTTGGGAATCTTAGTCGAGCCTTAAATTCTCCCCCAGTGGCAGCTTTCCCTTATTGTCAGCACTTTTCCTCTTTCCACCCCCTCTTTTATTTATTTATTTTATGAAGTTTATTTATTTTGAGAGAGAACAAGTTTATTTATTTATTTTGTGAAAGAGAGGGAGAATGAGTGCACATGTATGCACACATGAGCATGTGGAGGGGAGTGTAGAGGAGCATGGGGAGGGGGGTGTAGAGGCAGAGAGCGAAGGAGAGAGAATCCCGAGCAGGCTCCCAGCTGCCAGCTAGGAGCCTGTTGCGGGGTTCACTCTCATAAACCATGTGATCATCACCTGAGCCGAAATCAAGAGTCAGACACATAACTGACTGAGCCACCCAAGTGCTTTCCACCCCCCTTTTTAAAAACAGTGAAACTGGGGCACCTGGGTGGCTCAGTAAGTTAAGCATCTGACTTCGGCTCAGGTCATGATCTCACGGTTTGTGGATTAAACGCCTGTGTCAGGCTCTGTGCTGACAGCCAGCTCAGAGCCTGGAGCCTGCTTCAGATTCTGTGTCTCCCTCTGTCTCTGCCCCTCCCCTGCTCACACTGTCTCTCTCTCTCTCAGAAAAAAAAAAAAAAAGAAACATATTAAAAACAGTGAAACTGTTGGCTAACCAGGCAGCCTATGGAAGAGAGGTGAGTTTCACTAAGCAATTTAAGCGTGACCGGGTTCTCTTTGTCCAGGTGCTCTTTGACTTCCACAGGACGTGGACCAGGAAATTAGTTCTAGGTGTCTACATGAGGAAAGAGGGAAAGCTGCTGAGAGGGAAACTTTTAGGTAATCCAACGACATCTGAAATATCAGCAACTGCCCTTTCTAAAGAAACCTATCAACTCTTTTGCCCTTTTTTGGGAGTCTTTCTTTGAACCTTTAGCCAAATACCCAATACATGTGGAAGATTGGGAAGGCAAACAAATTTTTATTGAAAGCTACCGTGTGCCTGTGTCTTCCTGAAGCATTGCTTCTTGCTTCCTTGCCTACCCTGGACTGTAGGCATTGTTAGATCCACTGGGCACATAAAGATGCTCAGGAAAGCAAACATGTGTCTGAGATTACACAGTGATCAGGTGTCAAAGTCAGGATTCACACCTTAGTCTATTTGGTCCTGAAGCACTGGCTTTTTTTCTACTGTTCTCTGCTTCTGAGTCTGCAAGTGAAGGAACGGGAGCTGTTGCTAGTTCCGAACTCCTCTTGGTGAGGAGCCCTGCCTTTTGTCCTGTGTAGTCCCTGGGAGACCCTGGCAAAACTGCACATCAGCAATTTCAGAAGAAAAAGGACTTTAGCCTTGAGACTGCGTGAGACCACAAAGGTCCCTGTAGCAGCAAACAGGGGAGCATAGCTTTTGGAAAGCACTCTTTGTGGAATAGACACCAGCTGGATGCTTCCAATTTTGGATGTGGGCTCAGACTTTAGGAATAGGCTGTATTTTTTCTCTCCCCTTTGTGTCCCTTCCTTCTTCCTCTCTTCCTTCTCCTCCTCCTCCTTCTTCCCTCCATTCCTCCTTTCCTCCCTCTCCCCCTTCTCTCCCTTCCTCCTTCCTTCCTTCCTTCCTTCCTTCCTTCCTTCCTTCCTTCCTTCCTCCCTTCCTTCCTCCCTTCCTCCCTTCCTTCCTTTTTCTGGCAGGGTTTGTTGGCTTGAGGGAGGAGAAGGAAGGAAGAAGCAGAGAAGGGGAGTTCCTTTCAGTTCATCCAATTCAAAGTGAGTATCATGTATTTAAATAACCCATGTGCAGATCCCATTATTATTTAGTGACTACTTAGATCCAGAGTGTTATGAGTGGAAGATGCCTTACCTGTCCTACCTTTTATTTTTTTTAACTTTTTAAAATGTTTATTTAGTTATTTTGAGAGAGAGCCTGAGAAGGGGAGGGACATAGGGAGAGAGGGAGAGAGAAAATCCCAAGCAGGCTCTGTGCTGTCAGATGTGGGGCTCGTACCCACCGACTGTGAGACCATGACCTGAGTTGAAATCAAGAGCCAGATGCTTAACTGACTGAGCCACCCAGGCACCCCCCTGCCTTGTTTTTTAAACAATTTTTTAACAGGAATTTTAAACAAATTCTTGAAGTGTAGCTGGAGAAAAATAAAAACAAACCACCAAGTGTTTGGTTTGCATGCCGTCCCTAGGGTTCTGGGGTTGTGGAAAGCTCACAGACTTTAGAGTTCATGAGATACGGGTTTGACTTTCAGCCATGTTGCTGATCTGTGTGGTTTGGGACAGCCATCTAACATCTCTGACCTCAGTTTCCGTATCTGTAAGATTGTCTCCGGGACGCAGGGGTGCTAGAGCACCTGGATCCATGGGCCTCAAACAAACCAGATTCTGACATTCGCCGCCGACAAAATCCAAAGGCAGGAAGACAAGTGGTAGCAAAACAAGAAAGGAATTTATTTCAGTGAGGCAGCACTGGGAAGATAGTGGACTAGTGTCTCAACGACTATTTCCAAAGTGGCAAAAATACTCCTACTTTTACATCAGGAAAATGAGGGACAAAGGTTGGCGGATGGGTATGTGCAGGTGGGCAAGTAAAGGTCAAGTCGACCATTGTCTTGGGGTCAGTTAGGAGGGTCTTGCTGACTTCAGGGTGGTCCCTGTTGCTTGAGGGGTAGTTTCGGGATGCTTTGCCCTCAAGGTCTTCTGCCAGAGTTAAAAGATAAGCTGCAAGAGGAACTTAATTAGTTAGAAAGTGCAGACTGAAGTCAGAATGGAGGCAGCTTAAGGCACATCTGGGTCATCCTTCACAATGAGTTTTTTTTTTTCCTTTCATAGTTTATTGTCAAGTTGGTTTCCATATAACACCCGGTGCTCATCCCAACAAGTGTTCGCCTCCATACCCATCACGCCCCTTCCCGTCAGAATAGTGAGAGACTCAGTATTCAAGAGTCTCTCATGGTTTGACTCCCTCCCTCTCCCCAACTATTTTTCCCCTTCTCCTCCCACAATGAGTGTTATAATGTCTGCTTCTTAAGGTTATCATGGTCCTAAAGTGCTGGACACTTAGCAGACAGTCATTACATGGTAGTTACTTTTGTCTCCCGGTACACAAAAGTACAAATTCAGTATCTGTATTCTTTTACATAGGGAGATGGGCATGAGTGATGACCTGTATTTTTTAGGGCATCTTGGATCCACCCACATTGTTGGCAGGGACCATCAGCCGTGGTTAAGACTTAAGCCAGTGCCCCTTATGTCATTATGGGGCCTGCAGAAGCGATTACTAATGTTACTTTTCCAGTTCACTGCTGAGCAGAGGGGAGAGTTTCTCACACTGCTGGCGTTTTGTTGGAGCACGACGGTACAAATCACAGATGACTTCCTCGGCAGCCGTGGCTCTGTAGAACTGCAGTGTGGGTTTACAAGGGGTTTAATGAAAACCTGGCGGCCTTCCAGGCTTGAATCAATCCTCTGGGGTTCTTGGCTCAGGCACATAGAGGCCAGTCTACAAATGTCCACCCTGGTGATGGTATGGTGGGAATGCTGGGGTAAAGACTTTTTACCTGGGAAACAAAGCCAAACCTAGCTGGCTGGGTTCACAGGCTTGGGGCCTGGGAGATGGAATAGAGACATGGAAGGGAAGTTGGTAGGAGGAGGGCGGCCTACATCTGGAAGATGTCCAGATGGCCGCTGCCCAGCTGGGGGGTGATCTGGGCCCTGGATGGAATGATGGCTTTCCCAGATGCTTGGGGCTCACGCTCTTCCTCGCCATGGGTCGAGCAGGAGCCACAGTGTGGGATATAGAGTAAGAAAATCATTTCAGGTAAGTTGATAATATACTTTAGAACTGGACTTGCCTGAACTGTTCTCACTCTTCAGTTGGCCAGCTTGCCACATCTTCTCATTTATTTCGGCTTCAGTGTCATCTCCTTGGAGAAGCCTCCCTAGCTCACCTCCCTAAAGAGAACCTTCAAGCTCTTTGCTCTGTGCTGTCTTAGCTGTGCATTTATTTCATAACATATCACACATGATTTGCCTGGTTGTTTTCTGCTTTGATCCTTTTGTGGAACTCCTTGTGGGAAAGAGCTCTCTTCACTTTGTTGGCCAGTGTCACACAGTGCCTGGTGGGGTGCCTGGTGTGTGGTGGAGATCCATAAATACTGTTGCACGAATTAATAGATTGTGGTACAAGAATAAGGTAGATGCGTGATTGTAGCTTAATGCTACCGTTTAAAAACGCTGCATGACTGTCCAAATTATTTAATCTTTCTTAGTCTGGGATTCAGCATCTGGAAGAGGAAAACATACAATAGAAGGGAGCTGTTCACGTAGTGGTTAGCACATAAAAAATGCTTAATAAATTGAAGCTGTTATTATTCAGTCCTTGAAGAATTAACTACCCCAACAAATATTTACCAATATTTCTATTCAGCTAGTATCTGTTGAGATCTAGTATATGCTGTGCCTCATGCTAAGCACTTTTGCGTGCATTATCTCATGCAGTTCTTCACGACGACCCTGTGAGAGATTCTTCCTGGTTTAGACCAGAAGAACAGAGGCCGAGAGTTGGCGTCGTGAACAAGCTTGCCTAGTTGCTCAGTGGCAGAGGCTGTATTAGCTCCATTTCTGTTTTGAAAGCCATAATTTCCCCCTCCCCCCCCATAATTCCAGGCTGCTTCCTATTAACACTCACTCTGGATAAATAAACATAAGGAAGCCACATTCTCTGTCCACTGGGGGCTCTGGTTTAGGTGATAAGACACATGTAAGAGTAAAGTGAACACTAATAAAAACCAAAGGTTTTTACCCCGCTTTGAAGTTTATGAAGATTGTCCCAACATTTACAACACGTTCAAGTTTTAAAAGATTATTATCCAGGATTTATAAATAATTCACACGAGTCATAAGAAAAACAAACAACTCAGTGGGAAAATGGACAGATTATGAACAGGCAGCTCGAATGGCCAATAACCATGTTAAAAGATGTTTGGCACCACTAGTCATGGGGAAATGCAAATGAGAACGAGATACCATTTCCCATCCGTCAGATTGGCAAAAATAACAGAATACCATGAGTTAACAAGGATAAAGGGAAAGGGGAACTATTACACCACGCTAATGGTCCTATAAAATGGTAAAATCAGTTTGGGAAGCCACTGGCAATGCCTGTGTTAGTGAATATAAACTTGCCCTTGGAACCAGGTTTTCCTTGAAGCAATTTGGTACCTTAGAGAAGCTTTTGCACATGTTCAGAAGGAGATGTACAAAAATGTTCAGTTTCAGCATTTTATGTAATAGTGAAATATTGGAGATGATATAAAAGTGCATTGATAGGGGAATGGATAAATAAACTGGCCTTCTGTAGATGAAATATGAGCCCAGCAGCTGAAAGAATAAAGTGGAGCCCTCCTCAGCGACATGGATAAATCACAGACACGTATCGTATCGTTAAATAAAAAAGAGCAAGTTACAGAAAGATACAGACAAGATCATTTATGTCCAAAAAAAAACCATGCGAAGCAATTCTGCATGTTTAAAAGGAGCTCTATGTACCATAAAGATCTGGTCAGGAAGAGTACGTGCTGCTACATGATAATAATTACTTCTGGGAGTGGGCGGACTGAGGTCTGGGAAGCTTGCAGAAAGGACTTCTACTGAACCTTCAACTAACTTTGGAGTTTTAAAAAAACATCTGAAGCAAATATGGCAGAATGTTAACATTGTTAGATCCAGGTGGTGGGCTCATCGTGTTTGTTCTGCTAGCCTTTGAAGTTGTCCGTATGTAAGGGGTAATTTATAAAGCAAACAAACAACCCAGAGCTTCCTTCCCCACCCTTAGGCAGTGTGCTCCTCCTTAGGGCCCCAGAGCCAGCTGGAGTCACGGGGGAGCAGATGTGCCGTATGCAGTGTCCGTTCCCGGTCCCACCTCTTCTGGCACCTGCCTGTTGTGCTGATTGGGGCAGTGTAGGCCGCTGGGCAGGTGGAGAAGAGAACTGATGGTGGGGGCTGGGCTGGGGGTGCCGGGAAGAGAGGGAGAGAACCAGGAGAGCCAGGGGTGCTGAGGTTTTGAGAAGAGGCTGAAGGAGCTGAGGTTCAGAGAAAAGGAGTAATTTACTCCAGGTCACATAGAGGCAGAGCTGGAGTCTACCCCTGGTTCCTTCACATTCAGGCCAAAGGCAAGTGTGTGCCAGGGCAGGAGGCGGGGACACTGGAGGCTACACCTCTAGGTCAAACCACAGCACTGGTTCCACTATTTAGTGGCAGTACGGGCTTAGGCCCCCTGCTTAACTGAGCTTTCTCAGGGTAACACAGGACATGATGTGCATAGAGGGACTGGTAGGGCTGGTATGGTGTTTAAGTCTCAGCAGCGACTCTTTGCATACAGGTGCTGTCAGCACGGGCATCAGCATTGCAACTGTCCCAACGTTTCTTCAGTAACTCCTTTTATTACCGTCTCGTCCCACCTTCCCCCTTCCTCAACCCAATGGGACAGTTTCCTGTGGGCAAGCCTCCAGTCCGAGAAGCGGTCTCAGCATTCCAAACCCAGAGGCAGACAGGAAGGTCACCTCCATTTTTCCGAGGCCCTCGTTCCTATGAGAGTAGCCTGAGGTCTCATAAATTTTGGGAGCAGCCACATCACACATCCCTAGGAACCTATCAGCGAAAAGCCCTGAATCTTTTTTTTTTTTTTTCCGGTTTTATTAGGATACAGCTGACCTATAACATTGCGTAAGCTTAAGGTGTACAATGTGATGATTTGATATGCGTATATATTGTGAAATGCCTGAACATTTTTATATGATTTACAATTGAAACATAACTTTTGCTCCCCTTTTACATTTGGATTTTCAGACTGAAATGTGGAATCTTGAAAAGAAAAAGGAGCAGGATAAAAAGATCCTACAGCTATGGAGGAAATGAAATTCCTCCTATTTGTGGGTATTGGAGAGACTGGCATATTTTTGCTCTTATCAAAGAGTTCTGTGACATTAAAATTAGGAGAGCATAGAGGTGAACACATATTCCTCCTTTTCTTGTTTCTAATAACGACTGTTCCGATGAACAGCTCCCTTTCCATCCCCGTGCAAATTTTTATTTTATTTGGTAAGGATTATCATGGTCTTATGGATTCTTCTCTTTTGTTATTGTTGATGCTATAAAATCACTGCCTTCATTATTTGCCTTGATTTCCTGAATGGTTTGACGAATGGTTTGACAAGTGGGAATTCCTTCAAACCAGTGCCTATGTTTTTTGTTGTTGTTGTTGTTGTTTGTTTGTTTGTTGGCTTTGATACATTTCCAGTCATCTTTGAGTACTTCCTTATTCTCTGGTTCAAGATGTTCCAGATTTTCCTTATACTTTCCTTGCCCCAGAGCCAGAATCACCTATTTCTCCAAGGAGCCCTGGCTGTTTTCAGTAGAGAATGGTATTTAGAAACCAAGATTTGGACAGTATGTGCTCTCTGTATTACTGGGGTATCATTGCTTTTAGGCCCTTTCAGTACAGAGCTGAAATAAATAAATGTGTGTGTGTATCTTTATTTTATAAATATTGGAGTCTGTGATGGTTAATTTTATATGTTAATGTGGCTGGGCCAAGGCACCCAGATATTTGGTCAAACATTATCATGGATGTTACTGTGAGGGTGTTTTGGGATGAGATTAACATTTAAACCAATGGGTTTTGAATAAAAATGATAGCCTTTCATAATGTGGGTGGGTCTCATCCAATCACATGAAGGCCTGACTAGAAAAAAGATGGATTTCTCCTGAGCAAGAGGGAATTCTGCAGCAGATAGCCTTTCTACTTAAACCACAACATGGCTCTTCTCTGGGTCTACACCTGCTGGCCCATCCTGCAGGTTTTCTCAGTCTCCGTAACTGTGTGAGCCAATTCCTTAAATAAATCCCCCCACCATATATACATATACACCCCATTGGTTCTTTTTCTCTGGACAACCTTGGCTAATACAGGGTCTGATATGTCTAGTCTAAATTCAATGCCATAAGGTCCTTCATTCAGATTTATGTCACCCATTCTTTTACAGTGAGAATCTTGGTTTCCAAAAGAAAGTCAACATAACAAGTCAACTCTTGCGGACTCTTCAAAAATGCCGATATCATGGAAGGAAGGAAGGAAGGAAGGAAGGAAGGAAGGAAGGAAGGAAGGAAGGACGGACGGACGGATGGATACATAGAAATAGAATTAAAGAGGTAGGATAAACAATTGCAGTACATGATACTTGTTTGAACTCTGGAATGGAAAAATGAAAACAGAGTTATAAAGGACATAGTTAGGAACCTTTAAATATGGAATGGATGTTAGATAATATTTTGTAACTACTGAATTATTGAGGCATAATGATATGTGAAAGAGTATAATGGTAAGAAATAAGAGATGTGTGTTGAATTATTTAGAGATGTAGTGTTTTGGTATTGGTAAGTTATGTCTAGATGGTTCACAAAATATGTACATACTAATATAGAGATAGACTGATAGAAGGAATGTATGTGAGAGGGAGGGAGGAGAGGAAAGGGCAAACGTGAGAAAATAGGAACAGTTGGTAAACCTAGTGTAGAAAAAAATTGGTGTTCAGACTGTTGGGCAGTTAGACTGTTAACTTTTCTATTGAAATTTTAAAAAATGGGTGAAATGGTAGTAGGTATTATGCATCAAGTGTTACATACCTAGTAGCAAGAGTATCATGTATCAAGAGTGATGTATCAGAAATAAGTATTCCATATCAAGTACTGGCTTTGTGCTAGGCTTGTGTTAAGCACTTTGCACACACCATTGGTTTATGTAATCTTCATGGCAGTCCTTGGAGGACTATAATGCCTTACAGTTGGGGCATCTACAGCTCAGAGAGGAAGGTGTAGGAAGGCATGAGGTCACCCAGTTAGCAGGAGAGGAAACTGAGGCTCAGTGACCTGAGCAGGCCATCAGATAGATAGAGGCCAGCATAGGACTAGGACCTGAGTGTATGATTCTTACTCGGGAAGTGGGGGGGTTTAGTCTGATGCGCCAGAAAGATTCTTCCTCATTGTTTCCTTGCCCACTGGAGCAACGTTTAGAGAAAGATTCCTGTCAACTCAACAAGGCTCATTGCCAAGAGAAATGGTTCTGTTTCCCAGTTCTGCTTTGAAAAAGATAAGGCATCCAGTGTCCTGTCCTCGGCTCTTGTTCAGACCTTTTATACTCATTTTCAGCAATGCATATTCTTTTTGGTTATGGGGTCACAGCTCTATCAGATCCCAGAGATGTGAAAATCCAAGCAGGTGGCAGAGCCCCCAGACCGAAGGCAAACATGCGTGTTCATTTTCAGAGGGACAGCGATTCTCTGTCTGCTTCTAGCTTGTCATACGTTATTCACTTTAAACACAAGCCTAGAGTCAGCCCGGTACAGTGTTCTGCAAACCGAGGGTCATGACCCACGAGTGGATGTTGAAATCAATTTAGATGGTGGCTATCAGTATTTAAAAAGGGATTTAGAATCAAATTGGATAGAATAGCAAATATCAATATATGCTCATTGTAAAGGGATTGTTCTGGTGAGTATGCAGACGTGCCTGGACACACACATATATATGTGTTTGTGTTTTGGAAGACGGTGTGAAATTGACTTTCTTATTCTGAGTCACGGTTAAAACAATTCAAAAGCTACTGGTCTAGGACAGGGGTTGGCAAATGTTGGCTTTTGTGGACACAGTTATTGGAATACAGCCACACCCACCAGTGTACGTACTGTCCTTGGCCGCTTTCGTACTGCAAGTGGCAGAACTGAGTAGTTGTGACACACCATATGACCTATAGATCCTAAACTATTTACCATTTGACTCTTTACAGAAACATTTGCTGGTTCCTATGGTCTAGGGTATTGAGGCAGCGCTTCCAATTTAACGTCAAATAAAGCTCCCATTGTGTATAATCTGCAAAATTTCTATCACAGTAATTCTCTCCCAGTAACTATCGGGGTTATGGTGGTCACGTGGAGGCTCACGTAAAAACGTATGTAACTATAGAAAGGGAGGCATAACAAAAGCAGTTACTGCCCAAGTATATATTTCCAACATAATACCAGCAGTATTCAGAGGCGGTGTCCTGCCAGCACATAGCAAACAGGATGACCTTTCCATTCTAGGAAAATATTTCGATGTTTAACCTCACTGCACTCAACCAGACGTTTCCTTGCACAAATTTTCAAGTGAAATATTTCAATCCTGCATTCATCTTGGGGGCCACATGTCTTATCCAAGTTAAATATTTCCAGAAAATAAATGTCTAGACACCGTCTCATATAAATTAAGCACCCGGTTTTTAAAAGATTTCTAGCAGACCTCCTTTTTTGGTGTGTGGGTGAGTCTAATTTTATTCCTGCGAAAAACTCTGGATAAAATCTGATGTGCCTAAGTCAGGGCACCTGCAGGTGGCTCAGAGTGCTGCTTGGTCATTAGTGGGCAGTTATCTGGGTGGGGTGGTGGGGGGGGGAGGAGGGACTAGATGGGAAAGACAAGACTTGGGAGTGTATTTCAGTGAAGGGCGGAGAGCTCCCTTTGCTTTGTGGTCCTCCTTTATCAAAACCTTGGATGAGGAAGTGCATGAATGTTGAACTCTACCTCAGGGAGACTTACCATATTTGTTGAATTCTCCCATCAAAGAATAAAGAATATGTGAGTAACAGGACATGAAGAGAAAATTCTGCTGTATCTCTTAGACTTTCCATTTTACTCATTTGTGTGAGGTCTTTCAAACCATGGGCATTGTTTAATTCAAGTATACTATTTTTAGTGCTTTTGATATTTATGTTTTCTTTGAGATACACTTCCATACCACTGTGATGTAACTTAGTTTTTTTACTAAAAAATTAAATCTTTTTTAAAATAAAGTTTATTTGAGAGAGAGAGAAAGTGAGTAAGTGAGTAGAGGAGGGGCAGAGAGAGAGAGAGAATCCCAGGCAGCTTCCCCGCACTGTCAGCATGGAGCCCAGTGTCAAGGCTCAGTTCTCAGGAACCATGAGATCATGATCTGAGCCGAAATCAAGAGTGTCTCCAAAATAAAATCTTTATGAAAGATCAAATACTGCGGTGCCTGGGTGGTTCAGTTGGTTAAGCAACCCACTCTTGATTTCGGCTCAGGTCATGATCTCACTGTGAGGTAGAGCCCTGCATCAGTCTCCATGTTGGCAGCACTGACAGAGCCTGCTTGGAATTCTCTCTCTGCCCCTCCCCTGCTCTCAAGTGTGTGCACATGCAGTTTCTCTCTCTCTCAAAAATAAGTAAACATAAAAAAAGAAAGATCAAATATTTAAAAGATCAAAAATTGTTTCTTAAGCTACTCTTATTAAATCTTATAATGTATGTTTATATTTTAAATAACTATTACATTTACATAAATGTAAATTTTCTACTATATAAATATTATAATGATAAACACTATACATGTTTTATAAAATATAAATATAAATTTAAATATATTTAATATAAGTAATACAAATGTATACAATCCATTTGTATTGTACATAAACAAATCTAGATGTTTATATATAAATTAATTACATATTATATTATTTGTATTCTTATGTATTTTTAGCTATACTTCATATTATAAAGACAAGAACTCCATGAGGGAATTGATAGTGGAATATATTTAACTGCCAGAAATTCTATGCAGAGGGAATTCAAGAAGTCGTCATTATATTTTCCTTTTTTAAATTTTTGCAAAATCATGCACAGCAATCTTCTGTGCATCATGCTGTTTTTTTTTTTTTTTTTTAAAAAAGAAAATTTGGGAGGGGATTCAGGAAGTAGAGAGGAGAAGGAAAGGAAGTTTACATTTTATTGGGATGTATGTAAAAACCGTTTATTCTCCTAACCCCAAATCCCACAAATGAGAAATAAAAAGATTCCTGGATATGGCATCATTTTCCACTTATTCATTCAAGGACTCTTTAATGGATGTCTCCTGCATGCCAGGCACTGGGCTGGGTGCCAGAGAGCAGAAAGAACAGGGTCTGTATTCACGTGGGAGTTACCACACAGAAGGAGTGAGGTGGAAGAAGCCATAGAAAATAAACAAATGAACTAGATAATTTCAAGTAGTGGGAATATTAGGGCTAGAACAATAGCAGATAATGTGCTGGGAAGAGGGGACTCCTGGGCATGGATAATCCGAGAAGACTGCTCCAAAGAAGTGATGTTTGAATTGAGCCCCTGATGGGGAGCAACCCAGCCTTGCAAAGATCTGAGGGAAGATGGTTGAAAGCAGAGAGAAGAGCTGGTGCAAGGGTCCTGAAGAGGGACTTGGGACAGAACTCATTCTGAGGTCCCGTCTCATATGAATAATCTCTAGATCACTGTTTTATTTTTTTATTTTATTTTATTTTTAAATATTTTTATTTATTTCTAGGAGAGAGAGAGACAGCGTGAGCAGGGGAGGGTCAGAGAGAGAGGGAGTCACAGACTGAAACAGGCTCCAGGCTCTGAGCTGGCAGTCAGCACAGAGCCCGACGCGGGGCTCGAACCCACAAACCGCGAGATCATGACCTAAGTGAAAGTCGGACGCTTAACCGACTAAGCCACCCAGGCGCCCCTCTAGATCACTGTTTTAAAAGGAGGCTGGAGGGATACTTGTCTCTTAAGAATCTCATAGGATAATGGTTTGGAGGTCTAATGACTGTGGAAGTTGGGCGATGCTTATGATGATGTCTTTTTGCCGAGCTGACATTTCTTAGCAAACTCTGTAATAAAGAGTAGCTAGCCCAGGGCGCCTAGGCAGCTCAGTTGTTGGGCGTCCGACTTCAGCTCATGTCATGATCTTGAGGTTCATGGGTTTGAGCCCTGCGTTATGCTCTGTGCTGGCAAACTCAGAGCCTGGAGCCTGTTTCAGATTCTGTGTCTCCCTCTCTGCCCCTCTCATGCTTGAGCTCTGTTTCTCAAAAAAAATACACATGTTGAAAAAAAATTTTTTTTAAGTAGCTGCCCTGAACTGCTGGGGGGGGGGGTGTCTCTGAATTCTGAATATGAGATTTTGTGGAATATTTATTTTTCAGAGCTGGCCATAGCAATCTCTCCCATCCCACGTGCTCTTCCAACAATATCACATTGACATTCATGATTTTGATTGTGGGAGTCTAGTTGTTTCCCCTTGGATCTGGACAGGCTATGACTCTGCTGGAAGTGACGCTCTGTGACTCACTTCCATTTGGTTCTGCTGGGATGCTCACTCTTGGAGCCCAGCTGCCACGCTGCACCTCTCTGAGTGGCTTCCTGTGGGTGTTCTGATTTACAGCCTCTGCGGGGTTCTCAGCAACAGCATCAACCTCAGATTTGTGCGTCAAGGAGCTTCCAGGTGATCCCCGCTCCCACGTGTCAAGTCTTCCTAGAGCCTTCCAGATGAGGCCCCAGACTTTGTAGAGCAGACAGCAGTACCTGTGCTGCCCTTTCCCAGTTCGTACACACGCAGTCTGTGTGTACAACAAAATGATTGCTCTTTTACACTCTCAGGTCAGGGGTGGTTTATTTCACAGCATAGACAGCAGGGTAGGTCCTTAGTGCCTTTAATGTCCGCTGTGGACACTGGTGGTCTCTTTGGGTGAGAGAGGATGCTTCCCAGGTTCTAGTGCTGTTGTATTCAAAAGTCAAACCCAGTGGGACACCAGAGCACAAGTGTTTGACCACCAAGATGGCAGGTCGCTGGGCAGAAAAGAGGTAGCAAGCTGGTCACCACCTGTATGTCTACACCTTCTACCCACTGTCTGTCTTGCTGCCCTCCAGAGCATATTGCCTCTTCCACGTGACCCCTTGACTTTAATTTTAAACTACATTACTTGCCATCCTTTGAGAATGGTCTGCACTGTCACACCCCAAAAGGTTTGTTGAAGCTGTTCCTCCCGTGCCTCCTGGTCCATTTGCAGATGCACTGTAGCCTCTGGAGATATTCTGCCTGGTTCACATCCTTGCTCAACAGCGTATTAGGTCATAAGCATGCTTCTTCAATGTCTAAGCCTCAGTTTTCTCATCTGTAATATATGGATGATGGTGACGGAGCATATTTCATGGAGATAGCGTGAGGACTAAAGTTAGTTCATTTGTGGAAACACTTTATAAAGCATCTGGCTTGCAGTAAGCACTATAGTAAATATATACATGTGAAACATATGTTTATAATATATGTAAGAAATATAAGATATACATAGGATAGGTATACATAGCTTTGTATACCTATATAGTTGTACATAAGACATGTATCTCTCATATATTTGTATATGGAGAGAGAATATATATTTATATATTTTAAATATATATACTTTTTTAAAGTCCTTGATACCCTCAACATTATATTAACTCTGTCCTAGCCACGTAATTACATGTATTCCATATCTTCCTACCCTGCAAACTCATTGGTGTGGATGAGCAGATCCTAGTCCTGTTGTTTCATCTAGAACCAGCATAATGCTCTGTTTCCTGGGAACATGTAGGCCTTCCTCAGCGCTGTGACCTCAGAATCCAGCACAGGTTTACTCACTGTCAGATCCCTATACATGCGGTTTAAATCAATGAATGGCCAAGTGATCCATTTGGGATATGTCAGTAGTTTGTGCAGCCTAACACCATGATGTTGAAAAATCAGTGTCGGGGCGCCTGGGTGGCTCAGTTGGTTGAGCATCCCACTCTAGATCTTGGATCAGGTCATGGTCTCACAGTTCATGGGTTTGAGCCCTGCATTGGGCTCTGGCTGACAGTGCAGAGCCTGTTTAGGATTCTCTCTTTCTGCCCCTACCCTGCTTGCTCTCTCCTTGAAAATAAATAGATAAACTCCCCAAAAATTAAAAAAAAGAAAGAAAAATCAGCATCTTGTTCCATGAGCTCTCTGTTCATTGTCTCCAATGGCAGAAGGTCTGAGACATACCAGCGATCTGACATGTCAGTCTTGGAGAGGGAGCCAAGATCAGAGACATCTGAGTCATTAACCATAAAGGGAAGGCAAAGGCAGCGAGAGCTTTTATTGTGCTGTGACATCATTCCCCATCCGTTTATATGGGTGAAAAAGGTTTGCCAGTGGTCCAGGGAATTCGAAAAGAAAAAGCACCTCAACCTTCTTCGTACATTAAAGAATGTAAATGGCCCCAGGAAAGGGCTGGGGTGCTGTGGTAATTTCCTAGATTTGTTGTAAAATTCATTTGTCAATTTCGAGGCAAGTGCAGAGAAACTCAAAACTCAAATGTGGATAAGTCTGGAAAATGAAGGGGACACAGATACCATACTTAACCACCCATGGTCTTAGCAGGAACTTTTGAAACGTGACATTATAAGCCTAGGACCAGGTCAGGCTGCAATGACATGGCACTTGAATGTAGACTATGGAAGAAGGAGATCTCTCCCAGGTGGAGTGGAGACCAGGCGGAGTGGCATGTGGTCATGTGGATTCCCACTCACTTAAAATTATTTTAGTACACACTCTATGCTAGACAGTGCTGAGGACACAAAGATCAATACAATCTCTCTCAAGAACCTCATAATCTAATGTGAGCACCAAGCACGTAAGCAGATAGGTGTGGACTAAGTGTGTGTGTGTGTGTGGGGGGGGGAGGAAACAGTGGTCCTGCCGAAACCCAGAGGGGAGCCAGGGTCTCACCCTGCTGCCAGCCAAGTAGGTACAGTCAGTGGTGGAAGGAAACTCTTCGCTTGTGACACCTCACATCCTGCCAGGGCGAGAATGTTCTAAATTGCAGGTGTGATCTTATCACTGCTTTCTTATAACACCTTTTTAGAATAATTTCTATAGACCGAATGTTTGTGTCTCCCAACGTATTAGGGCCCCATAGTTGAAGCCCTAATTCCCAGTGTGATGGTATTGGAGGAGGGGCCCTTGGGAGATAATTAGGGTTCACTGATGTCATGAGGATGGGGCCCCATAATGGAATTGGTGCCCTGGTAAAAAGAGACTAGAGAGCTGGCTCTCTGGTTCTCTGTCACATGAGGATACTACAAGGGGACATGATCTGTAAGCCAGGGAGAGAGTTCTCACCAGAACCTGAGCCTGCTGGCGTCCTGATCTCAGACTTCCAGCCCCCAAACTGTGACACATTTCTGCTGTTTAAGCCACCCAGTCTGTGGTATTCAATGTAGCAGCCAAAGCTAAGATAGTAATTAAAAATAACAGCTAACATTTGTTGAGGAGTTACTATGCGTCAAGCTCTGTTCTAAGAATTTTTTAAAAATTTGTACTGACAGGACATCCATAGCTCTCTGTTTTGCTCGTAAGAGATCTTTTAGTTTTCTTTGCAAAGCATTCAAGGCTCTTGATGATCTGCCTATGGCCCTTGCTCTCCAGTTTCATTTTCTGCTACTCTTCTATGTGACCCTCGAACCCCCATCATGCTCAGATGCATGCAGTTTCTTTCTGAGAAGCCTCCATGCTTTGGCACGTGCTGTTCTGTCTGCTCCGGTGGGGCCATCTCTGCACCTTGTCAGTGGGGCCGGTCCGTCTTCTCCAAGGCTCAGTGGACTGGTTGCTTCCTCTGGGAAGCTATCCCTCATTCTCCAGGGCAGAATTCAAGGCTCTGCCCTGTACATCTTTGCTTATGCTGTTCTAGTGGCCTGGGACACTCTTCTTTTAGTGGTTATCACCTGACCAACCTATGTTTCAAAACGTATCTACAGAATGACCCCAGCTGTGAAGTGTGTACTGACTCACCCGAGAGAACTGGCCATGCCCTCCTTCATGCTCCCACTTGACAAACTCCTGTTGTCTCACTGTGACACTGGACTGTGAGCTCCTTGAAGACAGGGTCTGTGATCCCAGCTACAGATCTTCAGCTCTTTGTAAATGCTTGCTAAATGAATGGATGGACACATTCATCACATCGCAGTGTAATTAATCTGCCTGCCCATTGTTGCATACCCCTATATATCATGAGCCCCTTGAGGGCAGGGATTTCTCTTTATTCTATCTTGCCCCTCTCCTTCCCCACCCCCTCCTTTCTGGCACCGCTACTCATACTGAGTGACTAGGAGGCAAGTGCTTGTTAGATGAGCAAGTCAAGACTCAGAAAAGCCATCTGCCTGTGTTTGGTTTATTTTTTAATCTTTAAGTGCACTGACACAATTCAGAGAGTTGAGGCTAGAGCGGAAAGAACTTTTTAAAAGAAGCTTGGAACTCTGGGCTTTAGATCCAGAGTCTTTCCTGTGACCTTGGCCAGTCACTTACTCAATTTGAATCTTTTTTTTGGGAATGACTTGTCAGCTAGACTAATCATATCTAACACACAGCGTGATTTTGAAGACTGAACAAGACAGTGCACATAAAATGCTTGGCACTTGAAGGTGCTCAACCAGTGCTAATTTCCTTTTATTCGGTGTCATGACATGGCTTCAGTGTGGTCAGTTCCTTAGAAGTAAAGGTCTGTGGGTCTCTGAGCATAACAGAGTGTCTAGAATCCTCAGTCAGCTGGATGTCAAATGGCGCCCTTGAAACCTGACACTGGGCTTTGCCAGAAAGATATTAGCCTGACCCAACTTATACTATTTTGGGATTTGGTGGCTTTGGAAAGAAGATAACAGCTGACTTACACAGACAGAGGGTGGCTGGGCTCTGGAAGAAAGTGCCAGGAGCAACTCATGCCACTTGGAAAGAACTCAGAACACTCTGAAGTTAGGCGTTCAAAGGCTATTATTTTTATGCCTACATAAGACTTTATGCAGGAAGTTGCAAGAAAATAATTAAATTTCATAGCAGTGAACTCCAGCAGAACTGGAAAATTCTCTTACCTTGCTGTTGATGCACGTTTAGCCATCAGAAAGATGGAAAGAAAGGTGTATTTGTAGGGTAGTTGTGGCGACGCTGCAGTTACAAGTAACTTCAACATTGCGGTGACTTAAAAGAACAAAGATCTGCTTCTGTGAACACTACATGTTGATTATGTGTCAGCAGGGTTTTGTTGTTCTCACTCGAGAATCCAGGCTGATGGAGCCTCTGCCAGATGTGATGTTACCCGTCACTGTGGCAGGGGTTTTGGGTCATGGTACATTACACACTGAGTTTTGCAGCTTCTTCCTGGGAGTGACATATGTCACATCTGCTTGCATTTCTTTGACCAAGCACGTCATATGGCCTTCCAAGTTTCACAGAATCAGGAAGAACAATTTTACTGCGAGCCCAGAGATGCCAGCAAACCACAATAATAGAGAGGGAATAGATTCAAGGGGCATTTGAGTAGTAGAATTAACAAGATTTGGAGGGAGGATGAAAAGGGAAAGAAGAAGTCTAGGGGGGAGTCTTGGTTTGTGGTTTGGATGACCGAGTAAAGATGGTGCACTGTAAATATGTTGAATATATGATCTGGAGCTTTGGAGAAAGATATAGGCTGGAGATAAACATTTGGTGGCCATCAGCTCAGCAGTGCTGCCTGAAGCCAAGGGAGAACGGACAGAGGAGAAACAAACTCAGAACTAAGTACGACAACATCAAGTGTTGGTAATTGGAACATTCATGCAATGATGATGGAAGTGCAGATCGATACAAATCATTTTGAAAAGCAGTTTTCAATGACCTAGTAAAGATGTGCAAAGCGTCTCAGCCAGCACTGTTGGCCCTGATGATATATCCTAGACAATTTCAGAGGAGATGTATTTAAGATGTTCATGGCAGTGTTATTGTACTCACAAAATATTGGGAAAAAAACAAATATCCATCAACAGTAGAAAGGCTAAATAAATTGTGGAGTATCCATACAATGGAATGATGCAGCAATAAAAAATAATGAAACAGAGTCTCAGAAACAACGTGTATGAACCCAGAGAATATAATGTTAAGTAGAGAAAGAAGATTGCAGGAGAGAACATCCAGTATGATTCTTTTTATGTAAAGTCCAAGTGTTTGCAAACCTATACACATGTGGTAAAATTTAAAAAATAAGTGAGGGAATGGTAAACATGGAAATCAGGATGGTGGTGGTCTCTGTAGGGTAAAGGTAGGGGATCCACCTGGTGAACTTGGATAAGAACTTTTGCCTCCCTTGACTTCATTTTATGCATCTAAATTATGAGAATGATGAAATTTACCACATAGGATTATTTTGAGAATTAGATGATATATTATCTAGTTCAAACACCATTTGTTGCATTTGACGTTGTCAAGCAGGTCTTTCCTAAAAGTTGATAGCCGCAGTTAACCAGAGGTGCTCAGTCTGGATAACCTAGGGACACTGTTTAGGGTATAGAACATTTTTGAGGTCTATGGCTGATAGATAATCTTGAAAAAACAGAATGGGTTGTGGCACAGCGCAGAGAGACCATATCTCCTCCCCACCTACACCCCTCCCCCCCCCGTATTCCCTCTGAGACTTCTGTCCACATCTGGCTTAGGTCATCAGACAAAATTAATTTGTTGGTTTCACCCTGTTGACATCTGTCTCTGTCAGTGCAGCCCCAGGCAACGTGGGTGCAAATCAGTATGAGTTCTTACCCCCACCCCCACCCCCAGAGACCCAGAGAGTATGCCTGGATCAGGAAGGGGATTTGGGGGTTCAGGGAAAAGCAATTTCATGGTGTCATCTGGGAATATTTTGCATGTGCTGAGTGGCAAAACTTAGTTAAGGCCTACCTCTGGATTTTATGATGGAGGTCAACCCTCTCACTTGTAAGTAGTAAGAGAACAAAACAAAACAACTGCTTTGTTTCCTTTCTTGTTTAAAATAGTAAATTTGGATAAGAAAGTATCAATGATAATAACTACTGTACTTTATTTTTTTAAATAACATATTTTAAATGCACACAGTCTTTTTTTTTTTGTAAAAGTAATTGTTCATTGTCTCATTTAATACAGCAACTTCTTGGGATAGATAGGACAGGTATTACTGCCTATTTTACAGCCAAAGAAGGAAATATTCAAGTCCACAAAGGTTAAACAGTCTGTCCAAGGTCACCAGCTAAGAAGTAGGAGGTATAGGACTTGAGTTCTAGTGTTCTGATTCCAAATCCTCATTGAACGTACAGGGCTGTTTCTTTCTTCCACGGTTTTGCTGGTGTTGTGCCCTCTACCCAAAATAACGTAAAGGCAGAGAGTAATTTCCTTCTGTCAGTATACTTTCTAACAGCCACGTCCAGTGAAGGAATGAGATACTGAACTCCTCATTGCTGGAGAAGGGTAAGTAGCAGTGTTATAGATGAAATCCAGGTATGGAATGGTAGACTGGATTTAGCCCTTCCAAATCTGTGATTCCATATCATTACCCTGAAGGCATTAAAGCTAATGATATAATCCTTGGCTGGGGAAGCCAGACTGGGAAGGCAGAAGTTTGGGATGGGTACTCTGAGCCAGGGGATACCCTTCCACTCACAGAATCCCAGAGCCCTGTAAGCAAAGGAGACATTGGCCCATCTCTCTGCACCAACTGTGAAACTCTCCTCTCTACCACCTGCTACTTAGGACAGCCTCAGAAATCTGAAAGAGGAGAATCTCTGTGTCTGTTCTGGCTCTGAGAACCTTTGAAAGGATGCATCTTGGTGGTTCCAGAATGGCCCAGGCCTGGGGTAGGAAGCAGCTCTCTTAGATTCTGTGCAGGACTGAGGACAGCTGACATAAGTTTTAGGCAGGGAACTGAACAGGATTCTAGCTAAAATGCATAGAAAGAAATAATTCACTTCAAAAATTAACCAGTGAAAAGCGTATAAATGTTCTCAACAGGAGAGCGGTAGGCAAAGCCAACTCCACTTTCAGGTTTTGGAGTAGAGGTGAAGTGGGATGGGTGCAGAAGGACTGCACTTTCAAGGTGAATAGATCTGAGTGGAAATTCTGGTTCTGTCACTATCTCTAGGTGGCTTGGCAGGTTAGCCACCTGTCTATTTTCTTGTTTCCTTATCTATAACTTGGGAGATACTCATGTCTCCCTCTCAGAGCAGTGAAATGACAAATGTACGTGTACATACAAGGCACGTAATAGATGTTCAATAAATTCCAAATTCTTTCTCCCTTTCCAAAGAACCAGAATGTCTGATTCCTTAAAAGCAAAATGTCATACGACATCAAGCATATCTACAAATACAAAGTACAACATTTAGGACATTGTTCACTGCTTTTCTTAGACCAGGTATTTGAGTGAGGGCCAAGAGCTGACATTTATCCATCATTTAGTGCAACTTGAAACAAAAAATGAGAATCTGTGGGTCATTTATCTGGCTCAAGGGGTCACCATGCCCAAGGCCAAACCAGTTGCTCTTCACAGCTTTGCCCTCCGCTGGGTTTTCCCCTGCACTCTGGGAGCTCCATCCCCCTCCCACATCCTCTGTCAACAAGACTGATGAATTCAATATCCCCCTCTCCCCAGCTGACGGGCCAGAGAGCAGACTCCAATCAGCAGGCCCCCCTAGTCGCCTGACTCAGGCCTCCCCAATCAGAGGCGGGGTCTGCTGTGGACAGACAGACAGGTCTGGAGAGGTTAGTAAGTGAGAACTCCCCAAGTGCCTCTGCCAAGAACCAATTTGACGAGGCTGCCAGTCACCCTGTCAGGCCATGTGTGGGATTCGTCAGAACCTAACCCGTCTCTCCTCCACCCGCTGTCAATGTGCGCCAAAGGATTTTTCTTTAAATGTGATTGCTCTGAGGGCATTGGTAAACCCACCGGTTTGTGATCTATCAATCCCTGACAGCCTGTTATTCCAGAAACATTTATACCTCTGAACCAGGAGAGCAGGAAAGGCTTCCTGGTGCTATCATAGGACAGATTTTCACTGGTTTATTGATTCATCTCACAAATATTTACTCAGCCTGTTGTTTCACTATGGAGATGAAGCAGGGAGGAGAATGTTTGCTGGTGGGCTTCCCTGTAAACAAATCCCACTCAATGAAATGGCATCGGGACATGTAGACTGAAGGGCTGTGAATATTGAACTATTGTTGAGTATATGGGTCAGATATTTTACATATGTCATCTAACTGTCACTGGGATGCCCCTGTGTGTAATAATACTTTCTTCATCGTATAGATGGGGAAACTGAGGCTCAACGGGGCTCAGTGACTTAATTAAGTTCCAGAGATAGAAAGTGTCAGAAACGGGATCCGATCTGGTGTGGCTCCAGATCCCATGATCCTAATCATTTTTACTGCATTGCCTGTTCCCACATCTCTTTTTTGTGGGTAAGATAAAAGGAAGATAAGGCTGTTTATGGAAGCACTTTGAAAACCATAAAGCCCTCTGCTAAAAGAGATTAATATTGCATTGGGTGTAACTTTCAGTGGATAACAGAGCATTTGGTTCAGGGCCCTCTCCCTCTGGGTTCAAGAGGCCTCTAGGGTTTCAGGCTTGACCGCCCTGGATCACTGGGACTCTGATCTCTGCCCTTGTGTGCTTCTCCTGGGTTGAGGAGTGTGGCTAGAACCTGGTGGTACTCTGCTGTCCTCAGAGAGATGAGGTCAACCCAGACACTGCCCTCGGGTTTTAATCTCAATAACCACTGAAATAGGCTACATTTAGCCTGGTGAAACTGTTTATTTCTTACATCTGTTTGAAGTAAGCTTCCTTTCCAGCCTCCTGCTAAAATAAGTGAAGAGGGCTTTTCTGTGTTCAGAGAGATTTTTCTTGCATTTCTCAGCTATTCACTGTAGAGGTTGACTTGTTCTAATCTAGAAGGACATTGGAGATAGAGGATTAGGGAACCATGTGGAGTAGCAGATACCACTCTGAGCTGAGGGTCAGAGTCCTCAGCGATCCACTCACTGCATGACTTTGGGCAAGGTGCTTAGCTCCTGTTTCCATTTCTCCATTTGTGAATTGGGGATGATAATACTTTTTCGTCTTACAGAGTTATTGCCCAGGTCAAATGTGATAATAAATTTCAGGTGTTCAGTTTGTCATTCATTCCATAACTGCTGGGCAGTGCAGATAGAGAGATGAACCAAAGCCACGGCCTGTGCTTCTGGAGCTTGGGGTCCAGTGGGAGAGATCTACATGCATCAACCTTGATAGAAATAATCATTGACAGAAAAGGTGTGGGGGGTGTGATAAAGAGTTTAGGGTGCTGTGAGGGCTGTGGCTGAGCATGAGTCTGGAAGGGTGAGCAGTACATGGTCAGGTGAAGAGGGAGGGGAGGGGTGTTTGGTTAAGTAAAGCAGCATGCCTGAAGTTGCAAAGGAGTTTGGCACAAATCAGAAAGGGAGAGGTCCGTGTGTAGTGTCCTGTGTCCCCGGTTGCCGGGGGCAGTCCCTATTCCCATCCAGAATAGGCATTCCTAGAGCCTTCTCACACTTGAAAGCATCTCTGCCTGAGGAGAAATTATAAAGGCATCTCACTAACATATCCAGCATGGGGTGAGCAAAGGGGAGTGTTAGGCTAGCCGGCCACATAGGGACAGATGCAGGCTTTGTAGGCCATATTAATGGGCTTGGTCTTAACCCCAAGAGGAGGAAGTACCAATCAGAGGGTGAGAAATGGGTCATAAGAATTCGAATTTCTGTGTGCCTGTGTCACGCTCTGTGCTTTAGAAGAACCAGTAGGTACTCCTGCCATTCCTATTTTAGCTATGAGGAAACAGGGCTTTTTAGAAATCGAGGAGCTTGTACAGGGCTATGTAGCTGGGTAGTAGCAGAGCACAGATTTAAAGCCAGGCCTCATCCCAAAGCCTGGGTCTTTGACCACTCTGACACTGCCTCCTAATGAGAAGGCCTTTTGCTATCAGTGTATTCTGTTCAAGAGCCCCTGCTGCTCTGAAGCCTTCTCTGACTTTAGTACCTGCTTGTTGGAATGAGCTGAAGCCTCCATAGCAATGTGTCCCTGCTCTTCTCTAGGAATTGTGGTACTGGGTGTTGCGATGGGCACCGGAATACTGGCAATAGCACCCACTGTGGTGTCAGGCTTCAGGATCAAGGCTGCATTTCTGCCAGCTGTGACCTGAGCAAAGCCATTTCATTTCTTAGAGCCCAGCCCTCAGGCATCCAACAGAGACAAACCGGGTCCTTTCTCAGGCTGTGTCCAGGGACGCACCAGTTGCATGGAAAACACAACAGTGGTAACAATTAACCAAGGACATGGCAAACATTTGTTGAGAATGTTCTTGTTACCGACAGACTTCAGTTAAATGACTTATGTAATTTTTTTTTTCATTTACAGTCCCCTAAAACAACCCCATGAGGTGGGTACTATTATCATTGGCATTTAATGCATGTGTAAATTTTAGGCACAGAGAATTACGTAACTCATCCAAAGCCACAAGACTGGTATTTGGAGTCGGTCAGGGCTCTTAGCCATTATTTAAGTCATTAAACAATTTTATTCACTCCAAAGAGGATGAGTGACTCTGAGGGCCTGAGAGCCCCAAGAGAGGCCGAGGATATTCAGTAGGAGATGAGCTGGAGGTGGCAGGACAGTGGCTGGTGGGGCTCTGTCCAGGAAGAGACAAGTGACCTTAGGTCAAGGTTCACCCACAGGGCTCTGAGGGGGTTTTGAGATGGCCCAACAAGGCTGGAGAAGAATCAGTCATGAGACCCAAATCTCTTAGGACACAAATAGGTCTCTTTCTTCATCCGGATGGCATGGTGTATGGGACATGACTGCCCCCCAGGGGGCTTCCCAGGTGGACTGTGTTAGGAGAGCATCAGCACTGTCACATGCTTTCTGTTACCAGACAGTCCACAAACACTGCACAAGCCAGGCCTCAACTGACATTGACTGTCATCTCTGAGGCTTTATTTCATGTCAGCCATGATTTCATATTCTTCATGCCCATTACTCAAGTTTCAAATCTTGTTTGAAGGATTTATATTCCTGTTTTGCAGTTGAAGAAACTGAACACAGAGAGGGGGGATCTCAAGCCCAAGGCCCCATGCCTGGCAAGTGGGTTTGAATCCAAATTGTTCTGCCTTCAGAGTTTGTGTACTCACTGACAAACCACCGGACAGACTTCTCGCAACTCACGCTTACAGACAACCTGCTCTGTGCGAGGCCCTGCAAGACGCTTTTGTATAATGTAATTTATTTCATTTTAGCTGCGCGTGTGGTCTTTAGCCCTTCTGGGCTTCTGTGTTCTCATCTGTAAAATGGGAATAATAACAACACTTACCTCAGAGAGCCGATCTGAAGTAGCAATGCAAAGCACTTAATACAGAGCATGATAACTAGCGAGTTAACATGCTAACAAGCATTCATAAGTGTTTGTTAAATGACTCATCTCCACAACTACCTTGTGATATGTTTACTTTATTATTCCTATTCTGGCCCAGGGCTGGGTACCCTAAAGAAGGCAGAAGACATTCCTTGCCTCTGGGCAAAAGTAGATGTTAAGCTACTTTTAACATCATCACTACTATTTTCTTCTTCTCCTCCTCTTCCACCTTCTTCACATACAACAAACTGTGCATATTTCAGGTGTACAATTGGATAAGGGTATGTTTATACCTAATGAAGCCATCAACCTAATCAGGGTAGTAAACATAGCTAGCACCTCCACATATTTCCTCATGTTCCTTGGTAATCTTTCTTTCTTGCTCTTATCTGCGCTCCATCCCTGTCCCCCTACCCCCAACCCCCATCCCCAGCTCCAGGCAATTGCTAATCTGCTTTTTGTTACAATAGATTAGTTTGTACTTCTAGCACCTTATATAAATAAAACCAAACAGTAAGTATTCCTTAAAAATGTCACTTCCATGGGGAGCCTGGGCGGCTCAGTCACTTGAGCATCTGACTCTTGATTTCAGCTCAGGTCATGATCCCCAGGTCGTGGGATTGAGCCCCTTGAGGATGAATGTAGAGCCTCCTTGAGATTCTCTCTCTCTCTCTCTCTCTCTCCCCCCTTCTCCCCCTCCCTCTCCCTCTCTCCCTCTCTCTTTCTCTCTTTCTCTCTCTCTCCCCTTCTGCTCTTCTCCCCTGCTTGTGCTTTGTGCTCTCTTCCTCCCTCTGTCTTTCTCAGATTTAAAAAAAATCACTTTTCAGCATAATTATTTGCAGATTCGGCATTTTATTTCAATCATTCCTTTGTATTGCCGAGTGCTAGTCCATTGTAAATATTGACCATAATTTATCTACTGACCTGTTGATGAACATTTGGTTTATTTCCAGTTGTTGGCTATTAAAAATAAAGCTGCCAAGAACATTAGTCTTGTTAAACTCTTAAAGGTAAAATGGTTGGGTCATATGATAGATGGATGTGTAACTATTTTAAGAGCTGGCAAACTGTTTCCCAAAGCAGTTGGAACATTCTTACGTCTCCACCAGAAACCTGTGAGCATTCAACTTGCTCCTTGCTCAGCCTCCTCAACACTCAGTATATCAGTCTTTGACATTCTAATAGTCAAGTAGTGTGTCTTAGCATGGTTTGACTCTGCATTTCTCCAGTGACCGGTGATGGTGAGCATCTTTTCGTGTGCTTATTTGCTACCCATCTATATTTCTTAGTAAAGTGTTTGAATCTTTCATCCATTTTTTAAATTGCATCATTTGTTTTTCCTTAAATAGAGTTTTGAGAATTCTTTGTGCATTCTAGATACAAGTCTTTTTTCAAATGTATGACGTGAAAATATATTTTCCCAGTGTGTGGCTTGCTTTTCTTTTTCATACTCTAAATAGTGTACTCCCAAGCTTACTGATGGTCTGTTCATTGTTTTTCGTTTCCTTCCCTTCCCTTCCCTTCCCTTCCCTTCCCTTCCCTTCCCTCTCTGTGTTTGATTTCGGATAGTCTTCATGTTCACTGTCTTTTGCAGTGTTGACCCTGCCTTTAATCTGTCATGGTTTACTTCTCATCTCAGATGTGATCATTCAGTTTAGGTCTTTTCTACATCTTTCGTGTCTCTACATGTTAGGTCTTTCCCTCTAGCTTCTTGAATATGTGGGATATATTTATAATCACTGGTTTAATGGATTTGTCTACCAATTTTATCATGTGGGTTTCTGCCAATTGGTTGATCCCTCTCCTCATACCAGGCTGGTCCCTCCTCCTGCCTCGGGTAGTTTTCCACCATGCACACTCCGCTGGATGGTTAAGGGGACCATCCGCAGATCTCTGGAGTCCTTTCTCTCTGTGGGTTGCTCCTTCCTGCACACTGCCCCATGAACTCCGCTCATCTTGGTCTTCCCAGACTCCCAGCCATGTCTCCACAAATCAAGGAGTCCTCTTGCCTCCACCTGGGTCCCCATGAGGTGCTGTGGCCCAGAAACTCACTCAGGCTATAAATGGGATCCACTGTAAGATTTCCCTCATTGTGTTCTATCTCTCAGAAATCATGGTCCTTCTTTGCCTAACTGTCCAATGCCTGAGCACCATTGTGTTTTCATCAAGCTTTTCAGTTGTTTTAGGTGGTAAGGGAAATCTGGTCTCTGTTATTTCATCTTGGCCAGAAGGAGAAATAGTCAGAGATTCTTTGGTCATAGGGAACCCTTACAGCCTCTTGCCAAAACCCTCATTATTAGACATTAGGAAGCTGAAGACATGCCGTGTATTATCTACAGTACACAGTTTGGGGTTTAAAGGATATAATGTACGGAATTTGGTGTTGGGGTTGAGGGCATGAGTGCTGTTGAGGTAGAAGCGAGGTTGTAAAGGATACTGAATTCTGTGCATGGAGAAGGTACCATCCCACGGTTGATGGAAGGGAATTTGAAGAATCGTAAGTCTAGGAATGGCGTACTCAGGCTGGATAGCCTAATTAGTGTTTACACATACCTTTCTTCCTGTAGTTGGGTTACATTCACCTCTCCTTCCTGCAGGGAGTTGGCAGAGGGTGAGGTGTCCAGCTTGCTGAGCTCTGGACCACAGTTTACTCCTATCTGTGTGACTCTGGACACATCAGTTCATCACTCTTGGGCCTCAGTTTCCACAGCTGTAAAATGAGAATCCTACTACCTGTATCCACATCCACTGGTTGTATTGAGGATTCATTGAGACAACATAGGTCTGACAGTGGACTGACTGTAAGTGCCTGGCGCAGTGCCTGGCAAATAGTCCTCAGTGAAGATGAGAGATACTAATCGAGAAAGCTGAGGCTCAGTGAGACTGTTTTGATGTGGTAACAGAGCAAGAAAGGAGCAGTGCTAAGCCTCTACTTCGGCTCTCTGATAGCTTGCATGTCTATGATCCTTTAAAGCATGATTTAATCTGAAAGGTGTACTAATAATTGGTTGGGGGTGAATACCAACAGGGCTGCAAAGATACAAGTAGTAGTGGCAGAGGGGTATTCCCCCGCCCTTGGGTATCCCCGACCCAGCAGTTATAGCCCAACGTGGCGTGACTTTCCTGAGCAACGCGTGCTGAAAGCCATTGGATTTCTGCCACACACGGGGTTACATTTAACCAGCTAGAATGAAGTGTCAGAGCTAGACTGTGGTGTACAATGGTTTGTGGTCAGATGTTTTAATGTTTGGGGGCAAAATTAAACTGTAAGAGGCTCCATCACAAAATGAAAGCTTTTATTTGTGCGTGTTCTCCTGTGGTGTCAGAACTTTGTAGAGGCTGTTCTCGTGGCCCAACATGCAGTGTCCCTTTGATTCACTATTCCCTGATATGTCCCTGAGTCACTAGGTCTGATTGTGGAGCACATACTCTTCCTTCAATTCGCAAATACTGTCACCTTTCTGGACTCCCCCAGACAGATTATCTTTTCTTTCTCTTCAGATCCTTCTGTGTATTGCAAATTTTTCATAATTGCCTTCTTTTTTCTTCTCTCTCTCTCTCTATGTCTCCCAGTGTCTCCTACTGGACTGCAAACCCTCTATATCAGCAGAACTGTGCCTCCTTTGTTTACCTTGTTATCTGTGGAACATAGGACAATGCCTAGAACCATCCATGCTCAACACATATTTTTGGATAAAAATGAATGAATGAATGGACAGTGGGAATATGAGGTGAAGTGATATACATAAGGAGACTTGCACATAGTAGGAGCTTTCTTTCTTTTTTTAAATGTCCCTGCCTTGTATTAGCCTGAGCTTTTAGGAACATACATGATTTGCTTATCTCTCTATACTTACCCTTATTTATTGTCACGGAGCATACTAGGGGCTCAGCAGATGCTAGCTGAATGAACGAACAAATAAGCCTTAAGCCTTAGTTGCTTTGTGTCTTGCATGAAATGGTTGGATTCGATATCATATCATCAGCTAGTATTTCCTGCCCCTTAGCCATGTGCCAGGCAGAGACTGCATCAGTCATGGGAGCCCACAGATTAGTAGAATTAAGACAGGGACTATAATGCTAGGTAGAAAGTGAGAGGTCACATCTTGGGATGTAGCTGAGATGGAAGGTGAGGGGTTGGGGAGGTGTCTGAGACTAAACTCAGACCTGTCCTGTGGGATGGGCCTCGTGCTTGGGGGTTGGCACCGCCATAGTTATGAAGAGAAAATCCAGATTTCATCTCTACCACACCTCACAGCCAAAAGTGCGCTTTTTCTCATTCATTCTGCTTACAGCTCTTGAGCTAACCCCCTCTAAAACACCAGCTCCGTTTTGGGAGGGTTAATGGTGATGGTTAATCTTATGTGTCAGCTTGACCCAGCCACAGGCTGCCCTGACATTTGGTCAGACATCATTCTGGTCAAGTCTTTGTAAGTGTTTCTGGATGACATTAACATTTTTGAATTCATAAATCGAATAAAACAGATCGCCCTCCCTAATGTGGGGAGGCCTTATTCAGTCATCCAGTCAGTTCAGCAAAAAGGAGGGAACTCCTCTTGCCTGGGGGCTGAGCTGGTACATCACGCTTCACCTGGCTTTAGATACAAACTTGAAAAATCAACTCTTCCTAGTTCTCAAGTCTCTGGCTTTTTGGCTGAAACTTTGCCATCAGCTCTCCTGGTGTTCAGACTTTCAGACTCAGACTGGACCATACCATTGGCTTTTCTGGGTCTCTAGTTGCTGACTACAGGTCTTGGGATTTCTCAGCCTCCATAATTTCATCAGCAAATTCCTTATTATCTATCTATCTATCTATCTATCTATCTGTCTGTCTGCCTATCTTTATCTATCTATCTATGTCTGTATCTATATTTATCTGTATACAGTATTTATGTATTGAGAGAATCTCTCTGTCTCTGTCTCTTTCTTATCTCTTACTGGTTCTGTTTTTGTGTGGAACCCTAACACAAAAGGTAAGAAGGTACCTACATGTTCCTGAGTGTGTCTGTAACAGTAACTGGGCTAGGGGCGTCATACCCATTAGCTTATTCATTAAACATACCACCCCTCTGATGGTAGATGTAATTTGCAGCTTATGGATGAGAACCCTGGGGCCCAGAGAGGCGAAGCAACATTCCCAAGGTCACACAACCAGCACACCGACAAAATTGGTTTAAAATCTCACTCCCTTTAGCACCATGGCGCACGCTGCTCCTCTCCCACTCCACTCCTCCTTCCTTCCCTGTATGTCTTATGTCTCTAGTAAATAGTAAGAATTTTGTGGACAGTAACCAGGTCTAGTTATTTTCCCTTTGCTTGTTCACCTTTCATTTTCGTGCTTCACGCGGTGAGGGTGGGGGTGATCCCAGGAATTGTTGAGTGATCTACCTGGCTCATGGGACTGCTCAGCAGGACAGGACTTTAGAGACCGCGTAGCCCTACCCATCCCTCCTTCCTCTCCCCTTGTTTGCAGTGTAGCTCCCTACCTTCTCCACGGTGCTGCCAATTATCATATGGCCCTTTATTCCCCATGGCAATTCCAGGGTGTTCTCAAGTTTGTGCTGAAAGCTGAGCATCACACTCTCTGGGAAACACTTCCCCAAGCCCCCTTCTGGCGCTTTGACTTGCCTGTGCCGCCTGGGCCCTGAGCCAGCTCACTCTGCCGTGGGGCTGGGAGGAGAGAGTGTGGGCTGAAGAGGACAGGGAGACCCTGACAGGCCTGTGGGCCCCTGCTGGGTGAACTCTGGCTATAAATAGAAGGAATACGAAGCGGAGTGTTTTTAATATGCACATTGAATTCATTTATTTAATGAAGAATTTTCCTGGAAAAGAGAGCCGAGCTGTCAGAACCGAGCTATTTTTGAGTAGGATGTAAAAGAAAAACTCAAGAGAATTATTTGCTATTTGAATTTAGGCTTTTAAAATAGGTCACGATAAAAAGCAACACTGGAGGGGCAGAAATACGATCAACATTCACCAGGGGGTGCATGGGGGTGAGGGATGGGCTGGAAAGAGGCACACAGGAACTTTCTGGGTTGGGGGTAGCATTTTATATTTCACTGTGCTAGTGGTTAGACACGGCTGTTCGTGGAACTGTTCCTCTGAAATAAATGAATTTTACTGTATGCAGATAATACCTCAACAAGCCTGATCTTCAAGGGAGGAGGGGAACGGATGGGGAGTGAAAGTTTTTAAGCGTCTACTTTGGGTGGAGCTCTCTGGAGCTTCTGTACATACTGTATCTTGTTACAAAACCATAGCGAGAGATCATTCTCTGCCTTTTGCCGATGAAACACCGGAGATTGGGAGAGCCTTGCTTTGGGTCGCGCATATGTTCCTGCTGGACCTCGTGAGGAGGTTTCAGAATTCCATGGTGGCCTCCCTCCACCTATCCCGATGTTTCATGTTCGGGAGGATGGAGCCGAGGAGTCTGGGAACAGACAGAATGGAGTTTGTGTTCCTTATGTTAAAGGCTTCAGACAACTCTATGCTCTTTCCCCAGAATGATCCTGCATTCTGTATTCTTTGGCTGTTCCTGGCTGCATCTGGGAAAAGGTCTTAATAAGGTGCTAATGGTCTTTAACAGCTTTATTTAGTACCCTTGGACCTCCCTTTTTATCAAGTGTGCTTGACTTTGGGCAGACTTTGAAACCTGCGAGGGGGTGCAGTATGCTGTATAGGGCCTGCCATCATTCCTGGATCCCATTCCCGTGGCTGACATCATTAATCAATCACAACACTCTGTGTACTCTCACCTGCTCTTGCAGTCCTTCAGGACATGGTCTCCGGAGCAGTAATTACTGAGCCCTTTGAATTGGCCCTCGAAATCAAAAGGCTCTGTGCCATGATGCCTGTGTTGTGAGCCTAATATAGGTGCATTTATAAATTGAGGGTGAAATCTTATCCTTTCCTCTTCTCAGACGCGGAGCCCTGAGAAAAGTTGATGTGTGGATCTAGAGGCAAAGTAGGAAAAGCATGGATTAGACAGTTAGAGTTGGATTTGGACTTCAGCCCCGTGCACCTTCCTTCCCATCCCATCCCCAACACTCGTTTTACTCATTTTTGAGATGAGGATATCAACAATAGCTATCCAAAGGTGTCATGGTGAAGTTTAAATCAAGTGAGATCTCTCCTAGGAAACAGAACTCACCACGTGCTAGGCTCTGGGCTAAGAACCATTACGTGTATTATCTTGTTCAACCCTACAACAAAGTTATGCATATGAGACGTTTTAAATCTGCATTAAATAGATAATACTTTCTTGAGGTCACACACTAAAGAGTGAAGTTGGCAAGTGAACTCAGATAGGAGTTGAAAGCTCATATGGTTAGTTACAAGCTACCCTGGGTCTCGTTCTAGGCATGGGCAGCAGTACTTGGGGTGCTGCATCCTGTATTGCTGGGCTGAGTTGACTGGCAAGGACTCACACAGGAAGTGCCTCTTTCACCAGCCTGGTTCAGGACCTGAAGAAATGAAGAAGGCAACTGCGGCAGGGAATTCTGGGAGTGGTGAATGGTAACAGTACCATTTATCAGGATCCTGCTAACCTATGTGGGGGTCTTTACACAAATTAGGAAAAAGTACCTCATCTAGGCTAAAGAATTTGAAAAGTCACTCCCTTTGGGAAGACACAGTGCAATAGGAGGCAAAGCTAAGAACGTTTGGATGAAAAAATAGGGTCCCTTCCTCTGGGTGGAGGAATTAGTACAAGGTGGGATCTCAGCAAACATTCAGTCTTTTGACTGGTATCTTTTTGCAGTACACAACCTGTACAATAATATAAAATGGACTGTTATCTTGACAGCTGGAAGAGGCAGTCTCAGGAACTTGGAAGTAGGTGAAAGGTGAATGTCCCAATAGGTAATTTTGTCAGGCAGGTAACGTCATTGGCCTGAATCAGAATCCAGCCCTGAATGATTCCAAAGCCAGACTGACTTATCATAAGAATTACTGGGGTTGGGGGACACCTGGGTGCTTGGTTGAGCATCCAACTTGGGCTCAGGTCATGATCTCGTGGTTTGTGAGTTCAAGCCCTATATGGGGCTTGCTGCTGTGAGCTTAGAGCCCGCTTCAGGTCCTATGTCCCCATCTCTCTGCCCCTCCCCACCCCCTCAAAAATAAACCATTAAAAAAAAAGAATTACTGGAGTCAGTGAGGTGTGGAGAGGGAGTCTGAGTAAAAATGCAGATTATCAGCCACAGAATAATCAAACTTAGTAAATCTGGGATAGGCAATTCCTTTTTTTATTAGGTTTATTAATTTATTTGAGAGAGAGAGAGTGCGTGCGTGTGTGTGTGTGTGTGTGTGTGCGTGTGCGCCTGTGAGCGGGAGAGGGGCAGAGAGAGAGGGGAAAGAGAATCCTAAGCAGGCCCTATGTCATCAGCTTAGAGCCCGATGTGGAGTTTGTTCCCATGAATTCATGAGATCATGACCTAAGCTGAAATCAAGAGTCAGACGCTTACTGACTGAGCCACCCATGTGCCCCTGGGATGGGTAACTTTTATGGTCAGAAAAGTTTAGGAAATACTGCTCTATTCCATGTGCATCACAATGTATTGCAGCTGTCTCTGTTAGTGGCCATGGTAACCATCTGGCCCGCTGGACTGTCTCTTGAGGGCAGGGCCACATCTATCTCCATAGCACATAGAGCAATGTCTGGCACGTACAATGAATAAAAGAGTCAATCAGCAGAGAAACCATGCATCATTTGAGTGGTTTCACAGTCCAGAGAGTTCTGGCTTACTCATCATGGTATTACTCTCTGCCAAGGTAACTTTACCTACATGTATGTATTCCTTCCCTGCTTCTTCCCTTCTTCCTGTGCCCCTAGTCACCACCTGTTTCTCAACCCAGCCGGACAGGACAGGTTCCATCGTTCTGGGAGACCCTTTCAGACTTATCTCTAGATAAGTTGCAGGTTTCCTGACAGCCATACCTACTTTTGGGTTTGGCTGCTGCTTCTAACTCATTGTGTGTGTTTGCACATCTTTAAGCCTCATTTCTTCCTCAATAAGAAGGAATGCTTTTTACCTGTATGATTTCTGAAGTCTCCTCTAACTCTGAATTGATGGAATCCTCTAACTGGAATCTAAAATTTCTGGTAAATTCTGGGGGCATATGGGGGGTTCAGTTGGTTTAAGCATCCGACTTCAGCTCAGATCATGATCTCACAGTTTGTGAGTTTGAGCCCTGCATCGGACTTGTGCTTACTGCCCAGAGCCTGGAGCCTGCTTCAGAGCCTATGTCTTCCTCTCTCCCTCTGCCTCTCCCCTGCTCATGCTCTATCTCTCTCTGTCTCTTAAAAATGAATAAACATTAAAAATTTTTTTTGAAAAATGAAAATTTCAGTAAATTCTGTAAGATGAGAAGGCTGTACTGGAGGCCTTCAAAGGGACATCATATAGCCTGTTGGTTGGAGCCTGGGTGATGAGCAGCTGTAGTCTGGAATTTTTCTGGAGATCTTGCTTTGCTGGTGGGAGGCTTTCTGTCATGGGCATGCTCCAGCAGGTTCTGGCCACCCCCACGTGCGACTCAATAAATACTGGCTGCTTAATGGATGTGTTGGATGGGAAGCCAACTGGATGCGTGAAGGACCCTGGAAAACATGGCAGTTCAAAGACAGGCGGCTGTGCTGAGTAGGTTTCCAAATGCGCTTACCCTCGGAGGCTTTGAACGCAAGCTCCATCGGAAAATCACAAGTGTCTGCTTCCAAGGGAATGGCTTCTAGTAATAATAATAATAAAAAGAGGCTTTGAAGGCTTCTTGGAAATCAGCTTCTATAAAATAGTGTTTTGAGAAATTGAGTTGCCAGTCAAGCAGAAACATGGGTTGAAATTCTCCTTCTGCATACTCATTCTTTTAAAATATTTTATTTTTAAATATGAAAATAATGTGTGCATATGGTTAAAGAATCCAAACAGTACAGAAAAGTGCAAAACACAAAGCAGAAATCTCCTTACCTCCCCTCTCCTCATCTCCCATCCCATGAGGTAACAATTTATTTCTCTTTTTGTGTGTGATCACTCTGTGAGTTTATAGAAATTTAAAAAAAATATTGTGGTAAAATGTCCATAACATAAAATTTACCATTTTAAGCATTTTTTAAAATATTTAATTTTGAGAGAAAGAGAGAGCAGGGGCAGAGAGAGAGAAGGGAGACAGAGGATCTGAAGCAGGCTCCACATTGACAGCACAGAGCCCAATGTGGGGCTCAAACCCGTCATCCACGAGACCATGACCTGAGCCAAAGTCAGACGCTTAACTGACTGAGCCACCCAGGTGGCCCACATTTTAACCATTTTTAAATGTACAGTTTGGTGGCATTAAGTACACTCCCACGGTTGTGTAGACATCACCCCCTTCTATCTCTACAACATTTTTCATCTTCCTCAAATGAATCTCTGTACCCATTAAACAGTAATTCCGCATTCCCCCTCCCTCCACCTCTGGCAACAGCCCTTTACTTCTGGTCTCTATCCATTTGTCTACTCTAGGTAGGGGGAGTTAGGCAGTGTTTGTCCTTTTGTGACTGGCTCATTTCCCTTCACATAAACAAGTTTTTTTTTTTTTGACTATTCTGTATTTCAGGCCGGGCACTACTGTAACTCTAGCTCATTTGCTTGTATGGTGTTATTTAATCTCTCTAACTTCAATGGTATTTATTGATTCCCGCAATGAAAGATTTAGGTCATTGCTCTACTTCCTGAATTCCTTCTCACTCTCTATCTCTCATGCTTTCATTTTTAGTTCTTCAAGTTATTTTTAATGTTTCAAGTAAGTGGCCCAGTCTACTGAACCCCAGAATTTTACATCCAACTACTTGCTTGAGATCTCCATCTGGATGTCTGTCTAACAGACACCTCAAACTTGAAAGGTCTCCAGTGAAACCCGTGGTCTTGGGCTCCACCCCTCCCTGCCCCCTCCAATCCTCTCACCTGCCCAGCCTTCCCCACTCAGTAAATGCCAGATTCATCTTTGTAGTTGCTCAGTCCCCAGATCTTACAGTCATCTCCCTTCCGTCCCTCCTTTTTGACCCCTCATGCCTCAAGCCCCAAATAATGGAAAATCTTATTGACTTTATCTCAAAATATATCCAGACTCCAGCCACTTCTCATTACCTCCCCTTGTCCAAATCATGGTCATCTTTCCCTTGAATTATTGAGATAGTCTCACTTGTCTCCTGCTTCCTCCCCTGCCCTCCTGTAGTATAAGTACAAAATACTAGTCAGAGAAGTTTTGTTAACATGGGTATCAGGTCAGGCTACTCCTCTGCTCAGGCAGTGGTTGGTTCTTACTTATGCAGAATAAAAGCCAGAGTCCTTAAGATGGCCAAGGAGGCTCCTTGGGGTGCTTTTCAAACTTTAATGTGCATAGGGTTCACCCACGGGTCTTGTTCAACTGCAGATTCTGATCCCGGGTAAGGGGTCTGGCTGGCTGAGGACTACACTTTTACTGCAGGATTGTCCCCACAACCCATATACTCATCCTCCCTCGCTGCTGGGACCCGTCTCTTATACACCTCTTGCTCCAGCCTAGTGTCTGTGGTCTCTAGGTTGCGTGCTTCCCCCTCATTCTTTGTACTTGCAGTTCCTTCTGCCTAAAACACTCCCCAGTGTTTGCTCTCTTCTGTCCTTCAGATCATTTCCCAAGTATCACTTCTCTGGAGGCTTTTTTCCCTCTGTATTTAAAATGGCAGCCATTCGTCCGTGGCTTACCCTAGCCCCTCTCCCTCTTTGATTTTTTTCTGTATAGCAAAGATATACAAAGTACAGCCTCTAAGCCATGGATCAAATCTGGCGCTCTGCTTACTTTTATAAATAAAGTTTTATTGGAACAAAGCCACATATATTTGTTTATATATTGCTTACGGCTGCTTTCCCAGTATCATGACAAAGTATTTGTAACAGAGACCTTATGCCCTGCAAAACCTAAAATATTTACTCCATATCCAGTTTTTGACAGAAAAAGTTCTCTGACTCCTGCTTTGCAGCATTGATCACCATCTGACTCACTAAATAAGTCATGCGTTTATTTATAATATGTCTCTACTCACTAGAATGTAAACTCTGTGATAAAAGGGGTTTTATCTATTTTGTTCACTGTTATATTCCTAACGCACAGGAAGGTGCCTAGCAGAGAGAGTCATGTAATGAGTATTTGTTAAGTGAATGATTATAAGTTTAAAAATATATACTTTTGTATATACAATTATGCATACAAACTGGTGGTTGTCAGAGGTTGGGGTGAGGGTGGGTAGGTGAAATAGGTGAAGGGGATTAAGAGGTACATACTTCCAGTTACAAAATAGGTAAGTCACAAGGATGAAAAGTACAGCATAGGGAATATAGTCAATACTATAGTAAAAGCTTTGGTGAAGGTTGCTACACTTATCTTGGAGAGTTTTTTGTAATGAATATAATTGTTGAATCACTATGTTGTACACCTGAGACTAATTTAATATTGGATGTCAACTATACTTTGCTTTAAAAAAAGTCTATCTATCTGTCCTTAACCTTTTATTTTGTCAGCCATTTAGACAGTACTCCTGACTTCCCGTCATGTAACATGAGAACACTATTGGACCTATACTTTCTGTCCCCTCACCTCCCCCCTGTCCTAACTCCTGATGGCCAACATTATTTTCATCCTGTCAGTGTTGATACCAATTATGTTTGGTACTATAATTAAAACTACCTCTCACCTGCTTTGTCTGTAGATTAATTCTAACCACCCCCGCCAAAGGCATCTCAAATATTGTAATTGGGTAAACAGTAGTTAATATAGAATGTAGAAGTGTTACTGAGTCCTTGAAAAAGAAATGGTAATTCTAAGTTACGGTGCATAAAGAGAAATATTCCTATTATATTGGATAAATAGATTATCTTTTCTTACTCTCTGTCAGTTGTTTAAATTTGTGTGCATTTGGGTCATGACTTCTGTACAACTTTTGATTTTTCCCACAGCTCCTAGTGCGTCTTTTCAAAAAAGTTGTAGAATATGTAAATGCAGTTATCATATATTTGAGGTCATTGGGCTTTTTGGTCTGTGCTTTTGCTCTGGAGTTCACTTTCTCCTTAAGATATTTTTTCACAGAACCTTCTGGCTTTCTAGTCTAATTTTGATAAAATGCTTGCTGGATTTATTGCACAGCTGTAAATCAACCTTTTACATTTTACTTCTGGATGAGTTCCACTGTTTCTTGCATCATACTTATTTATATTTCTTAGCTTCTCTTTTCTTTTTTCTACAGTATATTCCCAATTAATTGTTTTCAGAAGAGGAATGTGGGAAGGAAGTGTACAGTTTCTTGTTGCTGTTGTAACACATTGCTACAAACTGAGTGGCTTAAAACAACACACATTTATTATCTTAACACTTCTGTAGGTTAGATGTCTGACATAGGTCTCACTAGGCTAAAATTGATGTGGGCAGAGCTGGATTCATTTTTGGAGACACTTAGGGAAAATCTGTTTCCTTGCCTCTTCTGGCTTCTAGAGGTCTCTTGCATCCTTTGGCCCTTGGCCCCATTCTTCTGCCTTCAAAGCCAGTGTCATGACATCTCTCTGACTATTCTTCTCCAGTCACATCTCCCTCTGACCACAAAGGAAAAGGTTTCCCCCTTGCAGTGACCCCTGTCAGGGTCCTTAATTTGTTCATATTTGCAAGTCCATGTGAGGTGACATAGTCATAGGTTTCTGAAATTAGGATGTGGACACCTTTGGGGGGAGTCATTCTTTGCCTGGCATATAATCTTTTGGAGTCTCCCCCCACCCATTTTGGAAATTATTAAATTAGCTTCACACTGCTTAAAAAGTTCTAGAGTCAAACACATGTTCTCTCTTAACTTTGTAGACACTCCTCCATGCCATCTGTGGCCAATAACTATTGACACAAGATCTGCATGCAGTCTGATCCTTTGTCCTTTTCAGGTGCATTTACAGCCAACCCCCTGCCAGCTTTTAGAATTGTCTTGCTTGAAATTTCACCAGATCATGACTGAGAGTGCATTTTTATTTCGGTTGTTTGCTTTGCTTATACCTATCATGCTTCACTCTGAAATGATCCTTTCAACCTCAAGACTCAAATCTCTTTTTAAGGACAAAGAGTATGTTTTTTCTTTTTTTCCCCCCTATTTTTTTCTTCAATACTGGTACCACTCCATGGCTTTCACTAATATCTCCCTATTTGAACTCTGTTAGAGGAATTCTGAGCCTTTAGGACTTGTTCTCCATTTAGTTTAACTTGTAATTTTCTCGTATTTCCCTCCACCTTGTCTTCTGGTACTTGTGTCATGGGATCTCCTTGACTTCATCTCACAGAGGACTCATTTGGTCTCTACCTGTTACCAACCTATTATTTGGCCCCACTGCTAAATTTTTTGCACGTTGATGAACATAGTTCACATTTCCAGTGATGCTTCACTGACTGTTTCTCATGGCGACACTAACTTTCAAATTCCTGTGAGCTTTTTGATGAAATGTATTTTGAAAATTCTCTCCTGTTTCTTGCTTTTGTCTGTTGCTCCTACGATCCACTCTGTGCATTTTTTCAGTCTTGGGATTTCTCTTTCTCATCAATTTTCCTCAAATGTTGACCCAGTTGGCTTAGAGTTTTTCATTATTATTTTTAGAGAGAAAGAGAGCATGTGTGGGGGTGAGGGGTAAAGAGAGAGAGAGAGAGAGAGAGAGAGAGAGAGAGAGAGAGACCCAAGCAGGCTCTATGCCCAGTGCTGAGCCTGATGTGAGGCTCAATCTCATGATCCTGGGATCATGACCTGAGCTGAAATCAAGAGTTGGAAGCTTAACTGACTGAGCCACCCAGGCCCACTCCCCCCCACCCCCCCACCTCAGTTGGTTTACTTTTATTTGTGACTCTCTTGCCTGACAGATAAATAGGCAGCTGACTGACATGGTTTCCCTTAGGGATCCAGGTCCATTTATACAAAAAGCTCTGCATAGATGAGCAGGCCCACTTGAATGGCAGGCTAGTCCTTATTATGTGTGGCAGGGAGCATAGTGGGTTACTTGAGCTCCCACAGTTTCCGCAATGAAAGGGAGTGTGCTGTGGGGTTGGTGTACTGAAGCACACTTCTGACTTGGGTGGAACACCTTTATTCTTTTTCTTCAGCTCTAGATGGGCTTGTAGATTTCCCCTGAACTCTTCCCTGCCCTCATCCCCAGCCCTCATGCAGATGGTGGGCCCTCTCCAGGCTAGTCTTGATTCTCTCATCATGGCCATCCCATAGCCCTCTCTGGTTCTCCAGGCCTGCTCACTTCTGTCCTGAAGCTTTCTAAGGCTCCACCAGGTTACACTGGGTCACATATTCACTCCGGTCTTCTATCTGTGTTTCTCACTGACCTCTTATACTCTAGCTTCTGCTTCAATGATTCCATTTGCTTACCACCCTTCAGAGATTTGTGTGTGGATTGTACCTGTTTTGTCTGTTTGTTTGTTTGTTATCAGTACTTCCAAGGATTTATGTCTTCTATTTTGTACATCTTTGTTAGCTGTTCAGTGGGGTCTTGTCTGGGAGCCATGTCCAGTCTGCCATCTTGAGCCATAGACTTGAAATCCTCAAAGTCCTAATGCAATTCAAATTTAAAGGAAATACCTTACATCTTCTCCTCTTAGAAGCATTTTTCTCCCCTGTCTCCCAACTCAGATTGTTTAGGGCCTCTTCTTGGGACTCTAGTTAAAATCACATGTCACATTGTGTTAGTATTTGCCTCTGTATGTTGGCTGTGCCTCCAGGCTGTAGGGGCTTTGACTACAGCGTATATATTATCTTTAGATACCCAGTTGCACACATGGTAGGCAGCCAGTGAATATTTACAGACTGTGAGTGCATGTACACCTACTCTATGAATATAGGAATCCAAGGTACTACTACATGGCTTTAGCTTTCAAGGAATTCAAAGCATAGTAGGGACAACATGGGGACAGTAGACATGTCACTGATAATTCTAAGTGTAAACAGAGTGGATGCCAAGTGTGTGGGGCCTCAGACAGGAGAGCAGAGAACTGTGCTTGGGGGTGGAGAGAAGTCAGGAAAGGCCTTTGGAAGGAGATTATATTTATGTTAGTTGTGAAGAGCACATAGGGGCTCTTAGGTAGTTCCAGGTGTATTAAGGCATTCCAAAAACAAAACAGCAGTTCAAATGAATTATGGCTGGGGTACAAAGTGTAAGGGGAGGCCAGTGGCAGAGGAGGGATTTGAAGCGATAGACAGGGGCCAGAACATGCCCCGTGTCAGCAGTGAAGGTGGGCATTTTGTACTTGATCCCGAAGGGAGCCCCTGGGGGCTTGTAAGCAAGGGGCAGTATGGTCACATTGGTGTTTCGTAAAGGTGCCGAGTGCAGTATAGAGGGTGGATGAGCAGAGTCCTGAAGATTTGGGACTTGACTGAAGTAGTCTAAGTGAGAAGTGTCGACCAAGGGAACAAAAGTTGGAGTAAAGTTGGAGAGATGGGTTTGGGGAATGGTAGGAGGACAGGACTGTGAACTTTGGTGACTATTTGATGTGAGGGGTTAATGGGGAGGGAAGAGGCAAGCTTTCAGAGGCCATTCTGGTGCTGGGGCTCTGGATTCACTGAACACAGGAAAGGACATGAGTGCTTTTGTTTTTTGGTAAATCTCAACTAAAAGGTGAAGGGGTTGTGGCAGCCGTGATTTATGAGATTCAACCAGGCTGTTTCAGTCCTTTCTGAAATGCACATTTAGGCTGAAATGAGGAAAGGCGTGTCTTCAGTTTTGGCTTTGACAGCCAGGCTCCCCATTTCCTTCCCAGGGAATCTACTGGGAGTGGGATGTTCTGGTGAGCTACATGAGATCAGCTTCATGTGAGGTTTGGATTAATTTTTAAAATGGGATTAGCATCCAACTGAAATGGATGTCAACTGCTTGGAATGCATCTTTGGATCCGAGTGATTTTGATACGAACCAAATGTGATCATCTAGTAAAGTTTTTGTTTATGCAGAGCCATCTTGTTATCTCAACCCCACCACAAATTTAACTCTCAGGAACCCTCCAAAGGAAGGCATACCTCTCACTTGTTTTGCCTTTGTGCTTATCTAGCCCCCCCCTTCTCTAGACATACAGAAGCTATGTCTTTAGCTCTTCTTAACCATGACAACACAACCCAGAAGCATTCGGGAAAAGTGAGGGAATAGAGGTTACCAGATACGAGCACTTTCTGGGTGTTAGGCACACCCACCAATGGTACTGTATTGACCTACACAACCACCTTAAATAGAACAATCACAATCCCCATTTGACAGATGTTGAAATTAGACCTTAAAGGGGCCTTCAAATTAGTAAATGGCAGAGAGGATTCAAATACAGTGTCATCTGATGTATGAAGGACCAACTGTGGCCCAGCATTATCCTTGCATTACTCCATTTAATCCTCACAGCCATGTAAAAGTATAGAAACTTAGAGGAGACTAATAAAAAGAGGCTTAGCAAGATTAAAGAACCTTTCCACAGTCATGCCTCACCAGGGAGACCTGAGATTTTGTTTTCCTTCTTTATTTGTAGGCCAGAGGTACACATTATATGTCTAAGAGGTGTTAAGAGGCATATAGGCAATATTACATGGCATTGCAACAAAACTCCCCATGATGCTATTCAGATAAAGAAAGAACCTCTTTTGAAAGCTATTTTCTGGATGGCCATACTCAAAGCTTCAGTGACAGGGAAGATTGGAAGGGAGTAACTTGTTCCATGCTCAGGAGTAGACCGTTCTGTATTCCACACTAATTCTAATACTTCAAACAGCCCTTTGAGGTGGGTATAATGATTTCTGTTTCCTAGATGAAGGAACTGAAGTCCAGAAAGGTTAGGTAAAGGTTAAGTAATTCACAAGCTTTCTGCCCAGGTCCAGCTGACCCAAAGCCACAGGTTTTCAGAATAGCACTAACCCACTTGGAGGACCGTTATTTAGAGAAACACATGAGGAGGAAGAAAGTGAGGAGGATGCAAGCCCTGCCATTGGTATTTCACTTGGCCCATTAAGTTTCCCTAGGTGGTGAATAAACGTCCTTTAATGAAATTTGCAGATGATGCTAAATCAGGCCCTCTATAAACATGGGTAACACAAAAAAGCAATACAAATGATCCCAAATGAAGGAGGTTACAAGTGCAGGCAGGAAATAACAAGATGAGATTGATTACCACAGGGAAACTCTGAATTAAAACATCTGGGCCAGCCAATGTGACTAACATAAGCACCTTTCTGTAGCTCAGAGCTCTGCAAGTCAGAAGGGCAAGGAGTGGTCACTGCATCCAACTCCTTCAGCTATAGATGAAGAAACTCAGACTCAGACAGGAGATGGAGATTATCCAAGGCTGAAGTCAAATTAATGACAGAGTTGAGATGAGCCCCAGGTCTCCTGTCTCGTAACTGACTTCTCCTTTCATTATGGCCCAAGGGTTTTGGAGTCAAAGGTACTTAAACTGAACTCTACCATTTAGATGCTGTGTGTCTTTACTTAACCTGCTTGAAACTGAGTTTTCCTATCTGGAAAAATGGTAAAGTGACACATATTCCTTAGGGTTATTTTGGGAAGGAAGTGAAATGATGGGTACCTGATACATCGAGGTTTAAGAAAGATTCATTTCCTTTCTTTGCAGTAGAGAAACCCCTTAAGGGCAATAGCTATGGTGCAGGGTATGTGGTCTCCATTACACCATGCATGAATGGATGCTAAATGCTCTTCCAGGAAGATGGGCAGTGGATACAATGGGAGCAGCTAATGTGATATGGCTGCGGTCAACAGTGTCTTCAAATAAATCAGTCAAAAATTAATCACGGAAGGCCTATTACATGCAAGGTAGACTTTGTACCACCTCATGGGATGTAGGAGAGTGGGGCAGAATGATGTCACCAACTGCTGAGACCATCGGGAAAGACAACCTGAAGGATGTGGGACTGGAGCCAGAAAGAATCGTTTTCAGAGGAAAGAGTCCACGTGAGCACTGATTTGGAAAATGATTTCCATGCAGTACACTGCCTAACATGAAACGCGGGGGACACGTGACTTGTTTATATGATGGGATGTTCGGTTGGAAGTGGGACATGGCAACAAGGCATGCTAGAAGCTGCATTCACCATGTGTGGGGTTTACAAAGGAGCTAGCCCTGATTCGGTTCTGTGGCTCTTGGCTACTGCATCCACACTGGAGACATAAAAGATTGGAGATGAAGATTGCAGGTTAAAAGGATTTGTGAGGACAACGTCTTTGGTGTGAGCAGTGCTCTGAATCCCAATTCCACAGGGGAAGGGTTGGGGAAGAGCACCTCACCCTTCCTTCCAAACAATCATGAGGGCTTCCGTGGGGCCATCTTAAGTGATTGGTAAGGGTCCTCTGAAGTGAGAGCAACAGAGTGGCCTGACTCTGCCTCCTGCCTGGAATAGCTAGCCACATAGGCCACCCGGCCAGCCGCTCATGGCCATGGCTGGGGAGAGGAGGGCTGGTGGCCCTAGATTGGCCTGCCTCCCGGACTCTGTCAGGTCAGAGCTGGTATGTATTTCCTGAGGAACAGATACAGACCATGTGGGAAAGAAGGCAGGCCTGGAGCCATGCAAAGTTCTATGCAAGCCACCTACCAAGGAGGGAGAACTAAATAGGGAGCCTGCATGAACTGGATTGCTGGAATCGGGGACTGAGTGCGTGGAGGGGACAACCAGCTAAGGGAACCCATCACAAAAGTCATCAAGTGCTCCCAGTGAGGGTCTAAACAGAGGTCGCAAATCCCATCCACCTCTTCTCCGAGCTTTAATCATCTTTTTTATGAGTTGTTTTTAAAATTTATTTATTTTGAGAGAGAAAACCAGCAAGTGGGGGAGGGGTGGAGAGGGAGAGCGAGAGAGAATCCCAAGCAGGCTCCATGCTGTCCACACATAGCCCGACAGGGGGCTCGAATCCACGAACTGTGAGATCATGACCTGAGCCAAAATCAAGAGTCAGATGCTTAGCCAACTGAACCACCCAGGCACAGCCACCCTCCCCCCCCCCACCCCAGCTTTAATCATCTTTAATCAGGCACCAGGAGCAGAGAATGAGCACTAGTTTATGACAATACTTGTGAAGTGAAAGTTTCTCCAGTGCTGCCCTTTACCATGTTCTTTACTCACTTTGTCCCTCTACCAGTCCAACCCCAGAATGTGTCCACAGACAAGAGGTAGCAAAGCTGTAGGAAGAGGGGCTGAGGTATGAAAGAGTACAGTCGCCTGGACTGCAGTAAACCAGAGACAGATGAGGAGAAAGTATTTATGTTCTACAAAGTTGGAAGCTTTGCCTATTACTTTGACTTTACTGAATTGAGATTTTACTTAAAGCCAGTTTATTTATTATTCTTTTTTTTTTTTTTGGTACTCTTTACACCCAACATGGGGCTCAAATTCATGAACCTAAGATGAAGAGTCACATGCTCTTCTGACTGAGCCAGCCAGGTATCCTTACTTAAGGATTTTAAAGGACTACTGAGCATTCGATTGTCTAAGAGTGAATAAGGGAGTTGAGGGCCTGCCTCAACTTTCATCCTGGAATGTAGGAAGGACTACCCACTGAGCAGGGGAGAGTGACATACGAAGTTCCTTTTTCAGATGCAGCTCTTGAGTCCCCAATGTGCGCAGGTCACATTTACATATTTGGTTCATTGGAGTGTAGTCTTTACATTGGCTTGTCTGATTTCTTACCAGATGGTGAGTTTCTTTGATGCAGTCAGACTTATGGGTATAAAAATAGTACCAAGCACAGAGTAGGTCCTCAGTACATAGTGTGGACTGAGATACGTAGAGGAAAAGTTATGTGAGTGGCTGGTAGAGCACAGACTTCTTCCCACATGCTGACCTTTCTATTTAGTTCTCCAGGTTCCATCCGTTCAGGGAGCACTTTGCTGAGGTGCCCAGCACCTCTTATGTCATTCCCCACATACTCTTCTCGTGTCATAAGCGAGTGTGACACCATTCTGTCTCACCTTTGGGACTCCTGATGAACTCACTTTTATTTTCTCCTCTTTTATCATTATTTGTCTTTGTTTTCTCCGAGGGCCAGGACAGTGTCATTCACATCTCTGAATCCCTAGCACAGGACTGGGCACCTCAAAGTTTCTCCATAATAGTGGATCAAAGGGCTGGACAGAGCAAATCTGAAATCCTTATAGATGATGTGAGGGTTAGATTAGGAGCTGTGACTCAGAAGAAGGGGCCTGGGTCCTGGACGCACCAGCTACCTGGGAAGTATATGATCTTTTGTAAGAATTGGTTTTGAGCATAATAATGAGGGCGGTAATACTCATCATAAGTGGGAGCTGTGAAGGTATTTAGTAAAAGGATCTCTAGTTTGATGCCTTGTAAACAACAGGTGCCTTGTAAACAGCAGGCTTTCTCTTTCATGTGTGTGTGTGTGTGTGTGTGTGTGTGTGTATGTGTGTGTGTGAGTATATATGTGTCTATATATAAAATTATATTTATGTAATTATATATAATGTATATGTGACTTACATTTATAGATATATAATGTATAAAAATGTATATATTCTAGTAATAATATAATAATATAAACAATGTATTTATAAATCATGTATTTTATAACACATAATTATATATAATTATATATGTGTATAAAATATATAATTATGTAACATTATATATATATAATTATGTAACATTATATATTTTATACACATATATTTTGTATATACATAATTTTTTAAACCCTCTTTCTCTTTATCCTCCATACTGAAACCCAAGCAGTATTTAGAGGCAGGAGTCATGGAAATGGTTGGTAGTAAAGGTCAAGGTCACGTTGGAGAAGAGCTGAAATCCAATAACATTATCTGATATTGTGATCTGAAGACCACAAAAATCGGAGGGAGAATGTGTGGGTTTGGGTTGGAGCCCTGTCCCTATCACATATCAACTCATAACCTTAGCGAGTACATGACTTTTCTGAGCTTCCTTTCTTGATTTTTAAAGGACATCAGTAAGATGCTTGGGCCCTTCTTGAGGGCAAAATGTGTGTCTGTTCATCTCCATGTTCTTAGCAGCTAACAAAGCAGATGGTATACAATCATCATAATCATATAATAACTGATAAGTAATAATAAATAACTCTTTTCTAAACATTTGAATATAATAATTCACTTAATCCTGACAGCAACACAGTGAGGTAAGTACTCTTAAATTTTCGTAAATACTTGGGGAATGGAGTTTCACTCACATATCATTAAACCAAATCAAAGGCAACAATGTCAAGTAACACTAATGTGTGCCATGAAAATGTAAGGTAGCATTTGTGTTTTTCATTTTCTCTACTTTGATGTAGGGGACACGCTGGCCAAACTTATAAAAAAGGGAAGGGATCATTTAAAGAGATTTTACAAACATTGCCCTTTGTGCGATTTCATTTAACCTTGAGTACAGCTCTTTGAGGAAGATAAAATTATCTCATTTTGTAGAGGGGGAAACTGAAGCCCAGAATAATTAGGTAGCTTAGTGACATGCTCAGTGGCTATGCAACTATTCTGTGAATAACTTATGATCCAGATTAAAGTTGGCTGTCTGCAAAACTCAGGCACTTGGAGAGATGGCTAGGTAAGGGAAGAGAGGGGAAATGCAGAGGGAAGGGAAGCACCTGATGAGTTTGAAGTGGTTTAAAACAGGGGTTAAAGCCATCAAAAGAAAAACTGAAGCCTTGCATCCAACCCCCTCCAGTGCCATTCAGATATTTTTCTCATTCTGACAGTCAGAAGTAGATGTCCCTGAAGTACCTCTGTTCCCAGGGAAAGACCAATGATAAATCTGCTGGGAACTGCACAAGATGAGAAGTCTGTTATTTCCAGAGATACCTGAGAGGCCAAGCGGAGGGCAGGCATTGAGAAGTATGTCTTTGGGCTCTCTTACATGTGAACGTGCTCAGAGCTCTGGTTGGGCTGTACTTTTTACTCTTTTCCCAAATACTGGGGAGGCTGCACCAGGTGGGGAAGGTAGAATTAGGAGGTAAGTAGGAGCCCCTAGGATGGGAGCTCGTCTAACTCGCTTCGGTGTTCTGCCCAAGTCCTCCCCTCTGGATCTCAACCCAATAGGAGTGGGCTGGGGGAGCTGACATGTTCTATAGTCTAGAGTCTGAATTTACTATTTTTTAGTCTGACTTCCCACATCCCAGAGAGGGTGATTCAGTTCTAACTTTGGGAGCAGATGTGCATCTCAGACTTTTCAAAGTTTTAATCATGTCACCTCTATACTTAGCCCTCTTGTTTGGCACTTCTGCAGGTTTCCCAATTAAGCTGTCCTCTTGTTTTAAATATATCAGATGCTTATGCTAATTAATTAGGTGGAGTGTGTGTGTATGTGAGAGAGAGAGAGAGAGAAAGAGAGAGACAGAGAGAGAGAGAGGCACTGGGTTGGTTACCTGACAGGTAGAATCCCTGTGATTCAAGTCCACCCAGAACCAACTCTGAAATCCTGAACAGGTTATTAACCTCTCTAGGCTTTGGTTTCATGTGCAGAGAAAGAGAGTCCTAATAGTGTACATGATTGGGTTGTTCTGAGTGGTGAGTCCATTTCTGAAAGGCGCTTAGGAGAGTGCTGGGCATATAGTGAACTCTCAGTAATAGAAATTATTTTTGTGAATTCTCACCTACCCTCTCTTTTTACACGTGAGAAAATGGACCCTGAGTAATTTAAGCAACTTGCTCAAGGTCCCACGATAGGCATTTGCTAGGAAGAGGGGTAAGAATTAGGATTGTGTCTCAACCTGGGACCCAGAATGGCCTGGGTTCTGCCCTGCTGTTCACTGTCTCTTCCTAACTGTGGTCAGTTTCGGTCTTGCACCTGAGGCATGTGGTTATAGAAGGAAGCAGAGCACACACTTATGTGCCTGCCCTTTAAGGCACAACTCTCAACCCAAGGGTAGCACATTCTGTGAATATCCTCCTACTAGACTGATGATACCTCCCAGGAGCCAGGACACTGGTGGGCAGAGAGGTGGAAGCATGGGGAAAGGGTGTTCTTTCCTCAGTAGCTTTTGTAATTGAACTTCATCTTGGGCTGTGTTCAAGGCCGTTCACAAACTGTCCACATCCTCGCTCATCAACCTCATTTCCATGCTGTTTGTATTCCAGCCCATCTGGACATTTTGTATCCTGGGTCCTCTATAAAGGTCTGCTCCAGTGGGAAACAAGAATGGTTTGACATTGACACCCCCTCACCCCAATCTTTTCTAATCCTTCTTGTGACCAACAAAATCCTGATTAAAAATTTCCATCTTACTTTTAGTTTAGATTAAGCCTAACCAAACCATCACAGTGTGTCAGTGTCGTTTGAAACTGCACAGTCTTTCCCAGGCCACATTGAACTTAGATAAACAGTCACCACAAGATGAAACTGGCAGTAATTCAACCTACATATGCAGATCTTTGTTATTGAACCAAACACAAAAAAAAATGTGGAATAATCACAGTTTCTTATCAAAATTAGATCTGCACTATATGATATGAGAAATTGGGTTTGGTAGGAATTACAGTCACAAAAGAAAATTCATAATGATCAAAGCTGTAAAATGAAAAAGCTATAAAATAAAATGGAGTAGAGACAATACACTGATTCAGGGAATCGAATCTGCATAAGATTGAAATGAAAATTTTGTTTTGAAAAACATACAATGAAAATGAAAATGTAGAAATTAAATACAATGTACCTGTGGTACAATAACGATGTAAGTGTCTGTATCATTGGAGTAGGTGGGGGGCAGAATAACTGATGAATCAAAAGGACAAAATCAATACCTAAAGGGTCAAAATGAATTCCATTTAGCGCAGCACAGTGGCTTGTGTGACATGTTTGATGACACATTTCTCTCTAGAAGCTCAGACAGCCCTGGCTGGGTGTAATATTTTATGGCCTAATGAGATGATCATGCAACTCTTGATGAATCTACTCTTTGCTATCTGTGATGACCTGTATTTTCTGAAATGATCAAGGTCTTTTTCATAAGCAACAAATGAATATAATGCAAACACCAAATGAACGTTGGTTTTGCTATGTGCTTCAGCTCCTGTGGGGCATCCCCAAAGTGTGCTAGTCAAGCCATTCTTTCTGGGCAGTGTATCTTAGGGGTATGCAAAACTTTAGGGGTCAAAGTAAGTAGCTTTCAACAAATGATGTTTCAAAAGTACTTAAATTGGCCCATAAAAGATCTTTCTAGAAAACACCTCCTTTGAATGTCCTTTTGTGATGTTGGTCATCTCCCAGTCATTGACTAAATGGGATACCCAATGCTTAGATATGGTTCATGCCTCCAAAGAAGCCAAGACTCAGTCACTCCCACACACATATGTAGCACAATGTCCTAAGTCTAATAATAGATTCCACCTAATATGCAGAGGATATGATAATCAGTTTTGCTAGGTAAGCATCAGAGGGAGTGATACTTAAGTAAAATCATCCAAGTCCAAGGAATGAATGCAACAACTTGGATGTGCAGCGTGGATAACGTGGTGGGGAAAGTATTTCAGGGAGGTGGGTGCTGGCGGATGGAGAGCAGGGTCTGGAGATGAGGGCTCATGGAAATTGTAGTGGTGACCATTGCCTCGTCTTCCCAGATCAGAGTAAGCTCCTGTGTGCAGGCATGGGTGCTCTACCAAACTGGATATCCACTGCTTCCCATTGGGCTAATGGGTTTTCTGAGATGTTGCAGAGCTATCTGAATAGCCTCTCAGGCTCACTGAGTGATTTTGGTTTCAATTTAAGGCACAGCTATGCATAGATCACATTCACTTCATGACTGTCAAGCAGTTTGAAAGCTGCTGGTAAGGGGTCTAGGTTCAGGGGGACATGACCTTAACTCAGACCTCAGGTTAGTGGTCTTCAGTCTGAGGTGTATGCCCCCTTAGAGGTGTCTAAAGACTTCCAAGAAATGTGCAGGCATAGATAGTTTTGGGGGGGAATCACTTTCTAGCACCTCAGCTTCCATACATGTTCTTTCCTACCATTGATCTCCCCAACAGCCTTCCTCCTGGTAAATTCTCTCCCTCACAATCTCCCCTCCTCTCCCTCTTTTAAATAACTGTTGCTTTATCAATTTTAGAATTTACACACACACGCACACACTTCACAGAAGTACTGGATGATCAATAAATGACTAGGTTCTAGCACAAAAGTCTAACACATTAGGGTAAAATCCTGTAGGAGCGTGACCTAGAAACAGGAGTTCAAGGGGTTTCTTGAAAATAAAAAACAATGATGTAAAATTTCCAACTGTTAAGGAAGAACTTGTTTGTACATTTTTCACATGGATTGTGGTAGCTTTTAAGTAACTTGTATTTAGATCAAATAGGGTACATGCAAAAGAGCGATGTAACAATTTTATTTTAAAATGTCAATATTTACAACACATTGTTTAAAGTTCCAATGAAGACTTTCAGATGTCAACTTAAAGTGCGTGAGGGGGTACAGAGCTTTTACAAAACTGTTTTAAGGCTAAACGAGGGAAAAGTAAGCATGCCTGGCAAGGCATTCCCGGCCTGGATACCTGATTATGTTCTTGGGACCAGCACCCATCCCACAGGCTATTCCTTACCCTCAGGAGTGGAATCCCAGAATCTAGGACCCAGAGCCCCATTCAGGGTCCCTGGAGCCTGGGGAGTCTCCTTCCTGGGGATTCCTTAACCACTTCTCAGGAAGCTTCACACACAGTAGCCTTCATTCTGCATATTTTCTCCCATTATTATGCTCAATGGTCCATCAGGAAGGGATTCATTCCTTTGAATAGAACCCAAGCCCTTAGCAACACAAGCTTTAGAGAGGAGAGCCCTGCCTTCAGAAATAAAACTATGGCGGCCGGTCTCTCATTGCAGAGAGAAGTGTCAGCTGTCAGCCTTCCTCCTCCTCCTTCTCCTCCTCCAGCTTGTTAACAGAACTTTAGCTAAAGGGTAAATAGCAGACGGGACCCTGCACAAGCACGCAGGCCAGTGTTGGGTGGAGAAGCGGTGTCCTTTTATAACCTGGTGCCACCCACCACTTCCCAGCTGTGGGACCTCGGGCAAATTCCTCCCAGTCACAGACTCCCACCTGGAAGAGGAGATCAAAATGTGATCCTCTTGCAATTTTTATAAAGATTAGATGAAATATTTATGGAAGTGTCTAGCCTAGAGTGTGAAATGTAGTAAGCAGCCCATGGCTAATCATTCTGAGCGCTGACTAGTACGTGAACTTTCTGTTACTGCATGTGGGGAAACAAGGGTGAAGAGGATGGCCATATATCTGTACGAAGTTTGCAAGCTCCTGAGAGCCGGGCAAATCGAGCAGGGAGCCAGAGTGGTGCAGCAGGGGACACTTACCAGGACAGAGGGGACAAAGCTGGCTAAATGACAGGATATACAGAAGACAGGAGGACCCCTTCTGGTGTTGGGGTTGGGGACAGCTTCTTGGAGACCATGACATCTAAGAGAGAAAATGAAGGCCCAGAAGGAGCTGGGTGGGCACAGAAGGGGAAATACCATTGTGGGCACATGGAAAGTCAGAAGCATAGGCCTGGAGGCAGAGATCTCAGGGTGGGGTGAGATTCCTGTGAGAACCACAGTCAGGCTGGAGAGGTAGAGAGGGGCTGTGTGCCATGCTAAGGAACTGAGACTTAACTCCCTTTCTTTAAGGAGGAGCCACTACAGGGTTTAATCTGGCAATGCCCTGGCCTGCTTTTCAGTTTAGAAATCTCCTGGGGCACCTGGGTGGCTTAGTCAGTTAAGCGTTCAATTCCTGATCTCAGCTCAGGTCATGATCTCATGGTTCTTGGGATTGAGTCCTGTACTGGGCTCTATGCTGACTGTGTGGAGCCTGCTTGAGAATCTCTTTCTCTCTCTGTCTGCTCCTCCCTGCTCTGGTGTGTTCTCTCTCTCTCTCTCTCTCTCTCACAAAATAAATAAATAAACATTAAAAAAAAAAAAAAAAGAAGAAGAAGAAGAAGAATGAGGCACCTGGGTGGCTCAGTCAGTTAAGCGTCCGACTTTGGCTCAGATCATGATCTTGTGGTTCATGGGTTCGAGCCCCACATCAGGCTCTGTGCTGAGAACTCAGAGCATGGAGCCTGCTTTAGATTCTGTGTCTCCCTCTGTCTCTCTGACCCTCCCCTGTTCATGCTGTCCCTGTCTCTCAATCAAAAATAAATGAAACATTAAAAAATTTTTTTAAAAGAAGAAGAAATCTCCTGCTGTAATTAGGAGCAGATGGAGGTGTATGTCTGGAGATCAGGAAGACCAATCGTTCTTCTAGCCCAGGAGCCTTTCAAGTGCACAGAGAAATGTCTGCGATACCTTTGTAAATTCAGGGCCCAGGACAGTGCCTGTTACGGAGTAAGTGTTTGATGCAATGTTTGTTGAATAAACTGTCCAGTGACTTGGCAAACTAATTTTGCCCAATTATACATGAACCAGGGCAAAAATGACTGCCGAATATAGTTTCTCATCAGTGTCCCCTTCCATTGTCCCCTCAATACTCTCAGCAGATCCATGCCTGCAGACAAGGCAGCTGAAAAAGAGATTGCCTGCTAGTTAGTGCAGGAACTGCCCTACGCATCCCTCCTCACACCCGCTGGAACACTGAATCTTCTGTCTCACCGCTGCCCTGCTCTCTGTCTTACTTGCCCTCATATGTTCATTGCTGAACCCTGTTCAGCTTGATGTCCCCCTTTTATTGTGTGATTTACCTGCCTCCAGCCTGGTTTTCTCCAAAGGCGCTTTTCTCTTCTCCCGAGAGGCCGTTCCCACTTGCCCCTGGGAAGGTGATTGGACATGCAGCACACGGTTTGTAAAAAGCAGACAGAGTGATACAATGCCAGCCCAACGGCAACAACAAAAATCCCTTTTCAGTTCCTCTAGCATGGTGGCCCTATTATAGGTACAGTGTGACTTCCTTGAAGCTTTGTGCAATTTTGAGTTAGGACCCCATGAGCTATTCCATTTTCGGGCGTTTTCTCTAGGACTTGCTTTATACGGCCAGACCTCAGGGCTTGTCATTATGCTGAGGGACAACTGCAGGAAAGCAGTTGAGGAGGAGAAATCAGTGGAAAGGATTCTTATCATAAGCTCCTTCTCTAATTTGGGGAAACAGAAATCTCTGCATGTTTTCTCAATAAGCACTTCATCAGAAGCCTTCTTATCCTGACAAGCTTCACTCTTTCATAAACACAGCGAGAATAACCTCTGGACTCTGGCCTACCATAGTCAAGTATGAAAATGTGAATTCCACGGGTCAGTGTTTGTGCAGCCGCCAGATGTGGATGAAAGGAGAAGGGTGTTTTATTGTGTTTTCTTAAGAAACAGAGAAAGGTCTGTCCTGAGATGGGCCTGCTTCCCTCCCACACAAGTGGCCACCATGTGGCCAGAGGACAGCTAGCTAATTTGCAAGATTAAGCTTTTCCAAATATTTAGAATTGGTCTATTCTGTCTTCAGCTAATAAAATGGATTTCTGCTCCAAAATGGATTTAGGAAGCAGACACAAGAGCTCCTAAGGGCTTGTTGGCAAGTTACCTGTTAACAAGGTCCATCTGTCAAATGGACATACAATGGGTGAGCTCTACATGGATCTCCTCCTTGTCTTCCCACAGATGCCCGATTTCGTGCCAAGGTTCTGCTGATGACAGATGGAGGCCAGTGCCACCTGAGGCTGAAAGACGCCCAGGACATAAGCTTCTGTCCTCTGTCACACATTCATCCCCTACAAGTGCATAAAGAACAAGCATACATTAAAAAACAAACCCATGACCCAAATGAGAAATCTACATTAATTGCAAATGTCTTTATTCAGGTCAATGTTTCATTCACTAATGTTGAGTGTTTACAAGGTGCCAGAGACTTTAGGTACTAGGGAAATAGATGAAGTAAGATATAGTCCCTGCCTTAAAGGAGCTTGTAATTTATTTGGGGATACAGAGTTAAAAATCTATAATGTAAAGTACTATAAAACATGAGCTATAAAAAGAACTTAGGAGAAGGTGGCCCGGAGTCTCTCTGGGGGAGGGAACAGGGAGTTTCACAGTGGAAGTTACTCTTGAGTGGAGCCTTAGAGAATGAATCGGAGGTTTCCAATGGGGGAAATGTTCTCAGGACAAAAGAATAGACCCTTTATGGACAATGCTGTGTTCCAGGAGTGACACGTGTTCATGTGGCTGATTGTGAAGTAGGAGGAAAGGGAGAGGTAGCCCTAAGGAAGTGAGGGAGGCAAGAGCCCAGTCACCAGGGGCATTAGTCATGCTAATGCATTTATATTTGGCTCTGTAGGCAATGGGGGGGGGGGAGGGGAGGGACACAGTGGACCATGAGGAATGTTGATTAAAAGCAAAGTGGTCATGTCATAGTGCAGAAGATGGTTTGGAAGTAAGTGAGACAATACATATTTAGTCTAGATGATGAAACATACCTGCTGATAATTAACTCTAATAAAGGGTAATGAGCTTTAATAGGGTGAGATGGGGCTCTTGTCTTTGCCCCTCAGATCTGCTTTCCTCCCTTTTCTACCACACTGTACTCTAGCATGCTGATCTATATGAACTGGGTCAGTGAGTTTCCTAGTCCCTGGATTAAGCTGTGTTCTGCTAATGGAAGCCTGGGCAGGGGATAGAAAAGAGAAAGAAGAATAAAGTCAAGGTATTATTATCCAGGGGTTACCTTGGCCTTGAGAGCCAACTCCTCTCCACACAACCCTTTCCCACTGATTTCCGGTAACCTCGCCCTGTCCTTACTCCTTCAAACATAGGGATGTCAAAAGCCTTGCAGGCCCATGGGCACTGTGCTGTTTCTTAGAGTTTCCTTACGTCCTGCCCACAGATTCCTAAAGAATCTCTTTATTCAATACTTCTGAATCCTCTAGATACGAGCAGGCCATCTGTTTCATGCTGGGACTCCGACTGCCTCTAAACCAGGCGGCACAGGGGTAGAGTGGGCAGAGCACTTTGGTTCTGCCTGGGGCAGGGAAGAAGGAGCCAAGAAGCCTTCAGCAGAGGGGTGGCATTTGAACTCTGTCTTGACCAATGAGCTTGAGTTTCTCAGGCATCAAGAGTGTGAAAGACATTCTGGACTGAAGGAGTAGAATACACAGATGAGTAGCAGAGTGCAGGAACTGGGTGTATGCAGGGTGCTGTGGATGACTAGAGAGAAGGGCACCTGGAAAGTAAGGTGTGATACTGTAGACGAGGGGCAAAGATAACATAGGTCAGAGTGGAAGAATCTGGAATGCCAACTTAAGGGTTGTCCCCAGAAAAGGGGCAAGAGTGGTGGCAGCACTGGGAATTGAATTATATGAGGAAGGTGGAAGAGTGTGGGAGTGTTTAGCTTATAGAAAAGACTTGGCAGCATGATCATTGTCTTCAGATGTGTGAAGGATCTGGATAACAATATGGCAGTATGTATTGTGAGTTCATATTTTTTGGCCCAGTAATTCTGTGTCTAGGAATTTAGCTGAAGGAAATAATCCAAAATACAGACAGAAACGTTCATTGCTACATTATTTATAATAGTCAAGAATTGGTAACAACCTAAATGCCCAGAAAAAAGAGAGTTGTTAAATAAATTATGGCAGATCTTTACAATATTATGTGGTTGTTAAAATAAAGTGTATACAAAATTTAAAGGCATGGGAATATACTTTTAATATCATGTTAAGTAAAAAGTAGGATACAGAATATCTATACAGAATGATCTCAGGCACAGAAAAATATATGGACCAAATAAAGTCATGAAATTCTTATCCATAGTTATTGCTGTTGATGAGTTTGCGGGTGTGTGACATTTGTAAGATGTTTCAAAGATCATTTGTAAACAAGAGTTGGGAGGTGCAGATGAATATCCAGCCTCTCAAGTGAAAAACAATCAATGAGACTGCCACCATTTCAACATAGTTATGCTATTTGTTTACCACCTCCACCTCCTCCACCTCCATTACCACCACCTCCACAACCTCCACCACATCCACCTCTTCCACCTCGATAACCACCACCTCCATGACCTCCACCACCTCCTCTACCTCCACCACCTCCATAACTATCACCTCCATGCCCTCCACCACCTCCACCTCTTCCACCTTGATAATCACCACCTCCACCACCTATACCTCCATCACCTCCACCTCCACTACCTCCTCCACCTCCATCACCACTACCTCCATCACCTCCATCTTCATCACCACCACCTCCATCTCCACCATCTCTACCTCCTCTCCCTCCACCTCCATCACCATCACCTCCACCTCTGCCTCCACCACCTCCAACTTCACCTCCACCACCTCCACCTCTATCACCACCACCTCCATTACCTCAACCTCTTCCACCTCCTTTACCTCCACCTACTCCACCTCAACTTCCTCCACCTTCTCTACCTCTATCACTACTATCTCCTCCACCTCCACCATCTCCACCTCCACCACCTCTACTGCCTCCTCCACCACCTCTTCCACCTCCATCACTTTCACCTCCATCACCTCAACCTCCTCCACTTCTACCTCTGTCTCCTCCACCTCCACTACCTCCACCTTCACCACCTCCACCTCTGCTACCTCCATCATCACCACCTCTTCTTCCATCACCTCTACCTCCTCCACCTCTACTACCTCCTCCACTACTACCTCCATGTCCACTACTCCACCCTACTACCTCTGCCACCACCACCTCTACCCTTCTTCAGCACACTTCCACCTCTACCTCCATCACCTCCATGATCAACTCCACCTGCATCACCACCTCTATCACCAACACCTCTACCTCCACCATCTGTACCACCTCCACCACCACCACTAGCATCTCTACCTCCACTGCCTCTACCACCATGACCTCCATCACCTCCTCTACCTCTACTACCTCCATGTCCAGGACCACCTCTACCTTTACCACCTCCACCATCTAATTTACTGAGCATGTACCAGGTACTAAGCATATAATACATTTTTCTCTGAATATTATTTCTCTTACTCCTCTCAACTCTATAAGGTAGGTTTTATTTTTACTCACATTTATCAAATGAGGAAACTGCTCAGAGAGATCACCCCACTTATCCAAGATCACACTGCAAGCACATTTCCAAATTTAAATTTGAACCCAGGTTATCTGACTTCAAACCGTTATGCCATCCTGATAGTTCATTACATCTGTGTAGTCATATCACTGTCTCCAGTCATGTATCATTGGGTAGAAGTTTTTCACAATAATGAACTGCAGTGCTCAAAATGGCACATCTTATTGGTAATGCCTTAAGAGATGTTGGCTTTATTTATTTATTTATTCATTTATTTTGAGAGAGAGCATGCACAAGCCAGGGAGGGGTATAGAGAGGAAGAGACAATCCCAAGCATGCCCCATGCTGTCAGCACAGAGCCCCATATGGGGCTCCAACTCGCTAACCGTGAGATCATGACCTGATCTGAAATTGTATGCTTAACCAACTGAGCCATCCAACGGCCCCAAGAGATATTCGCTGCATTTAAAGTAGATGATGTAAGTGAGATGAAGTTCTATGAAATCTATTTAATAAAAGCAAAGAAGTATAAATAAATAAATGCAAACAACTCCTATTTATTGAGACGTTATCATGTGCCAAGAAATGTTGTAAGTTTTTCACATGTACTACCTAATTTAATTATTACAAATACCATATGAGTTTAGTGCTGCTTTAATCTTCGTTTTATGTGTGAGGACACAGACTGTATGGAACTTGCCTATGTTCACACAGCTAGGCTAGATATTGGGCAACATAGACAAGACATACAGCCCACTGTACTCCTTACCGCTACTGGTTCTGTGTATGTGTGTAATGAAGTGATTTATTTATTTCTGCTCTTAATGGCTAGAATTCCTCTCAGGGAGATAATGTTCTTTCATGTGAAAATACCTTGATAAACTATTTGGGAAGAAAGGCATTATCAGCAGTTTCAGCAACACAAAAGTAGTCAAACCCTTCTGCCTGAGAGGAATTTTCTTTTTGTTTTAGAAAAAGAGAAGGGAGGGGAGGAGCTGAGTGCTGTAGGAGGGAAGCACCTGCTGGGATGGGGCATGGAATGGCATCTGGTGGTGTGCAGGGAGACCAAGGAAGGTTTAAGAACAGGCTACACCTTAATGTTAAAGTTCTTAATATTTTAAATGTAAATCTCTCCCTCCAAAATGTCCCTACGTAGTACCATGTTCCCAAACTCTGTATGATTTTATTATGATGATGGTCATTAATATTATTGGCAGGAATTGAGGAAGGGCCCAAATTTCACATTGGGCTCAATGCCGTGTGAAATGGAATCAGCAAATTTAAAATAGGAGCCTAGAATACTTTATGTCTGAACAAAAGGTGCCCTTGGAATTGCAGATATCTGGAGGAAGGCTTCAGACATTCACAGGGGACTCCAGCCATTCCTTTTGAGATTTCTCCAGGCACAGGGGTGCCGTGGAACACCTGAGTTACCTACTTCAGCAGGTTTCAACCTCCTGACGATCCTATCATCTCTTACTCTGGCCATTTTCTTTCCAAAAGAAATAAACAGAGTTCAGAGAGAGTATGGAACTTTGGGGTTTATGACAATAAGAGAAAGACCCAGGATTCAAAGCCAGGTTGATTTCAAGTCCTGTGAACTTCCAGCAGTCCTCACCATCTCCCCTGTCTTAGTTTTTGTCTTCTGTGTTGATCCTTTGTGGGAGAGCCTAATAACTTCACTGGTGGAATTTCTGACACTCCAGGGCTTTGACCCAGTTCACCAACCAGGGTGGACTTCTGCATCTGGTTCTCAGTCAGGCAAGGGAATCTAGACCACCCCTATGGGAGTGAGCCAACGACTAATTTAAAGTAGTGATGGGAATCAACTTGGATGGGAATAGTAATAGTTTCCCAGTCTTAAAAATGGAAAAGTCACATTTTCCTAGTTTTACACATCCAAATTTTTATTAAGATCCGCTCAGCCTCATAACAGAATTCTCATAATTTTATAGTATTTTCAAAACTAAAAATGAATACATGTTTATTGTAGAACATGTGTTAACTGCAAATTTCTTTCTTCTTTCCTAAATTGCCTTTCCCTTCCTTTGTCCACTTTCTTTGGATTTGATTCTTGTTTCAACGTAAAATAGAGTTATATCATAGCCACAAAAAGGGTGATTATCCAAATATCGTAGCATCTCACTTATATAACAACTGTCTTTCTTGGCTCCCCATCTAAAAGGTGGGGAGGAAGTGCATGGGAGCATTCATAATAGCAGTGTTTCCCAAATTGTGTTTTCTGGAAAAATAATTCTATGAGATGTTAATGGATGTTGTGGGCAGGAGAAAGGCTCAAATGATTTGGAAAATGCTGTATTAAATTTAAAAAATAATGGTTTCTAGATTGCAGCTGAATGACAGGATTTTCTATAGCCTTTGGTGTTAACAGGGATTAAGACTTCTCTAGAAAAAGGGAGAGGAAGACAGATAACATTTACTAAATGCTTAGGACCCTGTGTCCTTTGGGCAACCCAGGTGTAAGGGAAGAATATGGGATAAGGTAGCTAGAGACCTCTTCTCTTAGTTTGCCTCTGATGTGCTTTATGACCGTGGGCCAATTCCAGCCATGCAACCATTGGTAAAATAAACAAGGATATGTTTGAGGTGGGGATTAAAGGATGCATAGGATTTGGTATGAGGAGCAGAGATGGTCCACATGGAGACAATAGAATGGGCAAAGTACAAGGCACTTTCCAACCCAAAGTGATAGGAAATGAAATAATTCTGCCCCTATTTTGTAACAACTCTACCTTGCGAGTAGAAAAGGCAACCAGGGTATTTTCTTTTGAGAGATAGACCTTCACCAAGTTCTTTTCATTTCCGTTTCAATGCCGAGAAACCCACCTGCCTTTTCCTAAGTGTTCCTGCCCACATAGGTAGACCACATCATAAAAATTCATATTTGAAATAAGAAACCTCACTACTTCAGTCGCTTTGACAGCCAGACTTTGGGCTTATGGAGAAGTTACAGATGAATGTCTTTAAAATCCAGTGAAGGGCTTTTATGGTCTGTTCCTTGAACGGTGGGTCTAGAATTTTTATATGTGGCTTGTTTTTACTAATTGTATAAAACATCTAAGCACACTTATTAGAAAAGTGTTTTATTAAGAGAAAAACAGCATGAAACAGAACATTATTTGGATTGCTAATTGTGAACTAAGTTACTCACTTAAAAAAAAACTCGCATTTGCAGCAGGTCAGCATTTCAATTCACCACCGTTTTGTATTGTTGGAGCTGCAGAAATGACTACAGTAGGCATTGTGCTATCAAGGAGCTCATGGCTTGTGGGGAGACAGACTAGGACACAGCTGATGATGGTAACACAGTGCCCTTGAAGCAACTCTAGTGTCCATAACAAAAACCCTACTGATCTCAAAGGGAAGAAGAAAGGTCTTGCTTGGGGAGATGTAGGCAGCTTCACAGACATGGTATTTGAGCTGCCTCTTATAGCTGAATAGGAGTTTATCCTTAAAAGGAAGGACATAAAGGCAATGCTACTCCAAGAAGCCTTCCTGACTTCCATAACTGAATCAGTTTCTTCCACTATTACTCTCATAAGCAGTTTTCCGATCCTGTGTCGCATGTACAACTTTTGATGTTTCCGTTTCTTCGTACCACTTTTTGTTCATGTTTGTCTAGTTCATCTAGTTAATGTTAGATTGCAGGCCGATGAGAGCAGGGATCATGTCTTTCTTTTTTCTCACTACCTGGAACCCAGACCAACATGAACCAAGACAGAGAAGCAGGAGACAAGGGCATTTTAGGGAAATGGACAGTAGTTCATTCAGCATGGCTAGAGTAGGATGCAGAGAGGAACATGAGACTGGAAAACCTTGAGCCAAAATTTATTAGCTCTTAGCTACCAATTTCTAAGTAAAGTAACCAGATGAAAGTGAGCTAACCAACCAACATTTCTAAATAACCAGTTTGACTCCCCCACTCAGCTAATTACTCTATTGTTTCCTGTGTCTAGTGGTTGAAGGTCATTGTTTACTCCAAAGCCAGGGAGTCAGGCCTCAGAGTTTTTTTTCAAAAATTCTTTGGGGGTGCCTGGATGGCTCAGTCAGTTGACTGTCTGACCTCGGCTCAGGTCATGATCTCACAGTTTGTAAGTTTGAGTCCCATGTCAGGCTCTGTGCTGTCAGCATCTCCCCCTCTGTCCAAGCCCCCACCCCCTCTTGCACTCTCTCTCTCAAAAATAAAATAAACATTAAAAAAAAAAATAAAAAACTTCTCTTGGTTCAAAGACCTCTCATTCTGTTTGCTCATTCAGAGTGAAGAGGAGTTTTGGGAGAACATGATCATTTTCAAAACCTAAGTGAAGTTCCGTGTACTGCCCCATGGAATCCTGGAACCTTAGGGCTGGAAGGGACATCAGTTGGAGAAATTGAGGCTCAGGTTGAGGAAGTGGCTTGCCAGGGACCACACAGCCAGGCAGGGGCAAAGCCAGGACTGGAGCCCAGATGTATGCGACTCCACTCCATCTCGTCATCCGCTGCTTTTCTGAAGCCACTTGTCTTTCATTCAGCAAACTTCTGCACTTCCAGGCTTCCTTCCCCAGAAGAGTTTCCTGTTTTACCTCCAAAGCCATCAGCAGCACTCAAGCCCCTGCCAAACATCTGGCACTTGACAGGGATGTTCCCTGCTTCCCTCTCTCTGCAGGGTGCTGAAGGGGTGGGTCGTGAATTAGGCCTTGATTCCATCCAGCTAAGGAGAGTGTAAATAAACAGAAGCGTGGCAAGCATGTGTGTAGATGGGTAGCCAGCGTTATGTATCCCTTTCTGTGCAGCTATCTGCAGGGGAGCCCTGGCAGCCCATCTCTGTGGATGCCTCAGGCTTTACTTCTCCCCTTGCTGGGGGCTCCCTGAGACCCAGCCACCCTCTGTGCCCTCCATTTCTACCCCTCAAAACCCCCTCTTCATCTCCTGCGATACGGAACTGCGTGTCTCACAACATGCTGTGTTCTTTCATGTGCCACTTTTTCATTCTTGCTTTGTCCCTTCTTGGGAATTCTCTCCCCTGATTTGTAGGCCTTTAAGAAAGCTCAAGTTAAGAGAAACTTCTTCTGCGAAGCATCCTTGATTCCTCCAAACTTAAGAGCTGCTTCACCTGTTCTCATTCTGCTCTTTCAACCACTTTATACTTTCATTATAGAATTTATCTTATTGGATTACACTTGTCCATCTTCCTCACCAAGAATATAATAGCTAACATTGATGCCTACAATTTATTAAACATTTTTTGATTTTATTTAAATCCAAGTTAACACATAGTATATAATGGTTTTAGGAGTAGAATTTAGTGATTCATCACTTACATAGGACACCCAGTGCTTTTCCCAACAAGTGGCCTCCTTAATGCCCATCACCTGTTTAGCCCAGCCTCCAACCCAAGACCACTCCAGCAACTCATGGTTTGTTCTCTGTATTTAGGAGTCTCTTATGGTTTTCCTCCCTCTGTGTTTTTATCTTATTTTTCCTTCCCTTCCTCTATGTTCGTCTGTTGAGTTTCTTAAATTCCACATATGAGGGAAATCATATATTTTCCTTTCTCTGACTGACTTATTTTGCTTAGCACAATACACTCTAGTTCCATCCACATTGTTGCAAATGACAAGATTTCCTTCTTTTTGATCACTGAGTAATATTCCATTGCATATACATACACACACACACATATATATATGTATATGTGTGTGTGTGTGTGTGTGTGTGTGTGTGTGTGTGTGTATGTATACCACATGTTCTTTATCCATTCATCAGGTGATGCACATTTGGGCTTTTTCCCTATTTTGGCTATTGTTGATGGTACTGCTGTAAACATTGGGATGCATGTCCCCCTTCAAATCAGCAGTTTTGTATCCTTTGGATAAATACCTAGTATTTTATGCAATTGCTGGGTCATAGCGTAACTCTGTTTTTAATTTTTTGAGGAACCTCCATACTTTTCTCCAGAGTGGCTTCACTAGTTTGCATTCCCATCAATAATGCAGAAGTCCCTCCCCCTTTCTCTGCATCCTTGCCAACATCTGTTGTTTCCTGAGTTGTTAATTTTAGTCATTTTGACAGGTATGTAGTGGTATCTCATTGTGGTTTTGATTTTTATTTTTCTGATGATGAGTGATATTGAGCATCTTTTCATGTGTCTGTTAGTCATTTGGATGTCTTTGGAAAGTGTTCATGTGTTTTGCCTATTTCTTCACTGGATTATTTGTTTTTCAGGTGTTGAGTTTAATAACTTCTTTACAGATATTGGATACTAACCCTTTGTCTGATATACCATTTGCAAATATCTTTTCCCATTCTGTCACTTGCCTTTTATGTAATATCTACAATTCAATAAGCACAGAGAGCGTGCTAGGAAATGTGTTTAGAATTTCACTCACGTTGCTCTAGATAATCTTTGAAATAACCTTGTGCCCTAATTTGGGTTTCTTGCAAAGCCAAGCCTGATACTTGGGTACCAGTACAGGGGATTCCAAGAAGAATGAGTGAGGGAACAGAAGGAGGGAGACAAGAAAGGAGGAAAAGACAGAATAAGTTTCTGTTTTTGAGGTCACTGCAGGAAGCAATGGGGGTTCAGTTCTGTCTTCTAGAAGAGGGGACAGCTGGAATATTTATCCCCCAGCTACCCTGCCATGTTGAGTAGAAGCTATCCTGGGATCCAGGGGCCAATGATACTCCTGCACTTCTGGGCTAAGCTTACACAGGTCAAGTAGATTATGGTGATATTGGAGGAAGCCCAGGGGTGGAATGCTAAGTGATGGGAGATGCTACAAAATGGCTCTGAGCTTACATGGAAATACTCATCACAGTTGCTGCCAAAATTAGGTCTGGGTCAACAGGGTGTGATGAAGGTACCAGAGACATCTCCGTTAGCAGATAGCCCCATTTTACAGGTGAGGGAACCGAGGTCTCTGCCTTTAAAGCCTGGGCTTTTCACTAGCATACTAGATTCTGAGTGTCCTGAAGGTGTAGATCAAGCATCCTTATTCTCTGCATCTTTAAGGTCTACCAAAAACTCAGCACCTTATGGGTACTTAGAAGGTGATAGCTGAATAGGCAAAAGGATTGGCAGAGTGATGATTTGGCAATTTGCAGGGTTGTTTCTTCCAACATTCATCCAATTTACAATAAGCAACTCAAGGATCTTATAGCCAAGAAGGGAAAGCACATAGTAAACAAGTATTAAAAAAAAAAAAAAGATGAGTGTTTCAAAAGTAGAACTGTGTGTTATGGGAACAGGGAAGGAGGCTCACCTAGTTGACTGGTCAGGAAGGCCTTTGGAGAAAATGAGATTGACTCTAGTATTCAGATAATAAATTATGGGAGAGGTGGGTGGGTAGAGAAGAGCATGTTAAGAATGGCTGGAAGCAAGGAGTGGTTGAGGAACTAAGAAAACAATATAGCTATTGGGTTGGGGGAATGCAAGGGATCACTGGTTATAATAACTAAGTCTGGAGAAGTTGACAGGACCAGATTATGGAGGACTACATTGTAAGACAAGTTAAGAAAGACCATTCCTTTTTTGTTGTTGTTGTTGTTAAAGATTGAGCCTTATGCCTTTTTTTTTTTTAATGTTTCTTCGTTCTTTATTTATTTTGAGAGAGGGAGAGAGATAGAGTGTGAGCAGGGGAGGAGCAGAGAGAGACAGAGAATTCCAAGCAGGTTCTGCACTGTCAGCCTGGAGCCCCATATGGGGCTTGCATCCATGAACCACAAGATCATGACCCGAGTGGAAATCAAGAGTTAGATGCTTAGCTGACTTTCCTAGACCCCTAGGAAAGACTATTCTGATTATGGTAAAAAAAGGAAAAAGAAAACGAAGGATCAGGGCAAAGCAGGCTGGGAGGTGGGAAGCCCAAGTAGGGAGCTGTTAGGTGATGTCTGGTGGAAACATAATGGTAGCATAGCTTAGTGTCATATCGTGGTGGGAGGATGGATTCTGGAGATATGTCTGAGGTTGAGTGGTTAGGGCTTGCTGGTAGACTGAAGGGAAGTGAAGAGAGAGTAACATCAAAGATGAGTTCTGGGATTCTGGATTGAGTAGCCAGACAGTGGTAGGTGGTAATATTATATTCCCTAAGATTGGGGCACAGGGGGACAAGGTTAGGTGATGGAAGGTGATGGGATCTATCTTAATCATGCTGAACTTGAGAACCCCATGGAATGTTTTGGTGAATTGATGACAAACACATAGGGTCGAGAGTAAAGACTTAAAAGTAAGCCAAAGAGAGCCCATACAGGGCAAAATTTAAGGAGGCACTTACTCTTAGCACCCTGCAAATGTAGGGTCAGTACTTGAGAATGAGTGTGTCCTTAAATTGTACACCCTAGGCTCCTTGCCTGCCTCTCTCCAGTGCTGGCCTTGTCTGAGCCACAGGAGAAGATTCGGGATAGAGTTATCAGTTTGGATATTATCAACATATAGGTGATGGAGTGGACATTTACTATTGTTTAGCTTCCCAGTATTGATTTCTACTTCCTAACAGCACTCAATTTCATTTTGGGGAATTTGTTTCCTCCATTGTGTGTCTTAACTAGACTTTATGGGAAGTAGGTACTTGTCTCCCACAATAGAAACCTAAGAGGACCATGGAAACACAGCCTGGGATCATTAGAGTCCATTGTGCTTGGTGTAAATCCTCATCTAATGGCTCTAGATAAACAGTTAAGGTGTTCAAAGAAGAAAATGAATAACCTTAGGTCATGTAAGTTTGCTAGCTTATCTTTCTGTCTTCCTGTGGTATCCCTCTCAGCCTTTTCGATGCTAATAGAAGAATAAATCACTCTTCTCTAGACAGTGTTGTGTGAGAATTTGAAATGTGTCCTTGTTGAAGCACTTTTTGTTAGGATCAGGGGAGCCCCTGAAGCTATTTTAGGGCTGGGGTTGAAGTGGGGTGGGGGCTTAGGGATCAGTTATGGGAGGAGACATGTAGAGTCTGAGAATGAGACACCATTGGAAGCAGATCAGAGACACTGAAAGTAACCAGCAGATCCTTGGTGACATGGTTGGAAACTACTGGATCAAGCCACACCTGAAGTGAATTGTGTTAGGAGGTGAAAGGGTATGTGTGTTGCTATAACAAAGAATCTCCAGCTAAAGGACTTAGATAAGATAGGTTGATTTCTGTCTCCCATCACAATCCGGAGATAAGTCCAGAGCTGCCCAACTAGCTCTGCCATTCTCAGCATGTGGCTTCCCTTTTTAGGTCTAGAAGGATTGCTCCATTTGACCCATTTCTTACCTGAGGGGGAAGAGCAAAAGAAGATATAGAGAGCAATTAGTTTCTCTTTTAAAGAAGTGACCTGAAAATTGCACTCCTCTCCTTCACTTACATTTTGCTGCATGATGATGTGTAGATGCAAGACAGGCTGGGAAATGTAGTCTCGAGTGTGTGTGGAAGAGAGGAGCATGGGCTGTGTGTCACTTGGAGACTGGGAGCTCTGTGATGAAAGGGACGAATGAAAGACTAGGCATTGGGAGTATCGATCAGGTTAAGGTTGGCAGCAGGAGAGAAATAACCTGAGATTCTACAGTGTGCCAGCTCCTCTTCTTTGTCATGTATGTACCTTAAATCCTTTAATCCTTTCTTTTACTTTCTGTCTAGGTTGCAGGTGAGGAAGGGGGGTTGGTACATAGATAAGTAATATGGCTGCCATACGGCCCGGGTCCTGCTTGAGAGCCCTTCTCCTTCATACTCCATGCCTGCTGTGGCGCTATGGTGTTGAGGTGTGTGATGGTATAGTAATTAATGGAGCAGTGGGGACCAGGGACCATTGGCAGTGGGGAGGGAAATTGGATGTGACAGCAGAGAACAAGAAGGCCACCTGTCGTGTGTGTGTGTGTGTGTGTGTGCGTGTGTGTGTATGATATATATGTGTTATGTGTATGGTGTGTTGTGTGTTTGTGTGGTATGTGTATGGTGTATATTGTGTGTGATATGTGTATTTTGTATGGTGTGTGTATGTTGTATTGTGTGTCATGTATGTGTGTTGTATGTGTTGTGTGCTGTAAGTGTGTGTGCTGTATGTGTGTTGTGTGTGTTGTATGTGTGTTGTGTTGGCACGTGTGTTCTCTGTGTTGTTTTCTATGTTGAATGTGTGTGTGTCGTGTGTGGTGTGTATGTGGTTGTGTCGTGCATGTGTTGTGTGTATGTTGTGTGTGTTGGGTTGTGCATATGTGGTTGTGTCATGCGTGTGTTGTGTGTGGTCGTGTCATGAGTGTGTTGTGTGTAATTGTGGGCCATGCATGTATTGTGTGTGGTTGTGTGTCATGCGTGTGTTGTGTGTGTGGTTGTATCGTGTATGGCGTGTGTGTGGCGTGTGTGTTCCTGCATGCTTGCTCATCCACAGAGATGGGGAGGACTGGTGGGAAACTCAAGAGCCCCACCTGGTCAGCCACACTCCCGACTCCCCTTTGACAAGGCATTTATTTGCTTGTTGATGCTGTGTTTATTTGAACAGGGTTCTGCAGACGCAGAGCCTTCCTCCCAGCCACAGGCTCGGGGAGGCTGGTTGAACAAGGGCCCCGATACCCAGGAGCCTGGACTTGAACGTGCAAAGTCTCTTCAGGCCCGTCTGTGTTGTGAAGGCTGCCTGGGAGGATGCTGCACTGCAGAGGGAGCCGAGCTGTAAGCGCAGGGCAGGCAGGGCTAGAAGGAGGCTGGGGAGGCAGTTAGGAAGCGAGATTTCCTGGAAGGAAAGCCCACCCTCCACCCCAAGGCTGAATTAAGGCTGCCCTGGACGTCTCATTCCTGAGAAGTCTCCCTCGGAAGAATTCTATTGTCTGCCCTTCAGGAACAAGGAAACTTGTTCTTTAGGGGCACAATGAGGACACCCCACAGCCAAGTCACAGGGAGGAAGCAGGGAGTCCTTGAGTTCTCTCGGTCCTGGAGACTCCCTTTCGGCAAGCAATCAGGGAGTGGTGCTCCACACTTAACCTAGAGGGGCAGCCGGGGCCCTGGGAACCATGGTGAAGAGGCAGAGTCAGTCTCAAGAGGAGATGACACTTCCCAGTCCAAGCTCTTTGTAGCCTGGGGTCACGCTGACACTGTCCCCAGGAGTGTTCAGCCTCATGTCTGCCATACCCCGGAATGCCCTCTCCTTAGCCAGATGGAACTGCCCACTCGCCCTAGATAAACATCATACCCTTTCCTCATCCCAGGTTCCCTTGACTGTCTGTCCTTTCCCACCTATATCTGCTTATCCTTCAGCGCCTGATCAAATGTCACTTCTTTAGGGCAGCCTTCCTTGATTGCTTCAGTCGGGGGCTTATGCCTGCCTTCTGCAGGCTTGCCTTATCTTCACTTGCATATCTGCACTTCTGACAAATTGTCTTACATAGATTAGTAAAGGAATAGTCCTGATTTACGTTAGTGTTGTTTTTATTGATAAGGGTTATACATTAAATAGTTAAATGATGTATATGTTCATGGATGAAATTCAAAAGATCTTTTGTTGAAACTTGAGTTTTAGGTTTTTGGTCAGGATGTGTGGTTGGTGTACCTACCCAGACCTGCATTCAGGTGACAGTTAACATGCCGTGAGTGACATGTACCTTGGCTTTGATTGTGTACTCTTCAGCAAGCCTTCTCTCTTTCTGATCTCCCCCTAAAATAAGGGTTTGGGAACAGCTGATGCGTAGACTTCTTCTAGCTGACAAATGCTATGGGTCTAGGTCATATTTAAAATGTGATCTCCTAGGAACATTTGTATTTTAAAGGGGTCACTTGTAATTGTCAAAAGTAATTGTCAAAAAAGGGTTTGACCAGTGTTTGGTGAAATCTCAGAGAAACTGTGGACTTTACTAAACTTTCCACCAAAAGGCAACCAGGTGAGTGACCTTGGTCTCCTGGTCACCACCACTTCCTTCTCAGATGTCCTGAGGCCTCCTCCTTGATCCCCTCATCTCCATCATGGCTTGTCAGTGTCAAGGTCACCCCTGACGTTTACTGCATCTACTTTTTTCTCATTGTTGAAAATAAAAATAATGTTGGTCAAACTCCTGTCCCTCAACTCTGCTCTTGCTTTTCGTGTTTCCTCAAAACTTCATCTGCAGAAATTCTCATTACTGGGACAGAGTTTAATCCAAGGCAGAAGATGAGGACTCAATTAGGGGGGAACAGAGTTCACATATGGTCCCTCCCCCACTCTCCTGAAGGTCATTTCTTTTGCCAGCAAAGATATAGAAGAGGAGTGGAGGAATATAGCTGCCCCTTGCCATTTCTGAAACACTATGTCACCAGTGTCACTGAATAGACCACCCCAGTTCACAGTGATTCTTCATTACAGGATTCAGACCCTGGAGACACCAGTGGGTGTGGCCTCAGTTCCCTTCCCTGACACGTGAGACCCTGGAAGGCCGTGGCTCTCCTGGGACTCTGAAGGCTGGGTTGGAACTGGGGTCTCACCCGGGACTGTTGGTTGCCACGCGTGGAGCCAGAGAAGGTCTGAAAACCGTGTGCACCCTAGGCACTTCTTTCATGCCTCCTTCCCTGCGGCCCCGATATCGTCCTCTCCTTTCGGGTCTCTTGTTTCCTGCTTCCCCTCCCTTAAGTTGCCGCAGCCTTCTGCTCAGTCCCAGCTAAAATGTCATTTCTCCAAAGACCCTCTTCAAATTCCCCTTGCAGGTTGGACTGGCTGATGTACGTACTCACAGGGTTCTGAGGGTCCCCTAGCATAGCCCTCACGTGTCCCACTTCATTGTAATGAAAGTCATGGTTTGACTTTCTAGTCAGTCAATAAACTGTGCACAGGGAGAGAATGGCTCTGTTTTACTTTGCTATTTTATCCCTCACCATGGTGCCTGGGTTAGGAGATGTGCTCATTAGGTGTTTGTCACATACATGAATGACCCCTAAAGTACCAGTGTAAAGTGACAGTGGGAAGAGATGCCCCTAGATACAAACATCAGGAGGGCAGCAGAAATAGTCTGCAGTAGTTACATTCGGCACCCCATTGGTGGTGTGTATAATAAACGAAAGAACATTGATTTCATTGTGCTCAGAGGTGGTCCCTCCCACCCCAGATTGAGTAACTCTTCAATAGAGCAAAGCATTTTTACCCCAAGAATCAGAATGGCCTGTGCTAATATATTTTGGGAGGAGCTTTGGATCATAGATTAAAAAAAATGAGTCTCCCCCTTCCAAACCACTTCCTTGAGGATGCACTGAATCACAATGAATGGCCAATTGAGCTGCCAGTAGGCTCCTTAGAAAGTGGGTTGTCAGAGACTCATATTACTTAGGATTAATATTAAGCATCTCTGTCTCAGCCCAGTGAAAGGCCTCAAGTGTCCTTGGAATTGCAGGGACCTTTCTCCATCAATGACGACATTGTTCTCTGGGCCCGATGGCTTAATTCATAGGAAATGCAACACACTCCTTCTCATCACTGCCCACCACATCTGGGATGGGGGTCCTGGTGCCTGGGAGCGTGGAGCTCTAGGCCCTGAAATGTTACATTTCCCTGGCACAACCCCCCCCTCTCCTGTCCCCCTTCCCCCCGCCGCTGCCCGGCATCAGGGGCTCCTGATAATTGTTTTCCAGATCTCTCCACAATCTTCTCAGTGGTCTTAGCTGGGAATGAGGAGGCGGTGGCACAGGCCCTAGCTGCCTTTCAGGTCTTAAACCTGTCATCAGCTGAGCTCCTCGGGTCCAACAGGGTGAAGCTGCTGATCAGAAAACCTCCTAAGAATGTAGGCAATAGTACAGGATCTAAGCTCAAACAGACCACTTTCATTTAGGGAAGGCCCAGTGGAACTGATGGGTTGTTGATGTATTTGTTTCTAAATCCTTTCTATAACCTTACAAGTTTGCTGTGTTACTGCCTGCAGCTTACAGATGAGAGGGCTGTAGCTCGGAGCACACGGTGACTAAATGCACAGCTGGAATTCAAGATCAGTTAAGAGTCCCGTCAGACTTCACACACTGGGTGGGTGGTGGTCGCATCTGTCGAACACCCAGTGGTGTTACACAGCATATGAGGGGTTTTACATTCTTTTTTCTTCCACCTGCCTCCTTGCAGCCTTGTGATGTAGAAAGTGCAATGAAGACAGAGCTTGCTAATTCTTTTCTGTCATTAGGCCAACTTCTCAGCAGTTTGGAAGTCAAAGTTACGAGGGTGAGGGACTGACTGGGTGGAGCACGTGAAGGATGTCTAGGCTGGTGAGAGGGTGGTCTAGGCTGGCCAGGAAGGGGCTGAGGCTGGTCTGTGAAACCAGGGATGGGTCTTATTCATGGTGAAGCTCTCATACCAGGCTCATGATTGGCACTCAGAAGGTGTCTGTTTAGTAGGTGTGTGAATGCTAGCAGGTGACTGATGGACAGGCAGGTCAAGTTCCTGGAGGGTCCAGTGGGACCATAGGGCAGTAGTTTTATGAGTGAGCTGCTAGAGCTGGGAATCTGACAGGAGGGTAGTGGGCTTGAAGAGTCTCCAAGGGCTGGGGCGCCTAGGTCACTCAGTCAGTTAAGCGTCTGACTCTTGGTTTTGGCTCAGGTCATTCATGATCTCAAGGTTCGTGAGTTTGAGCCCTGTGTCCAGCTCTGCGCTGAAGGTGCAGAGCCTGCTTGGGATTCTCTCTCTCCCTGTCTCTCTTTCCCTCCCCTGCTCATGTTGTCTCTGTCTCTCTCAAAATAAAGAAATAAACTTAAAAAAAAAATAAAAGAGCCTCAGAGTGGGGAACCATTGGAATGATGACAGGGTCACTGTGGGCCACGATTGGGTGCCTGCACAAGCATGTGTCAATGTCCATTGGCATTGAGGAAAAAGAGGCCGATGAGATCAGAGTGTGAGCCAATTCCTACTCATTCCTGGGTATTTCAGACTATTCTGGGCAGTCATGACGCATAGGGATTGGACAGATGCAAGTCTCCAATCACTTTGCAGGGTTGAGTGTCAGCCTTCTCCAAAGCGCTACCTCCAAGGGGGAAGAAACGCTGTAAACATCTCTGTACCCAGATCTGCTTTGCCCTTGATCCCTGAGTGTTATGTGCAGTGTGTAGTCAGGAAGCTCAGATGTGGGCCCTGGTGCCTCCCACTGTGGTGTTCTGTGGATTTGGTCAGTAGAGACGGAGCTGATCTATGAATATGTTTTCTTTTTCATTCAGGCACTGCCTTTACCCAATCAGCCCTGGTTTCCTGCAGCAAAACTGTAAGAGAGCCAGTCTTATTTTATTTTTTATTAAGTTCATGAACTTTGGAGGAAGGAACTCAGAAAAAAAGGTCTCATTACCTCAGGAATGAAGGCTCATGCTTTTTTTAATGCCAGGCATTGGCGTGGCCCTGCTTGTTATAGCCACAAATAATCCAGGGGTGGAAAATTGCAGCAGAGTGGCGAGGAGCAAACAGGGTAGCTTTTGGCATGAAGCAGGTGGGGTGGGGGAGTAGAGGTCAGTGGAGGGTCAACCCAAGATAGCAAGATCCCGAGTCAGGCTTGCAGATTTCAACCATGGCTAACCATTTGTATGGACCAGCACTCTGAGGAGAGGCTCTACCATAGACCCTTCCAGAAGCCAGGAGAATGGGAAGAGCATGGACTCAGAATGGATTTGGTGTCAGATTCTAAGTTGGATGCTTACTCTAAGCTACATGACCTTTTACATGTTTCCAAACTTCTTGAGTTTTGGTTTCCAAATCCATACAACGTAGAAGTGTATCTGTCTTGCAGGAATGTGGAGGGGATTAGGTGGGAGAGTGTAGGAAAAGTGTCAGTTACCGGGTCCGCAGAGAGAAATGTGGTACAGGGTTGCTGACCCCACAAGTCACATCTTTAATGAAATATATCTTGTAGTTATCCTGGGTGGTGGTTCATATGATTTAATTGTAAACTGACCAGAAGGCTGATCTCTGTGCTGGGGTCAGCCTCCTCTGCAAAGATTGGCGGGAGGGGCCTTGAACTTCAGCCACACACACCCCTGCCCCCCAGGCTAGCCCGGTTTTTGCCAAACTTCTTAGATAATGAGAATCTCCTGGGGGTACTTCTTAACTATTGCTAATTCCTGGCTTCATCTCAGATCCAGTGGATAAGAGCTTCCAGAAGGCCTGGGAAATTGTGTATTCACTAAGAGCCCCTGACAATTCTTATCAGAGAATTTTGGGAAACACCATTAACCCTAGCTGTAACACTGATTGATTGGTGGTAACCAGCTGATTTTTTTTTCTCTTTAAGAGTAAAATAAAAATTTGCTGCAAAGATGATGTCTAAGATCCGGACTTCTTTTTTCTTTTTCTTTTTCTTTTTCCTTTTTCTAATTTTTTTTAATGTTTTATTTATTTCTGAGAGAGAGAGAGGGAGAGAGAGAGAGATAGCATGAGCAGGGGAGGGTCAGAGAGAGAGGGAGACACAGAATCTGAAACAGGCTCCGGGCTCTGAGCTAGCTGTCAGCACAGAGCCCGACGTGGGGCTCAAACCCACAAACCGCGAGATCATGACCTGAGCTGAAGTTGGACGCTCAACCGACTGAACCATCCAGGTGCCTCCATACTTAAGTTTATAGAAGGCATCTTTCGATTGATATTTGGGGGAAGACTGTATCATCATGTTTTCAGGAGAAAGATGCCCTTTCCTTCCCCCCCTGCTTTAGCTGTCGCTTCCCTCTCTGAAATTCTCTCCTCACTTCATACACCTGGGAAACTGCTCCTTCTTCAAGAGTCAGTTCGGCAACCATGCCCCCCTGAAACCTTCCGTGACTCTCCCAGCCAAATTAGGTGTTTGTTCCTCCACATTCCTTTTGTGCCTTTGTCAAATGTCTAAACTGAGGTAAGTCACACCATATTATATGTTTACTTTCCTGTTTCTTCTCATGCCAGTTTATGTGTATAAGGGTCAAGAGACTGGGCTCTGGAATCAAAGTGCCTAGGTTTGTTTTTAGTTTTTTAAAAAGCTTGTGTATTTATTTCGAGAGACAGAGAGCATGAGTGGGGGATGGGCAGAGAGAGAGGGAGACAGAGGATTTGAAGTGGGCTCTTTTCTGATATAAGAGAGCCTGATGTGGGGCTTGAACTCATGAACCGGGAGATCATGACCTGAGCCAAAGTCAGATGTTTAACCAACTGGGCCCCCCTGGTATCCCCGAAATAGTGTTTTAAATTGTTAAACCATAAGGAATCTGGATTGGTCCTCAGATACCCCCTATGTGTGATTTTGCGAAGAATAATATAATCATGTGTGTGTAAGGCTTTGGCTTCCGACATACCCAGTTCAAAGTATGCCTCTCCTACTCATTGCTGGAAGGTTTTGAACAAGTTAACTTAGCTTCTTTGAGCTTCAGTTTCCTGTGTGTAAAACCAGAAATTAACTCTCTTTTTTTTTTAAGTTTATTTATTTATTTTGAGAGCAAGAGAAAGAAGGCATGTATGCAAGTGGGAGAGAGGCAGAGAGGCAGAGAGCGAGAGCAAGCGAGTGAGAGAATCCTAAGCAGGCTTTGCACTATCAGCTCAGAGCCTGATGTGGGGTTCATACTAAAGGATCCGTGGGATCATGACCTGAGCTGAAATCAGGAGTCAGACACTTAACTGACGGAGCCATCCAGGCGTCCCAGAGAATTAACATTCTTTTCCTTTCCTTTTATTCTCCCAAAGTTGAAAGGGGCAATTAAAAACAGACAACAGAAAAAAGATTTTAAAGTAAACTTCATAGACCAGAGTGCTGGGCTAATACTATTAAAGTAAAATCTTACAATGATAAATGTCAAGTCCAGAACTTATGTTTGCATATAAAATAGAAATACTGGTTTGAGGAGAATTAGTTTGGCAGCAGCCCATGTCAGAAACACCAGAAAAAATTGTAGAAAATCAAGTTCAGTCAGCTCCTACAGGCTAGTGGGATGCTAAAAAATGTGCTTTTTACTTTGGCATCATAACTAGGTTGGTGAAATTATTTTAGCTATGTAATATCAAGTGTAATCAGGAGGAGGGAATCAGAAACCTTTATGCACTGCTGGTGGGAGCATAGACTTGTGTAGTCCTTCTGGAGAATAATCTGGCACTACTTGGGCACATTAAGTTCATATGTGTCCATGACTCATGAGACCCACTCTTGGTTTGTGGCAAATTATAGGGAGGGACATTACAAAAAAATGAATGCCAATGGGGAGGGATAATAAGATGATGAGGGGACCACACAATGTATCACAAAAGCAAGGATTGAAGACCATGGGGATATTCGGGCTGGGGAAGAACAGAGAGGGGGGTGGGGGACCCACCATCTTGGTTTGCCTGGAACTTTACCAGTGTTAGCACTAAAAGCCCTATATCCTAGGGAACCTCTGAGTCCCGGACAAACCAGGGTAATTGGTCACCCTGGGGTGACATCACTGCTTTCTTCAATTATCTAAAGTACTTTTCTAGAGAAAGATGGGAAGTAAACCGATTCTCTGCACCTTCAGAGGGCAGATTTTAGACCACTGGGAAGAACAAAGTTAGAGGAAGGAGAATTTTGGCTCAATACCTGGAGGAATTCCTAACAACCAACTGTGAGCAGCCTATTTCTGAGGAAGCTATTGACTGCTACCATGTCATGAGCTCCTGCTGTGTCCATAATCTCATTAGGTCTTCATAGCTGCATTCAACTTAGGAATCAAAATAACTTCCCCAAGGGCGGACAGGTAGGAGTTTGAATGTAGGACTGTCTGACTCCAAAAAGCCCAGGCTCTTAAGTCATACCTTTTAAAATAGTCTTGATCATTCTTTCTACTCTGAGATGATGAAATGCAGTGCCAGATTGTGTGTTACAGGCTAACAATGCTTAGACATTCAGACGTGAGGAATTTCAGTGAAAGCTGGCCTAGGCAGGCAGTAATTGTGACTTGATTTCGAAACACTTGATTTACCTAAGAAGTCGAGCAGTGACATCATTCTGAGAGGCTGGAACTCTCAGCGACACTCGACACTCGATAAGGGAAGAGCTCTGGAGAGATTTACAACGTGCCAACTACAGAAGTCCGGCACAGACCCTCCCACTGGTGAGCCTTAAAAAGCAGGTGCCATTCCTGTTTCTAGATGGATAACCAGGATCAGTACAACTGGGCTTGTAATTATAAGAATAGCTACCATTTTGGAGGTATATCGACTATGTGCTAAGCATGCATGCCTTACCACGTGTATCCAGAGCCTGTCATGAGAATATTGTAGTCACTTAGTAACTATCTGATAAGTGAGCACTCTTTAGTTTTCTCCTATACAACCATCCCTGGACACCCTACACACTCATTTTGGAGGGTCCTACTATTATGCCCATTACATAGATGAGGACACTGCACCTCAAAAACAAAATTGTATTGGGGCGCCTGGGTGGCTTAGTCGGTTAAGCGTCCGACTTTCGCTTAGGTCATGATCTCACGGTTCGTGAGTTCGGGCCCCGCGTGGGACTCTGTGCTGACTGCCAGCTCAGAGCCTGGAGCCTGTTTCAGTCTGTGACTCCCTCTCTCTCTGACCCTCCCCTGCTCACGCTGTCTCTCTCTCTCCTAGAAATAAATAAAAAACATTAAAAACAAAAAAACAAAAAAACAAAATTTTATTGCTGTGGTCATGTGCTGTTTTTCTCTCCTACTGTTTTACTATCCTACTGTAGTAAAGATAGTAAGTTAGTGTGGGGATATGCCTGCCTTTTAACAGACCTGTCACACCAGATCACGTACGTTATTTTGTTGTGTAATTGGCTAGGCCCAAGTTTTGCATATTTTAGTATCACTAATCATTACATTTCTTCTAGCTTTCAATCTATTGTTTTAGGCAATGGAAGTATTTTAAAGTTTTGTTGTTATTTTTCCCCCTTAATTGCATGTATTCATTTTTGGATAGAGATATTTTAAACTTGATTGTGTTGCCTACCATGGTTTCCAAAATCTTGTCTGGTGACAACCAAGATTATCTGGAGCTCTTCTTAACAATAGTGATTTGTAGGTCAGCCTCTTGACCTCCTGCTTCAGAATCTGTAATAGCATCAATAACATTTTGGTATAATGAACTATTTACTGTGCAGTGACCTTCTCAAGGGAAAGTACAAAGTAAGTGCTCAGTGATGGTCCAGAATAGATGAATGTATTTAATAAGCTTATCTTAGGACTCTTTATCCAGTAATTTGTACAGTTGTTAAACAGGAAAGGCAAAGAAGTGAGGACAACACTCCCTCCAGACAATCTTGAAACACTCATTAATATATGAATTTGACCAGGTGTAAATTTGTCTAAAAGGCATTATCTTCCAGCTAATGTTTTTCTCTTTTCACATGGACATTATATAAGATTTTTCAAATGCTCAAATAGGAGAGAATTTGTTGGGATTTATGATTTGAAAAGCTGTTTATATCCCAGTGATCACTTCTTCATTTTTCAAATGCTCATAAGTTTGGTAGTGATCAGTTGCACATTAATCTGTCCCTAGTTTCTTAAATTCACTCTCAGTTGCTTTTTGAGAAACTAACACTTCTATCCATTTCCTGTCTTGTGGCTTTTCTCTAATTCTCTGATATTTTAGAAATTCCTGAAAATGTTTCTAGTATTTCAATTTGAGGGCCATACTTCATTTGAATAGGCTTAGTGGAGTAACTCAGACCTGTGGGTTAAGCACTCATTCATTGATTCATTCAGTCATTTGTACTGCCTGTGTTTGAGTATCTACAATGTGTCAGGTTTGTGCAAGATACCTGGAATACACCGGAGTGAGATACGGTTTGCACAGACTAGGCAGAGATAACAAAATGTAATGGTGATTTTATTAGGATAGAGGTAAGGTCAGGCTGCTTGTAAGAGGACAGAGGAGGGGTTTCTACATCAGCCTGGCATCAGAGGAACCTTCCCTGCACAACTGATCCTTGGGTTGTGGTTCAGTGGATAAGCAGGACCTAGGCATCCAGAGACGTGGGCAGAGATGTGGGAGAAGAGCCAAAATGCAGAAGCAGAACATTTGCCAAGCATGGACACGGGGAGGAACAAGGGGGCAACTGAGGAACAGAGTTATCAGGAATCTTGGGCTTTTCTTCCGAAGACCCTGAGTAGGATCTCTTTGGCAGCAGGGTCATTCAGTGACCATCTATCTGTCCTCTACTTGAACTCGAGTGGTGGGCAATTCTAGGCTTATGAGGAAACAAACTACCCACCACTAACAGTATGGCAGCATGAGATAAGGAATTGTATGGAAACAATATGGTGGCATGGGATGAGGAATTAAATGGAAACAGTATGGTGGCATGGGATAAGGAATTGTATGGAAAGAGTATTGTTTCAGCCAGTGAGCTGGCTGATTCAAGCAGCTTCTTATGGGGCTGATGGGAGAGAATGAGAAATTTTATAACTGGACTCTGAGGAAGCCCATGTTCGTTTAAGTCTTATTATAAGCACATGCCTTTTATAATCACGCTAGTTAGTGCTGTGTGCCCTTTATCCCTCTCACAAAGCTGTCTAGAAAGCTAGGATTTACATTTATCCATGAATGCACTCTCTGCAATCAAGAAGCTTTGCCTTTGACTCCTGCAGAAGTTTCCATTTAAGTAAAAATAGAATTGAAATCAAATGCCACATTGGAAGCTGCCCTATATTCCTTTGCATCTAGTAATCAGTCCTCATTATTTAAACCTCAGAAATCAAAGCCTCTGAAACTGAGGAGTAAAACTGCCTGCCATTCATTTGTTTATTGGGTTTACTTACTCCTCAGCCCCCCTGAGTCCTACATGGGTGCTTAATAATAAGGTCCAGATAAGTAAATGTCTCTCAAGGTGTGGGCCCTGAATAGTGTGCATAAGAATCACTGGAAAATTTAGTGAAAATGAAGATTCCCCAGACCCCACACAGACTCTGCATCAGAAGTTCTGGGATCAATGCCCAGGTTTCAGCATTTTAAAAAATCTCTGGTTGACTCTTATGAATATTCACATATTAAGCACATCTACTCTGAGCACTCTGTATATATCAGTGCTGGGGTTCATACTTCAATAAGACACAGCTCTTGCTCCCAAGCCACAGTCTGGTGGGTGACAAATGAGTACACCCATTTAATTCAAACCAGGTTGTGCAGGGATGGAGCACATACAACATTAGTGGTTACAAACATGATGCCTTGCTTGGCGTGGTGGTGGGTGGTACAATGGGGTAGTTTTTGCTACTAACAGAAAAAAAAATCAAAGTTTGTAAGTGACTTTTAACAAAATATATATCAAGTCTGATTTAAAATTTTCCTATGTTATTTGAAAGTATTTTTATTACAAAAACTTTCAAACATAGCACCAATATGGTGAGGTTATACTACCTACTGCTACCATAACATACTATAGTTTAATAAACCCCAATATCATCTATATTGATCTGTCTATTTAGATATGTATCTGTCTCAGGATTTTGCCTCTCTTGCTTCACCATTTCCACCCCTCAAACCCTACTCAAGTGTTGTTTCTTCAAATCCCAGATCTCATGTCATTTCATTTATAAATAGTTCAGGATACATCTTTTAGGAATATGAACATTTTCTCAGCTAACCATAGGGTTATCATCATACCTAAAAGAATTCACTCTGATGCCTTGGTGTTATACTCCCAATTTCTCCAGTTATCTCAAGAATGTGATGTTACTATTGTTGTTTAAATCAGGATCTAAATAAGATCGACATCTATTACTGTTAGTTGTTGTGTTTCTTGAACCTCTTGTCTTTAGTCTAGAACCTCTCCCCTCCCCGTTTCCCTGACTCCTCCCTTTTTATACCATTTTCTTATTGAAGAGCCACATCTTATAGAAAGTCCCACCTTCTGAATGTGTCTATATTTGCTTCATCATTGTGTCATTTAGTTGATTTCTCCTATTTACCATAAAACTAGAAGTTAGTTCTAACATCTTGATGGGATTCAAGCCCAGGTTTTCTTGCAAGAATGTTTCACGGTTGGTGCCGCCTGCTTTGTGCTTCACATTAGAAGCCACGTGAAATCTGAACAGTGTTAATGATGCTAATTTGATCTAGGGTTTCAGATGGTGATATCCTACCATCTCCTTTCTAAAATGTCCCTTTGACCTTCCCTCTAATGATTTCATCTACAGATAATCTTTGCTTGAATGAATTTTCTCATTAGGAGTTGAAAAGTGGCAATTCTTAAAATTTTGTCATCCTTTCACATTTATGGGCTGAGATTACTCTGTAAGGACCCATTACGCTCACAAATTGTGAATATCTGATTATTCTGAAACATTTTCCTTTGAGAAAAGGTAGGATAAATGCTCTTTTTTTTTGTTTTTGATTGCTGATATTCAGTTATGAGCTGGTGCCTAGTGACAGCTAATGGCGAACATGAAGAATGTTGAAGTTATTTATTTATTTTCCCGTTGAGTGTCATAATGAACACATGGGATTTTAAACACAGTGTGTTTCAGTACATTGCAGCCAAACTTTTTTGGCCATGAGTCCTTTTATCAAACCATCAGTGGTCCTTGATAGCTTTCATACCTTCTGGTACCAGAAGCCCCTGGAAATTTTCTGCTCCAGGTCTTAAACATCATCCATTTCTCAGAGGAATCCCTATTTGTTTTGGGAGTAAAAAGGGTGAAGTTTCAGCTATTATAATGCTGGCTAACATTTGTCGGGTGCTTATTATGTGGTGGGAAAAATTTGATCCTTAGGCCAGTTCTATGAGGACTCGATTTCTCCTTTACTGACTACCTCTAGGCCATTTTGTTCTCTACCCTATGCTTTTGAAGACTGTAGGCTCTAATAAATAGTTTGGATCGGCTTAGAGTCATTTATTCAGCAAATCAGTCACTCTGGAGCATAATCTGATTCATACATAGGGTAAACAGGAAAGGAAGTCTATTTTGGTTGTGATTTTTAGGAAACCAGAGTATTCCTGTTTGGCCATAAGCTTTGTTTTTTTGGAACCAAGCTTGCGTTCCAGCACAAAAATATTTTCATGCCCCACCAATCCCCTTCGGTTAAGTCTGGATGGTATGGCGGAAAGTGCCGGAAAGATTTGGGATCACTGCAGTGTGGTTTTCATATAACAGAAGCTGGTGGACCGTATTGGAGGCGCTGGCCCAGAGGAGTGCACTGGGGCTGGAGGATCCAAGTTGTAGAGAGAGAGCATTTACTCAAAGCAACTTGAGGCAGCATAGTGATATGCTTAAGTGGGACTGTCCGGGGTAGCCAAAAGCTTAGCAAAGAAAGAAGAGAAAAGCATTAAGTCATCTTGCCAGGCCCAAGCAGTGAGGACAGCACTGAGAAAATAAGAGGTGAAATCAGCAGAAGTTCAGAAGCAGGATAGAATTAGGTGCAAGTGATGGTGAAGGAGGCCAAATCTGAACTGAGGTGGGAGATGAAAGAAGAAAGTATGCTAAGTCTCATTTTGTCTGCTGCTTAGTATGGATTTCCGAGGGGACTGTGGAGGTTGAAAGCCTTGCTTTTCAAAAGGTGGTCCGCAGACCCCCACCTCAGGTCCCACATCCTGGACCAGAATCTCCTTTGTAACAAGACGGGCAAGCAGATTGACAAATGCATTAGAATCTGAAGAGCATGGGTTTGAGGAACTTTGCTGGCAGCTCTGTTACTTGGGGAAGTCCATTTCCCTTGCTGGGTCTCCAATTCCTTGTTTCTAAAATGGATAAGTCACATTCAAGTTTTTAAAGCATCTTTTAAAAATCAGAATCTTGCTCCTGGTGTGTGCGAATGATGCTACTTCCTCCCCTGCACAAGAGGTGAGCACAGCACGGGGTGTTCTGAGGCCGCTGGGATGACTGAGCTCCCTGAGCTGTCGTCTGAGCTTGCTTGGACCACACAGAGACCCCTTTCCACTGAGAACATGAAATGCTTCCTGATCAGCTATTCAGGGACCAAGCGCTACCACTCAGGTGTGGGAAGCTAGCTCCGTATGGGGTCAACCTTGATCAATGGCGGGGAGACCAGGAGGAACAAGGCAGACACTTTCTGTCATTTCCTCCTTCTGAGGAGTGCTAAGTGGCCGTGTCTGCTTGAAAACCTTCTGGAAAGTCCTATCTACTGAAGGAATGAACATGCCTTTGCAGGATGAATGTCTCTTTGCCACTCCTTACAAAGAGTAGGGAGCGTACACATTATATTAGTTTACATATTTCTTTTTTTAATTAAAAAAATTTTTTTACTGTTTGAGAGAAAGGTGAGGTGGTAGGGGGAGCAGGGAAGGAGCAAAGAGAGAGGGAGACAAAGAATCCAAAGCAGGTTCCAGGCTCTGAGCTGTCAACACAGAGCCCAATGTGGAGCTCAAACCCATGAACCATGAGATCATGGCCTGAGCCAAACTTGGACGCTTAACCGACTGAGCCATGCAGATGTACCTACATATTTCTTGCACTCACTTCTGCTTTGCTTCTTCCCATTGGCCTCACTTAGCTTACAACTCTCAACACAAGGCAGCACTTCAGACTGCTTTCTAGAGGATAAAGACTAAGTTGAATGTCAAGCACATCATGCCGTTTAATTTGGGAAAGTATTGTTCCCCTATTCTATAGAATAAAAGACAAATGACATGTGTCCAAGACCACATGATTGGGGGATGCCAGGAGTGGATCTTTATCCTATGTTTATTGTCTCCAAATCCACGTATTTTTGTATTCAGATAAATAACCGAGATTTATGGAACATCGGTTAATATGCCAGTTTTCCCACTGAAACCCCCAACCACCCTGGGTGGTAGGGATCATTGCTCCCAGGTTATAGGTGAGGAAACCAAGGCTCAGAAAGTTGTTGGATTTGCCTGAGATCATATAGTAAGTGGTAGAACTTCAACTCAGTCTGGGTTCTGCTTTATTACATGGCAATTAAATAATTCCTGATGCCTTTGCACCTGTGTAAGAGCGCAGCCTCCATATCACTGTGACTTGCTCTTGGCCAAAGCTGATTGAATAAGATGAAAATCACTGTGAAAGAAATTATTCTGTACAACAATCTTAAAGAAAAGGCCAAAAGTAATTTAACTTTTACTTTTTCCTTTCTATTTTATTTGAAGTGTAGTTGGCTTACAATTGTATATTAATTTCAGGTGTGCAACATAGTGATTCAACAATTATATACATTGTAAAATGCTCACCATCATGTAGTTACTGTCTGTCCCTGTACAAAGTCATTAGAATATTACTGGAAGTAATATAACTGGATGTTATTATAATGTAACTGGAAGTTTGTACCTCTTACTCTTCAAAGTCAGTTTTGAGCAAACCTCTCTCCTGGCTATCACTGTCATTTTGCCAACATGTTTCCTATGGAGCTCTTTTATGATAGTGCAGGTCAAATGGTGTCTCCTCCCCCTATGCTTAAAAAGATAAACAAAGAGAATTCTCAGAAAACAATAGTTCAGATGCATGGAATGGATTTTGATGTGGTGACTTCACATCATCACCCATCTATTTGCATGACTTTCCCTATCCACCCCAGTCCCAGATCTCCTCTCTGTGGATGGTGCGGAATTATCCAAACAATCACTGGTTTTTCCTCTTTGTCTCTCTCTTTTTTAAATGGCATATCATTTGTGGAGGAAAAAAATATAGGAGGGACAAATCTCCACCCCAGCTGGAGTGCTTTGAAAAGCTGGAGGTTTTGAAGTCTGGCCTGGGCTGGAAGAAAAACAAGAGGAAAATTTCCTTGAAATGTGAAAATGATCTTGAAATGGATCCAAAATACTTCATTGGGGCAAAGCCTTCTACCATGATGGATCTGTGGAATAATTCCTCACAGCCAACAGCTACAAGATGAAACTGAAGCCACAGCAGATTGTATGAGGCCAGGCTAATGGTGCCCTCACTGTCTGGGCCACAAAACTCCTCTTCTACGTGGAGTCAGACAACTGGCTCTGTACGCAGGTCAATGAATGGAGAACAGCATGTCTGTCTTTATGTTTGAGCTTTCCTTGGTCCCTGTACCCGGGTATTGCCCCAGCTCCCTATCTGCTACCCCTGCTGCCAGGGTGGCTTGTTAAATCTGAACAGTGTCATAAGATCCATTAACTTTCCTTCAGGAGAAAATCCAAACACCTGAGTATTTCATAAAAGACCTCTCTTTAACTGACTCCTGCCTCTTTCCAGTCTCTTTTGGTTTCCTTTATATTCTAGCAATCTGAAGCTTATGCCAGTTAAGAGAAATTGTGCTGGAGTAACAAACAAAATCTCCATGGCTTAGGGAAACAGTGACTTACATCTTGATTTTGCCTCATGTTCATTGAGTGTTGGCTGGGGCCCTGCCGTGTTCCTCTCACTCACTGGCCAAGGGTCATCTAGCCTCTACCAACTACACCAACATTGTCCCACCAGTAGACACCAGTCACTGAAGGCTCACTGGGCACTTGAAACAGGGCTAGTCCAAACTGAGATGTTCTGCCAGTATAAAATACACACCTAGAGCATAACACACTTAGTGTGGAAAAGACTATAATATGTCTCATTAAGAATTTTCATATTGAGTATTTGGTGAAATCATATTTTGACTATATGAGGTTAGAATATTTAATATATTATTAAAATTAATTTAATCTCCTTCTTTTTGCCTTTTTAAAAAAAGTGTGGTTACTAGAAAATTTAAAATTACATGTGTGGCTTATAGTAATGATAGCAGATACTTCTACTCACATTTCATCAGCCAAAGCCAGTCCCAGGCCCCACCTCACTTCAGAGAGGCGGGGCAATGCTGTTCTAACCTGGGCTTGAAAGGCGAGGAGGAGGGCATACTTTTAGCAGTCCATAGTGACTGCATGGGGCTCTCAGTGGCTTCTGAACAGGACATAGGTGTCTTTGTCAGGCTGTTCCTTAAGGCGGGAACTTCCTTTCTTTTCAAATACATGTGACCAACTCCTTCATTTGAGGTGGCTCAAAGGTAACCTTTACTGGCAAGCCTTTCCTTTCTGGATTCCCACCTACCCACCCCACACGTGTATCATGTAGGGTTGAGCACACTACTCTCATTTGATCTATATGTCAACTTTGTGGGATTAGGTACTCTTATTATTCCCATGTTACAGATGGGGAAACCCAGGAACAAAGGAGCTTGATAACTTGCTCAAGATCCCATACATGGTAAATGGTAGAGCGGGACTTTGAATTGGCACAGTTGGACCATAGATCCCCTGTTCTTTTTTTTTTTTTTAATTTTTATTTTAAATTTATTTCTAGGAGAGAGAGAGAGAGAGACAGCGTGAGCAGGGGAGGGTCAGAGAGAGAGGGAGTCACAGACTGAAACAGGCTCCAGGCTCTGAGCTGGCAGTCAGCACAGAGCCCGACGCGGGGCTCGAACCCACGAACCGCGAGATCATGACCTAAGCGAAAATCGGATGCTTAACTGACTAAGCCACCCAGGCGCCCCTAGATCCCCTGTTCTTAACCATGGCCTCTGTGAAGCCAGTTTTAGGTCTGCATCTTGGACTTGCATAGTTACAGCCTGCCCCCCTCCCTTTTTAAATTTTAAGTTTATTTATTTAGAGAGAGTGAGAGAGCAAGCAGAGGAGGGGCAGAGAAAGAGAGGAAGAAAGAGAGAATCCCAAGCAGGCCCTGCACCATCAACACAGGGCTCGACATGGCACTTGAACTCACAGAACATGAGATTATGACCTGAGCTGAAGCCAAGAGTCAGGCACTTAACCAACTTAGCCACCCAGGCGCCCTATTACAGCCCTTTCTTCACTACTTACCCTGTTTTGTCTTAGCCATACACTACTGTTAGAGCAACATGCCTCAAAACAATACTGCCTTTGAGAGCCTTTACCAATACCCAAGACTGAATGAATTCCAGGCTCACAGTGAGTAGCAGAGGCTTCATTTCTGCGGCCCCACCTTCACTTCCCAGCACTGCCTGAGGGATGTGATCCTCCCAAGAGATCTTTGGAATGTAAATGACTTGTTCACCTCCCTGGATGCTCTGGGTTCTCTTCTGGAATCAAACTGAGCCATTGGGAGTACACTGGAAGCATCCTCAAGGTATCTTGCACAGTCTACCGGGGTCATGCCTTCATTGCCTTTGATGCAGGCACACTGTTACAGGATTCACTGTGTCCCCTTTCAGTTCCTGTGTTGAAGTCCTAACCTCCAGAACCTCAGAATGTAGCTGTCTTTGGAGATAGGGCCTTTAAGGAGGTAATTAAGGTGAAATGAGATCCTACAGGTAGGCTATTTCCAGTATGACTGCTGTCCTGATAAGAAGAGATTAGGACACACACACACACACACACACACACACACACACACACACACACAGAAGACCATGTAAAGACACAGAGAGGAGGCCATCTACAGAAGCCAAGGAGAAAGGGCTTAGAAGAAAACAACCATGCCAACACCTTCATCTGACTTCCGGCCTCCAGAATAAGGCTGTGAAGAGAATATTCCGTGAGAGAATAAGTTTCCATCATTTCAGCCTCCCAGTCTGTGGTGCTTTGTTATGGCGGCCGGAGCAGACTGCCCACACACCCCTGTGAATACTGTGCGCTACCTCACGTAGCGCCTCCTGTGTGAAGCTAGAGGGAGAAATTCTTTTAGAAATTCCGTTCTGGGAAAGTAATTATGGATTGGTTCTCCTTTTTGCTTTGGCTGCCAGGAAACTGGACGTCAAACTTGAAACTCTACCATGGCGGCCATATGAGACTTTGTGGTGTAGGTTTTTGTGTTCTTTTCCCATGTTAATCAATGATTCTTGTGTTTTCCTCTCATTCTCACTCTTCATGCATATTTCCTGGAAATTATTGAAGTTAAAAATAAAGCGGCTGGAATTGTAGAAGTTGACGCTTTGGGTAATTATCATTATGATAGTTAACACTGCTCATTGCAGGGTGTGAGGCTCTGTTTTCCATTCCCTGTATGTATTATCTCATTTTAAACTTTTTAATGTTTGTTTATTTTTTGAGAGAGAGAGAGAGAGAAAGAGGGTGGAGGAAGGGCAGAGAGAGAGGGAGACACAGAATCCAAAGCAGTCTCTAGGCTCCAAGCTGTCAGCACAGAGCCCGATGTAGGGCTCAAACTCATGAAATGTGAGATCGTGACCTGAGCTGAAATTGGACACTTAAGCAACTGAGCCACCCAGACGCCCCTGTATTATCTCATTTAATTTTCACACAAACCTTTAATGGTAGATGCTGTCACCCCTTTCTACAGCTGAGGAAGTAGGCACAAGAAGATGAATTAATTATTTGCCCAGTTTATGCTGCAAGTAAGTGGCCCTGCCAGGCTTTGAAGGTGCGACAGTCTAACTTAGGGCCTGAAGCATTTAGCTAAGGGGTGTGGGCATGATGTAGGGCAGCTTTGGGCAGCTCACCTTTGCTTGGAAGGGAAGTGAGACATGGTGTAGGTAAGAGGTCACTAAGGCCTACCTGTAGGAGCAGCTGGAGATTGAGGCACAGGGCACTTGAAGGCTCTGAAAGACTCCCTCATGTCTCACTGGGTCTGGAATGGGGACACTCGTGAGCAGAGCGAGGGGAGTTCTTTTAGCTTAAGCTTCATCCTGTATGGCCCAGTCCCCACTACAGCTTTATGCTTTAGCCAAGCCAATTAGTTGCAATTCCACAGAACTACCAACTCACACACCCACTCCTCCCCGCTCTTCTTTGACCCCCAGAACCCAGTCCATTCTTCAGAGAAAAAAATATCATAAGTTCCTGCCTCCAGGAGTGCTTTTTCGGCTTAGGTGCCCTTCGTCACTCCCCAAACTTGAAATCTGCTCTGCTTTTCTTTCCTGTCGTGCTGGGCACTCTTGTAAAGTGGCCTGTTTATTACTCTGTTTTCTCTCCTAGGCTCTGGTATCCTGGAGGGCAGGGACTGTGTTTTATTCATGATTTATATGCTGCACTCAGGTTTGGCCCAGGGCAGGAGCTTAGGAAGGGTTTGTTGAATGAATGCTTTTATGAATGTGAGATTGGGTTCCTCGGGTTTTATTTGTGGCTGCAAAGTCTTTCTCCACGAAGATTTCTCAGGTGGGGAAATTAATCTCTTTTGTACATCTGCACTGGTATTCAGGTTACCCGTACTGTGTTATTTTACTGTGTGTGGTCTCATGTAGGCTAAGTTGCAGAATGAAAAAATATACAGAAATAAGCAGGCAAATAAACAAATACATGCAACTCAGATTTGCATAAAGCCTCATGGTTGACAAAATCATTTCATACAGATTTTATGTTGGTGGTTACAGCATCCTCACGTTGTAGATTAGGTAAGAGAGAATGCCTTTGCCCAGGGTTGCACAGCCCATGAGGGGGTTTGGGATGGGCTCCAGGCCAGAACAGGGGCTTTGGATCAGACAAGCCCTGGGCATAAAGCCACTTTGATCACTTGTGAGTCTCACTGAAGTTTAATTTCCTCATTTCTAAAATGGCAATAATAATAGAAGTGAGGGTCGTTGTGCATATCAAGAGAGTTAAGTACAAAGGCCCCATAAATGCCTGGTGAATAAATTAATACACAACCTGACTCCGTAGGAAGTTCTGCAACAAACACGAGGCTGTGAGGAAGCCCTGGAATTCCTTGTGTGTCCGGACCAGCTTGTTCTCCCCCCAGACTTTTGCTCATTGACTTCTCTCTAGATCTTGCCGTGGCTAGGATCCTTAGTTCTTGCCACGTGGACTTTAGTTCATGATTCTTGGCCTCGTTCTGGACTCCCACACTCCCCAAGCCTGCTCTCCAAGAGCTCTTGCGCTGAGTTGGAAACTCCTTTCTCTTCTTGCACAACTTCTCTGATTCCACGGCTGTGACGCCCCACCTGGCAGGGAGCTCTGCTGTGGAGACAGAGCTGGCTTGGGGGCCTCAGCCAGGAACACAGAGGCCTCACTGCCTTGGGCTGGTGGAGCACACCTTCTCCATTTCTAGGCAGTGTGCAAGAGAGGGCCTGCACCATTCCAAAGCCAACATTTTTCAGGCATTGGACAATTTGATGGCGGAGTTCATTCCCCCCTCCCATCTGGCCTGGCTCATTGTGATCTGTCGAGCAGGGCCAGAGGGACTGCCAGATTGGGTAATTTTCTCAGAAAAGAGCTATAAAGATGAGAGTTTCAGATGTGCTTTCAGCATGAATCATACGTTGCAGGCACCAGGGCCAGAGTGAAGCACATGTCCACCATGGGGGTGGCAAAGCACGGCCCAGGTTCGGTGTGCCATCCTTAGGGCTCCACATGTGAAGGGAGAGTTCTGCATCTGTGATTACTGGGGGCTTATGTTAGGGATTTCCACTAACCCTTTATTGAATTCATAGGAGTGTTTATTCAACAAAGAGTTTTTAAGCCTTGAACTGATAGATGTGGTCCCCGCAGTCTAGTTGTGAAGATAGTCAGGTATGGTGACCACTGCTGTGGTAAGGGATGGTCCAGAAAAGGCCCTCAATCTGGGCTTGGTGGAGGTGGTGGAGAAGGGCATGGCAGGTGTCAGAGAAACCTTGTCTGTGGGATTTTCCATGTAGCCAAGGTCTAAGGGATGAGTATAAATTAGCTAGTTGCAGAAAGGAGATAAAGAGCAATCCAGGAGGAGGATATAACATGTGCTAAAGCCTGGAGGTGAGAGAGTATGGCTTGTTTGGGGGAACAAGTGTACTTTCTCAGTGGGACTGGGATATAGATAATGATGGGGTGAGGATGAGTGAGAGGGGGGGATCTCACTCCCTACTTTTCCCTCTTCCCTGTACCCCAGCTCATACACAGGTTAGGTTTACATGAGCAAAATGTGCTTCAGAATTTGTGTCAAGTGAGAAATTCCTTACTATCATAGATTCCTAAAGCTCTGGTGGGACTTTAAAAGCCCCCCTCCCCCATTCAAGCCCATGTTGCTTGGTTCTGTCACTTATCTTCTGTTCATGCCTCTATTTACCCTGGTGGTCTGAACCCATTTATTTCTTCTTTATTCACAGTGCAACTCTTGAGTACTGATGTGACTTCGAATGACATTTTAAGAAATTTGAACATTAACCTCAATTAAGTCAAATGACATCAGATGTCTAAAGGAAGCTCTGACTTAGTTGAGAGGAATAAGTTGTTCATATGAGAGAAAATGGACTGGAGATGGTTAGCTCAGGGGCAGAGAAATTATTTGAAGAGCAATATCAATAGCCCAAGGTAGAGAAAATGACCATATGAACCAGAGGATGATCAGGAAATAAGACGCTGGACAGATTTCTAACGAGTGCTATATGGGGTGCCTGGATGGCTCAGTCGGTTAAGCATCTGACTCTTGGTTTCAGCTCAGGTTCTGATCTGGCAGTTTGTGAGTTCCAGCCCCAGGTCGGGCTCCATGCTGGCAATGCAGAGCCTGTTTGAGATTCTCTCTCCCTCACTCTCTCTCTCTTTCAAAATAAACTTAAAAAAAAAAAAAAAAAGAGCAGTGTATGATAACCTCATCAGACTCACTCGTTGCTTGCTTCTTCATTAATCAGGGCAGTGACTCCCATCCTTGGCCACACATTAGAATCCCCTGGAGGAAAAACAGGCCCAGGTTTTATTTCAGGTGGAACGAATTAAAATTTTTGAGGGTAGGGCCCTAGTTTCCAGATGGTTCTACTGTGTAGCCACCACTAAAAATGATCATCCTCTTGGAGAGTCCTCCAGGTGTTGGCTCTTTGGGCTGAGAGCCATGTGACATCCCGAAAGTCAGACAGAAAGAAGTGCACTGTTACATGGACAAATAGGTTGAGTATGTTGTTAGATACCTAGACAGAGTTGTGTGTACTTGGAATTGTTACCTAATTTATCATCCAGACTGGGACACATTTAACTGGATATAACCCTGGTCTGCAGGTGCAGACTGGGATTGCCATGGTAAACAAATACAAATGGCAGCCCGGTCTACATTCTGCCTTGAGCTCCACTCCTCCCCTTCTTTCTAGAACTTTCCCCCAACCACGCTTTCACTCCACCATTCACAAAAACTTTTCTTGTCCAGATCACCAGTGTCTACACTGTTAAAACTGATGGTCAGTTGTGTGTCCACATGTTGTTTTGCCCAACAATTGAAACGCTAGCATGGTGTTGACATGTCCTGAATTTATGTTTCTGTTTCTGACTCCTTCAGTGAAATCCAGTGTTCTTCCTAACTCTCAATTTAACATCTCACTTGGATGATAAAAAAGTCAGACGTTAGATTCCCACAGAGGCTCCTGAATCCCCCCATTCTTACATAAGATCAATTTCTTCTATAGTCTTTCGCAGTATGTTACCACTGTATACTCATTAGAATGGTTAGTGCTATCACCACTAACTAACAAAACTAACTAACAACTAACTAACTAACAAAACTAAACTAAACAAAAAAAGAAAGCAGCAAGTGTTTGCAAGGATGTGGGGAAAAAAGGAACACTTGTACATTGTGGGTAGGAATTAAATTGGTACAGCCACTACAGAAGTCAGTGTGGAAGTTCCTCAAAAAATGATACATAGAATTACCATATAATCCAGCATTTCCTTTTCCGAGAATAGATCCAAAGGAAGTGAAATCAGGTTCTTCTGGAGATATCTGCACATCCGTGTTCATTGCAGGAGTATTCACAATAGCCAAGGCATAGAAACAACCTAAATGTCCATCTACAGATGAATAGAGAAAGAAGATATCATATATGCGTTAAATATATATGTTTATACAGGATGGTAGATTATTCAACCATGAGAAAGAATGAAATTCTGCTGTTTGTGATGACACAGGTAGACATTTGAGGGCATTATGCTAAGTGGCTGCCAGGGACTGGGGCTGGGAGAAATGGGGAGATGTTGGTGAAAGTGTACAAAGTTTCAGTTATAAGATGAGGAAGTTCTGGGGATCCAAAAGACATCATGGCAACTATAGTTAACAATACCATATCAGATACTTGAAAGTCGCTGAGAGTGTAGGTCTCAGACCTTCTCACTACACAGGAAAGTAATTACGGGAGGTGATGGAAGTGATCCTATCACGGCAATCCTTTTCAATAGGTAATGCATACCAAATCATCATCACATGGTACACATTAAACTTACACAGTGTTCTATGACAATCATATTTCAATAAAGCTGTAAGAAAACTCCCTTCTATCTAGTTGATCAGACCAATGATCTTACTGCCCTTTCTATATGTCCTCTCTTTGTCTCCCACATTAATTTGTCTATAAGTGCTTTCAAAACACATTCAGAATTTGTCCATCTCTTATCCATGATAGCCATCACTCTGTCTGAGACTCCCATCATTTCTTGTCTAGATTATGGCACCAGTAGATCCCTGTCTGCTTCTGGTTTTGCTCCCCCTACCCCCTGCCTCTTCCAACACTGGAACTAAATTACATTTTTAATTTTTTTTAATGTTTTATTTTATTTTTGAGAGAGAGATGGAGATAGCATGAGCAGGGGAGGGCCAGAGAGAGAGGGAGACACAGAATCCGAAGACAGGCTCCAGGCCCTGAGCTAGCTGCCAGCACAGAGCCTGACATGGGGCTTGAACCCACGAACTGTGCGATCATGACCTGAGCTGAAGTCAGATGCTTAACTGACTGAGCCACCCAGGTGCCCCTAAATTACATTTTTAAAGCACATGCTAGTTGATCTCATTTTCTTGTTCAAAACCTTCCAATAACTTCCTATCTCACACAGAGTGAAGGTCCTTAAGGAACCTTCTAGGCTGTACATACTCTGATGCCTGTCATATCTTGTCTCCTCCCACTGTTTCCCAAAGTACACAGTGTTGTAGCCACACTGGCCTTAGCCTCGATCCTCACATATGTCACTCTGGGGCACATGATCGTTTGTTTTTGTTTTCTAAATTTTTTAATGTTTATTTTTATTTATTTTTTCAATTTACTTTTAGAGAATTGGGAACAGGGAAGGGGCAGAAAGGGAGACACAGAATCTAAAGCAGGCTCTAGGCTCAGAGCCATCAGCACAGAGCCTGACGCGGGGCTCAAACCTATGAACTTTGAGATCATGACCTGAGCCAAAGTCAGATGCTCAGCCGACTGAGCCACCCAGGGGCCCCTAATGATACTTTTCTCTAACCTGGATTGTTGGCATTGCTGCTGCCTCTGGTGGTGCTAATGCTCCCTCTGCCTGAAGTACCCCACACTCTGGCATCTGCCTACTCACTTTTTTATTTCTTTCAGTCATTGCTCCAAAGTCACCTTCTATTAGAGACCTTGCCGGAACCGATGCCCTCCAACATGCAGTGTAGTCTCTGTCCCCCTTTGTACTTTATATTTCTCCATAGTATTTTCACCACTTCAGGTACTTCATATTATACTAACTTATTTATTGTTTGTCTCCTATTCCCTTAAATATAAGCACCGTCAAGGCAAGAATTTTTTTTTTTAATTCTCAGTGCCTAGAAAAGTGGCTAAAATATGGTGAGTGTTCAGAAAATATTCAATGAATAAATAAATTATGAGAGTTGGAGAGAATGCTGCAGTCTGGTTTTTGAGAGGACAGTATCAGTGCTTTCCTAGTGACCCACTACAGGAAGCAAGGGACAGTAGAAATGGATGTCCTGTGGGGATGCACGGGGACATGCAATCCAGCAGGCATTTACTGAGCACTTATTCCACATCAGGAGCAGCTTCTGGGCTGCTTCTGACCTAGCAGAGCTCATAAGCTGCTGAAAGATATGTAGATATAAACTATGATGTCAAGAATAATGACTTCTGGGGCTCCTGAGTGGCTCAATTGGTTAAGCATCTGACTTTTGATTTCAGCTCAGGTCATGATCTCATGGCTCATGGGCTCGAGCCCCACATTGGGCTCCACACTGCCAGTGTGGAGCCTGCTTGGGATTCTCTCTCTCTCTCTCTCTCTCTAAATAAATAAGTAAATAAGATTAAAAAAAAAAAAGAATGACTTCTGCGTGACACAGAAGTGGAAGCATGTGGAGTGGAAGCTTCCATGTGGAAGAAGAGACACCTGCTTGCCTGCTGTCTTCATCCTTCACCTACTGAAGTCTTTACCTAAACCCAGTACTTGTAGGGAACTTTTTTTTTCCCTTCATAGTTTATTGTCAAGTTGGTTTCCATATAACACCCAATGCTCATCCCAACAAGTGCCCTCCTCCATGCCCATCCCCCCCCACTCCCCCTCCCCCACACCCATCAGTTTGTTCTCAGCATTCAAGAGTCTCTCATGGTTTGCCTCTCTCCCTTTCCCCCACCATTTTCCCCCTTCTTCTCTCCCTTGTTCCTCCGTCAAGTTCCTCCTAATCCTCCTATACCTGCACACATATGATATTTGTCCTTCTCTGCCTGACTTATTTCACTCAGCATAACACCCTCAAGGTCCATCCATGTTGCTACACATGGCCAGATTTCATTCTTTCTCATTGCCATGTAGTATTCCATCGTATAGATAAACCACATCTTCTTGATCATTCGTCCGTTGATGGACACTTAGGCTCTTTCCATGTTTTGGCTATTGTGGAGAGTGCTGCTATGAACATTGGGGTACATGTGCTTCTATGCCTCAGCACTCCTGTATCCCTTGGGTAAATTCCTAGCAGTGCTATTGCTGGGTCATAGGGGAGTTCTAGTGTTAGTTTCCTGAGGAACCTCCACACTGTTTTCAGAGGGGCTGTACCAGTTTACATTCCCACCAACAGTGTAGGAGGGTGCCCGTTTCTCCACATCCTCGCCAGCATCTAGAGTCTCCTGATTTTTTCATTTTAGTGGAGGCCCCTCGTCTCCCCATCCATTTATGCTCCCTTGATCTGTTTCATTGTTCATTCCATTAGTTTGTATGTGTAGACTAAGCATCTGCTCTCTCCTGGGACTGTGCCAAATGTGCTGAGAGCACAGTGATGAATAACATGGACATTGATGTTGTTAAGGGCAAAGAAGGAAAAGAATAGAGAAATTCAAGAAATAATGAGATGTGGGCCAGGGGAAGGGAGAAGAGCAAGACTACCCCAGGTAGAAGAGACACATGTGTAAATGCCCTGCAGGGACAAGCATTCTGTGGGTCTCCTTTGCCAGGGTGGGAGCACTGCATCTTTACTATGTTGCAGAGCATGTGGGTGTAATAAGTGCTTAGGAAATATTAGTTTAACAAAAAATGAAGGCAGGAGCTAAGTGCGCATATGATTGGTTATTTAACAAGGTGCCCCAGACCTGTCTAAGTCCATTGTGGCTTCATTCCAGTGTGCCTTGTATTGAAGTGAATTAATGATCTGGGTAATAGCCAGCGGTCACTCCTTTTTGTGGTTACAATCTGGGAGTAGACGGGAAAAACATCTTGTATGTGCGTGTGTGTAATAGAATTGCAGAGGTACTTTGTTGACTATAACACTAATTCTAATTCATGCTCTTTTATTGTTGATTCATTCTTCCTCAAAATCAGAGAATAAGAGCACATTAATCTGAAAAAGGCTTTAGAGATCAGATGCACCATTGCTGTATTTTCTTCCGAGACCCAAAGAGACTCCATAACTTGTCTGTGGATTACATAGCTGGTTACATAGAAATGGTTGAAGCAGGGATATTAGAGGTAAGAGAAAGTTGTCAAAGGTTGAACAATAGTTCTTAATTCTCAAAAGCCAGAGAAAGAATTCTAAGAAGGATGGAGGAGGAGGGTTGGTGGTCATAAATGCTAAAAACAAAAAACAATACCAAAACCAAGACAAAAAAAGACAAGTTCTGGATTTGGGTCTAAAAAAGGAACTAAAAGGAGTTGTGTTTTTCAGATATGGCCTTTCTGCTTCTGGGGAATAACAGAAGCCCCACATGAATCTAGCTTTGTTCAGAGAGCTGTAAAGATTTTACATAGGAGTTTTCATGAAAGGCTTTGCTTTTTCTCCAAGATCACCTAGTGATTCTTTTGCCAGCAGAGCAACCCGTGCAGTCGGCAGTCTGTTTGTTCTTTTATCTTTGTGCTTATGGTGTTGGATCTAAGGAAGGAATCTTTCCCTGACCCAAGGTCACAAAGGTTTTCTCCTGTCTTCTTCTAGAAATTTTATAGTTTCAGAGTGCACATTTAGGTCGGTGGTACATTTAGAACAAATCCTTGTTTATGACACAAAGTATGGACTCAATGTTTTGTTTTGTTGTGTTTGCTCATGCATATCTAAGTCTAGCACCATTTGTAGAAAAGACCGGCCTTCTTGACCAAATACCCTATGCACTTGTATTGAAAATCATACAATTGTTTTTATCTTTATATCTTAGGTCTCTCTTCTGTACCGTTGATCTCTTTGTCTGCCTTTGTGCCAATACCACTGTTTTGATTAGTATAAATTTATAGTAAGTCTTGAAATCAGAGAGTGGAAGTCATCCCACCTTGTTCTGCTTTTTAAAAGCTGTTTTGGGGAGTGCCTGGGTGGCTCAGTCAGTTAAGTATCCGACTTCAGCTCAGGTCACGGTCTTGCAGTTCGTGGATTTGAACCGCATTGGGCTCTGTGCTGACAGCTAGCTCAGAGCCTGGAGCCTGTCCTTGGATTCTGTATCTCCCTCCCTCTCTGACCCTCCCGTGCTTGTGCTGTGTCTCTCTGATTCTCAATAAATAAATAAATAAATAAATAAATAAATAAATAACATTAAAAAATTTTTAAAGTTGTTTTGGTTAATCTAGACTCTTTGCCTTTACATGTGAATTTTAGAATCAGCTTGTTAATTTACTTAAAAATTTTTGCTGGGATTTTGATTGGGATAGCACTGAGTCTGTCCAAGTCTGGGGAGAATTGACATCTTCATACCAAATGGTCTGCCATAAGGATTGTAGTAATCTCTTTGTTTATTTGGATCTTCTTTAACATTGCCCAGCAGAGTTTTACAGTTTTCAATATATAGGTATTTCACAGCTTTTCAGATTCATCTCTAAATATTTTATGTTTTTGATGTTATTGGAAGTGTTATCTTTTTATAATTTTAATTTCTGATGTTTCATTGCTGGTATTTAGAAATACTATTGACCTTTGTATTATTGATCTTGTACCCTACATCTTTGCTGAACTCACTCATTTCTAGTAGCTTTTTCTTTTTGTAAAGTCTGTAGGATTTTCTACATAGATGATGGTGTCATCTGTGAATAAAGTCAATTTCACTTCCTTTCTAATCTTAATGTCTTTTATTTCTTTTTTGTCTGAAAACTCTTTCAAGGCAGTCAGCTGGGAAATCATGGGACTCAATTTTTTTGTTTCTCACATCTCTTGAAAACCCATACATACACATATGAAAATCATATATATACATATGAAGCATATACTACGTATGAAAACATATATGTATCACATGGATGAGAGTAAATCCAGTCTCTCTTACTCCATGTTGACCAAAAGCAGAAGTTCTACCCCCTTAGATTTGAGATAAAGACAAAAGATGATATTTAAAAAATAATCCTTCAGACCCTTGATCCAGGTCATAGAGCTCAAAGAGCTCTCTGAGCCCATTGCACTTAATTTCTCATGGGAGCAGACCAACTGTGAAGAGATACGGTTACTAAGGGGGCAGCAGGTGCCAACGGCTCAAAATTATTTTCAAGATCAGTAGTGATGGTGACAAAAACAGTTCCTTACATGTGGGTAGCTCTTCGTGGTTTATCAAATGCTTTTGCATTTGTGAACTCATTTGGCTTGGCTCTCATGGCATCATGGGAAACTAACGAGGGGAGAATATCTTATCCTTGTTTATTGGTAAAGAAATGGAAGCTCAGAGAAGTGAAATGAATTTTTCGAGGACATATAGTTAAGGAGAGGAGACACGGTGCTGCTATTTGAACCTAGTGCTGTCAAATACTTGTCCCACTTTTAAAAAATATATTTATTGTGAAGAATTTCAAAGACTTACTAAAGTAGCCAGAAATGTATAATGATTGCCCATGCATTCACGAACTTTCACAGTTGTAACCTCGTGGGCTTTCTTGCTTCATTTGCACCCCCATTTGCTTACTCCCACTCTGTAAGACAAATCTCAGCTATAGTATCATTTCCCAGGTAAATAGTTTAATAGGTATTCTAATACTATTAAAGATGTAATACTAATACCAGCTCACACCTAGAATTAGCTTTAATCCCTTTATTTCATCAATTATCCAGTTTATAAATTTCTAGTTATCTCATAATGTTGTAATTTTTTAGTTTATTTGAATCCAGATAAGTCCTACACATTGTTACTGGTTTCTCTAAATGCATATGGTTCTTCTCAACCTCTTTTTTTTTTTATCCCCTCATAATTTATTTAATGAAATGAATTTATTTAATGAAAATGAGATTGTTTTCCTATAGTGTTTCCCAGTCTGGATTTTGCTGATTGTACTTTTGTAGTATGGTTTAACATGTTCCTTTTTCTTTTGTCATTCCTGAAAATTAGGAGTTGTACCTAGAAACTTGATCAGATCAGACTTAGGATCAATTTTTTTTTTTTTTTTTTTTTTTGGCAAGAGAACTTAGCTCCTGATGTAATGCTCCTCCTCAGGGTCACATCATATCTAGTTGTCTTGGTTTTTGTGATGTTAGCAGCTGCTATACTTAAAACCTGCATCTGCTAATTCATTGTAGGTTGGAAAATGAGGATATCTTTTTTTTAATACTTATTTCAAGAGAGAGTGAGCAAGAGTGGGTGAGGGGCAGATAAAGAGGGAGAGAGAGAATCCTAAGGAGGCTCAACACTGTCAGCAGAGAGCTCGATGTGGGGCTCAATTGCATGAACTGTGAGATCATGACCTGAGCCAAAATTAAGAGCTGGACACTTAATTAACTGAATTGCCCAGGCACCTCTGAAAAATGATGATATTCTATCATCTGTCTGGGATTCTTTCCATTATATTCTCATACACTTTTCTTAACTAATAGAGAATCAAAATTTGAAAACTTAACCTAGATCATCTTGAGACCAGTTAAGTAATACAAATATAAATATTAGGACAAAAATTAAATTCTCTTCCAAACGCAAGACTCTAAAGAGTCTGTAACTATATCAACTTACCTGCTTGTAAATAACCCCAGAGGTAGGACACATGTGCGTTAGATTGATACAAAAAATGGCCTCTGATGAATCATGCCTCACTGTGAAAACGATCCCTTTCTGTAATTTGACTTTGCCTTCCTCTGATCAAATAGTGGAGTCTCTTTGCTCACCTTATGATTCTTGGCTGACTGTATAACTTGCTTTGACCAGTAGAAGATGGAAGAAGTGATGCTCTGTGAAGCTGTGCCATAAGAGTCATATGGTTTCTACTTTTGTGGTTGTATGTCATGCCAGGAGAAAAGCCCCCCTCCCCACACCACCTGCCTGTCTAGCTCCTTATGTATGAAAGACCCTGTACAAAGAAAGGGACTCAGAGACCTAGCTGTGTTATGTGGGCCCAGGTCCCCACTGACCCACCAGCTGGATGCTGCCCCATGAGAGGGTTCACGCTACTGGAGCAGATTTGCCTAACCAATGCATAGAATTGTGAGAAACAAGCTATCGATCTTTTAAGTCACTGCATTTAGGGTGATGTGTTGTATGGGAAAGGCTAATGAAATGGAGGGTATTTTATCCACATTTTACTGAGAAAACTAAAGTCCAGATAGAGAAGATATCCAACTGGAAGTTTATAAAACTAGATTACAGTTTAGGATTTCTGACTTCTAGTCCAGTGTGCCATATCTGTGCTTTTCTCTTTCCCAAATTTACTAGCTATCTTAATCTAAACTCCCTGTTATCCTAAAGTAACCCCTGAGGTTGAGCTTCCTAACACCTCAAGAAACCCTGTAAATTGAGCTGTGTTTAATAACTTAGCTATTAACCAGGGTGCTAGAAACTCCCTTAAGGAAAATAGAAACTGAAAATCTTCAGTGAAGTTTCAGCCTTAGCTATATTTTTAATTCCTGTTGTTACTTAGTCTTTGGGGAAAGAAGCTTGAAAATTCTCAAATTGGGGTGAATATGGAGAAGACCAGCTATATGCCTAGGGTTAAGGGCTTTTAAAAGTACCCAAGCCTAACAACCACTTTTTGTGTAAGCCAAGTAGGTGTTGACTGATTCTATCAATTTGTAAGTCCAAACAACTTCCAGATGGTTCCAATAATACGAAATGTATCCGATATTTGATTAGTGCCTTTCGGTTTACAAAGCAGTTTCACATCTGTGTCCTTATTCTAACCCCACAATGGAGCTTGTGCGGAAGTGGGCGAGGGGTTATTGGTTCCATTTTCTAGATAAGGAAACTGAGTCCTAGAAAGGGGAAGTGACTTGCACAAAGCCAATGTCTAAGCAAGCAGCAGAGCCAAGATTTAAACCAAGTATGATTCCATAGTCAGTGATTTTACCACTCCACTACCCCACCCCACAGAATTTCTTTAGAACATCCTCCATCCATATCCATTTTAATAACAATAATGAAAAGAGCAGCTATGATGTGGCAAGTATGGATAGGGACCCAAAAGAAGGAGCTCACAGGCTGGCAGAGCAATAGATATAGAGACTTATACAATAAACAACAACAACAATAATAATAACTGTTGATCAAGTGCTACATGTCTAGTCCTATTCTAGAAGTCTTCTGTATCTTATTGAATTCTCAAAACAATTCTGTGTGGTCTATGCTGTATTGTCCTCATTGAATAGATAAGGCAGTTGAAGCATAATCAGATTTTAAGTAACTTTATTTTTTTTTAAGTTTATTTATTTTGAGAGATAGAGGAGGGGAGGGACAGAGAGAGAGGGAAGTGAGAGAATCCCAACCAAGCACTGTGCTGCCAGTGCAGAGCTTGATGCGGGGCTCGAACCCATGAACCGTGATCTCATGTCATGAACCCAAGCCAAGAGTTAGATGCTCGACTGACTGAGGCACCCAGGTGCCCCTTAAGTAACTCTCAAAGAAGCACAGCTTGCAAGGAGTAGAACTGGGATGGTACATTGCCGAGTGGAGGTCTGCAGAGGGTGAGGAGAAGCACAAGGGAGAGACCCCTGTGTTCAAGAAAAAATCCAGGAAGACTTCACGGGACATAATTTACATGAACTAGGATGTGAAGGACCTTGGGTCTGTCAGGAGGCATGGGCAGTGTGACGAGTAGGTGGTGTCAGGGAACAGCATGGCTGTGGACCCATGAGCAGTTCAGCATGGTGAAGCTTAGTATGAAAGCATTCCCACAGGGAGATAGATACACCACAACTACGTGGATAGTTGCATCTCAGGAACTGATAGCGTAGTAGGCAGTGTGGGTGTTCATCAGTCCCTTTGACCTCAGCACCATGGACCTAGGCCAGGAAGCGCAAGGCTAATCTGCTTGTCTGGCTCATTTGCCTCTATCTGTGTCTTTTTGCCAGCTCCCATTTACAATGTTTACTCTCCAGTTTCATGCTAGTCCACACCCCATGGGCCACTTCTCAGTATCAGGGCTAATTATCATGATTATTGAGAGTTTTACTTAGCATAATTACCGTCAACATGCATTTTGATTAATAGTCATTAACAGCGATTTCTTAGATTCATTATTATGGCTGGGATTTAATTATTTAATTAATACAACAATTAATAATAACTTACGTTTATACAGAGAGTGATAGTTTGCAAAGTGGTTTCAAATCCAGAATCCCATTTGATCCTCCCCGAAACTGCAGGTGGTAGGCAGGGCGTGGCTTGTTGCCCCAGTTTTATAGACGAGGAGACTTGGGTGAGAGAGTGAGGACTTGCTCGTTTCCTGCCTCCCAGTCTGGTTCTCTTTCTTTCTCTGTCTGCAGTGTCTCAGAGTTTCACCCAGAGTGATATTTGAGCCAGATCTTAGGGAATGGATAGCAGTGAGTCTGCAGGCAAAGAGAGTCGGGGTGGGGGGAGAGAAATTGCAAAGACAGTGCTGGTGTAGTAGAGCATGGTCCATTTAGAGAACTGCCAGTATTTCAGAATGTTCACAGGGTCAGGGTAGAGGGGAAAGCATTTGGGAGTCAGGTGAACCTGGGTCTGGATTTCTCTTCTGTTGCCCTCGTGATCCTGGGCAGGTTCCTCAGCGTTCTGAATCTCGGTATAATAAAGGTATAAAAATATCTCGCAGCTTTCCGAGAATGTATGCAAAAGTGCTACAGAGAATCAAACACGCAATAAAAGACGGCAGTGTAGTCTCATTGTCCTGATGAAAGGGTAGGCTGGATTCTGATGGTCTGGCGCGGCAATGTGCTGATTCCAGGAGGATAGACACAGGTCAGATTATGGAGAACACCAGGAATCAGGGCTTTGTCATCTAGCTAATAAGGACTCACAGGAAGGTGCTCAGCGAGGTTGACATGGTCAGATCTGTGTTTTAAGTTCATTCTGGCACCAGTCTGGAGGTAAGGGGTTGGTGAGAAGGCTGTTTAAACAGAGATGGGAAGGTGTTTGCTTCAGTATGACCAGAATAGAGCAGAGGATGCAGACTGGAGACCATCTACAGGAGTCTGTCACCTGGTCGAGGGCCCGATTACACGTATGGGTTCAGGAGCCAGAGGATTATGCCATGGTCCCTCATTGGGGCAAGTCTGTGACCCAGTGGGCCATCAACAGAACGTTGGCTTGCAGAGGCTTCCCATTAGAGCCTTGCAGGGATTTCCTGAGGATGGAGATCATTCCACAGAGCCTTAATTCCTTACAGGACTGCCATCTGAGACATTGCAGCAGGGCAGAACTTGTTGACCAAATGAAAGAAAACTTTCATTTTCTTTGTTAATCAGTACTTCACAGCATGCCAAAGTTCAGCAGAAACCAATTATAATTCGATATCCCTGAAGCGGGTGAAATGAAAAAATAAGCAGAAACCAGGTGGTGTTAGCGCAGAATGAATCCAGAGGAACAATGTTTATGTCTGTTTTGAAAAAAAGCGAGAGGAGCCCAACTTTTGGATCCAGGATCTATTAACTCTATTTCTGTTTCCTGAGTTAAATTCTGTCAATCTAGAGTTTATATATATATATATATATATTTATTTATTTCCTAAAACATTTGGGTCTGCCTATTGGCTCTTCACAAACACACTCGTATTTCAAAGCACAGGTTTTGCTTTAAATAGAGAAAGTTTCAAAATCAGGGCATACTAGAAATGATAAGATATAAAATGATAATGGTTCACTTTTATTAAAATAGAGTTCTTTCCTAAGCACTTCACTTTCAGACCCACTTAATCTTGGCGATCATAGAAGGAGGTAAGCACAAATTACTACTCTCACTTTGCACACAATAAAATCGAGGCCCAGAGATTAAGAGTCTTGTCCAAGGCCACACAGCTTAGTGGCAGAAGTGGATTCCAGGACTTCTGGATTATGATCACTTTACTTTAATTTCAAGGAGGCCTATGCATAAGGCATCAGACACAGGCAGTAGAGGGTAGTTAAGTGTGGGAGTTGAGTGCGGGACTTTGAAGTCCATCCAGGATTTGAATGCAACCCCTACCACTTACTAGCTGTGGGTCTTGGGCCAATCAGTGGGCCTCCCTTAGCCTCAGTTTCCTTATACGTAAATTAGAGATCACTACTTCTCATGGCTGTTGTGGGAATCAAATGAGGTAAAGATAGAATAATGTAGAACAATGTGCCTTCTCATCTCAGAGCCTGCCATGTGTTATATCTCCCATAAATGATAAATGTTATTAATTTCGTAGGTACTCTTTGGAGTGGCTTCTTGATTCACAGAGAGTTTTGGAGCATAACCCCCCAGTGCATAAGGGTGACCCCCCTAGTAGCCATGTTTCTGATCCTAGTTGTATTTGATTGATTCCTGGGTGCACATTTGATGTACCCCAGGCCAATCAGAGATCTTTTCTTGGGTTTAAAAATTGAAACAGAGAGCAGGTCCCTCTGTAGTGGCAGAGACCCCACAATCACGGGTAACCAAGCTCTTGCTGCATGGTGCAAGAACAATGGTGAGGGGTAGGAAAGAATAGGGCCCACGGATAGAAAGTTCAACCAGAGGAACAGAGGGCCCTGGGGAGTCTATTTGTTCCTGAGGCTCCTGAGTCCAAAGTTCCAGTGACTTTCTGATCCTCTTATGCTTTAGTGCTAAACATTTCCTTATTTCCTCAATTTTGACATACTTACCATCCACCATTTACCTAAGCTAGTTGTTTAGATTCTTGTCATTTACAGATAAGTGTCCTGACTAATGCCGTTATGGTCTGCCAGTCTTAATCACCCACTTGGGTAACTTTCCGGTCAGATTAGAAAGCCCTTGGAAATAGAGTCACAAGGCAGATTCAGAAGTCAGCATGGATGAATGAAGCACAAATGGTGGCTCACTGCCCATGTCATATGTGACCTTCGCCAGATGGCTTCATCTTCTGGTGCCTCAGTTCCTTTATCCACAGAATGAAGTTCGCCTGAAAGTATCTGGCACTTACCCGGTGGTCACAAAACATTAGCTCCACTTCTAACTCCTTTCCTTTTCCCATTTCACTTCCCTTGCATGATGCTCACGTCTGCCCCGTTATTACCCGCATGAGAACAAATCTGCTCCGACCTGTGAGTTTGCCATCAGAATGATGTTCCTCAGTAAGGATCATTAGTCCCTACCAGCGCCACTTCCTGGAACATCCCCACCCCCATCCTGGCCCTTTCTTTGTTCTCTTAGTCCCATGACACACACAAGCACTTGCAGTTTCCCAAGAATGTCACATGCTCTCTTGTTTCTGGATCTTGGTGTGTGCTGCTGCCTCCATGTGCACTCATCAAACAGTCCTTCATCTGGTGGATGCTAGTACATTCATTCCTCAGTTCTCATCCTAGATATCACTGCCCCTTAGGCAGATGAGCTACCATTCTTTCCATTTCCGCAAGCGTGGTGTCCTTTCTGATCACAGTACTGAGTCATGTTCTCTTAGAGTTGGCTGCTTTACTTGTCCCTTTCTTTCCTTTTTTTTTCTTTTTGCACCATTTTCTGCTAGCTTCTCTTCCCCTGCCCCAACTATGACCCCGGTCTTGCCTAGTTATCATTCCTTCAGGGACTCTTCTTCTGATTTTAATGACGTGTGTTCCCCTGTGTCGCTCTTTCATCCGCCTTTGCTTCCATTTCCTCCTTCCTCATGCCACCTCTTATGGTGTGAGAGTCTTTCATAAAGTCTGCTTTTCGCTCACCCCTTTTGCATCAGCACCTCTCATATTGCTGGCACTTGAGTGTATTTGTTGACTGACTAACCTATAGAATGAAACAATCTCTAAACTCTCTGGACCTGACATAGTACCTGCGGCACAAAAGGTACTTGTCTACTAAAGTGTGGTCATGTGTTCCGCTGGTGAGTATGAAACCATCTGCTCGGACCTAGGACAAAATAGTGGCGAAAATTTTTATTCCGACTGACTGCTGGATTGATGATTTGCAGTTGATGTGGAAATTGTAGAGCTTTGGGGGATCAGGGTTCTGGGTAGGAATTCTGGCTTGGCCACCCATTCTCCCTATCTGATCTTAGGCAAGCAGCTAAGCTTTTCTGAGACTCAGTTTCTTCATCTGTGCAATGGCAAAGAGGATTATGAAGAGAATCAGACTCTGTATATAAAGTGCTCTTTGCAGAGCAAGGAATCAGTTGTGGCTCTTATAACCTGGCTAGTTCCTACCTACACATGGCCAGTTTGGCCTTGACATCTGGATAACCTTCTTTATTTTTCACTCTGTTTGGCATGGACTGGTGGATCTCCTTAACGAGCAGGCCATTTTTCCATCAAGCTCAGCCACAGATTTTCCAAAAAACTTTTTACTGAACTGGAACCACTTTGGCTGTAGGCACCAATGGTCAACATGTCCCCATGGAAAGAAGTTGAGCTGGAAATTATACTCTGAGTATCTGGAATGAATGGGGATCCAAATGATTAAAGTCTCCAGAATCCCATGAGCTGTAAAAGTAAGCTGTAAAAGAGAGAATGGTTCATTATGGCTTTTACTACCCCAACTTCCATGAAGGATGTAGGGGCTACATCCAGGCCACCAACTGTGTGCAGGGTTTTACTGTGGGGTAAGCCTCAGCTTGTCCCACTCTGGCCAAGAACAGGTTCTTAGAATTCAGAAGCAGTGCCGAGGCTTCCTTATGCCTAAAGACTGTGAGAGATCGTCAGTGCCACGTAAGTTGGTTAAATACCGAGCGGAGACATTATACATTGTACCTCTGTCTCTGCCTGTGCTGTTTGTTTATTTTTTCCAAGAACACTGTCCTCAAATTACCCACATCCTAGACTCTTGCACTTATTTATGGTGACCCCATATCGGTGGTCAATAAAAAGAGCTTGGGTATAGGATTAGACGGACCTGGGTTTGAATGCGGACTCTGCCATCTGCCAGCTGTGTGGGCAAGTGACTCCCTTAAACCTTTTCTTTGTCTTTTAAAAAATGGCTCGTAATGATACCCACCAAAGAGGGATGTTATGAAGATAAATGTGACAGTGCACATACAGTGCTTAGCACATTGTAATGCTAATACAGGATGGCAACTTCTACTTACTCTTTGAGGCTCAGCTCAAGCTCTCTTTCTTCTTTGTTTTGTATCCCCTTTGCTTCTTGTCCAGCTCCCCACGTGACTCTTACTGCACTGGATGGTGACGGTCCCAGTTCTACAATGCAGGCCTTATTCATCAGGCGTTTAGGATATGTTTTGATAGTGACCACCTCCTTCTATGATTTTAACGATCTTCCTCCCACCCCCCCACCCCCCTTCTAATGACTTCTCTCCTCATTTATAAAATGAGGCGATTGGGCTGCAATCTGTTACATGATTCTCCGTGATCTCTTACACTTTCAGCCCCTCTAAAAAATTGAACCAAATTTAACAAGGGAAGCTGACTAGCCTCCTTCCCAAATCCCCCAAATATCTTTCCTTCTGGAATATTTATTATTCATACACCACTGAGCCTAGGTCCGTCATTTCTCAAAAGAGAGGCACAAAGTGAAATCTTCAACGGGGGGCGGGGGGGTAAGGAACAAACGGCTGATTGAAAGGGATTTCACGCCTGAATGCTCTCATTCTGCTCATGCCTGGACATCAAGGCCGCTACCTTTCTGTACATTATCAAGGGAACTGGGGTTTGTCACTTGCACCAGACCCTGGCCTCTCCCAGAGAACCTCCAGAGAAGGCCTCAGCGGTTACCGTAGAAACGTCTTCCTTCCTGGATGCAGACCCATGAAGGCTCAGGCAGCCCTGGCCCAAGAGGGGCCTTGTTTAAACAGGAAAGAGCAGACAGTTTAATGGGGAGCTTTGCAGCTCTGATTCCTATACAGTTTACAGTAGTTGGAGCAATAAAATTCATAATGAAGCCTTCTTTCTTTTACAGCTAACTTTTTTGTTTGTTTTTTTGTTGTTTTTCCTTTGGTTTGTCTCTTTTTTTTCTCGAACACTAGCTGATGGTAAGCAGGGAGGATTTTAATGTTTTTTCAATTTTAACTACTGGAAAAATGACATTGAAAAATACAGTGTTGTTTGTACATTTATCTCATTTGTTCTTTGTGGTGTTTCTCTGACATATGTAATTGTGGTAGGAAGACTGAGTCAGAGAACTTCAGTACCCACACAGGGGCACTTGGCTGTTTTTGAGAAGTGGAACTGTTAAATGGATAACCACAAAAAAAAAAAAACCCATTCCGGTTTCATTAATAAATTATGAATTAAATGTGGAATTCCCCATTGGTGAGAAGCCTTTGTAATTTGATCCATAAGGAAGGGTAACATCTAGCTTGCAGGTGTATTAATGACTTATTACTAATGCAAGAAAATAGTCAAGGAAGACAATTATTAAACTCTTTTTGGGGGAACTTTGTCCTTGGTTGCCTTTAGAGACTTTAGACCTCACATGATTGGTCAAGAAACACAGTCTGCATGGCTTAAATCATCTTTGGTTCTAGAGTAGTCACTAAACACCTCTCTCTTTTTGAAAATTTACTTATTTATTTTGAGAAAGAGAGAACACATTAGTGCACCAGAAGGGGAGGGAGGGTCTGAGAGAGAGAATCCTAAGCAGGCTCCTTGCTCCCAGTGCAGAGCCCAAGGCAGGGCTCAAACCTGCGAGCCATGAGATATGACCTGAGCCAAAGTCAAGAGTCAGATGCCACCCAGGCACCCCTACCCATGTTCTCTTATTTTATGCTAGTAATAACCCTGTTGGATAGATCCTACTATTTCCATTTTACCAACTTAGCATAAATAGAGTCATAGGAAGGCAAAGTAATTTGTTCACAAATCAGACTCAATTCTCTCTGGTTACCAAGCTCTGTGCTTTGCTGGTTCTTCTACTGTGTCTCCCTACAGGAGATTCTTATGAGAAAAGTGAAGATCGATTATCTCAAGGTATATGGCATTCCTCTAAATCTCAGAAGCAGGTCATCTGTTCCAAATTTGGCCTGAGCTATAAGAAGTACTTCTGCAGTTCTGAAAAAGTACCAGAATACTAGAGTATCCAATGGGCACTCTGGTTGGAGACTAAGCTCTTTCACATTCACGGAACAGGAAAACAGTAACCTTCTAAAAAGCAGTTATTACCCTGGGAAGGTCCTGGGAAGAGCAGACAACTGTGGAGAGTGATGAAGTGTGAGAACTGCCCCAAGCCAGTAGGGCAGGTCCTTTTAGAAGCCAGTGGAGAGTTTTATCAGGCCAAGGGGAGCTTTAATTGATGGAGTCTCTCTTACATGCAGGACAGTTACTGTCCTTTAATGTGCTTATTAAACCAAGAGCAAGAAATTACTGTGTGTGTATGTGTGTGTGTGTCTGAAGAGGGATGAGTAGAGGTTTGGAGGCTGGGTGGCTGGAAAGGACCTCCTGATGTATTCCACATACCCAGGACCCATAGTGAATGCTAATCACTAGCACTATTAAATGAGTGAATGAGTGAATGAACTAGTGAATAAACTAGGTAGGAAGGGAAGTGACCGATCCCAAGCTTTGGGGACCCCACAAGCTCCCGCTCTGTGCTCAGTCTCCAGGCAAGGCCCATTAGCAAGCATCAAAGCTCCCTATGCTGTGGCACCTCCATGTCTTTGCACAAGCCTTGTCCTCTGTTGTGGATGCCTGCTCCAATCCTCCTCCCCAGACCTTAATTACAGAGCATGTGCAGAGGATTCTTTTCCTCCTAGAATCTCTTACCAGTCTATTTTCCTACTTTGTTGTACATACCTCACTGAGCATTATGCTATTTGTTCATTTATGTGTCTTAATTTACACTGGAGTGTTAACTAGAAGGGAGAGACCAGAGCTTTTATGTCTTTGGTGCTTAGTCTATTTTCTTGCATACAGGAGGATTTGTAAAGGAATGGGTGAGTGAACTAATGAATGGATACACGAGACAAACCCTTTCATTTTACCCTGATGGCCTAGGCTAAAAACAGAAAGGCTCTGTGGTTACAGAGGGAATATTAGCATAGGATTCAGAGAACTGGGTTCAGGTCTCACATTCGCCACCAGCTTGCTGGCTTACTTTGGGGAAGTCACTTGCCATCTCTGAGCCTCTCAGTCCTCATGGGTTATCCCCGTGAAAGGGTTGACCTAGATAATGTTCAATACTGTCTGATCTCTTAGGTTCTAGAACTTAAGGTTGTAGCAAGAGTCTCTGTAGATTTAGAAGCCATCTCCCCACCCAAGTTATTGCTCTTGAGGCCACATCTTTGAAACTGTATTTTGTAGACTTCTGGTTCTACAAAATTTTATTAGATCTTCTGCAAAACAGGAATCATAGTTAGCACTTGAAAAGGGTGGGGAAACCAAGTTAAGGACATGACTTTACTGCAGTATTTTCAGTTCACTTGATATAAAATGGGCACCGGGACACCCAAGACAGACATAACAATTAACTAGACATGTTGCACTAGTTAATACCCTGTGGAACAAGTCATCTGTAGGGAAAGCTCGGTGCAGGTTGTATAAGAAGGTCCCTCCACTGCCATGATTGTAGGAGCTCCAGATTTTGATTCAGGCTTGGGTTGGACTCTCTTTCTAAAAGGAAGGTGTTTGTAATGAAGGACTGTCAGGTTTCAGAGGGCTATCAGGGGTTGGGAAGGCTGAATCAAGACACTGGGGTGGTTGGATGGGGCACCCAACTCAGCCATTCCTTTCTGTACTGATCCAGTCAATGGGGAGGGTGAAGCAAGATTTTATATTATAACCGAAGAAACCCCTCACTTACAGGAAGAGCAAGAGGGCCTAGGAACATGGGCAGGAAGTGGGAAAAGGAGGATAATAACTTTTAAACAGTCACTACATCCTGCACCTCATTGAGTCTCACAGTAAGTCTGAGAAACGGGTGTTGCTTTACCTACTATTTTACAACTGTGATGCCCAAGGCACACAGAGGTTCAAAAACATGCCCATGGAGGAGGGCACTTGTTGGGATGAACACTGGATGTTATATGGAAACCAACTTGACAATGAACTATATTAAAAAAAAAAACAACAACAACAAAAAAAACAGGCCCAAGGTCACAAAATTGTAGGTGGCAGACCTACAATTTTAACTTGGGTCTTTTGGTCGCCACAGGTTAATTCTCCCCATGGAACATGGCTGTTAAAACAGAGCACTTGTTTGTTTTGTGTTGGTCATGATTCTGTTGGTTGTTGCTTATGTGTCCTATGGACAACACCTGTGAACCTTGTTGTTTCTCATATGTAAAATATGGATGATAGTTTTGTTTCATGGAAGTTGTTGGGAGGATAAAACAAACACACATTCTTCCTTATATTTTTCTTTCCCTTTCGGTTCTTTAAATGGAGGTACTAAAAAAAGTTGAATATGTCATTTGTTTTTATGTAACAGTGTCAGTCCTAAGCAAGTTAATGCTTAATGTAATTTACAGTTCCCATGACTTCCCATGAATATTGAGAGAGTATGCACACATTGCTGGTTTTATTAAAATACATAAGTCAAATAGATGGTAATCAAATGTAAAAATCACCCCGCTCTGTATTTGAATGGGTTATAAGCACGAGTAACAAACCTTGTATTTTTATTTGTGGTGTAAATAAAATTTATGAGAAAAAAAATTGCTCCCTGGGACTAATACTGTGTGTATTCATTTTTAGCTGTCCCTCCTGGTAAAGGCTGTGAATGGGAGAAATTCCTGACTGTAGTATTTACTACGTGCATAGCCTTGTGATTACTTCAGGTGAAATAACTCTTGTATTTCCTGAGTAGAACTCTCAGAAATCCAATGGACTTAACACTTTCTTGTTTTGCTTGTACTGGGGGCAAGCTTGGTGGCAGAGATGCACCTGACCTTGAAGTGAAGGTAGTTGTTGGGATTTTAGAGTTCCATCTTTTAGTGGAAATGAAGAAGCTGATGGAAAGGGAATGGAAATAAGAATCCTTTATGTACTGTCGGATGACAGTGTGCGCTATTATTAGTGTGCACTATTATTAGTGTTTACCACTGTTTAGTGGAGGAGAAAGTAGGCTGGATATCAGGTCCAGACCTGAATCTGATCTCACAGTTCCCCTGTTCTTTGTACAGTCACAGGAGTGGCGCCTCCTCTGTGTAGACCTTCACTAGCTCTCCCATGTTTTTCCCTGCTGCAGGAGGATTGCATGTCTCATTGATGGCTTCTCTCCCCAACCACAGCATGTCCTTCCCATTCAGACACAGACACCTCGTGGGCAGGGGTCACTGTGCCTGATCTCTCTCTGTGCTCCCACAGTGTGGTGTGGGTCTTTGTCTATGGTAATGTTGGAAATAGTAACAACTGGCATTTCCTGAGTGGTTAAAAATGCCAGGGACTCTTCTTAAAAGCACTTCCCATGGATTAGCTCATTTGATCTTCATCATACGTCTGTGAAGTAGATGCTTCTATAATTTCCATTTTATGGATAAAGAAACCAGGGCAACATACCATTAAGGGACGCATCCACGAGAGCCCCGAGAGTGGAGGTCAGGAATGAGACCCAGGCAGTGTGCCTCCAGTGCCTGTGTTCTCAGTGACTGTATAGAACTGTGGCAAGTTGGGTGTTCTGGAGGTAGATGTGGGGATAGAGTTTGGGATGTGGGATGTCTCTTAGAGATCAGCACCTGTGAGCAAGCAGGATGAGGAGAGGGAGAAGTCTAACTGGGTGGGCCTGTGAAGAGGGCTGGAATGCATATTGCTCATGAAGGTTGATCTGGCTTGTGCTGACATGGCTGACTTAAATCCCCACCTTGCCTGGTCTCTGGACACAAGCTGCCCTAGGGAAGGCTGTGACCACATGCAAAGTGGTTCCTTCCAGCTAATGTAGACCCTGGTGTTGCTGGCATCTGGGACTGTGTGTTCATCATATCCTCTGCAGCTGGTCAGAGAGTCACTCTTTTCTGGATGGCTCGTATCCATGTCAACCGTGTATAATAGATGGCCTCTCAGAGGAACTATAATAAACATGTGCTAAATTAACAGAATTTTTATTAATTATAGTAACTATAATAATGGTTATACCTTATTAAGCAGCAATTATGTACCATATAAAGATGGCTACAATTTATTGAGTCATTAATCATCATTAGAATACACTGAAGTTAATAGTGTATTACATAACCCCATTTTGCTAATGATGTAATAGAGATCTACCGACATTAAGTAACTTGTCCAGAGTTATGTAATTAGTAAGTGGGAGAGCTGGAATTCTCTCTCAGGCCCTTCTGGCACTGGAGTCCATACCCATAGTCTCTCAATGAGTGTACATATCTTCCCAGCTCGATCGCTGGGAGCTTTTTGATAGCAGAGACTGCGTCATTTTCAATTTTGTGCCTCTCAGCACCGAGCAGTGCCTGACACATGCTATATACCGAGCATGTATTTGTTGAATGAATGATAAATTGGTTTTCCATGGAAAGAACCATGGTTTTGATAGGAACAAGCAAAATCACTTAATCACTTTTATTAGAAGCAACTGAGCATTTAAGAAGGCATGCTAAAGTCATAAATCTTTGCCTACTTAATAAGTCTCATCAAAGCTAAGAGCTGTTAGCGGAAACAACAGAGAGAGCGCACACGGTGTGTGTGTGTGCAAGTGGCTTGCACACTGACTAAATCCATCAGGGTGAATGAGAGACCACAGGCTGTTGGGGCAAGAGGGTTGCTTACGATGGAGGAGGTTTAAGCGCAGGCATTTCACTCATATGTAGTTTTGTCACTGACAGGCTGCTTCGTCCTTTACTCTTAAATGAGGAAATTGTAGATGATGAGTCTGGAGTTTGATTTAATACTCAAATGCTCTGAGTCTTTAAAAATGATCTGGAAGCGAGAGCTGACCTTCTGTGGAGGAACAGAGAGCAGAACCAGAACTGGTGGGTGGGGGATCCATAGGAAGATTTTCACTGAACACAAAAAAGGATATTGTGAAGTACGCCCTTATGAGGAATGGATTCCTCCCCCATTAGAAGTGTTCAGGCAGAGGCTGCTCACGCCCCCAGGTTCTCTGGTTGGGCTCTCTGTGCTGGGCCAAGGGCTGGGTGAGATGACTATGAAGGTCAAACACATCTGAGCATATAAAAGGCGAGGATTAAATCCCAGGTATTACCAAAGTGGCAGAGAGCAGACTAAAATATTGTCCTGACCAGTGCCCAGGATAACAGTCAACTGCTTAGGGAATATTTGTTTAGGGATCTGTTTAAAACAAGGGTTGAATGTACCTGATATATATACAACCCTGGATAGTTTGAGGTTAAAATTAGATCGTTGGTGTGAAGATGCTTTGCCAGTCTTCAGTGTTATAGTTTGGGTTCTCTAGAAAATGGAACCTGACAGATAAGAAGTCGCATGTCTTAGAAAAGAGTGAATTCGAATTTCTGAGAACATATTCTAAGTCACAAGTAAATGGTCCCCGTGGCAAGTATTCCTACTGAAGAGCGAGTGAGGATTTTCCTGAAGATAAAGGCCTCTTGGCAGAGGAAAGAGTATTTCAAAAGGACTGCAAGTGCCGGGGCTGGGTAATCTCTTGGAAGGGAATATGTTCTTATTTGTAGGTGAGGAATGGGGAATTGGGTGAGGCAAGAAAGGTCGGCAAGTGTCCAATCACAAAGGCCTTGTGAGCCAGTCCTGAGGAGTTTGGACAAATATAAATATATCGAACCACTACAAAGCATCCCAAAAACAATTTACAGAAAATAACAAAATTAAAGTGAGTAGAAGACTGAGAGAGTACAAAGAGTTAAATCCAAACGATGAAAGTGCCCATGAGGAGTGGAAGTCAGGCATGAAGCATAGTCAAGCCTGACTGACTTCTTTTTTATATGAAATTTGGCAAGAGCGAATCTGAAAAGAATTATGCCTTTTATTTTTCCCCCTCTTCTTCTCTTTCTTTTCATTCTTTCCTTTTCCTTTATTCTTTTTCTTCCTTCCCTCCTCCCTCTCTCTCCTGGGTCTCTGTCTGTGTCTCTCCCTCCCTCTCTTTTTTTTTCCAATAACCTCAAACACATTTGAAAGGGGACACGTTATAGATTTTAATGTGACTGTCCATGTAGTATTGGATACTCCATACCAGTGAATGTATTGGCAGTTTATAGGATAGAAACACTTGAAGTTAAAGCTCAAGTTAAAAACAACAACAACAGCAACAAACGGGGTCCCTGGGTGGCTCAGCTGGTTGAGTGTCTGACTTCGGCTCAGGCCATGATCTCACAGCTCTTGAGTTCGAGCCCTTCGTCGGACTCTGTGCTGACAGCTCAGAGCCTGGAGCCTGCTTGGGTTCTGTGTTTCCCTCTCTCTGTACCTCCCCTGCTCACACTTTGTCTCTTTCTCTCTCTCTCCTTCCCTCTCAAAAAATAAATAAACATTAAATTTTTTTTTTTTTTAAAAAAGCTCAAGTTCAGATGCAGGTTCATATGCATGCAGGCATGCTGCAGTAAACATCTTGAAAGGACCTTAGATGATTTTCAGGGGTTATCATATTTGAATAAGGACGATCAAACTGTCAATCACACTATTGATAAAAGAAAGCCCTAAGCCCAATGCTGAAAAATTGAGTTCCTTATAATGTCTTGAAGGTGTCATGTTGGCTCAGGCCTCTGTGCTTTTGCATCTTGCCATCCCCTTGCATTGAGTGCCCAAAAGCCTACACCAGCCTCCCTTCACTGCCCTCCTGCCCACTCCCTCTAGATAGCAGCTGCATTATATCTTGTCCAGCTTACAGCCCCACAGCACCTGCGCTATTTTAACATTGCCCTGAGCCCAGGGCATCTCAGTCTTTAGCATGCATGGAAATACCCCCAGAACCTTGTGAAAATGCAGGTTCCAATTAAGGAGGTCTGAGGTGGGACCACAATTCTGCATTTTAAACCATCTTTGAGATGCCACTGCTGCCACTGGTCCATGGATCACACCTGGAGTGGCAAGTTCTTAGCCCATCTTTTTGTGATCATCAGTTCATTTGCTTTTTTAAAATGTTAAAACCAAGGAATTTATGTTTTGTGATTGCTATTGTTTAATAGGAGTCTGGCACAAGATCATACTCAGTAAACTTCTGGTGAATGTATATGCAAGCATTAGCTCATTAGTCCATTGTCACAACCTGAATTACTCATACTACCGTTAGCCTTTTTCTTTTTTTAAGGAGGGAATGAAAATGCAGATTAAATAAGGAAAGTGTTCCCAGTTAGAGAGTGATGGAGCCAGAACTCCAAAGATGCTCTGCAAACTCCATGTCTTGTGTCCTTTTCACTCTGCCATTTGCCGTCCTAAAACCCCCACTGCAATGCAGTTAGGTCTGAGGAGTGGAGAGATTTAAAAAAAAATTAATAAAATGCAACTATTCCTAGCGCTGTGTTTAGGAGATTGGAACTTTACAATCTTAGCCTTAGAGAATACAGACAATATAAAGTTGCAGGAAATCCTTGGTCTTGAGAGATTTGGACCACACTCCAAACTTTGACGTTCTAAACCATTCTCACAGCTGAACAAATATGACATATATAATTGTCAAGCCCACCACTGATATTATGAATTAATTCTTGGGATTTATGGTGTTTTGCACGCTCTTTTCAAAGCACCTTACAACTGTTAATTATTTAAGCCGCCTTACATCCCTCAGAGGAAGGACAAGGATATTATTCTGCCCTGAGCCTGGGGGGAGGCGGAGGTTGAGAGCGGTGGAATACCAGTGGTTGCCAGAGTCAAGGGCAAGAGGGATCATGTTGCACCTGAGTGAACTCAGAGTTTTATTATGGAGGAAATCCTGCTGGTGAGACAGGACAGCGGCTTCCCTTGTGGGTTTTTGAGTCAGAAGAGGAGAGTGCAAAGGCCATTTTAATACCTAATGATAAGATAATAGCTATCATGTATTGACTACTTATTATGCTGCATATAGTGTGTTGTGTCCTGTACTATTTCTTATTTAATTTCGTAAAAGAAGTGCGAGTTGGACAATGATGACAAAATGGCAGCTACATTTATATCCTTGGGGCAACCTCATAAAACATATATTGTTATTCCTGCATTGCAGAAGGAGATTAAATACCCTAAGTCATGTGCTTGGTACGTGCTAACAGTGGGACTTGAATCCACAATTTATCTGCTTCTAACAGCTGGGCTCACACCATTCAGTTCCACTGGTAAATCACTGACTCTCTGAGGGTTCTCATTTGTAAAATGGGGATAATAATGTCTACATCGTGCAGTGGTACAAGGATTCTCTGGGATAATATCTCTGGCAGTCAATTGGAATGCATTAGAAAGATCATGAGCTTGCAGGCAGGAAAGACCTAAGTTTGAATTTCCTTTTAATATTTAATAACTGTAATATCTTACGTTAGTTACATGGCTTTCTGAACCTCAGTTTCCTTATCTATAAATGGGGACTGTAAATAATACCTACCTCATAGATTTCAGTGAAGGTTAAATAAAAGAATGCATAGAAAGTGTCTGGTTCAGTGCTTGATAAGTAGAGGTGCTCAGTATAAACTGGTTTTTCCTTTCTCTTCTTTATACCACATTCTTCCGGCTGGACTGTCTCTCAGCAAATAATACCACCATCTTCTCAAATGCTAAGTTAAATCCTGGAGGTCTTCAAAAATTATTTTTTACCCATGTCATCATTTAGCCAACTGCCAGTCATAGTCAGTGGATTATGTCAGGAATGGAAACTTTCCATCCAGCATCTTTGACTTGCCCCATTTTGGTTTTAAGCCCCTCCTACATATGAGGCTGAGTCTCAGTGACCTATGAGTCTAGGAATCTCTATTGCTTATTCTCTACAACTTACAACTTACTTGCAGTAGAAATGCTGCTCACCTCTTGGGTCAGGTTCTCCATATTTTATGGGGGAGTCATCCTCTGTACTTGTTCACATGAAGGAAAAAGAAAAGAGCACCCACTGGAAATGCATTATTCTGAGCATGTGAGTATCTCTTGTTGTGGAGGCCCTTGACTTTTCAGAATTGGATTCTACATCCCTGGCATCAAGCAAACATTGAATCAAGTTCCTCTGCCTCCACCCTCCAGGCGGAGTTGAAGTAAACTATTAATTTTATGAGATAAGCTCTCTGAGACCCAGGTGCAGTAAGTTATTTGGGGATGACAGAAGTCAATAAGTACTACACACCATTAGCATGATCAGTGGACTCTAATATAAATTCTTAATCTCTTACTATTAACAAAGTAGCTTTAGAGCTTCCAGGAGTCCACTCAAGGTAGGATTTAGTTCATTGGTCACTGTTTCATGTTGTCCACAGCTCTGAAACTTGCTTTGTGCTTGCCAGAGGATGTTTGCCTAGCTGCCAGCCTTCTGTTTCTGTGCTATGAAAACCTCTCTCCCTATAACATCTCCACCTGACAGACTGAGTTGCACCAGGTTGTTCGTTGGCTGATAGCTGCAGATAAGACCCAAGGTTGGGGACTGGTTAGCACGTTGACCCCCAAATGCTAAAGTATTCTAGTTGGATTGTCTGCATAGGAGGGTCTGATTGAATGATAGATAATATCACAGAGAACCCTCTCACTTACTTTGACTCATTAAAAAATAAAAGTTAGAGAATCTAGACCCTTTACCTTGATTCAGGATATTTTTCAGTTCTAAGGTATTTCCATTTGTACATCTTTACTATGTAATAGTGATAGTAATAATATTGATGGGTAATATTTATATGGAGCTAAAGATGTGCCAGAATCTATTCTAAATACTTTAAATATATTAACCTGTATAATCTTTACAACAATCCTTTGGTGCAGGCAGTGTTATTATCTTGTCATTATTATTTGAATTTTGAGATAGGTATTGAGAGGTTAGGTGACCTGTAGCTTTGCCTGTGTTCTAAGCCAGGCACTACAGCTTGAGGGCTAGAGAGTTCCACAGTAATGAGGACAAAATAATAATGGCCACTTTGCACGACACTTAGACTTCACAAAGAGTGTTCGTAAGCCTTATCTCATTTTATCACCATAAGAATCTATTGGAGCAGACAAGGGACAGGATAGGATGCCTTCGTCTCTGGCGTACTGTAGTATATGATAGCCGAGAGCATGAAGTTTGAATTCAGAATGATATGGAGTTTGATTTTTGGCTTTGAGTGTCTGAACCTTGGTTTTTTCACCTGTAAAATGGAGATTAAAATGAAATTTCATAGGATTTTTGTGAGGATTAAATAAAGTGATATAAAGAAAGGGCTTCACATTGCATTGACCAGATGTTGGCAGCTGTTAGCTTGTCTACCTTCTTTCCTTCCCCCCCTTCCTCCTTCCTTCTTTTACTAGGTATTGGGCCCTCTAGTTGAGTGCGTGCATATTACATATAAAAATGTCTTCTTTTCTTCATCCCTAGTGCATTCAGGTGATGGTAGGATTTAGGTTTGAGCTGGATCTGAAATGTTAAGTGATATAGTTCCACTAATATTTATTGAGCATCTCCTATGAGTTGGATATTGTGCCAGGAAGGCACTGGTGATGCAAAAATGATGAAATGAGATCCCTGCCCTCAACTAGCACATACCCCTTGAGGAATGGAAGGTAGAGAACATATTGAGGGGTCACTCTGTGCCAGGCACTGGCATATCATATCATACATAATCTCATTTGGCAAGTGAGGAAATGGAAGCTCAGAGAGAGGGGCTGTGTGACTTTCTCTAGATCATTGCTGTCCGTAGACTTTTCTAGACAATGGAAATAACCTGTGTGTGCTATCCAATATGATAGCCACTAGACTTTGGGTCACTTGAAATGTAGCTTGTACAACCAAGAAACTAAATATTTGATTTTATGTTGTCTTCATTAGTTGAAATTTAAACAGCCCTTGTAGCTAGTTGCTACCAGATTCAACAGCAGAGCTATAGGAGAAGACACAGCTAGAAAATGGCAGAGTCTGAATTTGAGCCCTGGTCTGTTTGACTTCTAAGGCCGTGATTATGCACAACTATTTGACAGTCTATTCTTTCACTTTAGGGGGTGGAAGAGACCCCTCCCCTCTTCCCTGCCAGTAGAGAAAAGGCAGCACTGGGGGTAGAGGGTCATCTCAAGGATGTCAGCCATGCTCTTCCTTCTCTCACAAAACTAGAACAGAAAGGGGGAGCACTCACCCTTCCACACAAAAGCCCTCAAGATCAGGAGGCTTTTGCCTGAGTGGAATTCCCTTTGTTGCAATAGTAATTCTTGCAGAAAACTAGTATTGCTGATACAATAGGAAGGCCAACTAGGGCCCCAAGTAGGGAGAACTCCTGAAATTCCTCAGTGAGAAAGTAGGAAAAATGCTGCTCATTACCAGAGTATCTGATCTTCTTGTTGCCACACTCGGGATTTCAAAACCAAGGTCACCAACAATATGTTTGTGGCCAACTTGAGTCTAAGAATCCAATGATTCAATTCTTCCCATGGCTCAGGCTGATGAAAAGACTTCAGAATTCAAAATAAATAGTAGCATTTGCTCTTCTCCTTTATTATTGCTATTATTATTATTAAGCCATTCAATTTGTATAGGAAAAACCGAGTAGGGCAGCTATTAGAGGCAGGAAGATGAATCAACATGTATGTATGCAGTGTGTGTGCGTTTGTGTGTGTATAGCAATTATCAATACTTGTTGCAGGAATAAATTATGGAATAAGTCATTTTTTCCCAGAAATAAAAAGCTACTTAATCCCTCATAATAACTAGGATTGAGGCCCCTGGAGGAGATGGGGATTATATTCTGGGCAGAAGGACCACCATATGTAAAGTCCCTGGAGTTGGAGGGAGCCTGTACTTTGGAAAAACTGACACAGCAGATTTGTGTAGCTGGAATTTAGGGAGAAGAGGCATGAGATGGGGATGAAAAGCTGGGGGGAGGCCAGACTTTGCCTGGTGGTTTAGGTTACTTTGAGGGTTTTGGTCTTTAATTCAAGACCAAATTCAAGAACAATGGAAAGGATTTGAAGGGGTTTGACTAAAAATGTAGCACTGCCATGTTTATGTGAAAAATAAGTTGGAGGGGAACAGGATGAACACAGGGAAATTAATTGTACTAACAGTAGTAATACAGGTAAAACTATTTAGCTCAGGCATAAAAGATGTTGGGTGGAAAGAAGTGGATGGATTTGAGAAATAGAGTAATTGATAGGACTCCATGATGATGTGAATTTCATGGAGGGAGGCATCAGGGGTTCAGGTTCATGGCAACTCTCAGGCTTTAATTTCCTCATCTCAGAAATGGAAATAATGTGTATGAAAGTGCTATGTGAAGTGCTGTTTTTCTTATTTGTGAAATAAAGTGTTTTACTTACTATTTGTGCTATTTTTAGTATATGTAGGGGTGAACCGTGTACTAACAAGGTAATTGTCGACAGCCTGTTTCCCAAAATAGATGATAAAATCCCGAGGCAGAATGTATATGATTCGATGTCTCTAGTTCATGTAATTTTGTACCCATCACATGCAAATTAGTTTTGCCTTTTGTCTTGGTCCTTGACCTTTGCCTCAGATTCATTCTCATCCTTTCCTGTTTGCCTCTCTGTTCAGTATGGCTGGTCTCTAACGCTTCTGTTTCCTAGGCTCCTTTTCTACCCAGCTAGCTTCTGGCTAGGTTTCTCAGGGGGAAGTACTGAGGAGGGACTGGAGGGTGGGAAGAAGGGAAATCCAGGTTTTTTCTTCTCCCTGTGAGTCCTGTATCTCAAGCCGAGGCTTTGTCTCTTCCACAGCCCCTGGCTCATGATGATTCCATCATCAGCCACTTGATCTTGGCCCCTGCACACCTTGCTTTGTTCTTTCAGCTGTGGGGGCATAGCAACTTCCTGCCATTGCTAACCTCTGGAGCACCTCAGGTGACCCACAGAGCTTCTCTTTCACCACCTGTGCAACCAGTTCCTTATACTAAATGCCTTCTGCTTTAGACACTTTAGAGTAGCTTTTGTTTAACAGGTTAGATCCTGAGTGATATACACACGTAGTCTAAACTTTGTTAATGATCAAACAGCGCTCTTTTCGGAAATGTCATTTTTTTTTTAACATAAGTAAACTTTGAAGCTTTAAAACACATAATATAAAAGAAAATATCCTGTCAATACAAACACATTTCAAAATTATAAACAAACTCAGGATGGTCTGCATTTTGATTTAACAGTAACAAAATTAATTGTCAGTTTCTTTACTTTATTTTTTCAGCTGACTGAGCTTCAGAGCAGAGACAAATGTTGTCACTTAGTGTTCTTTAAATAGTTTTTAGGTCGATTCAATTTGAAAAAAGAACATTCTTCAGTAGAGACAGGGATAGGAATTACCAAAATATAAAATAAACAAATAGCATACTTTGGAAAAACTCGCCATTATGTCATGGTATTACATGCTATCTTGGCAAATTTATGGATAGTTTTAATTTTTTTCAGTTTCATTTGGTAATGGTTTGACACAAAACAGTGATATCATTGGCAGTGATTCTGTTATGCTGCTTGAAAGTTTATTTGGAATCTTCTCTGTGCTCCTTCCAATAGACTGTTTTTCTAAGATAAGTTATTAATTGATTGAAGCATTTACTACTTTATTAAAAAAATTATGGGGCGACTACTATATTTTCTTTAAAAGCCAACATATTTAGATACATAACCTTTCTGTAATGGAACTTCTTTTAACATTATTGAAATTGTCACCCTATTTAAAAAATACTTTTTTCAGGTGAAATTCACACACACAAAAGGAACCATTTTAAAATGAACAGTTCAGTGGCATTTAGTTGAGCGGTGCTGAGCAACCACCACCTCTGTCTGCTGCCCAAACATTTCCATCACTCCAGAGCACTCTGGCAACCACCACTATTCATTCTTTCTCCATGGATTTATTTATTCTGGATATTTTACATGAATAGAATCATATAATATGTGACCTTTTGGGTCTGTCTGGCTTCCTTTTTTTTTTTTTTTTTTTTAATAGCGCATGGTTTCAAGATTTGTTCATGTTGCAACATGTATCAGTACTTCCTTTTGATAGCTGAATAATATTCCATTTACATATGTGTCCCGGGGCTCCTGGGTAGCTCAGTTGGTTAAGCATCTGACTCTTGATCTCAGCTCAGGTTGTGATCTCACAGGTCGTGTGATTGAGCCCCACATCAGGCTCTGCACTGACAGCATGGAGCCTGCTTGGGATTCTCTGTCTTCCTCTCTCTCTGCCTTTCCCCAACTCACTCTCAATAACAAACATTTAAAGAAGAGAGTCTCTATATATATACCCCACTATTTGTTTATCCCTTCAACCTTTAATGGACACTAGAATTATTTCCACTTTGTGGTTATTGTCAGTGATGCCGCTATGGACATGTGCCTATCTCTACTTACTTATATACCTTTTCCAGTTCTTTTGGGTACAGACCTAAGAGTGGAATTGTGGATCTGTTTTCAATTCTTTAGGATACAGAGTGTAAGAAGGGTCATCTTGTAGCGTTATGTTTAACTTTTTGAGTGAATGCTAAACTTTTTCACAGCAACTAAACCATTACATTTCTAACAACAGTGTACAAGGAGTCGTCGTATTTCTCTACATCCTCTCTAATACTTGTTATTTTCCAGTTTTTAAAAATTGCCATCCTAGTGAGTATGAAGTGATATGTCATTGTGTTTTGTGTTTTGTTTTTGTTTGTAATTAAGTAGGCTCTACACCCAGTGTGTGGCTTGAACTCACAACCCTGAGATCAAGAGTTGTACACTCCACCAACCTAGCCAGTCAACTGTCCCCCTCATTGTGGTTTTAATTTGCCTTTCTCTAATGACTAATGGTGTTGACCGTCTTCTCATGTGCTTGTTGACCATTTGTATGCCTTCTCTGGTGAAGTGTCTGTTCACATCCTTTGCCCTCTTTTTAAGTAGGGTTTTTTGTCTTTTTGTTGTTAGGTCCTGGGAGTTCTTTAAATGTTCTGGAGACTAGGCTTTTATATATCATTTATATATCATTTTATATATCAGGTTGTCTATTTACTTTCTTGATAAAAAATGCCCTTTTGTACACAAACAGTTTTATTTTGATGAAGTCCAGTTTATCTGTTGTTTCTTTAGTGGCTTTATACCTTGCATGTCATATCTGAGAATCTATTGCCAAATTCAATGTCATGAAGGTTGCTATATTTGTAAGTTTGCAAAAATTTTGGTCTTTTACATCATGTGCAATTTAAAGTATATAAAACTATATGTACATGTATATATGCCCACACATACATCTCTGTCTATATGACACAGGGTCATTTACAGAGCATTTTTAAATTTATTGATCTATTTTATCCTTTCAACAATGCTGTGAAGTGCACAAGGCATGAGTAATTATGCTCATTTGGAAGATAAGATCCCTCCCCCCAAACTTAAGGAGGGAAACTGTCAAAGTCTCATGGATGGTAAATAGCAAATGTAGAACCCAAATCCCAGCTGTCTAGCCCCCTTCGTGTGTCTGTCCCATTCCACTCTCTTGCTCCATGGGGTGTCTTTATGTTTGCTGAGTGACGGGAAACAGGGAAGAGAGGGAGAGAAAACAAATGCTTATTCTGTCCCTTCTCTGTACGAGGCTTACTTAAGCCTTCTGTTCAACTATCATACAGTTCTTACACCATCCTAGGGGTGTTGAAATTCTGACTTTAAGATGAGGAAAGAGTGGCCCAGAGGATTTGTAATGTACTACGGAGCCTACAGATAGCCAGCAGCAGAGCCTTTGTTCAACCCCAAGCTAGCTTAACCCCTGTGATCACCTAGCATTTAGAGGAAAGCCCAATGGAAGGGGGTTGTTTCAGACATATAATAATAGAATAAAACCCCAAAGTAAAGGGGAATGTGGCATCATTCTTCTAGGTTCTCAGTTGCCTATGTTTAATGAAAACTGAACTTCTGCTTGTCACTTTTACAACTCATCTGCTTAAATGCTAATCCCTGAATTTTCCCCTCTCCTGTTTTCAGTCACTCCTTCAACCAGTGCCCCTGACAGTATTAAACATTCTGCCACAGGGACACAGACCATTTCTCCACGCCAAAAGGCTCCAGACCCAACTGGCCAGGTCCTGGTACAGCTCTCCCAGCCACCATGGATCCTCATGTGGTGGTTACCAGGTCATGCCCTCTCCCCTTCCCCTCCTACTTTTGGCACATAGACAGGAAATTAAGGACTAAGGGAAATTCACCTCAGACCTTTAATTCACTTCTTAATAAAAGCATTTAGTCACTTGCTTGCTTCATGCCAGGTGCAAAGGAGAGCCAACCTCATGGCTCTTTGAAGGAAAGCCCATCCGTCTCTCCCACGCTGGCATTTTTTTCCAGTGTGTCAGCTCTCAAAGGTAGTCACTAGCCCAGAGTGTGTCCATGTTAGGACCTTGCCCAGTGCCCAACACATAGTAGGTGGTCATAAATATTGACTGTGTTCAATGAATGTTAGTAGTTCTTGAAAAGAGACTGATGGTCCTTTTGCCTTCCATAGTAGAATAAATTAATGGAGAGCATTATCCCAGTTTTACATTTTTCTCCTATCAGTTTTTCTTTAACTGTTGACGACTTTGAGGTGATAATTTGTATTATACATGAGTCTTTTTTAAAAAATATTTATTTGTTTTTGAGAGAGAGAGAGAGAGATTGACAGAACATGAACAGGGATGGGGCAGAGAGAGAGGGAATCTGAGGCAGGCTCTAGCCTCTGAGCTGTCAGCAGAGCCTGACGCAGGAATTGAACTCACAAACCTGGAGATAATGACCTGAGCCAAAGTCAGATGCTTAACCGACTGAGCCACCCAGGTGTACCTAGACATGAGTCTTTTGCTTGTTTCAGAAAGAACCTCATTGAAACTGATTTAAGAAAACAAAGGGCTAAATTTATAAACTCACTTATCACACCACGGCAAGACTCAGATTATTTTTAATAATCTGCCTTACTCCTTGCTTTTGCCTACTTTCCTCTGACTGGCTTCTTTCTCAGGCAAGGTCTTGTGGCAGCAAGATGGCCTCTGGCATCTTCAAATCTTCAGGCATAGATTTTACTCTTTGGGCAATCTAATCTGGAAGATAGAATTCCTGTTCTAATAGTTTAACTCAGATCATGAGACTGCCTGTCATGTGCTCATCTCTGGATCAATCATGGTGGCCAGGGTTGAACTCTCATTGGCCAGTGGGTTACACGCCCGCCACTAGAGCTGGGAATGAGGATCAGCCCTCCTTGAATGACAGGGACCAAGACTGGCATCAGTGGGTTTCCAAAAGAAAATAGGGCTGACATGTCCAGTTGATGAGGGAAAAGAGAATGAATAGGCAAAACTACAAAACGCCCATCACATATCTGACACAGTACATGATAATTTAGGAATTATAAATTCATGACACAAAACTAAAAGTTTGATTTATTGGTGTTAGGCAAGGACAATATCATTTTTAAGTGCTCTATAATTGGAGCAGAAGATGAATTTCAAATCAGACTACACATTCAAAGAGCTTCTTTTGAAGCCTCCTTTACACACCTAGTCTATATTGATATTTTTGCTCAGTCCCATGCATTGTTTATTTTCAGCCTTCTCTGCTACTCGTTGATTATTCACTATGTACCAGACACTGTGTCTTATACTGAGAATAGAGCATTAAATAAGGAAAACATGCCTGTTCTCCTGGAGGTTATAGCCTTGAGGATCTTACAGTCTGCTTCCAATCAGCTCATAACGTATGACTTGCCAGAGCTATTGAACTAATGCAGGGGAGTTGGTACATTTCCAAAAAATCGGTATGTAAGTGCATCTATTTTATATAAGCAGCAGGTTAATTAAAGAAATAGAATGATAATTACTTGTTTGAATCTGTGTGAGACACTTTGTGCTGACTGCCACCTTCATTCTTAAAATCATTCTGTTGGTTTCCTGTACAGATGAAGTGAGAGGAAGGGCGAGTTAGGTATCTACCATGTCTGAATTTTCTAGGACATCATGCCTCTATTGGGTGATCTATGATTTCTCTTATGTCATGGGCATTATTCACACCCAGAAATGTATACACATATAGTTTGTTTATAGAAACTTTTGGAAAAAATTCTCAAGAACTTCTGGGAAAGCTAGGATGACCGTGTCATGAGTCCTATGCCTTTACAGATTGTCTACCATCCCTGGGCTCTGCATCCTGTTTCTTCACCCTTAGGGCATTTGTAAATATAGCAAAAGGAAGTCGTGTACGTGTGTGTGTGTGTGTGTGTGTGTGTGTGTGTGTGTATGCGTGTGTATGCACACCCGGGCATGCTCATGGTGGTGGTAGGAGGCTGGTGGAATGGTGCTGGCCTCAGAGCCTTTGAGCGAGTGATAGGTAAGGGATTTGCAGCCTATGAGTAAAACACATGGGATAGAGGAAGCGGTGGAGCCCAGTGGGAAAAGCACTGAAAAGAAGTCCAATGACTTGACTTTGAATCCTGGCTCCACCACTTAGAAGTCAAAGTCACTGAACGTCACAGATTGTATTTGTTACTTACAGTGAAAATCCACTTCCTCATACTTCATACCTCCCAGATGTTTTCTGAGTATCAAGTGCAGCAATACCTATGAAAATGGCTTGGGGAAGTGCAGACAGACCTTTAATTTGTAAAGCTTTATTTTGTATATCTCTACTCTCCTAATGTGCCTCTGCTTACCCTCTTTCATACACAAACCTCATGGTTTCCAGCATTTTGAAGGTGGCAGAGTTTATGCCTAGTGTAAACAAGTGCTTTGTCCTTCATTTTCCACTCCTTAATTTATTCTTATCTGTCAGCTGTTTTCTCCAGAGTCTCCCATGTTCTAGATCCTGTTCTAGGTGCTAGAGATAAGAGTGAAAGTGGGAGTTGAGGGAAAGAATATAAAGTTTGGACTCCGGTTGTAAATCCTGACTTCTTTTCTGGTTATATAGTTTTGAGATAGTCAGCTAACTTCTCTAAGCATTCAGTTTCTTCATCTGTAAAGCAGAAGGAATTTCCATGATTTATAGGGACATTACTGACTGCTGGAGGGAACACATCACCTAGTAAATCAGCCATCATTTTCTTTAAGACATTTCCCCTTCCATCTAAGAGCCCATGGTTTAAAAGTGGAAATAAGACATTTTCAAGATTATTCTAAACAGGGGAGAGAGCAAGTGGCCTTCATTAGGGAAATGGCCAACCTCTGACTGGTTGAGTGGTGGAGTAAGGCATGACTTAACCAAAGGAACCCAGCTAGTGCCTGGTAGAATCTAGTCTTCAATCCAAACGTCCTAGGAAGTTTTCAAAAAAGTAGACATCTTTAGGTTTACTAACCTATTATTTGGACCTTGATGTTTTAAGAACATTTCCTGAAGTTAATGATTTTTTTTTACGAGAGGGGATGAGCTGAGAAGTTCTGTGCTGCTTTAAGAAGCACATGTATAGTACCAGTGGGAATGAAAACCATGGCTTACTTTTTTCCTTAAAAAAATAGTTAACCTGTATTGCAAGGAGTTGGATAGATCAGAGGAGAGTTTGACGCCAAGAGGTTGTTTGATTTTACAACAAATGGCTAGCATCGTGAAATTACTCATTTATTGGCTAATCTAGGGCTCCTTGGTGGCCGTGTCCTGGTTTGTGGTGTGCAGCCCTTCAGCCCATTAGCATGATGTAGCTGTGTGTTACTTCTCCATTACACAATGATTCCACTGCGGTCAGTCTCTCTTGACCTTTTTCTTTGCTTCCCTCTCTGCTCTCTGTCAGATACCCAAAGCATGTTTATATTTACCTCTTCTTGGCCCTTATTGCTCTTGATGATGTCCTTGTTAGATGGCCTTGAATGTCATCACCAAGCAGTTGAAATAGGTTTTCAGTGCCCATCTGTAGGAGACTGAATAATGGCCTTCAAAGATACCAGATCTTTTTTTTTTTTTTTTTTTTTGCAAATAGTTTATTGTCAAATTAGTTTCCACATAACACCCAGTGCTCATCCCCACAAGTGCCCTCCTCCATGCCCACCCCTCCTCCCCCACATCCACCAGTCCTCAGTTTTTGTCAGCATTCAAGAGTCTCTCATGGTTTGCCTCTCCCCTTTCCCCCACCATTTCCGCCCTTCTTCTCCCCCTTGGTCCTCTGTTAAGCTCCTCCTAATCCTCCTATACGTGCACACACATGATATTTGTCTTTCTCTGCCTGACTTATTTCGCTCAGCATAACACCCTCAAGGTCCATCCATGTTGCTACACATGGCCAGATTTCATTGTTTCTCATTGCCATGTAGTATTCCATGGTATAGATAAACCACATCTTCTTGATCCATTCATCTGTTGATGGACACTTAGGCTCTTTCCATGTTTTAGCTATTGTGGAGAGTGCTGCTATGAACATTGGGGTACATGTGCTCCTATGCCTCAGCATTTCTGTATCCCTTGGGTAAATTCCAGCAGTGCTATTGCTAGGTCATAGGGGAGTTCTACTGTTAGTTTCCTGAGGAACCTCCACACTGTTTTCCAGAGGGGCTGTACCAGTTTACATTCCCACCAACAGTGTAGGAGGGTGCCCGTTTCTCCACATCCTCGCCAGCATCTAGAGTTCTCTGATTTGCTCATTTTAGCCACTCTGACTGGCGTGAGGTGGTCAAAGATACCAGATCTTAATCCCTGGAACCTGTGAGTGTGACCTTTTTTGGAAAAGGGCAGTTACAAAGGTGATTAAGTTAAGGATCTAGTGATGGGGAGGGATATTCCAGGTTATCTGGGTGAGCTCTGAATACAATCCAAGGTGTCCTTCAAAGAAAGAGGCAGAGATAGATTTGACACAGAGCAAGAGGGGAAGGCAGTGTCACCCAGAGACTAGAAACAGATTGAAGTGATGTAGTCATAAGCCAAGAATGCTAGCAGCCACCAGATTTCAAAGTCTGGTCTCCAGAACAGAGTGAATAAATTTCTGTTGTTTTAAACCACTCAGTTTGTGATGATTTATTACAACAGCCATAGGAAATTAATACACCCTCCATCTCCTTTCCCTGTCCATCCTGCTATTTTGAATATTATAATGATTATTTAAATTTCATTTTAAATAAATGATCTTTGGGGCGCCTGGATGGCTCAGTTGGTTAAGCATCCGACTTCGGTTCAGGTCATGATCTTGCAGTGATCAATACTTGCCCCAAATCACTCAGTGAGGGAATAGTATAGCCAGGACCTAACCCAACATCCAAGCTTTGTCCATCACAGACAAGAGGGCATAACTTATGAAGATATCTGAGTCAGCAAGTAGAGAAGAAAGAACTTGCTTAAGTTTACTTGAAGAATTTGATTTTTTTTTTAAGATGAATTATGGATTGGCCCTCTTACTCTAGTTAACTTAAGAAACATTTTGGGGAATAGAAGAAGGCAATAGCCTTCCTCCCCCCCCCCTCCCCCCCAGTAAACAGATATAATTGAATATGTATGACTTAGAAAAATATCCCTAATATACAGTCATAGGTAGGTGTGTGGGCTATGGAATCCTAGAATTTTGTCTTGGTTACTCACCAGCTCTGTGACCCTGGGTAAGTTACTCTCTGGGAGCCTCAGTTTCCTCATCTGTAAAAGAGAAGTAGTAACAGTGCTTGTCTGAGGCTGCAGTGAGGGCTAAGTGAGATGCTGTATATAAAAGTGCCTCACCCCGTGCCTGGCAATCAGTTGAGGCTCCATAAATGTTAGTGTTTGGTATTATGTTATCAAATCAAAGTTCGGTTGTAGCAGAGTATATAGAATTTTATCTTTTTAAATTTTCTTATTGGAATATTTTACAAGAACCCTGGAATTTCTTTAGTAATCAGGACTAGCAGTAAAGATGAAAAACAGGTCTGACTCATAGGGAGTAGAGTGGGTCTTCAGGGCGTCAGCGACTTCCAGCGCTGATGGGAATCCTCATACCCCTCTTCTGGGAAACGCACAGCTATAAAGTCCATTTCCATAAACATGAATAGACGAACAAGATCAAAGACTGCTTGATCCTGGAGGAATGAGGTGAGCACATTCCTCTGACCAAAACTCTGGGTTACACAATGGCCCAATGCTGCCTGGGAGGTCCAGAGATGGCGGTCTGGACACTTGGTCTCCAGGCATAGCCCAGCCCCTCTGAGCTGTGTGACTTGGGCACGTCACTTGTCAGGCCTGTTTCCTTATCCATCTAACACATAGGCTTCTTAGGAGTCTCAAATGAGATAAAGCACATGAAAGTACTTGGTAAACAGGAAGTAAGTTGAAAAGGGATACTATTATACATCCTATCAGTCACCAAGCTCAACAGAGTATATCTTCCTAATACCTTTCAATTTTGTTCCTTCTGTTTGGATGTTCACTTATAATTTAGGCTTTAATTCCTTCTCTCTTGTTTATTAGCATATTAGGTGGTCTTGCTGATTCTTGCGTGGCTTTTCTCTATCAGGATCACCTTTTTTATTTTTTTTAATGTTTATCTATTTTTGAGAGAGTGTGGGAGCAGGTGAAGGGCAGAGAAAGACAGCATCCTAAGCAGGCTGTGTGCTGACAGCAGAGGGCTCGAACTCATGAACCGTGAGATCACAACCTGAGTCGAAGCCAGATGCTTAACCAATTGAGCCACCCAGGTGCCCCAGGATAATCTTTTTTAAATGTATCTTCTGGCTTAATATTCCACTAGTGCATCTATCTGTAGTTCCTTATCACGTACTATATGAGAGGATTGGGCATACAAGAAAAAAAAAAAAGGAAAGCATCTGTCAATATATAGAGCCACCTGTTTTAATGAAACAGCTTTCAAGAAAGCTGTGAACTTTGTTTCCCTGGCCCTGTTTTTGGGATGCTGGTCCTCTGGCCCTAAAGGGGAGCTTTGAGTGGCTTGCCCTGCTGGAAACAAACCCCTCTCCTTGCCTCTGGTCCTATTTCTGGTTCCCAGCCCTAGTGTAGATCTGCCAATAAGTAGCTTACATAAGTTGACCAGCTGCTGATCTTTTGGACATGTTTTTGTACTCACTCTCTGGCTACCTCTGGTCAGTCTTCTTCTGATTGATGGGTTGACATTCTGTGGGCCTGTGTAGGCTTCTCCATGAGAGGGAATGGTTTGTTCTCTCATTCTATACATGTATTGAGTGCCTGGTAGGTATTAGGAATTAGACTAGCTGAATTGGTCCTTGCTTCATGAACTTCAGCTTAGCAAAGATAATAACAATTGAGTTTATTATAATTATGGTAAGTATTACTCAATAGGAAGAACAAGATGCCTTGGAGACACATAACAGTGGAACCCCTTAGATAAGGGTGTCAGAGAAGGGCACCTTGAGCTGAGACTCAAGACGAATTGGAGTCGAAGACCAGTTGGGATCAGCATGTGGCAAGACATGGAGTCTACCAAAGTCTAAAAGGGACATTGCTTCTTCCAGGTACCTAGAGCAGAGAGTCTAGGTCTTCACCCAAAATGTCTAACTGGTCTGAAGCTGCAGATAGAAATCTGGCCTGACTGGAGGCCAAACGGTCTTGTGGTTTTCTCTCTGCTATCATAGGCCATAGGATATTTGGCAAGTCACTTACCCTATCTAATCCCTGGTTTCCACATCTGGGAAACAACGAATGATAACACCACAGTCATTGTGAATGACTGACAAAATAATGAACATGAAAGCACTTTGGAAACCATGTGAATGAAAGGGAGGAAGCTGGTCATAGGGCATCTGACCCAGCATTGAGATGGAATAAGGAAGAGAAAATGCTGACCCTACCAGGAGCCAATCCATTCAAAGTTTTACACTGCTTTGGGACTTCAGGAGTTCCACGTATATATGGATACTTGGGTTCTGTATGTGTTACTTAAAGGGTATGAGCAATTTTTTAAAATATTATCTGCATGGTTAAATTGTCCCAAAGGAGACAGCCCTCCCCCTGCATGTTACCACTATTCTAGTTACCTGGCTTAATGGAAACCAGCACCTCCATAAATCCCCAGGGCTTTGATGGCTGTCTCTTAATCCTAGTAGTGTGTGACAACATGGGTGGATTGTTAGTGCCACCCCTTTGCCAGCAAAAGCCCATAGCTTTCTGTCAACCCAGTGGCCATTGATAGTCTGGCAGAGAACAGCTGGCTTGGTCTGTACATGAATTGTTTTGCATTTTAAGGAACAAAAAGATGTTTACTGATTCCAGTCTGCAACCAAGAGCTCCAGGCATCACATGGGCTCTGGAATGACTGTAGGCTTCTGGGAGATGGCAATCATTAGCATCACAAATAGTAGGCATTTTTGTAGCATGATGAAATGACAAAAACATCCATGGTCCTCTGATCCCTGGAGGCCCACCTGTTACTTTTTTGGGGGATCAATTATGAATGGAATATAGTAAGACTGACACGTAGAGTATGCTTTGGCCAGTCAATCATTGGTCATCCCAACTTAAAGTACAATTGCTTTTCCAATTGCTAGCAAGCAGAACTAGAGTGGGGAGCCCCAATGTTAGATGGACCATCAGCAGGTGTGAGCGTCTGGGGATGACTGCTCCCCCTGAAACTTGATTGCTGTTGTGTAGGTATATTGTAAGGGTCAAGTGCATCCTGTGTGTAATCCACTGGTATGGTACCTAATCGAGGGTAAATATTCTGCATGTATGTGACCAGTCAGTTACATATAAATGCCTGTCACCAATGGACATGAGAAATAGGGTCTAAACTCACCAAAGAACACAAGTTTTTAGAAAAGCAGCACATCCTTTTTCTTTATGTTTCCCATAGTGTTTCCTCATAACCTCTTTGGACTGAGCACCAGGGCTGTTTCCTAGTGAAGAAGGCCAAATCACAAAAGAAGAAAAGGTCAGTGGAGACAGAGCATCCTTGAAATTCGAAAGGGCAAATGTCCAAATGCCCAGCTTATGTTGTGTGTGGGGGGGGAGGGGTGTAGTGTGGTGTTATGTGTAGTATGGTGTATGCATGTGGGGTGTGTGTGTGTGTGTGTGTGTGTGTGTGTGTACACTCAGCATTTGAAATGGAAACTTTCAGAGGATCATTCTGCCTGAGAATTCTATATTCACATGGCACTAGTGCTACGAAAGTTCAGAGAAGGGCGAGATTGACAAAGGGAAGGTGAATCTGTCGTTCTCCAACAAGTTCAGGACCAATTCCCAGGTAGCGTCTGCTGTCTGACCTCATTTAACCTCACAACTAGCCTGTGAGACCCAGGTGGGTAGTCCTGTTTTCTCAGTGGGAATACTGAGGCTAGGAGGTAGGATGGTTGTCCAAGCTCATATAACTAGTAAGTTATAGGGCCCGGTATGGTAGATATTGACTTGGTCAGATGGTAAGTCATAGGTATTGACCTGGCAACGCAAAGGCAAACAAAGTGAGGGAGTGCAGAGCTCAGGGAATGGTGCACTCTGATCTTTGGAGGCTGTCACCAGAGGCTGTAGTAAAAAGATGAGAGTGAGAATTCATGCGCTAGCATTAGACTCTGGAGATCCCAGTGCAGGTCTTAAGGGAATAGCATTCTTCAAAGGGCTCTTATTTTGGTCTTCTGGGAAGAATAGGGGAGAAGTATAGGGAAATCTGCTCCCAGAAACAAATCATCCCAGATACTCTGTATTCAACAGCAGTGGGTTGGGCCAAGTGAAGAGCATTTCTGATTAAATTCCCTTGGGTGTCGCCTTCCAAGGACAAGTTTTAGATGCTATATCGGACAAGCGTTTGGACTTTTTTTTTTTTTAATTGTCGCTCCCGGACTTTGATTGCTATCTGCAAGGGAAACAGACAGTGGAAACTATTTCATCAGACTGATGGGAAAAACATTTTCACAGTGCCCTGAATAGCAGTGCTTGGTGTTTGAAGTCATTATTGTAAGTAATGGGTAAGCTGGAGGGAGGAAAAGACACTGCGAGTGATTTTAAAGAGGGAGAGAGGGAGAGAGGAGAGAGAGAGAGATAATCTTGGAAGTCAGACTGGGTATTGACTGTTGGTGAGAAATTTCCACTGAACGTTAAGCTCTTCCGGAGGCTTTCTTCCCACATTCGGCCTGGGCTGTAAGGTTGGGGAAAGGGAGTATGTGTGAGAAGGTCTGGGCTGGAAGTAGCATGTTCACGGCTTGCCAGGGCTGGCTGGGGGACTGAAGTCCTTATTAGTTCCTTTATTTCTCTATTCTTCATTCACTAATGAATTTAGTCATTTCTTTATCCGTTATATACTCTCTCAACACACTCTAAGTGTCAGGCTATGAGCTTCGTGCCAAGATAGCAGAGATGAGCCAGTTAGATGGTTTACAGTCTAGTGAAGGAGAAAAAGAGACATAATTATAGCTTATGTGATATTGCTACCATGAAGGTACCAAGAAATCACAGGAAGATGTTGAGAACAGTCTTTTTCACTTTGTTTTGCACCTGTTTTGTGCTAAGAGCCTAGAACAGTCAGAATGTGCTCCTTCTGTTCTCCAGACCTCACAGTCTAATGGAATACCTGTTCTAGGAGGGACTTGAATCAATAAGCCTACATCCACAGAAGATAATGTCTTAATTCAGTGAGTGAGAGTTATATGAAGATAGATCTAGGTTTCATTTAACTCAGAATATTCAAGACCTCACTGTTCATGAAGTTCAACAAAAAGTTGAGAGACTTACAGTGGCTGAATTTGGTGTCTGTCAAACTAATATCTCTTGATTCATTCTGTTCATGGCATTGCTCTTTACTGACATAGAGGGCATTAGGTGGGAGAAGAAGACGTTTTATTTTGGACATAATTAGTTTGAGATTCCTGTAAGACCTCTAAGTCAAGATATTAAGGAGGCAGTTGTATATATGAGACAAGAAGTCAGAAGAAAATATGGTCGCAGAATATAATTTGGGAGTTGTGATTCTGGAGGAGGCTATTGAAACCATAGACTTTGATGAAACCATCTCAACGGTGGTTATATGGGGAGTCCTTGAGTTTTGTAGGGAACTCCTCAGGACTCGAGAAGAATGGAATCCTAAGAACTCTGGTTGGGATAGCTGGTTAAAGAATTCTGCAGTTCATTTCATACAGTTTTAGGTGTTGGTCTGAAGACCCACCCATATGGTCACCAACGCAACCCCTGTTCAATGAAATAGTCCACCTCGTAGCATCTCAATGTTAAATTGAATACTAATCCTAGGAGGTTGTGTAACCATTGCTGAAAGACATAGCTGAGTGTAAAGAGAGCAGGTTTCTGGTTTTAGACTGCCCTACATGTAAGACCTGAATTTGCCATTCAAACCATACTACCACCCAGTCCTCATTGCTGTCTTTTATCCATCAGAACATCCCAGAAGACCTTGTTCAGTATAGATTTATTCAAATATCAGGCCTGGTCTGATGTTTGATATTTGAATCACAAAACCTTATGATTTTACCAACTAAAGAACAAGGCTAATCTAGAATTATTTGATTTCCTGAACTCATACAAACTTCTAGTGACCACATTTCCTTTCCTTTCCTTTCCTTTCCTTTCCTTTCCTTTCCTTTCCTTTCCTTTCCTTTCCTTTCCTTTTCCTTTCCTTTTCCTTTCCTTTCCTTTCCTTTCCTTTCCTTTCCTTTCCTTTCCTTTCCTTTCCTTTCCTTTCCCCCTTCCTTCCTTCCTTCCTTCCTTCCTTCCTTCCTTCCTTCCTTTCTTTCTTTCTTTCTTTCTTTCTTATTTTTTGATCACCACAAAACATATTATAGATTTACTTCATCAAACTGCCCAATTTTGTGTGAGTTCTATGTGATGACTATGAGCTTTTCCATATTAAAGACCTATTGTTAGTCATTTTATATGGATTTGAGTTGCCACTCAGGTGAAACCCTCATTTCCTAGGAGAGCAGGTCCAGACCTTGGAAATGAGGGACAGCTCAGGGTACACAGGGTGTTTATGACAGAGATGGACCTACCATCTCATGCCCTATGCCCCACCTTTATGTGCCTTATGCATCTGCTGGCCAAACCCATTCCCCAGTTTCTAAGGATAGAAGCTGGGGAGATATGTGAATTGGAACTTTTTGCAAGTCAATCTGGTATTACAACACCGCCCTCTGATGAGTTAAGAGCAAATGAATCAGAACCAGATGGGCAAATTTTCCTGAAAACAGCGTGTTTGAGAAGTGGGGGAGAAGGAGAGAAGTTTTTGGCAAACTCTTGAAGATGTTTGGCTCTATCAGATGTATGTAGCACTCTGCCTGCTCCCACCGTTACCACCTGTAGAAAATGACATTTCCGAACTCCCAGGGAAGGAAGCAAGGCAGGAAGGGGTAGGCATTGTACCCGCAGTCCTGTAAGTGGCGTGGCTGTCTTCAGCCCTCGTTTTCTCAGAGGTCATTTTTGGCAGGCAAATAAGGTTTGGATGAATAAAACAATCATAAGGAATTAATTCTGGAGAAACATCCAGGCTTAGACTTTTAGCATGCATTTCTCTTGGACTGTTACGAGATTCATGTTTTCAGATCCAGCCAAAGCCTCTTGAATACTTACTTGTTAAGTGTATGGTTTTGTACTAGGCCTTCAAATGGCTCTTTTCTCACTTTGTCCATCCAGCAAAACTGTGAGGTAACAGAGTCATGAATGGATGAGAGAGCTCAGGATGAGAAAAATGACTTGCTTAACATCCCACAGCTAGGCAGCAAGAGAGCTGTAGTATCCAAATGAGTAACCACCAGCCACATATGGCCATTTAAATGTAAATTAGTTAATTCTGAATAAAATTAAACACTGAGTCATTTAGTTTCACTTGCCACATTTTAGGTGCTCTATTGCCACATGTGGTTGGTGGCTACCATATTGGACAGTGCAGCTATAGAACATTTCCATCATCATAGGAAGTACCATTCATTGCACAGTGGCTGCTACAGAGCCTGGACTTCAACTCATATCTTTACGACAAAGTTTTGGGCTCTTTCCTTACTCCAATCCCGGTTGTCTTACATAATACAAGCTTCTAAAATGGAAGACGATTCCTCTTAAGCATAACTGGGAACTCTCTGTCCTCATTCTGGACACAGTATACACTGAGATGCCGACTGATTATTTAAAAACACTTTTTAAAATATTTACTTTGAATACAGAGGGAGAGAGAGGGAGAGAGCAAGGGCGTGAGGGGCAGAAAGAGAGTGGGACAGGAGACCTGAAGCAGGCTCTGTGCTGACA